>OX638370.1:7751282-8951282 GCA_951812925.1 Calliopum simillimum
TATGAAAAAACATCTTATCGTCTAAACCATAATATTATTTGACAAAATAATAAGGAGGCTAACATACTTATCGATAACATTTGTTATATAATAAAAATCCAAAACGAAAAAAAGAGGAGAATTAACAAATATTTAAAATCAAGTTTATGGCTACAACAAAATTAAATCTTATTAACTCTCAAGTGCACACCATTCTCTGGTGTCATAATAAAAGCTTGTATACCCACTTTCAAAGGAATATGTGTTTCTGGACAAACGCTAAAGCGGAAATTCTTCAGTAAATAAGCCAAACCAATAGACATTTGCATTTTGCCAAAACGCAAGCCAATGCAATTACGTGGTCCATCGCCAAAGGGCAACCAAGTGCAGGAGGGACGATTTTGTATTTCTTCAGCGGTGAAACGTTCTGGTATGAATTTTTCTGGTTCTGGCCAATATTCCGGATCATGATGTATAGCCAAGACGGGAATTGAAACCATTTGTCCCGCGGCGATATAATACTTAGGATCAGAGGTTTCATAACGATCACGCGTACGACGTATGAGATGACCAACGATGGGATGCATGCGTAGAGTTTCTATAAAATTAAAATAAATAAAAATTTTAATGAAAACTTATTCATTAACGCCTACCTGATATAACCATTTCCAAGTAATCCATCTCTTTCATGCATTCATAGGTAAACTCCTGTTTGTGTTTCTCCAAAACTGTATTGATATTTTTGCGCACCTTATCCTGTATTTCTTGATGTTGCGCGAGCTCGTATAGCGCAAAACCCATTGTACTCGATGATGTCTCAAAGCCAGCAATAAAGAAGACAAATGCCTGCGCAGCTACTTCCTCAATAGACAATGCGTCATCTTGTTCCATATTCTTCAGTTCAATCAGCGTACCCATGAAATCATTACGCTTAATATTATTTTTCTCACGATATTCGACAGTTTCGCGTACAATACGCATATAAAAATCATGCACCTCCTGTGGTGTGATACGCATGCGCAACTTACGCGCAAGGCTTGGGTGACTATGTATGAATGCGTCGACAATGGCATGATGCCGTCTAGTAGAAAAGAATGATTTTCCTATGCGCACGAATTCAGCAGCAGGATTTTGCAGACTGTTGCACTCCAGCCCAAATGCACAAACTCCAATGACATCGGCGGTGAAACGTGCAATCAGCTCAGTTACTTCAACATTGCTGCCAGTTTTCGTAGCAGTTACGTTGACTAGTTCCTGACCTACTTTGAGCACCGTATCAAACATTTGCTTCATTTTGCCCGATGTGAATGTGGGTGACATTTTCGCGCGCAACTGACGCCATTTCTCACCATCCAAGAAGAAAAGATTCCCGGTAAGTGGATCATCAATTTCATTGAAAAACAGACCACGTTCATCGAAATTTTGAAAATCTTTAATCAATACATCGCGTACCAGTTCTAGATCCAGTACGACAAGTGTTTTTGTGAGTAAAAAATAAAAACCTGCAAATGGGCCTGTGCCCTTGAATTTATCGTATGTCTCACGTATAATTTGCGAGATCTGTTTTGTCTTACGCCATTCTGCCATATTTCCCTTTAAAAAGACAGGCTTGGTGTGCGGTATACCACGCCTCTTCCAGTAGCTCTGTTTGTTGAAGACTAAACCAACAAGAGCGCTGATTGTAAAAACAATTAAATACAAAAAGAAAATCATTTTTTGAATGAATCACTACAGAACCCGCTTAAACTTTACACAACGATAACCGAATGCTAACTGAACTAAAGCTTTCGCGGGTACGTGGATTTATCATACATCAGCTTTCTTTAAAAGAGAAAGATAGAATTTCAAAAACTAACAAACTCACGTTTCATGTGAGCGGAGAGCGCTATGCATATGTCAAACAAAAGACTTATGTTTGATTTTATAGTAATTTCTACTTGTTTTATTCTCATAATTAAAATTTAATTGTTTGAACAGCAATTGATTTTTCTAAATTTTCTCCACTTTCAAATGTATGCCATTTTCTGGTCCAAGTGTAAAACATTTAATGCCAACTTTCAATGGTATTTGTGTCTCTGGGCAAACACTAAAACGGAAGTTCTTTAACAAATAGGCCAGCTCAATGAACACTTTCATCTTTGCAAAACGCAAGCCAATGCAATTGCGTGGTCCATCGCCAAACAGTAACCAGGTACAAGCTGAGAGAACCTCGTGCAAGCTACTGCGCTCTTGAGTAGTTACGAAACATTGACAGCAAATTTAGGAATTACCTTAAACTTAAATGATTTAAGTAACCGACTCGACACTTAAGCCAGGTCTCTTGACTCGCCGTTGGCCAAGGGTTCGGTTACAAAAATTTATTTGATTTGGAGACCACTTCTTGTTTAAATTAAATAAAAGACACGATTGCAAGTTTTAAATATTTAATTCAATATTATTTCTCTATTTGAATAATAATAGTTATCATATATCCTTTTATATCCCTTCCTAGTTCCGAAAATTTTACGTGACGTCCGTCGATGATACTCCTTCTTGTTAACCTATCTCCTAGCGTAGTAGTGGTATTCCTGCTTTCTTCTGACTATGGAGGACAACTTTTCGACTCAAGTTTCACACCCTTACTAGCTAGGTTATACAACGAATTTCCGCACTCCAAACCGTAGATCTACGGAACCAGCTAAACGAGTTTCCGTAAGTTAATGAATTAACTTAACAATGCATATTCATAAAAAATAAATGTAAGAATGAAATAATCAAATAAAAATAATTAGCTAAAAATAAGATCGGCATACTTGTATGGGCGAAAACGAGGTTAGCCGACTTTCGTCTTTATAGACTATCCATCATAGAAAAAAGGTCTCAATTTTTTAGCCGCCCTCATATGTATTTCATATACATCCCAATGGAGAATGGAGCGCATCAATAGCGCCTCTGAAGCGCTCTAAAGCAGCATGTCATTGGAAGGAAGCGCTTCGTTCTCGCTACCAAAAATGCTCTTTGGATGCGCATCGCTCTCGCATCCAGAAATGCTGTTTGGATGCGCATCGCTCTCGCATTCAGAAATGCTCTTTGGATGCTTTTTGGATGACAATAAAAATATTGGGTGTACAACTTAAAAACCGGAATTTTTTAGCGAAATTTGATGCTTTATTGTGGAAAAATGTTACAATATATTTTATTCAAAGTATTGTCCATTGGAAGCTACAACATTTCCCCATCTTTCAGGCAATTTATGAATTCCATCCCAAAAAAATTGCGCCGGCTTGGCGGCCAAAAATGAATCGAGCCAATTTTCGATATCTTGAACTTAAGTGAACCGTATTCCTGATAGGGCATTCTGCATCGATCGAAACAAATGGTAGTCAGATGGTGCAAGGTCTGGGCTATAAAGCGGGTGAGGCAAAATTTCCCATCCGTTGTTTTCCAGGTAATTTTTGACTGGGGCAGCAATATGTGGCCGAGCGTTATCCTGGTGGAAAATGATTGACTCGTGTCTGGTCGCATACGTTGGGGAGTGGCCGTACCAAAGGGCCTAAGTACCATTTCGAGGCAGAAGTAATGTCATACTTTTTATGTGCTTCATAGTCGGTTATTTGACTGCTATAATTTTTTCAACATAATGACATGAATTTCACACAATCAAGTAAATTTTTAGTGAATATAGAAAACAATTTTTTCAACTTCTAAAAAAATTTCACCCGTTTCATATAATGACACTACTTTTGCCTCGAAATGGTACTTAGGCCCTTTGGTACGGCCACTCCTCAATTGTTGACGATAGAGTTAAGCATTAATGGTTTGGCCACCTGGCAACAGCTCATAATGGATCACACCTAGCTGGTCCCACCAAATACAGAGCATTACCTTCGAAGCGTGAATATTTGGCTTCGGCTGTGATGAGCCGGCCTCACCTTTCTTGACATACGCTGTTTTGCGCTTGGGATTATCGTAGTGGATCCACTTCTCATCGCCAGTGACAAAACGATGCAAAAAAACCCTTCCTTTTGTGGCGTTCAAGCAGCATTGTGGACATCAAAAATCGGCGTTCGACGTCCCTTGGCTTCAACTCGTATGGCACCCAATTTCCCATTTTGAAAAATTCCCAAGGCTTTCAAACGTCTGGAAATTGTTGCTCGATCAACTTCCAATGGTTCTGCAAGTTCTTCTTGCGTTTGACATGAATCTTGATCGAGTAATGCCTCCAATTCTTCATCCTCAAACTTTTTCGGCTGACCAGGACGTTCTTTGCCTTCGACATCAAAATCACCACTTTTAAACCGTCGAAACCACTCACGACAGCTTGATTCAGCTGAAGCATAGTCCCCATAAACTTCTACAAGCAAACTATGACTTTCCGCAGCAGTTTTCTTTGCAAAAAAATGACCCAACAGAACCTCCCGCAAATGCTGTCTTTTTCTCCAATTTTCGAAGTTATTCATCGTGAAAAATAATAATGATGCACACAAGATAAAATTGTTTTGTTGACTGATTTTGACAGCTGTCAAATGTACCTTCAAAATGACATATATATATAAAGTTCGAGCTTTCACGATATTTGTTAGTACGGACATCCACCGTCAAATTCCGGTTTTTAAGTTGTACACCCAATATTTAAAAAAATAATTTTTATTTGAAATTTTACATCTTTCGCCACGAAGACTCATCAGACTATTATTTTTTTTTGATGTAATTATAATTATTTTTTTATTACTAAATTAATTATAATTGATAAATTGCATGTTGAAAAACTTTTGTGTTAGGTCTGGGCCGGAGTTGAACCGAGGACCTCACGGTTGCTATGACTCTCAATCGCAGTGCCAGTCGCTAGACCACTGCTCCATCCTCGCGCTCTTACGAAGCTGACTTATTGACTTATTTTGTTTTGTGCGTATATAAGTGACCGAAAGCGCTTCGTTCTCGCTACCAAAAATGCTCTTTGGATGCGCATCGCTCTCGCATTCAGAAATATTCTATGGATGCGCTTCGCTGTCGCTACCTATAGCGCAGAAATTAAGCGCATACAAATCAGCTCTTTAGATGCGAGAAGGAAGCGCATCGCTATTGCATCTTGGGGATGCGCATCGAAATTTTCTGTTGGGATATTACTAAGCGTACTTTTATGTTGTAACAAAATTTAAATAAAAATAATAACCCAAGAGGAAAAATTTCTAGCTGCAGTAAGAAACATGGGTTCGAACCTAGCCCGGGTGATTTTTTTTTTTACTTTTTTTTGCTTTATTTTTTTTTTTATTAAAATATGTTTTATTAAACATTTTCTGTTTCACTTTTCTTTTCTCTTATTAATTTACTTTTGTTTAATTGAACTGAAATTGATTACACAATGATTCTATGTAAGGCTGCAGTAAGAAGAACGTGGGTTCGAACCTAGCCCAGGTGATTGTTTTTCCTTTTTTTATGTTTTTTTTTTTGAATTATTTTTTTTTTTATTAAAATATTTTTTATTCAACCTTTATGTAATTCACTTTTCTATTTTCCTTTCTTTTATTTATTTACTTTTACTTAATTGAATTGAAAGTGATTGCACAATGATTCTATGTAAGGCTATGTAATGCGTGTGTCAAATTCTGTTTGGACAACATTTGCTTAGTATACAAAATTTAATACCTCCTCATATCATCGGGCATTGGTGTAGTGATCTAAAGAGTTGGTAAATATATCATAAGTAAAAATAATCTGTTTCACAGACGGTCGTGGATTCAAATCTAGGTGCGGCCAGTTTTTTCTTTTTTAAAATTTTTTTTTTCTCGCTTACATCCTATGACATGCAATGTTTAAAAGAAAGAATAGTTTTTACGGAGCGGAAGCGCTTATTGGTGAAAAAGATGCACTTCAGAAAGGTTCTTGAAGCACTTATTTTCCCCTTGGGAACAATCAAGATTTGTTTTTAATCACATGTCTGTATGTATTCCCCTTAAACTCTTAGGAGGAGCATGGGGCCAATATGAGACGTTTCGATTTGTTGCGATCCCTTGCAATGACTTTGATCTCTTGCCAATTCTTGTATTTCCATTTCCAGCGACCTTTTCCAGTTGGTTTTGGGTCTACCACGTCCTCTACTGCCTTGTGGATTCCACTCAAGAGCCTGGCGACAAACTTCGTTGTGTGGTTTCCGGAGAGTGTGACCAATCCATCTCCATTTGTGCAGCTTGACCTCATTTGCTATAGTCTTCTAATTGCATTTTTGATGTAGCGCGGCATTTGATATAGTGCGAGGCCACCTAACCTTTAGTATACGCCTTAAGCATTTGTTGACGAATACTTGCAGCTTGTTCGTTAGTTGTTCAGTAACAAGCCATGTTTTGCACCCATATAACAAGGCCGATGTCACATTCGAATCAAAAATGCGCACTTTCATTTTGCTGGATGTAACGGAAGAAGACCATATTTTGTTCAGTTGAGTTAACGCGCCTTTTGCTTTTGCTATTCTTGAGTTGATATCCTCTTTTGCTCCACCACCCTTGGAGATAATGCTGCCTTAATACGTGAAGTTATCGACGTTTTCGATGTCATCACTGCCAGCTCCAAACCTTGATGTCATTCCTGTTTGCGTTTAGCTTCATGCTTTTAGTCTTGGATACGTTAATTTTTAGGCCGGCCTTTTGTGATTCCAAGACAAGGTCTTAAATTTTGCCGAATGTTTGGAGATAAAAGGCAGATGTCGTCAGCGTAGTCGAGATATTCCAGATGTTCGCTTAAGCTCCATTGGATACCGCTTTTGGCCTTATTAAGAGCTTTATAAAGGATATCATCAAGAACGATAAGGAAGAGAGATTGTGTATTAGTGGTGAATATCGGTGACAACAACCCTTTGTGTAGCACACTGCATTTAAAGCCTTCATATTGTGCACGTACTAAGTTTATGGCCTTTGCGGCAATACCTGTTCGCTGCAGTGAAACCCAGATGTTTTCTTTGGAGACACTGTCGAAGGCAGTGCTGTAGTCTACGAAGACAAGTTGAAGTGCAGCACGCCACTCGCATGATTGTTCGACAATTATTCTAAGGGTGTTAATTTGATCCACGCATGATCCATGATCGGTTTCGCCGGAATCCTGCTTGCTGCTTTCGAATGGCCGAATCAAGTTTTTCGTTTACCCTTTTGTTAGTACTTTTGATGGTACTGAGAGCAAAGTTATTCCTCTATAATTTCAGCATTCGCTTAAGTCACTTTTTTTCGGCAATTAGCCAAACTTCTGGCAAACGCTCTTCGTTCCAGATTCTGGAAATCAGAGGATGAAGAATCTTAGCTGATGTAATGGGACATGTCTTTAGCAGTTCAGCTGTTATTTGATCTATACCGGCGGCCTTGTTGTTTTTCATGCTTTGGATAGCTTTCACTATTTCATCGATTGTAAGCGGTTGTGTTTGTATTCGACTACTACTGCGACTCACGGCGGCAGTTGTAGTTGGCGTTTCTGGCTGCGGGAATGTGGTAGACATGGGATTCAGTATGTCACAAAAATACTCTTTCCATCTACTTGGTTGGTTGTCCGCAGATGTTAAGAGATTTCCGTTTTTGTCTTTAATATGACGATTCTGTTGGTGTTTTCTGCCTATTTATAAAAGTCATCTTCTATGAACATGACGTAATATACGATAATGTTAAAAGTAAGTGTAAAAATTCCATTTATCGTCAAAAACATTTTTTCTGACAAGATAACAAGGTGGCTTACATGTTTATCGATAACATTTGTTTTATAATTAAAACCAAAAACAAAAAAGAATTAACAAATTTTTAAAATCAAGTTTATGGCAAAAAAAAAATTAAATTTTATCAACTCTCAAGTGCACACCATTCTCTGGTGTCATAATAAAAGCTTCAACACCAACTTTCAAAGGAATTTGTGTTTCTGGACAAACGCTAAAGCGGAAATTCTTCAGTAAATAAGCCAAACCAATAGACATTTGCATTTTGCCAAAACGCAAGCCAATGCAATTACGTGGTCCATCGCCAAAGGGCAACCAAGTGCAGGAGGGACGATTTTGTATTTCTTCAGCGGTGAAACGCTCTGGTATGAAATTTTCTGGTTCTGGCCAATATTCTGGATCATAATGTATTGCCAAAGCTGGTATAGCAATCAATTGACCTTTCTCAATGTAGTACTTTGGATCGGAGGTCTCATAACGATCACGCGTACGACGTATGAGATGACCAATGATGGGATGCATGCGTAGAGTTTCTAAAAATTAAAATAAATAAAACATTTAATGAAAACTTATACATTAACGCTTACCTGATATAACCATTTCCAAGTAATCCATCTCTTTCATGCATTCGTAGGTAAACTCCTGTTTGTGTTTCTCCAAAACTGTATTGATATTTTTGCGCACCTTATCCTGTATTTCTTGATGTTGCGCGAGCTCGTATAGCGCAAAACCCATGGTACTCGATGATGTCTCATAGCCAGCAATGAAGAAGACAAATGCCTGCGCAGCCACTTCTTCAATGGATAATGCATCATCGTTTCCCATATTCTTCAGTTCAATTAGCGTACCCATGAAATCATTACGCTTAATATTATTTTTCTCACGATATTCGACAGTATCGCGTACAATACGCATATAAAAATCATGCACCTCCTGTGGTGTGATACGCATGCGCAACTTACGCGCAAGGCTTGGGTGACTACGTATCAATGCGTCGACAATGGCATGATGACGTCTAGTGGAAAAAAATGATTTTCCCATGCGCACGAATTCAGCAGCAGGATTTTGTAGGCTGTTGCACTCCAGCCCAAAGGCACAAACTCCAATGACATCGGCGGTGAAACGTGCAATTAGCTCAGTTACTTCAACATTACTGCCAGTTTTTGTAGCAGTTACGCTGACTAGTTCCTGACCTACTTTGAGTACCGTATCAAACATTTGCTTCATTTTGCCCGATGTGAATGTAGGTGACATTTTTGCGCGCAACTGACGCCATTTCTCACCATCCAAGAAGAAAAGATTCCCGGTAAGTGGATCATCAATTTCATTGAAAAACAGACCACGTTCATCGAAATTTTGAAAATCTTTTATCAATATATTGCGTACCAGTTCGAGATCCAGTACGACAAGTGTTTTTGTGAGTAAAAAATAAAAACCTGCAAATGGGCCTGTGCCCTTGAATTTATCATATGTCTCACGCATAATCTGCGAGATTTGTTTTGTCTTACGCCATTCTGCCATGTTTCCCTTTAAGAAGACAGGCTTGGTGTGCGGTATACCTCGTCTCTTCCAGTAGCTCTGTTTGTTGAAGACCAAACCAACAAGAGCGCTGATTGTAAAAACAATTAAATATAACAAGATAATCATTTTTTGAATGAATCACTAAAGAAGCCGCTTAAACTTTACACAACGATAACCGAATGCTAACTGACAAAAAATGTTGCCGGTGCGTGGTTTTATCATGCAGCAACGTTTTTTAAAGAGAAAGAGAGCATTTCAAAAAATGACAAGACCACGCTTCAATTGAGCGGAGAGTGCTATGTATGTGCCAGATAAAAGACATAGGTTTGATTTTGATATCTATTTGTTTTTTTTAATAGTTAAAATATTATTGTTTGAACAGCAACTGATTTCTTAAATTTTCTCCACTTTCAAATGTATGCCATTTTCTGGTCCAAGTGTAAAACTTTTAATACCAACTTTCAATGGTATTTGTGTCTCTGGGCAAACACTAAAACGGAAGTTCTTCAGTAAATAGGCCAGTCCAATGGACACTTGCATCTTTGCAAAACGCAAGCCAATGCAATTACGTGGTCCATCGCCAAACGGTAACCAGGTACAAGCAGGTCTCTTATGTATTTCTTCAGCGGTGAAACGTTCTGGTATGAATTTCTCTGGTTCTGGCCAATATTCTGGATCATAATGTATTGCCAAAACTGGTATAGTAATCAATTGACCCTTTTCAATGTAGTACTTTGGATCGGAGGTCTGGTAACGTGTACGGGAACGACGTACTAGATGGCCAACAATGGGATGTATGCGTAGTGTTTCTAAAAATATATAGAATAGTCAAATGAAATGTGATGCTTGCACTTATTTCAAGGTTCATAAAACCTGTACCAATCGATAAGGAATTTTCCTTGAAAAACATATCAAAATGGGTGCTTGCAATTTTTTCCGGGAAATAACGTACATTGAGGTTTTGTACGTGAAGTGCCAGGTGGAAAAGTTGATTTTTCCGATTTTAGTAATAATTGATTTTGTTATACCTATATATATTCTGAATACAGATAAAAAATATTTTTACAGTATAAAGTCTGATCAACGAGCTAGATGACTTTAAAAATTTGACTAATCGGCTGAAATGCGTTACTTTGAATCAAATTTTCAAATTCCTATAGCTTGATAACCAGACTTTGTTTTGTAAAAATATCATTTTCTCCAATATAGGACATTGATAGGAAACAGCAAAATGGTTTACCTTGCGCTTCACGTAGAAAACCCCAATGTAAGTTTCCCACCGAAATTGCGAAAACCCATTTTGATATGTTCCTCAGGGGAAAACCAGTTTGCATAAAAAGCAAATCGTTAGCTCTTACCTGATATCACCATTTTTAAGTACTCCATCTCTTTCATGCATTCATAGGTAAACTCCTGCTTGTGCTTCTCCAATACCGCAACAATTTCGCTACGCAATTTATCCTGTATTTCTGGATGTCGCGCCAATTCGTAAAGCGCATAACCCATCGAGGTCGATGAAGTCTCAAAGCCAGCAATAAAGAAAACAAACGCTTGTGCGGCAACTTCCTCAATTACCAAACCTTCGTCAGCGCCCTTATTCTTTAACTCAATCAAGGTATCCATGAAATCATTACGTCTTATGTTATTTTTTTCTCTGTATGCCACAGTATCCTTTACAATTCGCATATAAAATTCATGCACGTCCTGTTGTATAACACGCATATGCAACTTACGCGCCAATTTTGGATTGGCGTGTATCCAAGTATCGACAATTTTGTTGTGGCGCGTTTCCAGCATAAAACGCTTACCCATTTTGACAAATTCGGCCGCTGGATTGCGTAAACTATTGCACTCAAGTCCGAAAGCACAAGTGCCAATAACATCCGCTGTATAACGCGCCAGCAAATCGTTTACTTCTACGTTCTGTCCTGCTTTATCCTCAAATACGGAAACCATTTCTTGGCCCACATTAAGCACTAAGTCAAACATATGCTTCATTTTGCCCGACGTGAATGTTGGTGACATTTTGCCACGCAATTGTCGCCACTTGTCACCGTCCATGAAGAAAAGATTTCCGGTGAGTGGATCGTCAACTTCATTGTGAAAGACGCCGCGTTCATCGAAATTATGAAAATCTTTGATTAGAACATCGCGTATCAGCTGAATATCCAGCAGTACCACTGATTTCATCATAAGAAAATAAAATCCCGCAAACGGGCCGGTACCTTTGAATTTCTCATAGATTTCACGTATAATATCCGAGATATGCTTCGTCTTACGCCATTCTCCAATGTTTCCCTTTATGAAGGTTGGTTCATTATGTGGAATACCACGTCGCTTCCAGTAGCTCTGTTGATAGAAGATATAACTGATCAGCGCGGTAATCGCAAAGATAGCGAAACACAAGAAACAAGCCATTTTTTTAGAATGAACTAACACTTTTAACACTTTTACTCTTAACTCAACGCCAGCTAACTGCTGTATGCTGAGGGCTGACTGAAGTGTTAACTATATATGCGATTTTTTCTTTTTGAGCAGAGAGCGCAGCTCATTTTTGTTTTATGAATCACTTTGAGAAGTTGATGAAATACCTGTTAAAGTTGTGTTTTTGAGTGTGGTCAGACTTTGTTTCTCTTTGTAATGTTGTTAAAAATAAACAGACGCTAATGATAATGTCTAGTTGCTTGAAGTATATTTATGTTGGTAGCATTTTTTGTCGACATATATGGAGTTCTTGCTCTTTCATAAGGAGTCAAGTGCAAAAATTTAATCACTTTAATGATATATAATTTATTACGTTCAGCATTGCTGATAGTATAATACCTATGTCATATTGTGAAAAAATTCACCTGCGTTGCCAGCATGTATATCGGACTTAGAAACATGAATAACACTAGTTTACAGCCAAAATCACCTTTGAATGCCATTATCCATTTTATATGTAAAATCGACTCTGATTCCGAAAATTACATTTATTTTTTTCTTTCACGTCGTTTTCGAGATATCGGTAGTTTTCGGTTTTTGGACCAATAAAAGAAGATGGTTCCACTTAATTAAAAATTTCTCAAGAGCCTATACTTATGTTTAAACGTTCTATATACCTACCAAATTTAAAGCAATTAGATTACCCACTTATTGTTCGCATCACTTTTTGGTTGGTTTGTTAGTTTTGGCGAAATAAATAGATTTCTAAAAAAAAAAAAAAAATATTTTTTTCGAAAAAATTTAAAAAAAATTAAAATCAGCTGCAAATTTATACAAGAAAAAAATTACTAAAAAATCATTTTCTTTTTTTATATCATAGTCGAGATATTTGTTAACCCTTTCGACCCGAAAAGAAACTGTGGGGTACACAATATTTGTGATAGGTTAACCTTAGAAACTTAATTTAAGTAAAATGTTTGACAGTCTCTAAATTCAAATTTTCACCGCCAGAGGCGCTTCTGGTCTATACTCCCAACAGATGTTTCTGATTTGAATTTTTGGGATAGAATGTCCTTGCATTAATTTTCTTCATTCATTCAATTTAAGTGACGTTAAAAACCGAGTTATGTATTTATTCAAAAATT
Source organism: Calliopum simillimum (assembly GCA_951812925.1). Lineage (NCBI taxonomy): Eukaryota > Metazoa > Arthropoda > Insecta > Diptera > Lauxaniidae > Calliopum > Calliopum simillimum. The sequence continues at coordinate 7,764,018 of OX638370.1, forward strand.
TTTTGAGATATATTGTCCCAACCGGTTCGAAAGGGTTAAGAAAATAAGATACTATTTAAGAAAATCGTTGAAAAAATGGAAAAGTTATATAAAACTGAATAAAAAATGGCCGAACTGCTTTTTTGCCTAAATGAATAATAGCATTCAATGGGAAAAATTTTTTGGTCATTTGTTAACTGGTGTTATTTTTTACGAGCTTTAATTTTATGTCATTAGGGTTGCAGATTAGGATGGTACGAACTGAGATCCAGTAGGTAAGTACTTGAACAAGAAAGGCACTTGATGTCAATAACCTCTGGAGCAAAAAAAGAGGTCATTCGATCAAACCATTTGTCATAGCAGTTTTCCCATTCCTCTTGAGACACCTCCAAAACATGGTTTTTGAACGCTTCAACTGCTTCTTCGGCGCTCGTAAATCGTAAACCACGCAGTTTACCTTTGATGTTCGGGAACAAGAAGAAGTCATTGGGTACCAAATCATGACTGTATGGAGAATGAGTCATCAATTCGATGATTTGACTCCTCAAAAGTTCATCTGTTTTACGAGATGTGTGAGAGCTCGCATTGTCATGATGGAGAATGATTCGTCTTCGGGGGTTAGTTTCACGAATTTCTCCGAAAACTTCCAGCAAACAAATGGTCGTGTGCCACTCAGAACTAACAGTCCTACGTTACTCAAGCAAAACAGTGGCCAAATGACCCATTCGGTCGAAGAAACAGGCGACCATTTGCTTCGCTGTGCTTCTTCTACGAACATATTTTGTTGGATTTAGATCGTCTTGGATTGCCCACACGGTCGATTGCTCATTTGTTTCCGGCGCACGTTCTTATACACGTCTTTTGAAGCACCACGGTCGAATTTTTTAATCATTTCCTTACACCAAACGATGCGAGCCTTTTTTTGAGCGACTGATAAATTATGGGGTTTCCAACGAGAACAGGCATTTTTTACAACTAAGTATTCATGCAAAATCGAATGCATTGAAGTGGAACTATTGCGCAAGGATGCCTCCATCTCACAATATGCCACATGACGATCTTTCATTATCGACCACAATTGAATTCAGTATACCAACCATATACTGTGCTTTTTGATGATGCTTTATCGCCATACAAAAAACTAAGTTCATCGATACATTCTTATTGACATAATCCACGTCGAAAGTTGTGAAAAATAATCCAACGAAAACCTTTTCTTGAAATTTCCATTTTTTGGCCAAATTGATTTTCTTAACTCACTGGAAACAAAACAAATAGCACTTGTACATCAAAACGTTGTGAGTACTTTTATGGTAAAAAATGTTAAACTTTATAAGGGTATTGCCAGATTTTAGCTATTGACATTAGTGTTGCCAGTTCCTGAAATATGAGTAGTGCCCCTCGTATAGCTTTTTATTTTATTTCATTATATATATTTTTGGTCAAAATTCGATCACAAATGCAAACCCAGATAGACCTGCATTTTTTTTTTTGTAAATTTTCCAATTTTTTTTTGTAGTTTTCGTGTATTAGAGGTTGTTTGACAATGAATATGGTGATTTAAGAATTTTTTTGGAATCGGTGACGTCGCAAATGGACATCTTTCCAGAAGGACGTCAGTCTTATATGCAAGCAAAATTTGTATCATTTTTATTTATAATTTTCTTATCAGTATCAGTACCTATCTGTAACTTAGTTTCCCATTTTATCGGGTCTAAAAAAAAAAACAAAAACAAAACCTTTAGTAAAGCTGACTCTTGAACGCTGAAAATGAAAGTTTAGCTTGAAGCTTTTTGGTGTTTACTATCAGAATGTCGGTTTTTGTTGGGATTACAGCAGAAAACGTACTTTCTGATATTCTTCAAGTCTTCTGTATTCTGAAGCGAACATTTCTTATCAAATTCACCCAAATGTCACTACAAATATCTTATCAATTTGAAGAGTCCTTATCCGCTAAGAAATAACCTCATTAGTATGATTGCAACCTGGATATGAAGATGATCTTGAAGCTAAAATTTGTTACCATACCTGATCGGCTATCTTCTTGTGAACTTTTTTATTCTAAGACTCCCGAATGATAGGACAATACTCTCAACGACTGAATGTTTTTAAGAGAGCAGGGCAAAAACATGACACCTCTTGTTTAGGAGGGGATTAACCTCGGTTAAATGGTCATTGCTACTCAGGTTCTTATTTTCACAGTTGTATAGGTAAATGTATTGCCTATCCCAAATTAATATCAATCCCCTGAATAAGGCCTCCATCTGAATTATTTGGTGATAATAAAGCAAAATTGACCCCTCTATATCCTATGGCATCATCCTTTCCCTCCAAAACTTCCACCATTTCTTCCAATGGAAGCAGTTTCCGTATGAAAAAGAAAATTTTATGACGTGGATCCGACTGACGTCCTTCCAGAAGGATTGTCGAAATAACGGACGTTTCTGATTACAAACGAGGCAATATTTTATCTTATTCATTATTAGCAGTATCTAGAGTGTTGAGACAATAAGACAATCAAAACTATACACAAAAACAATTAACAGGTAATTATCCATGAGCGGCAAAATCGGAGTAATTTTTGATGAGAAATAGGAATAACATATAAACCGCACTGCTCACTTGGTAATCGACAATTAAATAAAACAGCGGCCACATCCCTTCCGTTAGGATGTCAACCACAGTTTGAAATCAAATTTAAGTCCACCGATAAGTTTAATTGAGAAAAAAACATCAAAATGTTAACTAAAGTCTCAAATCCTTCCAGAAGGACGTCAGGGCTATCTGGGTTAAATAATTTAGGTACTTTTTAGATACTTTTAGTACTTTTTTTTTGCTATTGGGTATAAAAAAATATTATTTATCATCCCTGGCATATTTCAAGCGATTTATAAACAAAATAAAAAACATGAAATCAGTGCTATGCTTTTTGACTTACTCTTTGTGCTTTATCCTTTATTCAGCTCTGTGAGGCCGTGTATTTTGTTGTCGTTAATATTGAAAAATTTTCTATTTAATTTTACTTGGCTTAAAGTCAAAATATTAGCATAATTTTAATTTTGTGCACATCTATGCACAAATACCTTTCTAATGGTGTACAACTTAAAGTCGTACTCCATTTTTAACATAGTAAAAAAAGAGGGACAAGTTTTTGTCTTGCGTATTAATATACAGATTTCAATAAAAAATTGTATGTACAATGTCAATAGTAATAATTGATAATAATTCTAGTACTGGTGTTTTTTCACGTGCGCACTTTCTGATTTTCTACTCAACATTATTTACTGTTCGTCTCTGTACTTTTTGAAGATTAAACCGTATATTTTATTTTCGTACCATTACTTTTTCATGAGGATTCAGTAAGATAATTGAATTACTGAAACAAACGGTAATTTTTCATGGGATTACTATCACTTTATGCTGTTTGAAAATCAATTTTCGCAGATGATTTTTTTTCCGTGTTTTTTCCAAACTTTCTTGCAACAGTACATTGTTTTAGAGCAAGGGTGTCAGCGTAGAACGAAAGTGAGCCAATTTTGGCTCGCCTACAAAAACAAGAATATTTCAATAATTTTTTAAATTTCTGAGATTTACAACACACACGAAAAATGTTTGTTGTTCTTTTTGAGCTCTTCAAAATTCGCAGACTTAAAATATTTATGAAAAATTGTTTTTGTTGTTTCGCATAAAAAAAAAAAACAATAAACATTTTTCGTGTGTGTTGTAGTTCTCAGAAATTTAAAAAATTATTGAAATATTGTTGCTGTTGAAAACGAGCCATCAAAAAAACAACAAAAAATAGATTTGGTGATTCTTGTAGTTTGAGGAATTTGAAGTTGTTAAAGCGAAAATTTTACGCTGACTGCGCTTGGCTCAGTGATTTGAAAACGCTGACACCCTTGTTTTAGAGGCGGTACGGTGGATTTTGTTTTGTGATACGGTCTATTTTACAGCCTTAGTAATTTGTCGTCAAATGAAGAGAGAGCTGCGATATGTTTGAAACAAAAGCCATAAGGTTGATTTTAATTTTTACTTGTCTTCAATGCAATTGCTGTTTTAAATTTTCTCCACTCTCAAATGTATGCCATTTTCTGCTCGAAAAGTAAAACCCATTATACCAATTTTCAATGGTATTTGTGTCTCTGGACAAATACTAAAACGGAAATTCTTCAGTAGGTGGGCCAGACCAATGGACACTTGCATCTTCGCAAAACGCAACCCAATGCAATTACGTGGTCCATCGCCAAACGGTAACCAGGTACAAGCAGGCCTCTTCTGTATTTTGTCAGTGGTGAAACGTTCTGGTATGAATTTATCTGGTTCTGGCCAATATTCTGGATCATAGTGTATTGCCAAAGTCGGTATTATAACTAAATGACCTTTTTCAATGTAGTACTTAGGATTGGTGGTCTGATAACGTGCGCGTGCGAGACGTACGAGATGACTGGCAATAGGATTCTTGCGGAGAGTTTCTGAAAACAAGACAATAAAATTAAATACCACTCGTACTTCGAGAAAAAAAACTTATGACTATAAGCTCTCACCTGATATCACCATTTTCAAGTAGTCCATTTCTTTCATACATTCATAGGTAAACTTCTGCTTGTGCTTTTCTAAAACTGCCCTGATTTCATGACGCACTTTATCCTGTATTTCCGGATGCTGCGCCAATTCGTACAGCGCAAAACCCATTGTTGCCGATGAGGTTTCATAACCAGCAATAAAGAATACAAACGCTTGTGCGGCAACTTCCTCAATTGTCAATCCTTCGCCCGATCCTTTATTTTTCAACTCAATTAATGTATCCATTAAATCATTACGTTTTATATCGTTTTTCTCTCTATAGGCCACAGTATCCTTTACAATCCGCAAGTAGAAGTCATGCACTTCCTGCGGTATAACACGCATATGTAGTTTACGTGCCAAGCGTGGATTGCTGCGTATCCATGAGTCGACAATTTTATTATGACGCGTTTCCAGCATAAAGCGTTTACCCATCTTGACAAACTCTGCCGCTGGATTGCGCAAACTATTGCATTCAAGTCCGAAAGCACAAGTGCCAATAACATCCGCTGTATAACGCGCCAGCAAATCTGTCACTTCTAAATTGGATCCTGATGTATTCTCAAATACTGACACCATTTCTTGGCCGACGTTAAGCACTAATTCAAACATATGTTTCATTTTGCCTGATGTAAATGTTGGCGACAATTTGCCACGTAATTGTCGCCATTTGTCGCCGTCCATGAAGAAAAGATTTCCGGTGAGAGGATCATCAACTTCATTGTGAAAACCGCCGCGCTCATCAAAATTATGAAAATCTGTGATTAAAACATTGCGTATCAGTTGAATGTCTAGCAATATAACTGATTTCTTTAGAAGAAAATAAAATCCCGCAAAAGGGCCGGTACCTTTGAATTTCTCATAGGTTTCTGCAAAAATGCTTGACATATGTTTTGTTTTACGCCATTCGGCCATATTACCCTTTAAGAATATGGGCTCGATATGTGGAATACCACGTCTTTTCCAATAGTTTTGTTGGTAGACGATATAGCTGAGCAGCGCGGTAATCGCAAAGATAGCGAAACACAAAAAACAAGCCATTGTTAAGAACAAAAAGTAACACCTCCACACCTAACTCAGTGACAGCCAACAGCTGTATGTCCAAAACTAACTGGAGCGTTAACAATAAATGCGCCGCTTTTTGGCCAAAGAGCAAAACTCACATGAATTGTGTGCTATTTGATAATGTTGCTTGCGTCAGTGATTATGTTGCGATGATTGATTTTGATTTATTTTTGATCATCAAAAAACAAATTAACTTATGCCCCAGACAGACGACAGCTCTAATCTAGAATATTTACGGAAAAATGTGAAACTTTTTATTGCGTGATTTTAGCCATTTTTTAAATACGTGGGCCAAAAAATTCTAAAACATCAAAAACAAGATTAATAGCGAGTTAAGCAACACAAAAGCTAATTAAAATTTTTTGGACCCTGAATTGCGAAATTTTCTTTTAGTCAATATCTATGATATATATAATTAAAAAATGCCTAAAATCATGCAACAAAAAGTTTCACATTTCTGCTTCTGTAATGTGCAATAGAGCAGCCGTCTGTCTGGGGTATTTCCTTCATACTTCAGTTAAAATTTTGAAAATTAATTCAAGCAAAAATCCGCTTTTAAACTAAAATATTTTACTTTATTTTCTATTACTCTCTAAATTTTTCACACACACTACCTTTTCGTAGCAATAAAAAATCCGTAAAAAAAGGTTTTTTAAAAAGTTTTCTTTAATTCGACCTCACACTTTTTCCACCTTCAAATGAATTCCACCCTCAGCGGCTAGCAATATGCTGGGCTTAGTGAACGTCAATGGTATCTGCGTTCGCTCACAAACACTAAATTTGAAATTCTTTAAAAGATATGCCAATCCAATATAGGCCTGCATTTTGCCAAAACGCAAACCAATGCAATTTCTGGGGCCATCACCGAAAGGTAGCCAACTGCAAGCTGGACGCTGTGTTATAGCCGCTTCAGTAAAACGCTCCGGATCAAATTTTTCGGGATCAGTGTAAATTTCCGGATCATGTTGAATAGAGTAAATGGGTATAATTATCGTAAAGTCTTTTTCAATGACAAAACTTGATTCGCCTCCAGTGGCGTATGCTTGTTTAGCTTTGCGTACCAAAAACGGCAAAACAGGATATTTACGTAATGTTTCTGAAAGAAAAATTTCATTAATATTTCTCAACAAAATTTCCTATGTAGAGTGTATCGCAAAAGGTTTCGAAGCTTCCGGAATATGAAAGTAGAGGCCTAGACAAACAAAAACTTGCACCTGAGGACGAGTCTTGAATGTTCTACTGTGGAGTTTGTGACGAAGCCGATACCTTCTTTTGCTATGGCCGAGTTCTTGACTCGCCAGTGGCCAAGGTTTGCTCCACAAAATATTTTTATTTCAGTTTAAATTGAATATCAACACTGGTTTTCGTTCCTTTTTTTTAAAAATTTGTTACAATTACGATACCTTATTTACACATTTTCGCGCGTTACAATTGATTCAATCATCCTGCCTTACTCCTTTCTCTCCTTGAGGCTCTACTCTGCTGCCCGTTCCGGCTTCACTGTATCGGAATAGCTCAATACAAGCGAGTACACAACGAACACAAGTGCCACACTAGCGAGAACAAGTCGCCAATATAACTATCCCGACCATCAATCTATTGTTTGTTGCGGCTCCGCAGTAACGGCTTGGCTCAGTACCGTTCTAACTACATAAATGCTACTAACTACTATGTTTACCACCTTCACAGTATCGACATAGCTCAATAACTTTTTAGCTAAATACCCCTAACTGCTATGCCATTACTCGCTGCAGGTCGCCGCCGGAATGGCAATATTTTTTGTCGACACTGAGGTTATAAGCATCTCAACTCACCCCAGTGTGGTGAACAGCTGATTGTTTTAACAGCTGTTTTCTGGTGTTGCCATATTATACTAATTCTATTTTTCTTTATCTATTACAATATCGTCCAACTATTTTGTTGGTTGGCTTCAAATTTCTTATTATACTAATTTGCACTTTTTAAATACAATTTAAATCAATTTAAATTCAATAATCGATATAAAATAAATATGTGGAAGCATCAAACAAGTGCCCAGCGAGCGACCTGCTACCTCACAGGTTATGGGATTAGAACTGATTTTAAGACTCGTTTTAGAAAAAAAAATTTTCTTGGGTCACCATTGAGTTTTCGAGAAAATTTTCTTATGAAACACTTTTAGATAATTGTATAAACTTTCTACAAGTATATTTGATTCAAAGGTTTAAAAGGATTTTACAAAGTTCTGGAACTCAAACTAAAATTTTTATCTATTTTTTGGTTGATTTTTGGCGGCCATTTTAGTAGGAAACTGGTCCCATTAACCTTTTTTGTAATTTCTTTCTTGATAAATTTCCATTAATTCGGTGTTATACAAATTTTTTTTTGACGTCAGAAAAAAATACTTTTCAAGAACAGCTCGTTTGAAGGGTACAGAAGATAAAGGGCAGGTATTATATGCAGCGCAAAGTACGCGAGTAAGCCCGTGTGTTACATAGAAAAATATTTTTTCCCGACCTCAAACTAAAAGTACGTATGACAAATGTAACATTAAATTAAAGGAAATTTAACAAAAATTTAAAAAAAAAATTATAAAAGTGTATGTTGATTGCACATTTTTTATACTAAAATGGCCGCCAAAGTCAAAAAACAGGAAAAAGAATTTAAAATATCAGCTTTGAAAGTACAGAAGTTTGCAAAATCCTTTTAAACCCTTTTAACCAAATATTCTTTCAAAAAGCTCATACAATTAACTAAAAGTTTTCTGTAAAAAAATTTTTTCTAAAACGTTACTAAAATTTGTTTAACTAAAACGAGTCAGAAAATCAGTTTTAACCCTATAACTCCGCAGGAATAAATTTTGGACTCTCCGCTTGTGTACAATTTTTTGTTAGTCTAAATCCCCTTTATCAGCCCCGAGAAGCTAAGTAACCTTATGCCATACACCCCTTACATTTTATTACCTGATATCACCATCTCCATATATGGCATCTCTTTCATACACTCATAGGAGAATTCACCTTTATTCTTTGCGAAAACCGCATTCACCTCAGCACGCAGACGTTCCTGCATCTCCTGATGTTGCGCCAGCTCATAAACTGCAAAACCCATTGTAGTCGATGAGGTCTCAAAACCAGCTACAAAGAATACAAATGATTGTGCCACAATTTCCTCAACGCTGAGGCCACCCAAAATTGCATCGGGATTATTTTTCATTTCAATTAGATTATTCATAAAATCATTACGTTGAATATCATTACGTTCCCGATACGCAATAGTGTCTCGAACAATGCGTGTATAAAATTCGGTAATTTCTGGATGTGTTTGCACAAGCCGCAGATGACGCGATAAATCGGGAAAACTCTCGATAAAAGTATCAATCACTTTGCCATGATTGCGTTCAACAATGGCGCGTCTACCAACGCGACAAAATTCCGCATTATCAATGCGCAGGCTGTTACACTCAATGCCAAAGGCACAAGAGCCAATAACATCCGCTGTGTAGCGTGAGAACAAATCGGTTATTTCCAGCACACCACCATCATTCTGTACCTTTTCAGCTAAAACGCGCGTAAGCTCCGCGGCAACGCGCAATACAGTGGGGCACATAAATTTCATTTTACCCGATGTAAATGTCGGTGACAGCTTGTGTCGCAGTGGTCGCCATTTTTCAGCGTCAATTTGAAAAAGATTGCCCGTCAACGGATCATCGCGTGCATTGTGAAAAGTACCGCGTTCATCGAAATTATGAAAGTCTTTGATGAGCACGCGCTTCACTAGCTCCAAATCCAGTGCAATTAGCAGTGGTTTAACTGTGAAGTATATGCCGGCGATGGGTGCAGTGCCCTTAAATTTATCATATATTGGATTTAGAAGTTCGATGAAATGTTTTGTTTTACGAAAACCGCTTATATTGCCAAGTGCAAAATTTGGCTTTATATGTGGTATGCCACGACGCTTGAGATAGTTTTGCTTATACTTCAAATACAAGTAGATTAAAGTGCACAATAGTAGTAGCAATGGAAAAAATATTGCCATTTTTTCTTCACGCTTGACCTAATCGCCAAAGTAAAGTACACTTCTTATTAATTATGATTTTTTTCCGCTTGATTAATTGCGCGAATTGCAACCGTACGTTTTAAAATGAGAATAACGACTGTTGATTTTATTCACAAATCTTTTGAATTCGAAAGTTCAAGCTTTTGTCATCGGACATGACATGCATATAAATGTTAATTTTTTTAATTTGGCTGTACGATCGATAGAGCGGTTGGTACAAAAGTACATTTTACTACTTTGTTGTTTTGCAGTCGATACTTTTTTTGATACTGTCCAAAGCGAGTAAGTCAGCAACTAAGTAAAGGCTTATTAAAACTTTGTACGCTGTTACATTGTTATAATTTTAATTATGGGTAATTAAATGTATTATTCTATATAGATTTCTGTTTAGATTTCAAGTTCATGCTAATTGATTGATTTATAAAAAGTACTTCTGTTTTGTAACACTGAGATATAAATTGTGTGTTTGCCCACGATATCTTTATATTAATATGCAAGACAAAAACTTGTCCAACTTTTTTTATTATGTTAGAAATGTAGTACGACTTTAAATTATACAACATTAGAAAGGTATTTGTGTGTAGATGTGCACGAAGTTAAAATTATGTTAATATTTTGACTTTAAGCCTGGTAAAATTAAATAGACATTTTTCAATATTAACAACAAGAAAATACACGGTCCCACATAGTTGAAAAAAGGATAAAGCACAAAGAGTAAGACAGAAAGCATAGCACTGTCTTCATATTTTTTGTTTTGTTTATATATTGCTTGAATTGTACCAGGTATGATAAATGAGAGCATCTAAAAAGTACCTAAATTATTTTATACAAAAAATCCAAGATTCAAATAGTCCAAAAATTTAATTGTTATTTTCAGTGTATTCTGTTTATCAAATTGGAAATCTTATAATTGGCTTGAGTTCCGTTTTTGCGCCCCAAAACGTCTTTAGACGGCTGGTGGGAAAACAGAGGATTAATCGATTGATTAAGTCGTGAAAAACATGACAAAAAATTCAAAAAAATTAAAAAATAGTTTTTATTCAAAACCGAGGCGTCTTACGTAAAGTGTATCAGCCAAAGAATGCTAAGGATCATCCAAGGAATACATATGATTTTTGTCATGTTTTTGGAGACATTTTATAATTTTTAAAAAATTGGGCAAAAACGAAAAAAAAATATATTGGGCCTTATTGTAAATAAATATTCTCGAAAATTTATTCTCTTACTCACTAGCTTGCAATAGCAAAAAAAAATTTCTTGAAGAGGAAAGTTCACTGGAAAAATAAGGCAATAGTTTGGTTGGGAATTTTTTCACGTTTATTGCTTAAATTTAATATCCAACTTTTTGCTAGTGAACACTATATGTAAATAAATAATTATAAATAACGTTTAACAAATTAAAAATTTAAGTACATTTATTTATAGCTTATTAAAATAGCTTTCATATGACACTAGAATTTTTAATATTCATCCAAGCTTTTCCAACTTATACCGGTTCTACTAAAACAACTATTCACTTATTTTTTTTTTTTTTTTTTTTGTGAACTCATTTTTGATAAAACTGAATAAATTAATTCAATAAAATTTAGCACACTGCGTCTGAGGTAAAAGTTATTAAATGAGCGAAATCGCTCAACGAACACGCCTACCGCCCATACAAAAAATATATTTAAAATGCAACTTAAAGTGTTTTTTTCACGAAAATGCAACCAAAATACACATAAATTCAAAGAAAGGTTTGAGCAAGCTGTGAACAAAAACTTGGCGACTTCGGACAAGAGGGCGTGGCACCTCCCATACAATCAAAAGTTTCAAAATGCTATACTGAAAGAGTTTTTTGAGATAGTACTGCTAAATTTCACTCAAAGACAAACGACTATAAATGCACGCTCTGAAAACGTTTCTTGAGATAATCCAACTAAATTTCAATCAGACCCTAAGTACTATACATAAATGCAAGCTCTGAGCAAAAACTGGGTGAGCTCGGACAAATGGGCGTGGCAACTCCCATATAAGCAAAATTTTCAAAATACTGCAGTGCAGGGTATTTAATGTTTAGCCAGGCCAAAGGTAACACACTTACTTGTTTTTTTTTTTTATTTAGATGTCAAAATCCAGTAGGAAATGGAAAGGTATGTCAACGATATTGGCAAAACGGATTGCTAAATGTTTTTTTTTTTTTTTTTTTTTGCGCAAAATGTCTACGGTCTTGGAAAAAGTCAGCGTTGCAAACTGGTGATTTCTGAAAATGTCAACGATATTAAAATAAAAAAAAACATACCCGCAGGAAGTTTTAGTTTTTTAGTTTCAACATTTTTAGCATAAGCAATTTTTTTTTTTAGTTTTTTAAATAAGTTATTTCGATGTTAAATTCAATTCTCTATCAAAAATTTTCAAAAAAAAATATTGAAATTTTGCTTTGTTAGCTAGATATATTGAAAAAACAATAAAAGTTGCATTTTGACCCCAATACCCTCTCCGATTTCACTCCTACCAATTTAATAGCACTCCGCGGTTTTGTTTCTTTCTAAGGGGACATTCGCTTTTGTAATTGAAAACAAAAAAACACTTTTTAAAAATTTTATTATGAAAAAACTATTATATTTATTGACAAAATTTCTTTTGGAGATTGTTATATCGCGACCTTAGGACAACAGGGTTCTAACTGAAATTTTTTGTGAAATTGAGTTATATATTGCTTCGTACTAAATAGACCACGCTCTTTCGATTACCGCTACTCAAATATTTCTATCTCGTATGGTTTCTGAGATAATTAATGAAATTGAAATGCACAAGGTTCTATCTACACATATTTAAATTAAAATTAATTTCACAAAGTTCTAACTGCCATATAGAACTTTGTGTTTCTGTAAGAGAGCAGGCAAATTAGAAAAAATCATTTAATTTTGTTAAACAAGCCCCGATTTTGAGCCGACGTGGCTCATTTTGTTAGTAATTAGACTTAGAAAAAACCAACACTTAAAATTTATGCAGTATCAAAAACTTCATAAATCTTAAGTGTTGTTTTTTTCTTAGACCAATTACTAGCAAAATGAGCCATGTTGGCTCAAAATTGGGGCTTGTTTAACAAAATTACATGATTTTATCTAATTTGCCTGCTCTCTTACAGAAACACAAAGTTCTATCTGAAAAAAAAAAAAAAAACAATCTTACAGAAACATAAAGTTCTATCTAGCAGTTAGAACCTTGTTTCCCAAGTACCTTATCGTTTAGCAACAAAGTTCTGTCGATTTTTTTAAACTTAAATTCCTTATTAACTAGGCAACGAATTTTAATTATTTTAGTATCAATGAAATCGTCGCGACAATCAAATGCTTGTAATATAAATAACATTGTGATTAAAATCAATTCATAAAAGTTATACGACACGAAATATTCAAACATAGATTTCTCGAAAGTGATGTGAGTGTAGATAGAACCCTGTTGTTCTAAGGTAGCGATATATTTATATTCTAAAAAATATGAAAAAAATTTTTTTTTTTTTATTTTTAGTTTCTCTTGGCTGCTGTAGAGGGCGTCATCCAAAAGTTACTTTTCAAACTGGTAGGACATTTTTCTCCGAACCTACTCGACCGAATTTAAAAAACCAAAGAGCATTCGATTACTCATAAAAAATATTAAACAATAAGCCTCTGAAAGTTTTAAAAAATACCCCCCTTTTTTTTGCGGCGCATTTTTTGAGGGTAAGTCCCTCAATTTTTTCGCATTTTTCATAAATATTCATACAAAAACTTCAAAATATAAAAAAATATTAATTTTAGAGGCATATTGTATAGTTTTGAGTCGCAAGAATAAAATCCATTTTGAATTTTTCAAAAATCTGTTACAGGAGGTCTACAACATGTCCTACCGTTTAAAAAGTAACTTTTGGATGACGCCCTCTACAGCAGCCAAGGGAAACTAAAAATAAAAAAAAAAATTTTTTCATATTTTTTAGACAATATTTAACTATGACCAAAAGAAATTTTGTGAATAAATATAATAGTTTTTTCATAATAAAATTTTTAAAAAGTGTTTTTTGTTTCAATTACAAAAGCGAATGTCCCCTTAGTAAATGACCCATTTACCAATTTCCGTAATAAAAACCCGTTAACATCTTAGTTCCTATTAAAATAACATAATCAATAGACTAGATGTATTGGTTACTAGCTTCGCACTGGTAACTGAGTAAAATAAATACTTACACGGTGGTACCGCACTCAAAGCCTACTTTTTAGGAGCTGGTAGGCTCGAGTAAGTTATGCGATATATCGTTGTATGCGGAGGTTTATTCTTGATATTCTGACAGACTTCATAAGCACGATATCGTCGCCGGCAGCAGTTGGTTAAACATTCACTGTCTCGATGACGCAACTGCAGTTTGGCTAAAGAAGTCAATTTCAGCATTGCAACTTTTGGGAAAGCTTGGAATATAAGGTGGTGGATGAAGCGGTTGTGCTTAAATCGCAAGTCTTCATTGATTACTTTTGGGTCGCAAGGTGCTCGAATAAATGACCAAATCCTGGGCTAAGTTGAGACTGCTTGAATTTAGAATTTTATATCTGTCTTGAACGTGACAATGACAATGGAGTTAGAGAGCGCTTAGTATTTAGAAGGAGCGCACATCAGCAATAAAGAGAGAGAGAGAGGGAGTACGTTCAAAATGAGCAAAGTTAAAGCAATTGCTGTTCTCTGCTCTTTTGCCGGTTTTAAAAATTCTGCGTTCGCATTGACCTTGGCATTGTATGAACTTGCGTGAGTACCAAATACGCGAGTAAACTGAGATATAAATGCTGGGAGTATTAATGAGTTATACCCATTTATATGCATTTCGTTTGCGTACAGCGTTGCCATCAACTCAAAAGGGAGAGTGTCACAGCGATTCAAAAAAGGTGTCATATAACACCTTCTGATTGTACAAATTGGTGGCATATAACACCCTTCATTTTTATATATTATATTTAATCCTATAGGAGTTTTATCTATTGTTTGTAAGTAGTCTTAGTTTTTATCGTCGTATCGTCTCCAAATTAAGGTTCTGGAAATACAAGTATTAAAACGACAAGGATTGTTTAACAATTTTAATTTATTTAATGAAAATATAAACAAACTTCAAAACAAATACATAAATTAGTATGTAAAGAAGTTTATAAAAACATACACATATAAAAATTGTTTGTACTTATGGCTTTTTTTCAGACCTAGAAACTTTTATTCAAAAAGATTTGCAAATAATTTGCTGAAAATTTGTTTTGCATAAAAGTTTATAATAACTTGTATAAAAGACGCATGAAATTGTTTTGCTCTTTTCTGTTATGCATCATTAAGAATTGTTCTTCGTCTTAGAAATGAGCTATAATCTGGTTTTGTGTGATTTTTTTTTTTTTAAATATGACCATTTGAAAATGATACCATATAGAGAAAAATCATATGAGAGCCTACATACGATTTTTAACTTTCATTTATCATTTTATAGTGGTTATAACTTTTTTTAAAGAAAATCACACATAACTAGTTTCTAGCTCTTTTTGAAGACAAAAATTACTTAAGGATGCATTCAATAGAAAAGACCAAAACGATTTCGTAAGTCTTCCATACGAATTCGAAAATCGTGCGTTTGAACATTACAAACTTTTATCAGAATTCGGGAGTATATATATATTCTATCTTAAGTAGCTTTTTTTAAAAAGCTTTTTAAACAGTTTGTTTCAAGGACTGAAAATTTAACACTTCAAAATCACAGTTCAATTTAATTTAACGAGCCATTTTCAAAAAACTCGGTTTTCTTACCTTACTTAAATCACATTAATTGTGAAACCTCATTATCACAAAATCATGACAGCATTTGTTCATAGACTTCAGCCATGATTTGATTTGAATTAAAGCATTTAATAACGGCAGGTCCATTCGGTTTCGGATTTTTGTCTTAATTAGGTTCATGATGCTTAAAACTCGTTCCACCTCAGCGTTAGAAAATGGAAGAACCAAAAAGCTCATGGCAAAGGTTCCTATATCTTCAATTGGGTAATCATTTTCAGCGTCTTCATATGCTAATACTTTACTCTAAAATTCTATGGAATTTTCATTATGTTTTCCATTTGACCAGGCACAAGTTATTACATAAGTTGATTTAAAATCTGCATCTTTTTTTTTCAGCAACTGTAAAAACTGCAATGGCAAAAACGGCAACGGTTGACAAAATTTAATCGTAATCTGATTTTGACATTTCATAAGTGCTCACGATGTTGCCACCCATATTTTTTTAGATATACTTAATTCAATGCGGGAAAGTACTTTTTGGAGATCGAAAGTACTTTTTCAATCAGCAACACTTACTAAAAGAATAAAATAGCCCAATAGTCCGTGACACCTTGTGGAAAATCGTGGTGTCACAAAAATCTGATATTTTTTCGGTGTCACAGACAAAAACTAAGTGTCACATGTGACACCGAAAGTGTCACAATGGCAACGCTGTTTGCGTACCTGTTTTACCGAAATTGCATAACCATGTCGGCGACGATTTTGGAACATACCTACGCTCCGAAAATTTATAAAAATCAAATGTGCATTGATAACAAAATTTTAGCATACTTTCACCTATCAAAGTCATACGAGTATATCATCACCAGTCAAAAAATTTTTAGTTACGTGGTTATGACTAAGGGGGGCCCGATGTGTCCGATTTACACTTTAAAAATAGTTTTTAATTTTATAATTTTTTAATATTTCTCTGTTAAAAATGATCGAGTACGCAATTTTTGATTTTTCGTTCTGGTGAAAGTTACAAAGTAATGATTTTTTAAACTTTTATGGTTTGGGAAAACACTATTTTTTTGTAACGAAGCTTCGTGAAGGCTGGAAATCTGAAAACCCAACTGCAAATTTTGAAAAATTGTAGCTATAAAGCGTCAATGCATTTGTCTCAGGAACTATTTACTTGATTCAACATTATGATGGCATTCATAGAGCACGTATGTTTGGATCAATTGCGCTATTTCACCGCCGAGTATAGTAAAGACGCTTAGCAAGAAGTCGCCTACTCCAGCCATAATGATTTTTTGGGTCGATTTTGAGTTATGGTTTTCAATTTTGTCAGCTCGTTCCTTCTTTCCGGCAGAAATAATTAGGAATAAATTTTCAAATAATCTCATATTTAGTACTTTAAACACTACCTATGTATGTACTTAGATGTTGAAAAATAACTACGTTAAAGAGAAAATTTCCTACCATTGAAAAAAATATTAAATATTTTACTTAAAAAATAAAATTACTTGATATCAAAATGGTAGAAAAATTAAACTTTCTCAAGGAACATAATAAATTTGTGTTAAATAGAAATTTTTCTTGGAAAAAAGAAAAAAGAAAAAAAAACTTAATGCAAATTTATGCATTCAAAGCATTTTGTTTGATTTTGCATTTCTGATGTAAAAATATTCCAAAAATAAACACGCCCTAACGCATACAAGCACATAACTACACATATGTATATTCTACACATATATTTGTATATGATGAGAGTCACCCATGCGATAAGAGCTTAAAAATCAAAACAAATTTTGATTTGCATAAATTTTGATTTAAGCTTATATTGTCCTATACACACATACGTATATACAAATATACATATACTTACGTATATATGATATGATAGGATAAGTCGAACAAATTTTACCCTCGATAACGATGAGCTAATCAAGTTTTACAGAACTTAAGTAAGTATGCATTACGTTACACAGCAGGAATTTTGTTAGAGAGAGTTAAAGTCTATATCCTTCTCCAGACATTTGCCGACTGGAAAAGGTAGTATAACTTTGCTACAGCTACAGCAAGTTTAACTGATTAAAATATTTATTTACAAGCTGCATAGGACAATTTTTTCTACTTTCGAAAAGGTGGCAGTTTAATGAATTTTTTGATAGAAAAGGTAGAGGCTAACGAAAAATTGCACTTGACGGGGGTCTAAAATGTACCACTGAGGAGTCGTAGCGATAAAACTGATTTTCTGGGCCGCCAAAGTCAAAAAAAGTAAAAAAAAGAAGATATCAATTTTGAAGGTCCAGAATCCTTCGAAATCCTTTCAAACCCTATAAACCAAATACACCTTTAGAAAGCTCATATAATAAGCTAAAAGAAGTTTGCTATAAAAAAATATTCTCTAAAATGGTAGGGAGACCTAAGAACATTTTTTTTTCTAAAACAAGTCAGAAAATCGGTTTTAACACTATGACTACTCAGGGGTACATTTTAGAACCGCCCTCAACTGGAATTTTTTGTTAGTTTAGGCCTCCAGGCATATTGGATTATTTTACTTATCAATGCTAAGTTATCATGGCGTTTTGCTTGTTTCCATAGACTTTATCGTCTGTCTTATCTGTTAATTTTTTTTGTTCCTCTGCTTTTGCCCAACATTCAAAATTTTTCTCTCCATGTACAAGACAAGTTAGAAAAAATCCCCAAAAATTGGAAAGTGCACAAAAAGAAGCTCAATTTCAATAACATAAAAAATACGACGCCCAATTCAAGCAGCGTCAAATTGAATCAATTTAAGAGTAAACAAACAGAAATTTAAACAAAATTTGCTACTGCTAACGTACATTAGTCTGGGTCAAAATTTAGCATCATCCCGTAACCGACTCAAAAGAAAGAGAGACTCTTTAAAACGATATCGGCATAATTTTTTTTTTTTCATGATAAGAAAAAACAAATGGTTCACTTTTGTTTCTACTGCAAGCCTATTTTGTCTAAAAAAAACAAATTTTTTGGTCAAAAAATTTTTTGCCATTATGAAATGGTTACCTAAGAAAGCTTAAGAAATAAAGATTATGTTTTTACAATCATTTTGGAATTTAAAATTTTTATTTTTTTTGGGGTATATATAGGGTAAGTAAGGAAATATCGATCACCCATCTTTCTTTTTTAAATAAAACCCAAAATACATAAAACAAAACAATTAATTTTATGTCATTTAGTAAAGGAAACAATTTACCCTTATTCTGATTCACTTTTAGATAAATATCTCATCAGGATAAAGAAAAAAAATTAAAAAACTGAAAATACTCAAAATGAAGATAAAAAAAGTGTAGTGTAATATGGACCACATAGTCCATTTGGTACAGAAGTTGCATATAAAAATGTCACTTCCACATTCGGCACATTTTCCATGATTCCAAGAACGTCAGATTACACACTCAACCCAAAATTCGCCACGTCGATCTTCTGAGTAAAAGGTATTACATTATATGCATTTTTTATCATTTTTTCCTTTGTAGTTAACGAATTACATATAATGACCATCAGACTCGTCATGAAAACTGCAACTAGATTCTCCATCTGAAAAAGATGATAAATACATTTGTTTTTGAGGCCTTTTTCTTTGGTGGTCCATATTACCCACTGCCCGTGTTGGTGAAATAAATGATTTTTTTTATCAAAAACTCTTTTGGTTAATGAACAAATTTGTGCTAATAAATTATAAATGGTATTCACTGACTTTATATAATTAACCATTTATTTAAAAACTCGATGTCTTTAAAGTGAACTAATGAAATATACTCACTAGAAAAAAATTATCACTGATCTTTTTTTTAGAAAAATCAACTTTACAGAAACATGCGACTTCACCGAACGCTAAAATCGCCCTATTATAAGCTTCAGGTATTACCGTTAAGTTTGAACATGAATAACGGTAAATCCTATGTATGCAGTGGGAAATAACCGTGTGGTCCATATTACCCACGCAGTCCATATTTTCCTCCCTTACCCTAATATTCGATTCCAAAAATCGATTTTTTTACGTTTTTCAATAACGCGGTCATAAAAATGATTTTTTACTCAAAAGCAAGGGAATTTACGAGAAAAGTGTATAAGGCAAAAAATACTTGAGATTGTCTGAATACGTATGAATTTTTTAATTTTTTTCAAAACTTGGTCAAAAAAATAACACATAAAAAAAATAACACATAAAAAAAATAACACATAAAAAAATTCCAAAAATTCTGAAAAAATTCACACCAATTTTGTAAAGTGTTCTAAGCATTTTACGTTACACAAAAGTTTTTCCTAGATGCCTTGGTTTTAAGTGAGCTTAATAGCTGAAAACTCAATTTGATAAAATTTTGGGAAAAAAATAAAAATCCAAAAATTTTTTAAAAATTCACGCTTATTCTTTGAACAACTCTAAGCATTTTTGCTTTATAAACTTTTTTGCCTTGCTTTTGAGTAAAAAATCGTTGATTTGACCGCGTAATTGGAAAACGTAAAAAAATCGATTTTAGGATGCGAATATTATCTATATCACCAAAAAAAAAAATTAATAGCTTTTAAACGCCAAAATTTTTGTAAGAATATAGTCTTCATTTCTAAAGTACTCCTGGGTATCAATTTATAATGAAAGAAAAATTATGACCAAAAATCATGTTTTTTTTTTTAGCCATTGGTTTTTCTAAGAATGAAAAAAACACGATGCAGATATCGTTTTTAAGAGTTCCTCTAACTTTTGAGTCGGTTACGGGATGACCCGGTCTAACGTGCATATACACGATTTTATACGTATAGTATCATAGAGATTGTGCGTCAAATGACATTTTGATCACAACGTTATATTGTGATTCAATCAAATTTACGCAAGCGATTTCATCATTTCATCAATTCTGCGTGAAATGATGGAATTCAAATCAGAAATGTTTTAAAGTTACTGGAATTAGCTTGAAAATTTAAAAAAGTTTATGCACTGGATGAATATGTAATGCTCGCCAGATGTAGTTCAGGATATTTATCGAAAATTATCTGTGTCTGCTGATTATTCTAAATCTGCTGAGAATAAGTCTATTGCTCTTTTATATAAGCTTAAAAGTTTTATTTGTTCTATCATGTATGTAAATAAATCTCATGATACTTTATTTCATCTCATGCTGTTGCATTGTTTTAAAAAAGTTTCCTTGTTTGTACAAAGTTTTACCATAACAAAATATTGTCTGCAGTATAAAACTTACACAAGGGGGAAGAGCGGAGGCTGTATGCGACAAAATCTACGTAAAAACTTTAGCTGGTTGTAGAGTATCAGAGTTGTATGTTTAGCTTAGGTTACACAGGTCTACTCACTGTATTATTCGTACATTTATGCAGTTCAACATATCATGTCAGTTTGACAGATATTATTCCACAAGCATTATATTAAAACTAAGATATAAGAATGAAATAAAATACTATACCTCTCATAATTTTAAAATTATTTGCATTTATGTACTTTTGCTGGTAAACTCTAAGCCTTATTTGTTGATTTCACTGTTTATCTCTTCTTAACTTAAAGTATTTGTGAGAAGTTAAGGAGCTTACACTATGAGTATTTTAAGATTGCAGAGTAAATGTTCAAATAATTGTGTGGAATAGAGAAAAACTCTGAAATAATATTTTACAACAAGTTTTTGTAAAAATTCATAGCGTAAAACTGTAGAAAAAATACAACTTTATAACAAAATATGTTAATGTAAGGCAAAAATTACACTGTTGTAGTTTTTTTGAAATTTTTTCTCTAGACAGACGGCTTTTCTTACCTAACTGTGGTACCTACTGACTTTCTCGTAACCGAATAAGGTAGGCACGTCTCCTACATTGTTATTATTCAGAGCAGACGTCTACGTAACATGTAGTACATTTATTATATAAAAAAAAATTGTATTGTATTGAATTTATAAATATTTAATTTAAAAAAAGCTCAATGACTGTAATCAGAATGAGAGGATGGCGTCACTCTTTATATAGTTCAAAATTAAATAAACATTTTATTTACACATATGTACATATATGTACCTACATAACTTTAT
Source organism: Calliopum simillimum (assembly GCA_951812925.1). Classification (NCBI taxonomy): domain Eukaryota; kingdom Metazoa; phylum Arthropoda; class Insecta; order Diptera; family Lauxaniidae; genus Calliopum; species Calliopum simillimum. The sequence continues at coordinate 7,785,485 of OX638370.1, forward strand.
TGTGTATTTTTAATTTATTCAGCATGCCTTAAAAATTATCAGTTTTGTTTTGATCACACAGTTCGTAATACAAAATTTATATATATAGAAAAGTAAATAAAAACTTTGGAGCTATTAACTTTCACGAGAGCAAATTCTATGAGCTGAGAGAGCTTTTTGTTGATATTGAGAAAACTCTCAATATATGTAGTATATACGAGTAAAACTAAGAACTTTTGTTGTTAAATAGAAAAAAAAAATTGTTTTCGTTAATTGAAAATAATTGTTGATCCAGTCTGCGAAACTGCTCCGTGTGAATAATTGTGAAGAGCTTTTAAAAATCAGTGTTGCCAAATCCTTAAAAATCTAAAAAAAATCCTCAATTTTTAACGAAAATCCTCAAATTTCGTTGTTCAGCGTTGTATCGACGATTTATTGACTAAAAAAGCCTGTTTTTTAGCAGTAAAAATTATTGAACCGTAGTTAAAGACAAATTAAAACCAGGTTTTAAGAACTTAAAGCATGTAAAAAGCACTCTTAGTTCTCAAAACCTGTTTTTAATTTGTCTATAGCTACTGGCCATTGTGTTTTAACAAACAGAGCTTTATAAGGTATAGTAGTTTGTCTAGGTACTCGGCCTCTTAAGCTCTTTTTTCCTTTTAAACAGCCAAAAATTCGTGCATCTCATTTTTTGACCGGCCCGTTTTTAAAAAGCACAAAAAAGACCTAAGCTATACCCCACTTGTCTGAACTCAAATGAAAAAAAAAAAAATGTGCCGAAAATAATGCATTTTCCTTCCTTCGTGAGTAGAATCATCCATATTTAAAATAGATAAACTTTTTGTAATTGTTTAGTGCGAAGTTTTAAAACTTAAAAGTATATATAAATCTCATAAATATTGTGAGCCGGAAGCATATTAGGTACATTTCATATTATTATAATACAATTAATAAACAAAATTCAGTTGAATAACTTTATACCCTATTCTCACTTACCTGGTCAACCAGATGAATGCTGATTAAGCACTAACCAGGTTAGTTTTCCATATAAAAGCTTTTCGATTTGTATGGAAAAGATTAGCTAGTTTTTAAATAATTAGATAATTTATCCCAAAAAATCGGCAGGTGGCATCTCCTAATTCAAAAAATCCCAGGGAAATTAGCAAATTTCCTTTTCTTTTGACAAATGCAAAATGTAAACAAATAAAACATTTTTAAATTAAAGCTAGAATCAAAAATGTGTTCGTCTCAATTGTTTTAAAAAAAAATTTAAATACCCAAATATATAAAATATATTTGAAAAAAGTGAAAACAGTGTCTTGATTTGGTAAACGCCAAAAAAGTGTCATTGAAATGATAGATGACTGATCCAGGTAAAAGGTAGGAACGTGGTTCTGTGATTATCAAGATTTTCTGATTTTAGGCTGGTTAACCAGGCAAGTGAGAATAGGGTATTAGAATACAATAAATGTTCCTTAAATTTTAAAAATAATTCAGAGTGCAGTTCTTAGAAAAAATGGTCTCAATAAGTTTCAAAGGTGTTTTTGAAATATATAAATTTAGTTGCTCCAATTTATTTGGTACATCTTTTCTCCTGTCGAGCAAACCAACGTTACCAGAATGGCGTGTGTTAAGTCTAAGCAATTGCAAAGTGTGAACATCTCGCGAGTTTGACCCTTATTTATGATAGTAAAAACAAAAGCCAATTCAATTGGTAAATAATGCGTTAGTAAAAAAAATTCCTCAAATAAAAATTTCTCAAAAATTCCTCAAGAGGGTCATGAATTCCTCACGTTTTGAGGAATTCCCCACATTTTGGCAACACTGTTAAAAATAAACACGTAGCTTGTAAACAGAGAAAAATTATTCTCTCCAGTTAAATCAAATACGTAGGTATGAATATCTCTTTTCTCAATTGAAGAGTGAGAGATTAAATATATACCCAGCAGAAAGTTTGATCATCCAAATGTAGCTGTTTGGCACATTCCTTCATATCATTCAATTGCCACATCAGAACAACACTTTCTTTTTGTTCAGCGCTGGCCGCTCATCGTATCATTCCTTTGTTGCCTTCTACAAGAAGGTGCAATCGGATCAGTCGGGAATCGGCTTTTTGGCTATGGAAAACGAATGTGTGTCTTTGAATTTCTTTGCTATAAAACATAATTTTATATCTTCGATTGGAAGCCGCAATCTGAACAAAACATAATTTTATGCCATCAATTGAAAGGCGTAATCTGAATAGAAGATCATGTTATGCCTTCGTTTTGAAGGCGCTATCTGAACAAAACATAATTTTATGTCTTCGTACCATGGGCCAAAAATAAACAATCGAAGTCAAAATTTTCGAATGGAAAGCACATGGGCATATCCGAAAATATTCACCTCTTACATGATCCACGTTTTAAGAAATTTTTTTTTTCCATCTTCAATAACATGGTGGAATATATTCCTAGACGTATAAAATAAAATTCCCAATATGTAAACAAAAAAATTTCGACCCGAGATGGTGTCAGGATGTCGTTTTATCATTATGGCCACATTACAGGTTCTAAAATTCTGAAAAAATTCAAACAAACTATTTGATGAAAGTATGCTTGCAGAATTTTATAAGATGTCGGCAAAGCGTCTGATGAGGAATTGACTTATTATAGTCAATTTTGACCTGTGGTGGGTCCCGAAACTAGTAACGCAAGCCAGCCTTCCGATACATTTTTTTGCTTTTTTTATTTATTTATATTTTTGGCTTTTTTTTTGTGTTTTTATTGTTGTTTTACTCAAAAACACTGAACAGTAAGCTCCGACCATCAATGTATTTTAATTGTTGGTAGCTAATAATGTAAATCATCATCTGCTCCAAAAACTAAAAAAATCAATAAATTGATTTTGTTTACGATATTTTCTTAATTTAAGCGCCCCCTGCCAAGTAAAAAATGAAAAACGAAAAAATTGTGATAAAAAAATGCGATTTTTTGGCGATATGCGATCGAGCACACCTTAGCGACACATAAGGCAAGATAGCAACGTTTTTGAGCTTCTTAATCAATCCGAAAAGGAGTAGTACATTTTTTACTACTTTTCGGAATATCTTACGATTACTCCACTTCTGAAGGTGGTCGTTTTACTTTCTGTTGGGTGGTTATTCGACCAACTACACACTTAAGTTGTGCGATTTTTATTTAATTAAAAGAGATTTTCTCTTAACTGAAATTCGGCCATGACAGCTTTAGGAAAGAGAAAAAAAAAATGTCTTTTTCACTTGGGTTCGAACCCACGACAATCGCATTATTAGGAGACGTCTTACAGCATAGACAGACAACAGCGTTAATCTGTACGTACTAATGGAATTGAAAATCTTGCGCTGACAGACGACAGTTTAGTATGACAATGTCATACCTATCTTAAACCTTAATAAAGTTATAGGCAAAATAGAAAAACACAAGAATTCGTTTTTTTGCTTTTTTTTTTCTTTTTTGTTTCAAAATTTTCAAGTAGGGTAACAATTTGGCTCTCAAAGTTTCCAATTGACTGTACGTTCAAGCGCTTCATGTTTGTACTCCCGAATATCTTATAGCATGCACAATGGAAAAATGACACGCTTCAGTAATTGGAAAAACCCTCAGCAATTTGGCACCCTTCAGTTATTGATTGCCATTTCTCCTTTTGCCGAATAAAAGTGCCACTTGCACTCGTATTTATCCCAAAACGATTTCACATTCAATTGTTATTATTTTGATAACTGCTGCCTCTCAAAATATATGTAAAAATAAGTCATTTGGTTACATTCCCTACTTTGTTTTTGAAATCCCGCATCCAAAAAATTATAGCAACTGTAGCCAAATGAACTATTCACCAACTGAATTAAATTTTGTCCATATTCACATGCTCCAAAAGCTGCAAGTATTGAAATTGAAAGGGGTGACAAATCGTTTTGGGGTGCCATATTTCCTGGGTTTACATTACCTATAGTGTTATGATTAAAACGGTATTAAATTAGTACAAATTTTTTTATTTAAATAGAAAAATATATTACAATATAATAAATTGATCTTGTAAAAAAATAATATTTTCCGCATGTCTTTTCTAGAGACGTTCCAATTTCAAATATACACCACTTTCAGTAGCGATTAGAAAATCCTTTTTTGAAAATCGTAATGGAATTTGCGTCTTCGCTGAAATGCAAATTCTAAAATTTTGCAGCAAAATGATAATACCAATTTTGACCTGCATCTGACCAAAACGCATGCCAATGCAATTACGCGGTCCATCACCAAAAGGCAAGTAAGCACAAGAGTGACGTGACTTTATTGCATCGGGAGTAAAACGTGCCGGATCGAACTTTTCTGGGTCGGGAAAAATTTCTGGATCATGATGTATGGTTGCGATGGGCATGAAGATACGTGTACCACGCTCCAATACAATATCAGTATTTGGTAATTGATAGTCTGCGGTAGTGACGCGTACAAGATGTGGCAGTACGCTGTATTTTCGTAGGGTTTCTTAGAAAAATTGAGTGAAGAATAAAATTATGTTTTCCTGAACGTTTTACTTATATTCTCATAACTCACCCGCTAGCACTTGCTCCAAGTATGTCATTTCCTTAATGCACTCATAACTGAGCGCACCATCATGCTTCTGTAGCACATCCTGTATTTCTGCACGCAGTTGCTGTTGCACATCAGGATTTAATGCCAATTCGTACATACAAAATGACATAGTCGATGAGGAAGTGTCAAAACCAGCCAAAAAGAAAAACATTGCCTGTGCTGCCAGTTGCTCCAAAGTTAAACCATTTGAAAATGAATCAGTGGTAGACTGTTGCTCCAAACTCAATTGGTCACGTTTCTGCTTAAGCTCAATCAGCAAATCCATAAAATCATTGCGATGCACCTGTTGCGCTTCACGTAACGCGACCGTTTCACGTACCGCATTCATAAAGAAATCACTGACATCATCGGTAAAACTCTTAAGTCTCAAACGACGCGCTAGCGCAGGATTGGTGAACATAAATGCTTGCACCAGCGTTGAATGACGTTCTTGCGTGAATACAGCACGACCCATACGACGAAATTCAGCATTTGGATTCTGTAGACTATTGCATTCGATGCCGAAACCACATGTACCAATTAAATCGGTTGTATAACGCGCACAAAGTTCTTTCACCTCGAAGGTGCCCTGATCACAATCCACCACTAGCTGTTCACTCGCTGCAACCAAACGCTTGCCGATTTCCACCATGGTGGGTAGCATAAATTTCAGCTTGCCAGTGGTGAAAACTGGTGATAATTTATGACGTAGTTCTCGCCAAGGTTCGCCATCCATGAAGAGTAAATTTCCGGTCAGCGGATCGTCACGTACATTATGGTAAAGTCCACGATCAGCACAACTGTTGAAGTCTTTGATAAGTATTTGCTTAATCAAATCCAAATCGAGTATCAATACCGTACGACTCAAGAATGTGTAGAAACCAACAATGGGCGTAGTGCCTTTGAAGCGTTTGTAAATACGTTTATTGATATCGCTCCAATGCAACTCCGTACCGATGCCCTTCATGTTACCCAATAGAAAAATCGGCTTCTCGTGCGGCACATTGCGCAGTTCCCAATAGGCGTAATGTCGTTTAAGCCATAAATAGATGACGCTTGCGGCAGCGAAGAGCAGAGAGAGCAAAACAAGTATCATTTTGTTTGGAAAATATTAATTTGTTTACTTTTACTTTGATGTTTATCGTCAAGTGTTCTCTGTTCCACAAAACTGGCGTGTCTATCAGCCATGAACTTCACCATCAAACTGAATGCAGTGTCTATTGCTCTCAATGCCATGCTCTTTATTTATTTGAAAAGCTTGCAGCGAGTAGCAGAGCGTACGAGAAATAAAGCGCGAGAGAGAAGCGCACCAAACTGAAAATGGATGTATCAGGTATTGCATTCAGTATGGCAATCTTATATAAGCAGTAGGCTTTTACTGCACGAAATTTTTATACAAATATTTTTGTTGAAAAATATTATTCACCAAAATAAATTAATTATAAAGAACTCCAGAACTCTTCCTTGTGTTGTTTGGTCGGGGACCAAATTTATAGCTTTCGCTATGTAAAAACGTCGCTTTTTATAAACTGGAGTCGTTGCTGTTGGCGACGATGACACTTCAAAGGGAAGCGATAAATTGCGTTTGCTTATACGTGAGCAATTAAGAAATATTAACTCAAACATTTCTTTTTAATTTATTTTTATTGAAATTAAACTTAACAAAACTAAAATTCAGTGTGAAAAATTACAAAAAAATCTTGCAGTTGTTCCCTGCGTGGTTGATTTTCAACCAGTAATGACATTTTCAACTTGGGCTTTAGACTTTCCATAATGTCAAATTGAGAATTTCGATTCAGATATTGTCAGCCGTTTATTCTGCATAAGAGTGAGGGAGACGGCAACACTCATTACCCAGTGTGCCAAACGGACTTGTTTCGAATCCGTAGCGGGTTCATATTTTCGTACTTTTTATCCGTTACGGAATGCGTTACGGATCCGTTACTGATCAGTTTGCGGGAGAAAATCCTAAAAAAGAGCGAATCGTTTTTTTTTACTTTTATGGATCCATTTCGACTCCGTAATGTACATCAAAAACGAATTCAAAACGGATTCGCTTTTAATAATGTTAATGCTGCTTATAAAAAAAAGCAAAATGGTGAAGCGCTTGATTTTAATTAAAAAAACAAAAAAAAAAAAAAAAAATTACTAGCCCGGCCGGGAGGCGAACCCAGGCTCCCGTGGTATTACTATTCTAACACGAGACGTTAGACAACTAGGCTGTTGACCGATATGATGTAGACTTGTCTGATGTAGACTTCACTCTTTTGATTAAAAATATTACATACTCAAATTTGGAATCAAAAACGTTTCTTCCCAGTGTGCCAAACGGACTCGTTTCGGATCCGTAACGGGTTCATATTTTCGTTCTTTTTATCCGTTACGGAATCCGTTACGTATCCGTTACTGATCCGTTTGCGGGAATGATTCCTAAAAAAAAACGAATCGTTTTTTCTTCTTTAATGGATCCGTTTCGAACCTGTAACGTACATCAAAAACGAATTCAAAACGGATTCGCTTTTAATAATGTTAATGCTGCTTATAAAAAAAAAGAAAACAGGGCGAAGCGCTTATTTTTAATTAAAAAAAACAAAATAAAATAAAAAAAAAAAAATTACTAGCCCGGCCGGGAGTCGAACTCAGGCTCCCGGGGGTATTACTCTTTCATACATGAGACGTTAGACAACTAGGCTATTGACCGATATGATGTTTACTTAACTGATGTAAACTTATTTGATGTTGAGATTTAAAGTTTGTATATTAAACAAATTTCTGTTGTTTTTTTATAAGTATTCTGTGTTGTTTTTCTTCCCTTCTTTTGATAAAAAATTATATATACTCAAATTTGGAATCAAAAACATTTTTTCAAACAGAGTTTGAAAGTTTACAAAAAATCATAAGCAATAAAATAAAAATAAAAAAAAAAACAAATCAAAAATATTTTTTTTATCATAAAAATTAAATAAAGCAAATCCGTTTTGAGTTCGTATTTGAAGTATTTACGGAATCGAAACGGATTTGCCCAGGTTCGAATCCTAGCAGAGGTGGATTTTTACCCTTTATTTTTCTTCCTCTTTTTTCTTTTTATTATTCTTTAATTGCTAATAGGCGCATCAAAACGGTTTTTTTCTGTAAATATACAGCATTAACATATTTAAAAGCAAATCCATTTTGAATTCGTTTTTATATAAGTTTCGGATTCGAAACGGGCCCGCACTGCGGAATTAATTTTTTTTTTTATTCGCTAATAAGCGCTTCAAAATGTTTTTTTTTTATCTAATCAAAGCGTTTTGAATTCGTTTTTGATGTACGTTACGGGTTCGAAATGGATCCGTTACCGCGGATTACGTTTTTTATACCTTTATGAACTCGTAATGGATTCGAAACGGATCCTCATCCGTTTTTGTGCACATTGGGTTCAAACAGAGGGTTCAAAGGTTTTCAAAAAATCATACACAATTAAATAAAAAGATAAAAAAAAACAAAAAACAAATCAAAAATGTTTTTTTTTATCATCATTAAAATTAAAGCAAATCCGTTTTGAGTTCGTATTTGAAGTATTTACGGACTCGAAGCGGATTCACCCAGGTTCGAATCCTACATCCTTTATTTTTCTTCCTTTTTTTCCTTTTTTTTTTAATTGTTTTTTTCTGTAAATATACAGCATTAGCATTTTTAAAAGAGGATCCGTTTTGAATTCGTTTTTACATAAGTTTCGGACTCGAAACGGGTCCGCACTGCGGAATCACCCGGGTTTGAATTCTACCATAGGTGGATCGATAATTTTTTTTCTTTTTATTTATTGTTTTTTAATCACTAATAAGCGCTCCAAAATGTTTTTTTTGTTTGTTTAAACACAGCATTAACATTATTAAAAGCAAATCCGTTTTGAATTAGTTTCTGATGTACGTTACGGGTTCGAAATGGATCCGTTACCGCGGATTACGTACTTTATCCCTTTATGAACTCGTAACGGGTACGATACGGATCCTTATCCGTTTTTGTGCACATTGGGTAGGGTTAAAAAGTACATACTTGTTCAAAAATTTGACAGCAGACTGTAACGAGTAGTTACAGATCGAGCAGGTGAACAGTGTTGCCGTTCGTCAAAGAATCACACTGGAGTTTGGGAGCTAAGGCTTACGCGTTTCCTCGAGCAAACATGTGTGCTCAAAAAATTTTATCAAAAAAAATCGTCACTGAGCAAAAATCGGCACATCTTCAATTTTTGGTTCAATTTCGCAGAACTATTTCGAATTTTGTAAAACAACTCTAGAACTAGCGGACTCGGAACATTAAAAATTTTTTGGTTTTTCGAAAATTCCGGCGGCAACTTTGCTTGAGTTGATATACAAGTACATACACAGATCATCAAGAATAGTTCATGTCGTTATGTCAATGCAGGCATATTGAGGGTTAGCTGGGAACAATACAACAGTCTTTTGTTTCAACTTGTATAGCTCTTTAATGAATTAAGCTTACCATACATTTTATTTTGCTAAATTCGTTTCTATTTCACTCATTGCTGTCAGGAAGATGTATTACATTGCTCTAACAAGACTATTGGCGTAAAACTATTTGACTGTCAAATCCCATGAGAGTTTCATTTGCTCAACATACCATTATTTTTATTTGGTGCCGTAAAAAGGTGGCTTAAAAATTTTTACACCTAAAAACGCCTAAAAATAAGTGATGCTATTTCGAAAAACATGTAAGCCTCGTCAAGATTTAGTAAACTCTATTGATGAGCAAAATTAGTCTCAATCTTGAGTCTTCTTCTTGGTTATTTTTCGAAACCCAGACCAAGACGCTGATGTAATTTCAAGATCAAGACTGCTTTTCGGTCTTGGTAGTTTGTAGTTAATAGCTGTGTCTTGCCGACTTTGAGCATAAAATCATCTCTCAATTCGGAATCGGCTTCTTAAAACACAACTGGTTTGAAAAATTAAGATTTCGAATTTTTGAATACATAACAATCTTAAGAAAGTTTTCTCAAGAACAAGGCCAAGACTCAATAACAAAACCAAGAGTCTCAAAGTCCAAGACCAAGATCAAGACTGCTATGGACCAAGACCGTATTTTTTTTTGTATCATCCGAAATTAGTCAGACCTTCTTAACTCATCCCACATTGAAAATTTTTAGTTTTTGCAAGAAAGGTATTTGATTTTTAAGAGAACATCAAACTATTTAGCAACAGCAGCAGCGTAAGACCCATTTCAGGCTGTTGGTTTAAATTGTAAAATGCAAAAAGGAGGAATAATGAATGTAATAGTAATGCATATGCAGAGCAGTTGTTTTCATTCGTTGGGTGGAGGTACCAACATACCAACCAAAAAATGCTGGAATTTCAATAAGAGCTTTAGGTAGATGCAGTTGAGATTTAGATGTAGTTTCTGTGAAAATCTGCAATTTTGTATATATACGTATATGTATGAAAAGAGTCCTTTCATTTGTTAATTTTGGTACTTTTTAAGTTAATATGTACATAATAAAAACGTCCTTGCTCCTTGTAAGCTAGTTCTATATGTAAGTATGTACCTACAAATGACTTTGAAATATGCAGTTGGGCTTTGCAATTGAAAGGTATTTTCGTTTGCTTGAATTTGAAATGCCATTCAAAAAGACTTTGAATAAAAAAAGTGTATTCATTCGTATAAAAAGCGGAATTAAATTTCATTAAAAATAAAGAATAAAAGGACATAATTTCTTGTATAAAAGGGAAATAGTTTTGCTTGGCTCTTACTTTACTAGAAGCAACAAATTTATATGCATGAAATATTTTGATTTAGAGAAATTTGTGCTGTTTTCTGTTCATTGTAAGTCAAGGATTTTTAATAAGTAAATAAATATCATTTACCTTAATTTGTATAAAAACAATATGCAATTCAATATTTCATTAATATTTATATAAAAAACAATAACTTACATATAAAATCATCAAAAACCAAAACCCGCTAAATAATGTATTTCTTTGAACTTTTAATTTACACTTAATCTATGGGGAAATTCTGTAACTTGGCAGTACTGCTATATGCACTACTATATTCACCTCAGCAGCATATTCACCTCAGATGCAGTGTTTGCATAGATACATAGAAAGCTTTCAAGACTAGACGCGCACAACTATAAAAAAACGAACGAAAAGACAGAAGGCAAGCAGTCACAGCCAAGCGTTCGATGTGACAACATCAGTATTTTTAATTAATATAAGTTGTGTTTTAGACGACAGTTTTCAGTGTTTGATTAAGCACTTTCTGAGGAACGTATCAGACAGCAACAACTTAATTTAACACATTAGTTTGCGTGTTTAAATTCTAAGCACTGAATATTAGCTGTGTTTAATATGATTTTAATAAAGAGGCACCACATCTTTATCTATATCTATATCTATATCTATATCTATATCTATATCTATGTCTATATCTATATCTATATCTATATCTATATCTATATCTATATCTATAGATCTATCTAGATATAGATCTATATCTCTTTCAATTTGTCAAGCTTTGAGCTTTTTAAACTAATAGAGAGTAGACAATTTGATTTCGTAATAAATTAAACAAAATTTTGCTAAGAAACAAAACAAATACATAGGTTTAGTGTAGAAAATCAATAATAAAAAATATTTATTAAAAAGATTAACGTAAGTATTTACATATATATTTTATAATAAAAAAATTGATAACATTTTTCACCTAACAATTTCACTTATCGCTTAATGGCAGCAATTAAAAAGATTAAATTTTGTCCACTTTCAAAGAGATACCATGGGCAGTTTCTATTAGAAAATTTGCTTTAGTGAGTTTCAATGGTATTTCAGTTTTCGTTGATTTCGAAAATCTATAGGCACGTAACAATGTAATGATGCCAATTTTTGATTGTGTTTTACCAAAACGCATGCCAATACAATTACGTGGACCATCACCGAACGGTAAATATGAGCTGGGATGACGTTCTTGTATAGCTTGTGGCGTAAAACGTTCTGGATCAAACTTTTCTGGATCTGGATACAATTCAGGATCATGATGTATAGCATGAACGGGTATTAGTACAACAGTGCCTGCCTCAATGGTATATGATGAATTAGGCACGGGATAGTTGTCAATAGCTTTGCGTATGATGTTTGGTAGCACGGGATATTTTCTTAGAGTTTCTAGCGAGAAAAGCGTGAGATAAGGTAGTTATTAGTATATGTACATAAGTATGTCTAATGGAAAAAATATTTTCAGTTCAAAGTAGTTTTATTTGGCCTTGTTTTTGCAGATCAAAGTTGCCTTGCTTTAAGTTTTACTTACTTTTCCCTAAGCTAGACTTTTTCATTTTCAATCGATCATTTAATTTCATATTGCAAAATTAGTTTTTCCTAGGTCAAACTAGTTTTGCAATTCAAAGCAATTTAAATCTAAATTTTTCTTAGGTTAAACTAGTTTATCCTAGGCCAAACTGTTTTTTCCTATGCTAGACTAGTTACGTCTTAGTTAAAAAAAACACATTCTCCTAAACACCACTTTGGCCGATAACATTCTTCAACTCACTCAAATAAAAAATTATTCAATTTTCAACTTTCTTACCTGCTATCACTTGATCCAAATAGTGCATTTCCTTAATACACTCATATGTCAGTTCACCATTGTGACGCGCTAAACATTCCTCAATTTCATTGCGTACACGCTCTTGTATTGCCGAATTCAATGCCAGTTCATAGATACAAAATGACATCGTCGTCGATGAAGTATCAAATCCAGCCAAAAAGAATACAAAAGCCTGTGCAGCCATTTGTTCCAGCGTAAGACCCTGTGACAAATCGACACCACCACCTTCGCGTGCAAGTGCTTCATCTTTTGCTTTCAATTCAATCAGACAATCCATAAAATCATTACGTTTAATACCATGTTCCAAACGATAGGCCACCGTACGACGTACTGCGCTGAGGAAAAATTCACTTAGATCATCTCTTATCAGTTTCATGCGTAAACGACGTGCCAATTTGGGATTGGAAATCATAAAACCCTGCACTAATGAGGAATGACGTGGTTTTGTGAAAATTGAACGACCCATGGTACGAAATTCCGCCTCAGGATCTTGCAAGCTATTGCATTCAAGACCAAATGCACAGGTGCCGATCACATCTGTAGTAAAGCGTGCACTCAGCTCCTTTACTTCTACGGTGCCATCTGGACTCTGTTTTGCTAATGCAGCGCAGGCATCAATCAAATTGCGTCCGACATCAACGATCGTTGGTAGCATAAAACGCAATTTGCCTGATGTGAAGGTGGGCGAGAGTTTGTTACGCAGCGAACGCCATTCCTCACCCTCCAACGTTAGTAAATGCCCAGTAAGTGGATCATCTTTGGGATTACTAAAAATGCCACGATCATGAAAATTGGAAAAGTCCTTGATAAGGATGCGCTTTATCAATTCCAGATCTATTATGAGTGCATTGCGTGCAAAGAAAAGATAGACTCCAGCAAATGGTGCAGTACCCTTGAAACGTTCATAGAGACGTTGATTTATGTCGCGAAAATGCACAGTGCGTCCAAGCCCCTTCGCGTTGCCTACAAATAGTAATGGTTTTTCATGTGGCACATTACGGCGTTCCCAGTAGCTATAACGATACTTTAAAAGCGCATAAAGTAGCGCTAGAAATGATACAATGAGCGTTATAGCAATAAAAGCCATGTTGGCCAATATCAAAATTGTTTTTTTCCTTTTCACAATGAACACACAATTTATTGTTATTAATTTATTTGTTTATATGTATGTATGTAAGAATATATTTTTAGAACGACTGATTACTTAGATACACGATTAGCGTACTGAGTTTTTGCTTTGCCGGCAGCTGCTCAACTGATTGATCGCTTTTACTCCATTGAGTATATATAGCACGAATATTTGAACTATTGCATCATTGAATCGATAACTTATCGGTCCTCTCCAAAAGCTTTGGGAGTAACTTTGCAAGTCATGCACTCAGTAGATGTTTCTGTATGAGTACAATTCTACAAAAGGCATTCTATTTCATAAATTCCGAAATTTTTTTTGTAATCAATTAAATATTGATCGCGAGTGTGATATGTTTGAGATGAAGAAATTTGGCGGAGTCGCGTTTAACACCTACAAACCATCGCTTCGTATGATGTTCGTATTATTAGGCCTCATATTTATTTTTATTTATTGCTAATTTATTAATATTAATTAAAATAATGAATGATTATTGTAATTTAGTAATTATATAATAGAAACTCCATTGAATTAGGTTAATGGTAAAGTCCACACCACATCAACACTGCAAATGGCAACACTGCGCATCAGCTGTTTTTGACATGAAGCTGTCGCTCGATTTGTTAGTTGTCAATAAAAGAGCAAATAAATTCGCACACACCGCAGTGAATCGCAACAGTCTTTGCATGGCCAGCAAACAGCGAACAACAGAAGTAAAAGCAGCAGCAGTAGCAGACAATGCGTGGTGAACAGCAACCAAGGGGGAAACAAGGTATGATTTTTATTTAAGAGCAGCATTGTCGGAGTAGTTGAAGTAAGGACCAGTAATGTCAAGACCACCGCGCTGAGCACACGATGACCGATGATTCATCAGCTTACCTGTTATAAGAGGAAGTGAGGAGTTATTTAAAGAATAAAAAACTCCAGCCCGTGACTTTGAATTTAAACCAAGAGGCCGTCCTTTTCCTTATAATTTTTTTTTCAGTCAAACCCCGTAGACCACCGGTGAGGCAAAAACGTTGACAGAAAGTTTCGTTTCAGGTTAAATGATCAGAAATATTAGAGTGTTTCATCGAAAAAATCATATTCTTCTCCCCAGAAATTAAATCTGTTCCAGAAAAAATTTTGAGAAAGCATTCTTGTGTTGCTTCTGGAAGCGTTAGGAAATAACGCGCAAGGAAATAACGCCCAAAAAAAAAAACGAAATAACGCCCAAATTATTTTCATATAAATTTGGGCGATAATCATTTTGGAAATAACGCCCAAAAATTTGGGCTTTATTTTGTTTTTTTTGGGCGTTATTTCCTTTTTTTTAAAAAAAAACGAAATAACGCCCAAAAAAAAAAAACGAATTAACGCCCAAAAAATAAAATGACGTAATAACGCCTAAAATAAAACGAAATAAAGCCCAAAAATATGAAATAACGCCCAAAATCAAAAACGAAATAACGCCCAAATTATCTTCATATAAATTTGGGCGATAATCATTTTGGAAATATCGCCCAAAATTTATTTGTATGAAAATAATTTGGGCGTTTTTTCGTTTTTTTTGTTTCGGCGTTATTTCATTTTTTAAAAACAAAACGAAATAACGCCCAAAAAAACGAAATAAAGCCCAAATTTTCGGGCGTTATTTCCAAAATGATTATTGCCCAAATTTATATGAAGATAATTTGGGCGTTATTTCGTTTTTGTTTTTGGGCGTTATTTCATATTTTTTGGGCGTTATTTCGTTTTATGTTTTGGGCGTTATTACGTCATTTTATTTTTGGGCGTTATTTCGTTTTTTTTGGGGCGTTATTTCCTAATGCCGCTTCTGGAAAGAACTTAATGGAAAGATAGCACGCCCAGTCTTAATTTCTAAAAAACTATACACACTTGATGGCTTCTTTTTAAAAGACCTCAATTGATCAAAATTTTTTTTTCTTATCCGTTTTAGCTAACGTTTTTGATTCAGAAGATTTTGCCGTTTTCAATGCTTTCAGAATATTATTCTTCGGAAAAATTGGCAATTCCAAATACTTCATACCAGACAAAGTGATGCAACGCACACTTTGCGTTGCTACTAAGCAATAAATTTAAAACTACTTTAGGAATTCAGAAAATTTTTTACTGTACCAAGGCTGACATCTTCGTATTGACGTACGAACTCACCATTTTTGGGTTTTTGGGCACAAGAACATTCAAAGTAACGTAAAAGCTGCTGAACTAGAGAAATTATTGTTAATTCGTCAGAAGATGCTTATGAATCAAATAACTAATAAGGGCTCTTTCCTACCGGGCTGAAATAAACAACGAACGCAAACATGTGTTAATATGTAACTACCCAAGGGGAAAAGAAGCTCTCCAAAAAATGTTGTGAAGTGTTTCTTTTTCAACAATAAGCGGTTCCCCTACGTAAGAATTACTTATTCTTTCTTTTTACCATTGCATGTCCTATAATGTAAGCGTTCTGAAGCTTACCGCAGCTTTACGGAAAAATTACTTATTTGTAATGTAGCGGTAAGCGTTCTTTCAATAAAACGAGAAAAAAAGAAACGAGCTTGACAGCACTAGAATTTGAACCGAGGACTGTGTGATAGATAGAAACATATCGTTTGTACTTACAATAACAAACATGTCAGACCTCTACACTACTGACCTTCATGATGAAGAGGTATATTAGTTTTATACTACACAAATGTCTCTTCAAACAGAATTTGATATCCGAATGCTTCCTACAGCCTTACAAAAAATCATTGTGTATTCAGTTTAAATTCAATTAAGCAAAAGTAAATAAATTAGAGAAGGAAAATAGAAAAGTGAAATAAAAAAAATTATAAAAAAAAATCACTAAGCTGGGGATCGAACCCATGTCTATGGTAAGCTTGTGTAGCGTTGGTCTCTTTTTCAAAATTCTGCTCAAATATTGAAACAAGCATGTCTCTTTAAACAAAAGTTGAGTGCTGCTTGCCACCTTACAAAAAATCATTGCGTAAGCACTTACAAATTTCTATAGTAACAAGCGCTTTAGAAGAGTGATCTAAAGAAGCGCTTGACATGTTTCCGCTTGGGTACTACTCGTAATAAATGAATGTATATGGGCACTATCATCTTGTCGTGCTAAACGGAAATTGTTGATGATGTGCGGAAGAATAAACAAATACATCACAAATACAGAAGTAAAAAGCCAGGGAGTTGCCAACAGGAAATTTCCATTCATTTTCAGTTGCAAATTAATGGCCGCTGAAATCAACTATCAGTGAAATTGAATGCAAAGTTGAATGCAAAATTGAATGAGTTGGAGTAACGAGCAATTTAACACGCAGTTGGGCTACAATTCGTACAAAGAAAAACTTGCGAACAAAGGATTTTGATATATGCACTCATATGCAGGAAATATGTTGATGGGTTTTTGGCATTTCAGCGCATTTTTCATATTGAAATTGATTTATTTTGGCAGCAATAAATTGGATTGAAAGGCTTTTGAGAAAAACTAAAATACATGTACATCCATATGTAGACAACGGCCCAAAAAGTCTTTCTTTATGTTGAAAAAAAAAAAAAAAAAAATGTATTTTCCAAAAATAGACCAATTAATTGAGTACTAATGGGAAATAATGAGTTTTCTTTCCAATGCGCTAGTGTTCGAGACAAAATAGTATAGCATTTATATGTAAATAGTAGTTCAATGTATGTCCGTATATGTGGACGCACTAAGTAGCTCCAAAGAGTTTAAAATCATAACATAAGGTTCAATTGATGATGAGACTAACGCAGGTGCATCGAAGCAATTTAAATTTTCTTAATTTATTTAACTTCATCGAAGAAATATCAACCAACTATCAATAGCAAAAGTTTTAAGAGCTGCCAATCAGACACGTCTGCAGCATTTTAATTGAATTCAAGCAACTTTTGATAAGTTCATTTACCTCCCAAAGGGTTAAAACAAAACGGCGCGAGATCAAAAAAACAATAAAAACTTATATTAAATTAAAATCTGCTGGTGAACTCAAATGCTTGATATTAATAAAATCATGGGTTGTCTTTAGAAAAAAAGTAATTTGTGCATAAAATAAATATTTCTAATTTTCTAACACATAAAGTTTTTATTGCTTGTGCAAAACTTTTGTTCAAACTGAGGAGAAAAAGAAGAAATCATCATAAAAATTTAACACTTTTTGTGGCCAAAAATAAAGAACTATTTGTTTTAACAACATTCGTACAGATATGAAAACATAAAAATTTGTTAATCGAGCGAAAATTATTCCTCACAGTTTTAGTCCACATTCGAATGTGACCTTATTAATAACAAATACCTACGCATATCATTTATGAAATGCTTTATTTAAAAAAGTAGCCAATACACTGTCATACAACAACCCTCATTATCAAGGTCACTCACAACCATCATTTCGTCCTGTTGCTGCTTCTACCAAACTATTCATCCGTTATTTATGAGTGCCCTAAACTTTAAGACAGACGTGCAGTATTAAATTTAACCTAACAAAAGCCACGCAGACATGTACTATAGCTACGCATACATATACGATTATACTGGCACACATTCAACAAAACTTTTGCGATACATATAAAAATGTCCGCCTCATGTTGTGCATTTTATTTGTGTTTATTAGGGTGTAACTACAAAGTAGATTTTGTAACTTTTTTGATTTTGTATCTTTTTTAGTTTATTCAGGCATTCAACGTCTCTAATGAAATTATCCGTAGAATTTTGCTTAGAACTTTACTCATTAAAACCCAGAATAAAAAATATAAAATTTGAGATATCATACGACCAATTTAGACCATTTTCGGGGTCGGCCAAGTTTCTGTTTAGGCTTGCATTTACTATCCTTAATATTTGAGCGAAATTTGGCTGGGTTATCACAAAAAAAAAGTTTTCTTTATAACATTTCGAAACTTTTGCTTATATGGATATCACGCACGCTTGCCGATTTCACCTAGTTTTTGCTCAGAGTTTGTACCTACAGTCCCTGATATTTGTATGTATTTTGGTTGCGTTATCGTTGACCGATTTAGTAATATTTTCAATCCCAGCAGCTAAATTTTATGAAGGAATTAGCGTGCAAATTTTTTGAATTATCTTGCTTAGTTTTCCCATATTTTTACATACAGCAGATGGACATGGCTACAAGGGCAGTTTGATAAGCTTGAGTTTTTTTGAATTTTTCGTACAGTATTTTTGAATCCAATACTGTTCCAGTATACTGTTATCTATTAACAGACCACTGTGATATTTTCAGGGAGCTGAGTGATTTAGTTTGACAGCCATTGAAAGCAGACATCCTCGTGAATTGTAAAAAAATTAAAAAAGTGAATTTCGCGCTCTGATAAATCATTACTTTTTGTGTAAAAAACATCACCGAAACCAAGAAAAGGCTCGAGAAATACTATGGAAACTCTGCACCATTAATTGCTATGGTTAAGAAATGTTTAGGTCGCCTAAGAGGACTAGTCACACCAGAAATCGTCGATTAAGTCCATGGAATGATATTAAACGATTGAAAATGCGTTAGGAAGCTGAGACTGTAGAGCCTTCAGTGTAGGTGTCTGAACAAAGTGAGCTCATCACATTTTACATGAACATTGGAACATGAAAAAGCTGTCCACACGATGTCGTAATTGCTTAAACTCGACCATAAATGCAACCGTGTGACAACTTTAAAGGAGAGTTTGGTGCAATCCGTACAGTTTTTTTTTGCCGTTTCATTACCGTACACGGAACATGGATCCATCACAAGACACTAGAGATCAAGAAACAATCAATATATTAGTTTCATCAAGACAATCTACGGTTGCACACATTTGTAATCACCATGGTAGAAACGTACAAATTGGGCTACGAACTGCTCCCCATCCAGCACATTCTTCAAATTTAGCCCTTTGCGACTATTTCCTATTTCCTGACCTGGAGAAATGGATGGGAGGTAAGAGATTAGGGTCGAATTAAGAGGGCGTTAATGAAAAAAACGCATATTTTGAGCGCCTTGAGTAAACCTAGAATTTGGAACTAAACTTATCACCCGAGTAAAAATGTTAAAGGGCTGAACGTGGGCCGAAAAAGCTGTACACACGGCTGTAAAAGTGCTGTACAAAACTAAAAAAGCCCAAAATGCTGTACATGTCGCCGTACAAAGGCTGTAAAAAGAAAAATTTGTATAGAAAACCAATGGGCTGAACATGGGCTGTGCAATTTTTTTTTTCTATTGACGGCAAAATAATATTTTTTTTTTTTAAGATTTTTTAAAATTTTATTTTTTTTGTCATAAACAATTTAATGACAGAATAAATATGATATGAATGGGTTTTTTTGAAAGTGGAATAAGTCCACTTTTTCATAAGCTGAGATATTGAAGGGTTTGCGTACGACTCAATTTAAAAATATTGGCAAGCGTTATTAAACCGGTGTTAAGTGTTTACCACTGTAAATTAATCAAATTTTGTTATGCTGTAAAAAATTTTACAAGTGTAATAGAAAATAGTTGAGTTTTTTTGGTCTGAATGGACTTATTCCACTTTCATTTATAATAAATTTAAAAATTTGTTATACTTTTGTATGACTTATTCCATTTTTACTCACAAAATATTTTGTTAATTAAAGCAAAGGAAAATTAAAACTTAGAAAAATTTTACTTTAAAAACTGTTGTTGTTTCTTTTCTTTTCTTTTTGCTCAAGCAGGGCTCTAAATATTGGTCAAAACAACAACAAAAACAAATAGTTCTTGTCGGACCTACTTTCGGAGATTGAGATATATCTTTTATAAAGTTGGGAACGCCTGAAAGGATTTTAATAATATAAGTGTCATACAAAAGATATGTTAACTTGCTACAAAATCAACCTACAAAAATTTTTAATCCGAGTCGTGGTTTTATAGATATTGCAGATTTTCAGAAATTTTGACCATTTTTTTTTTTTAAACCACTATTTTTCCAAAAACTGTATCATTAATGCATAGTTTTAGCAACATATTATAAAAGCCCAATTTATTACCTTTAATTTGACATATAATTTGTACCTGATTTCTTGCATTATCATATTTTTTTAAAGGAAAACAAAAAAGTGAACCAAAGAAATGTTCATGAAATTTAGTAATACATTACACGAACAACAATAATAGCAACTACAAAAATAACAATAACAGCAATAAAAACAACAATAACGATGTTTTTAGATAGTTTTCGATTGATTCCGATTCCTGTAGACTCTTCCGATGTTTTCCAACAACTTACTTTTTTGTTTTCCTATAAAAAAAATACGTAATGCAAGAAATCAAGTACAAATTACATGTCAAATTAAAGGTAATAAATTGAGCTTTTATAATATGTTACTAAAACTATGCATTAATGATACAGTTTTTGGAAAAATAGTGCTTTAAAAAAAAAAATGGTCAAAATTTCTGAAAATTTGCAATATCTCTAAAACCACGACTCGGACTAAAATTTTTTTTTAATAAATTTTGTAGTAAATTAACATATCTTTCGTATGAAACTAATATTATTAAAATCCTTTCAGGGTTTCTCAACTTATAATAATTTTTATAAAAAATATATCTCGATCTTCCGATGGCTATATCTCCAAAAGTAGGTCCGACAAGAACTTTTGTTTTTGTTGTTGTTGTAACCAATTTTCAGAGCCCTACTTGAGCAAAAAGAAAAGAAAAGAAACAACAACAGTTTTTAAAGTAAAATTTTTCTAAGTTTTAATTTTCCTTTGCTTTAATTTACAAAATATTTTGTGAGTAAAAATGGAATAAGTCATACAAAAGTATAACAAATTTTTAAATTTATTATAAATGAAAGTGGAATAAGTCCATTCAGACCAAAAAAACTCAGCTATTTTCTATTACACTTGTAAAAATTTTTACAGCATAACAAAATTTGATTAATTTACAGTGGTAAACACTTAACACCGGTTTAATAACGCTTGCCAATATTTTTAAATTGATTTAAAAGCAAAATCTTCTGCATAGCAGAAGATGAAATAATGGACTTATTCCACTTTCAAAAAAATCATTTTTGTAAAAATGTTTTTCGTGAAAAGTTCTTTTGAGTAATTTTTGATGAAATCGTGGTCTGACGAGTCTGTAATTTTC
The DNA here is from genome assembly GCA_951812925.1 of Calliopum simillimum. Classification (NCBI taxonomy): domain Eukaryota; kingdom Metazoa; phylum Arthropoda; class Insecta; order Diptera; family Lauxaniidae; genus Calliopum; species Calliopum simillimum. Next base: position 7,806,871 of record OX638370.1, read on the forward strand.
AATATAAAAAGAGGACATATATAGCTAGCTATAACTACCATAAGCTCAATTTTTCCGGAATTGGACTTATTCCACTTTCAAATAAACCCATTCATAAAATAAATTTTCAGCCAGCTACTCAACAATGATGGCTTTGGCTGAGCTCGTTAACGTGTGTATCGCAGAACACTTGGGACTCCCAAGTTTAAGTCCTAAACGGTAAACAGTCAAAAGAGAAAATTCTTTGAAATACAAAGTTAAAATTTTAAAAAAAAATTGATATTATAACTTAAAAAGGAACAAACAACAGGCCAATTTTATGTGTCAAAAAAAAAAAAAAAAAAAAAAATTAAAAAAAAATATTTTTCCGCCATCCTTGGGTTTTGAACCCCGACTATCAATGTTCTGAGTCGCACAACTAAACGATGTCTATCAAAGTTGAGTTGTTTTCTGTTCGTCTAAAATTATATAAAATAAATTTTTATAGAAGAATATATTGTACGGCCGATGTACAGCCCACATTCAGCCTAATTCAAATGAAAAATTCAATTGTACAGCCCATGAACTGGGCGCTCGTTTGATGCCTCCACATATTTATTTTATATCGAACATTGAATTTGAATTGATTTCATATGATTACCATCGTATTTGAAATATGTTAGTTAGTATAATAAGAAATTTGAGGAAAAAACCAACAAAATGGTTGTACGATAGTTTGATAGATTAAGTACTATAGTTTAAATAACATATGTAACATTTAAATTGATTTAAAATGATTAACATTGTATTTGAAATGTGTTGATTAGTATAATAATAAGAAGTGTTGTAATAAGAAATTTGGGGAAGACCAACAAAATAGTTGGACGACAGCTTAATGTATAAAGTACAATAGTTTTAGTAACATGTGGCAACACCAGTCAACAGCTGTTACTGCAATCAGCTGTTCACTCACCACACCGAGGTGAGTTGGGATGATTATAACCTCAGTGTAGGCCAGTGATCGGCGTTCCATATCACAATTATGCACTCAAAAATCTACCTAGCTCTCTCTATCCTTTTCTTTCTTCGATCTTTCTTCTCTCGAACAAAAATTCTCACTCATTAATTTTCCGACCGAGCATAGTAGTTAGTGGCATTAGTTAGCATGGTATTGAGCCAAGCCGATACTGTGAGAGTGAGAAATCGTAATAAATACATAGTGCCATTCAGTTAGAACTGTATTGAGAAAAGCCGATACTGTATGAGTGAGAAAGCATAATAACCAAGGATATTCCGTTGTAACGGTATTGAGCCAAGTCGATAATGTATAGGCCGAACGTTCAAATCAAATTGTAACACGCGCAAATCTGTACATAGAGTACCGTAATTTTAAGAAATTTGTTAACAAAAGAATTAAAAGAACGAAAACCGGTGTTTATATTCAATTTAAAACATCGTGTACGTTCAAAATGTCCTGCAAAAAATATCATGTTCGGCCAAAAAAAGTTATAACATTTGGCCCTTGTACAGCCTTTGTGCAGCTGTAATTTAAAAATTTGTTTTTTTTTTACTCGGGCAAACAGCCTTCTAGTATAGGCTTAGTAGAGGTTTCACTGTGTAGCTTGGTTTTTTCTCAGACAGTTGGTATGTTGTTAACCAAATCAGAGCACCAGGCGCTGTTAAATATAAACTAACAGAACTTTGTTTTGTACATAAGTACTTTCTATAGTCCACCCTATTCTGCGTAAGTTAAAGCAAGTTGTAAAATAGCTATACACTCTTGAGTATGGAGCATGAGAACCCAAGTCATTGATGTTTCGTTATTTTTATTTTTTCCATATTTTCAACGCATTTAATGTGCCGTATTTCAAAGTGTTTATTTCTAAATATATTTTCCTTTTTATTTTTATGCTTATTATGCTGTTAATTTTTTTGTTCAGATTTTATTTACGATTATTTTATGCATTTCGAGATTGAATTGCGCATATGTGTGGTGAGATGAGGAAGACCAGCCTAACCATAGCAAAGTGTGCGTTTCGGAGGATGTTTATAATGAACTTAAAAAGAAAATGCTTCAAGTTTTCAGTCAGATATTTCATATGAAATGTTTTAAAATTAAATTAAAAAATAATTCAATTTCAAGCAGTCATAGTTCATATTTCGGGTGCTGTCCATGCATTTATTACGTACGAATATTTCAAGAATTTTCCACCAAATTTCACTTGCATTTATTGTTTTATGTTTTTTAATTTTTCCGAAATTTAATGCTTCTTGTTGGCAGCAATCTTGGTCAACAACTCATAATAAATATATGAAATTATAATTCATTTATCACCACAAAGGAAATTGAATTTTGTGGCGTTTTATGGGCATAAGTATGCACATATATCCTTATGCCGGCTTAAGCCGCCTTGTTTCATTATGTGTGGTGATGGTGGTGTTGGATTGCCACGAGTATGACGACGACTTGACAGTCAGAAATATCAGTGCGGCTTGATTTATTTTTTCGAGCTCGAAGGTCTTACTGCTCTGTCGCCACTTGATTGAGGTTAAGTGAAATTTATTGAAATAATAAAATATTGACGGATGTGCGCAAATGAATGGAAAATTCTTAAACAAATTTCGTTTTTTTATATTGCGAAAACGTGAAAGAATTGTTGTGCGAAGCAAAATATATTGCATGAGAAATTGTTGTTAATTTAAAGCATGAGTTGCCAGCTGTTTAAAAGTAAAAGTATGTCCTTTAATACAGCAAAATTCATTGAATTTAATGTCACGTATTGGCTTTTAAATTTAATGACAAGTCATAAACATTATAAAGTTAGTTGACAGAATGTATTGACATTTTTTTCCATGGTTTTTGTGGTAACAATATGTGAAGCTATAGAGGGCAATATATGGCTTACCTTTCCTTACCAAAGCATCATCATCAGGCTTAGAAATGCCTGTTCAAATAAAAATATTTGAAATTTTATTTCACAGTGGCATATGATAGCCAACAAAAAAGTCTCATGAGAGTAATTGGCTACGTGCGTGTGTGTGCGATTTTCATGCGTTGACTTTTATCTGATGCTTCCTTTATGTTGCTTATGATTTTTATTGCACAAATGGGAAAACAAAGATTTTTCAAGAGATTTTGTTAAACTTTTTCTATGTCCTGTTTTTTTTTCTATTGTAAATCGATTGTTTTGTGGAAAAGGTTGATGTGCTAAATCAACTAGCAGACACTTTTCATTGGGGTATTATTATTTTTTGAAATGTCCTTTGTGAATTTTATTTACTCATGAAAATTCCTAAAAATAATTTCGAGTCTTTAAAATGTTTTAAGATTTTTTGTTTAGAGTTTATTTAGAATGTTATTTTTTTGAAGAAAAAAATGTATTTTGGTATCGTATTTATTATACAACTATCTTGGAAAAAGTTTTGCCTATTCTCACAAGCTCTTATCGTTCCTGATAAGAACTGCACTATTTAAATAGAATTCCTTATGCGGAACTAGTTTGTAACGCTTTGGCGCAAAATATACTGAACAGATTTTTTTTATTTATTTTTAAATACAACATATTTTTGATAAGAAAGATATTGTCTTACTAATTTTTTGACTTTTAAAATTTTCATATTCTTATTTTGGGATTAAACTTTTGCCAACAAATTTTCACACAGGTACAAAAATTTTCGTATGCCATTTAGCTGCATATATTAATGACACAATTTTTCTAATTTTTTGTTTTTGTTGCTACTTCGGTTGAAACTCGCCAAAAAAGCTTGCATCCGAAGGCGCTTTGCAAGTAAAGTATAATTTAATATCAACGACTTACAAACAGCGGGCAATGCATAACAGGGGAAAAAACAAAAAATTAGAACTTTGCATATGCTGCATTGAATTTTTTGCTGTGATTCTCGTCTAATCTATGCAAAAAAAGAATAAAGCATGCTTGGTCGAGTTCTTGGTTTGTAGGTGAATTCGACTGAAGATCCCATATGGTTATGGGTGAAACGTATCGAAAACCAACCTACCAACAGTTTTTTGGTTTTTTTACCTATGCATTTTGCCTTGTTTTTGTAATGTTGTTGTTTTTACTCAAAAACACAGAACAGTAAGCTCACACCACAGAACCACTTGACACGTGATTTGTTGGTGGCTAATTAATGTAAATCATTATCTGTTCAAAACAACAAAAAAAAAAAAAAAAATATGGCGGATAATTTCCTCAAAAAATAGTTATGTCACGGTAAAATTGTGGCTAGGTGTTTTTTGAGGTCGATACTCCCGAATTTGGGATTAACTTTTTTCAAAATATAGTGGTGGATCCAAAATGTCGGACAATTTTCTTAAAATATTATTAAAATATTACGACAAAATTGTGGCTAGGTGTGTTTATGAGCTCGCTAATTCCAAATTATGGATAAAATTTTTCGAAAACAAAATGGCGGACAATTCCGAACTATATGGATACTTAGAAAAAAAAAAATCGATTTTTTTTCGTTTTTTCGATTAAAATGAAAAATACGAATATTTTGGAAAAATGTTCCAGACATTTTTTTTTTAGTACTCTTTGAGTGCTACCCAGAACTCCTCATCAATTAATTTTTTCATCCCTGAGAGACCGATGGAACATTATTTTTTGATCAACATTAAAACTACGAACATTTAGGAAAGATTGTGCACGGATTTTCTGTAGAACTCTTCTCGCGCTATCCAGAACTCGAATCAGAAATCTTTTTTTGCATGAAAATTTTTTCGGTTTTCGACAATTACAGCGCCAACTTCACATGAGTGCTTTTTAGTTGGTAATATTTAAGCTGCTAAATAAATTCTGTGTTCTTATTATTATTTTCCTTCTCATTGTATTTGACTTCGACACAACAAACTATCATGAGTTTAGCGGATAAGACCGTTTACAGAAGTTCTTTGCTTATGCTTTGTTGCACATTCAAATATTCGCTTTTTTTTTATAAAATTTTGAATTGAAGGTGTTATAGCAAATGCAAATCATTCCGCTTGCCTTGCCTCACTCTGTACATATGCAAGTATCATAATGGCTGCACATTTTATATATCCAAGCTACGCGCACATTTATTTTTGCCATCCCGAAATGTATGCTTTAAAAAATATCACACAAGAAAATCGCATATTTTTTGCTTCTTTAAATGCCGCTTAGGAATGCTAAAGGGCACACTTGTTGCGCATAACACATACAAATACGCGTTGCCAACATTTTGTATGTCGTTTGTTAGTATTTGTGTTAGTGACATTAATAGCAACATGCAACATGCACACACTGATTGCGGCATCAAGTGTGAACAATGCAGCCAAGTGTACATTTTTTTGCTGGCATTTTTAAATGTGAGAAATTTATAAAAAAAAATTGTTGTTTTTCTTTTTTCATTTATTTGCGCTACACGCCAGTGAAAAAATTTATTTCGAGTGTTTTTTGTGGAAATCATTCACGAGAAAAATGCTACTAAAACGAAAAAAATATTTGGAAATGTTCATACGCGGTATATGTGCAGAGTTTGCGGACGTGTCAAGTCTTAAATTAAGTATTTTTTATTTAAGCTGCATCAATTTTATATTCAGTTCAAATGAAAATATTTTAGTACATTTAATATCGGCTTTGTTTAAGATCGAGTAGCAATAGTTAGGAAAAGTTAGGTCTGGCAACGCTGTTAGTTGACAGCTATCAGCTGTTTTCGAAACAGCTGTTCAACTGAACTGATGCTTGCAGTGTTGCCAGTTTAGGGGATTTCCCCCTAGATTTAGGGGATTTTAAAAGGTCTAGGGGTCAATCTAATGGATACATTATTTAGGGGATTTGTTCAGGGGAATTTGAAAAGGTCTAGGGAAAATTTAGGGGATACTTTTATGTAAATGTTAATAAAACCTTATTTATATTATATTACATGTTAACAAAAATATATACATTTATAAAATATATTGAAACAACATTCACTTCATTTTGATTTGGAAATTTTTTTTTTTTTTTTGTTATCAAAACATAAATGTTCCATATTAAGGGAAAATTTTGCCAAAAGTCCAGAATTTGGGGGAAATTTCGTTATGAAAAATATTAATTTCGTTTTGAAATTTGGAATTTTCTTGTTTTTTTTTTTTTGTCGTAAAATAACAGTTCCTATTTAGGGGAAATTTCGTCAGAAAACCAAAATTTAGGGGAAATCTCGTGCAATCTGGGGGAAAATAGGAGAACCTACCTGGCAGCACTGGATGCTTGTAATATAAGTATTGGTGATCAGGTTTCAGCAGCCAGTCGGCAGCCAGCACTTAGCACGGTAAGTCAGTGCAGTAGTTAGCTAGTAGTATTAGAAGTAGAGTTAGAAAACCAATTCTTTAGGTAACGCCGGAGTTGGTCATATAAGAGTAAGAGTAGTATTGGAATTTCAATTTTGGGACCATTCTTATAGGCAAAACCGGGAATGATCAGAAAGATAGAGCAAACTAGAATTAGGTATTAGACGGTAGCGTAATGGGATAAAATTCCTAAAGGCAATGTCGGGAATGGTGGCACATCAGTGAGCAGGAGATATAGGAATCCTTCTTGTGCGTGCCGATAACAGGAATAACGCCATTTTGTTACCGTGAGCCATGTGGCTGTTGAATTTCGTAACAGTATATCTAAGGAATTAATAAAGAAATGCTTGATAACGTTTATTGAAAAGCAACTGTTGTTATTTGATTGAAGTTTAGAGATATAATTTTCGTCTTAGTCATCTGCAAAAATATAAATTTTTGGAACGAATCCTGGCAACCGGCGAGCCCAAGCACCAGCCGAAGAAAGCTTCGTTACAAATGTTTATTGTTTGTTCTTATAAATATTTGAATTTATGATTTTAATTTTATCATAAAATGAATATGGCTGGATTTAACACGGATGATTTTTCAAGTAGGAAATATCATGAAAAATGCACAGTTGTGGAAAAAATGCAAACAAATTGAAAACGAAATGCATATGAATAAATTCATTGAACTGGAATGTATAAAAATAAATATGTAAAAGTGTACATTCAATGCACGTAGTTGCAATTCTTAAGCGGCTTTGCCACAACCACGCCATTTCACAATGCCACAGACATTGAAATACGCATAATAAAGTGAGATTTTTTTTATACCATTTCGCTGTTATGCAGCTTTGCAGTGAGAGAAAAGTCTACTAAAGTTTAACATTAGCAACAGGTTTTTTTTTTTTTTTAAATAATTTAATACCTAATTAGAAAAAATATATTTTTATAATATTTCATAAAAATAATGAATGTTTGCAGATTTATTTTGAATTAAAATCAATTCCGCTGAAGCGATTTTGTTCAAAATCTGTTCAATTTATCTGCATGGTCCAAACTTAAATAATTTATGCAATTGGCAAGATTTCATAGTTTGAATTTTAAAAAACTTAAGATAGGAAATGACTTTAGATAAGTAATTAAATACTAAACATATGACGTGATAAACATAAACTTCAATTTGAGAAAATAATGCTTAAATATTATATACGATTCTTATTATTATATGCGAACAAGCCGTGCTGACAATTTAAAGCCATAAAATCGCTCAGTTCACTGTTGTCCTTGAAATAAAATCGCAACAAACTGACAACATGTACGTAGCGCACAAATTAAATGATTTTACTGAAGTTACTCGCACCATAAAGTAACTTTTTTTATTTGATTATTCCTTTTTTTTGTTGTAATTTTCTTCTCTTAAAGTCTATTCTTACATAAGCGACAAACGTATAATACCCAGCCATGTCCTTTGACACTTGAACTTTCTCACTTTGCGGTAATAATCTTTAAACTGCCTATAAAAGGATAATTTATGACTTAAAAAAAGAATATAAGGAAAAAATTGCAGATGAGTATCAAAATTTACGTGCCTTCAAGAGTTTCTCGCGCTCGGGCGGCACTGTAAGAAAATATGTTTACATACTTTGTATATAGATAGTCCACAGTTAAGGCTGACCAGATGTTTAAAATGCAAAGAAGTGAAGATAATACTTAGTGCCATAAATATATCATAATCTTCATGAATTGTTTAATAACAATGGGGTTACGCACTTTAAAATTAAATGAATCGTTTATTTGGAGAGTGGACTAAGACCATAAAGGGGCATAAGTAATGTCATACACATTTTGTGTTATAATAACCGGTAATTTGACCGGTATAATTTTTTCAAATTAATGCCATTAATTTTACACCATTAGCATACACCCGAGAAGATAGGCACAACCTCGAAGTAGGGTTTTTTGATGAGGTTTTGTTTGTTTGCGTCTCCTAATTTGGAAAATATGATTCGAAAAATATAATAAAAACCCGACTCCTCCTTCTTACCATTAAAGTGGGCTTAAGTCCCTATTTTCGAGGCATGTTTGAATTACTTATATTATAGTTACCACGAGGTCTTGAAAATGAAATTATTTTGATGAGGTTTTGTTTGTTAATTTGCCTAAAGTCGGAAAATATGAAAACTAAATTGAAACAATTCCTTATTGTGAATAAACCGTGCTTAAGCGCCTTTTTGTTTTATTATTAATATGAAATTTTATTAATTTTCAACAAAATGTCATCCAATTCATATTATCACTGTTTAGTCAAGGACCAAAATTTATAGCTTTCGCTATGAAAATATATAAAACAAATTAAACGGAGATACCTTCGAAAAGACACCGCTGTAGCTGCTGCTGCTACGATGATTGTAGAGACACTCTTAACCCGCTGGGCATACATAGAGTGGTGATAGAAATCCTCGAGCGATTAGCGTGAGTCATCTCTTCAGACCAAAAGTCGCTGTGGAAGACCAGGAGACAATCTGGAAGTTGCCCTTTAAGAGCTGGAATCATTGCTGTTGGCGACGATGACACTTCGAAGGGAAGCGAGCCATTGTCGTGAGCCATTAAGAAATTTGCATAAAAAGGATAACCCAAAATACTTTGATTTAAGTTAACTATACTTTTATTGATAAATAATCTTTATAAAATTAATAATTAATAAGAAAATTTACAGATAAAAAGAGCTGGAGTTGCTTGCTGCGTGGTTAATTTTCAACGAGGGAAGGGTTTTCCCAACATGAACTTTAGACAACAAGTTGAGAATTGTGCTGAGCAATTGTTGTCGGCAATTCATATTGAATACTAGTGAGCGAGACGGCAACATTCATACAATTGCAAGTTTTGACAGTCGACTGTAACGAGTAGTTAAAGATCGAATGGGTGAGCAGTGTTGCCGTTCATCGAAAAACCACACTGGAGTTTGGGTGTTAAAGTTAACGTATTTCTCCCGAGATTCACTTTCAAAATTAGCAGCTCAAAAATTCCGTTGGTTTTGCGAATTTCGAAAAATGAGATAAGAAAAAATTGTACGGAATAGTTCTAGGAATCTTATATTTTTCAGTGTTCTACCGATTGACATCCACCCTATATTATTAGGAAATGGTCTATTTCGCTGATTTAATATGCTACATCTACCATCGTTTTACCTTAGGTTGAATTTTATCTGCCTTATACTACGTTCTTACCGGGGATTTCAATTCAATTCAATTCAATTTTCTTTATTTAAGATTAATTAAGTTTATAACAATTGGTATATTTTATAAAGATCTACAAGCATTGCAAAAATAATAATGCCGTCTGCCGGATTTAATTATACATTTTATACAAATTGAGAGAATAAATACATCGAAGCAAAAACTTATTAAAAATTTAAGTTAAAATTTAAAAAAAGTTAAAATTAAGTATAAATTTAACTGTGGTTAATAAACTATGAATAAAAAAGTTGACAAAAAACTAAAAAGCAGTATATGTTCATATCTGTGCAACAATACGTATAACATACTATCTGGTCAAAACTATTACAGTGCGAGTACGGGGGCTTTTACTTTAACTAAAAGAAATACAAAAATTTTATAACTTTTCTTTTCATTAAAAGAGAAAAACCAGAATGATCATCCAAAATTAAATAAGAGCTTTTACTTTAGCTAAAACAAATACAAAGTTTTGGGCTTTTAGTTTAGCTAAAACAAAAATTTTTTATTGCAAGTGGGCAGTTAATCATTATACATATTTCGATAACTAAGAGCATGATCGACAAACCTTGCAAGTGGTCCCCTGCCAAAGTCTCCATTTAGCAGACTAAAGCAATCCTCAGAAGACAGAAAACTACGGCCAAAGTACAACCTACGAATTTCTTGCAATAATGGACATTTACGATGTGACTTACGGCTGTTTTGAGTTTTTGCTCTAAATTTTCTTGTAAATTATGTGTTATGTCATACAATAATAAGTCTACTCCCGAAAAAAATCATTTTAAATCTTTGTATTAATCTCAACACGGCTGAGGTGACTTACGGCTGTCGCGAGATATAGCTCTAAGTCTCCTTGCGAATCATGTGAATTGCCATATAAAAATAAATCTACCACTGAAGATATTTTTAATTTTTGGTATAAATCTCAACAGCGCTACTGACTTTGGTTATTTTCTACCAAGTGGTATCCTTTAGCTTTGACAATTAGCATTAGATGCCATTAAAAAAAGTCAAATGAAAGACAAATATTAAGAAAAACTATTAAGGGTGTAACCTTTGGTCTGGCTAAACATTAAATACCCTACACTTCAATATTTTTTGAATTTTGCTTAAATGGGAGGTGACACGCCCTCTTGTCCGAGTTCACCGAGTTTTTGCTCAGAGCTTGCATATATAGTTCTTAGTGTCTGTGTGAAATTTGGAGGGATTATCTCAAAAAATCTCAGTATAGCGTTTTAAATCTTTTGCTTATAAGGGAGGTGCCACGCCATCCTGTCTGAGTTTTAGCTCGGAGAGTGCATTTATAGTTTCCTTAGGAGTGAAATTTGGTTGGATTATCTCAAAAAATCTCAGTATAGCGTTTTGAAGCTTTTGCTTATATGGGAGGTGTCACGTCCTCTTGTCCGAGTTCGTCTTGTTTTTGTTCAAAGCTTTTATTTATAGTTTTTAGTGTCTGAGTAAAATTTAGTTTGATTATCTCAAAAGACGCATTCAGTATAGCGTTTTGAAGCTTTTGCTTATATTGTTGGTGCCACGCCCTCATGTCCGTATTCGCCCAGTTTATTCTCAGAGCTTGTGCTTACAATTCGTGGTATTTATGTGTATTTTGGTTGCATTGTCGTGAAAAATACTGCTTAAGTTGCATTTTGAATGCAAAAGTAGCCAACACCAATATTCTTAAAATTTCACGCTGGTCACCTTAATTCAACTAGGCGTAAGCACTCTCTACTCAATGTATTCGCCCACATTCAATGTTGATTATAATCACTTGCTGCCTCATTTTTTTTTCCTGTATTAAAAAAAAAGTTTATCTGCTGCATTGCCAACATTCTCTCGCTTTGTAAGTTGCAGCAACTTAGTTTATCAACAAGGCGCATAGAATTTAAAGTATGTGAACAACAGCAAAAACAACAGTGATAACATTATCCAATTATTTAGCTTGCTTACTTTTTTCCTTTCCTATGCCGTATCCTTAGAGTGTCTCTATTCGACTTACGGCCAATCATTTGATATGCGAGCTTGGTGGTTTTTAGTGCTGATGAAATGATTTATACACTTCATTTTATAATGAAGTTTTATCGCCAACAGGCTTGAACTGACTATAAGTTTTTATAGCGAGAGAGAAGACAATCTGTTCGGGGACATCGTAAAGTGTCGCTAAAGCCTGGGAAGAAAAATTTTTTGCAATTGAAATTATTTTTATAAAGTGTTAAAAATAAAAAAAGTCGAAACAGAGAAAGTGTTAAGAAAGAAAATTCTCTCAAAGATAAGACCAAGCTTTACTGAAAAAGTTGAAGGAAAATTGCAGGCATCATAAGTAACGTTCACAAATGCAGTCAAATCATTTTTGTTTAATCAAATTCCAAGTAGCCATATCCAAAACATGAAATGTATATTCACAAAAGCGTTTAAATTAAGTAAACTAATTACTACCTAATTACAAAAGCAATTAAACTTAACCACTCGTAACGTAGAGATGACAACAACAACACAAAAGCAAAGTATTACCAACATAAACAAAACCAATATAATGAGAACAAGACAAAAACAACAACAGCAGCAATATGAAAATAAAATACCCCATCCCTACCTACGCAACTAATTATAATGATATACTAAGCTTATAATGCAATAAATCTCAATTGTAAGAAGGGCAATCTACGCTTATCAAAAATAAGAAAAAAAAAAAAAAAAACTTGAAAAAAAATTCAAATAAATAATAAAAAGAAAATTGAGGAAGGAACTCGGAAGTAGCATGATACAACAATTTTTGGTGGAAAATATACAAATACTCGCCTGAATTGCATAAAAGAAACGAAACAACCATGATGATATTAAGCACAAAAAACCACATGAATGTGTGCGTGCAACATCCGGTAGCATGAAATCATATTGTTGTTGTATAAAGAAAAAAAAGGAAAACAAACAACTGCAAAGGGACAACAATGAGAGACAATAAAAAAGGTGAATAAATAAATAAAAATTAAATTTTTATTTTTTCAAATCACAGTTTACCTCAACTTAAGACGACATTTAATTTATGGTCATTTTGGTTTTAAATTTAAATGCAAATTTTTTCTTTCTTTGGAATTTTGTTTTATAGCAATGCCATAGATGTTTAATGCTTTTGCGTGGAGTTTTACAGTCGGTTTTTTATGTCCAGGGAAATCAGTCAGTATAAAATTAATACCATTGCCTAGAAATGTGGAAGTTATCTAATGAAAGAGAAAGATTACAACGTGGCTTAGTTTTAATTGTTTTGGTGCACTTTTGAAATTACTTTTTATTATAACGATTACCACAACGTAAATTGTAAAATCTTAATTAGAAAAATATCATAACAATTTCCTTTACCTTACGTTTGTGTAATGGAAATCTCTTGCTGTAAGTTTTTCTAATAACACTGTGGAACAATTTCGAACTTTTTTTAAAACACATTAGAAAATTCAAAAAATTCTTAAAGTAGACGTTAAAAAAAATACCCGTTTTTCTCCAGCACGTCACATTTTTTTTAATCGATTTTTGAAGTTTTTTTATCCACTGTACATGAAAAAAACAAAAATACCGCATTCTTGTGTTAAATCGATGAATTTAACTATATGATCCTTACATCTCAGGTGTATCATGTGTTGAGAAAACTTATGCAGGATATTGCGGGGAATATTTTTGTAGAAAATTTTAACCCTGTTTGACCCCTACATGTGGGTCATTTTTGCCCTTTTCTTAAAAAGGTACAAAAATGACACCCAAAACAGGGAAATATTGAGTCAATATGTAGGTACTACAGAAATATTCGCTATAAAATTTCACTACTAGTTTTTAAGCACGTAAAGGTCGAAATTTCAGCCCGAAACCAAAAAAATCGTTAAAATCAATTAGGACTTTTCACATTGCATATTAATTACATCCCTGACGCGTTTACCTAAAGTTTTAAGAATTTTTCGTCTTTGGGAAGTCTAAGTGAAATTTTTTTGTAGGATATTTTTGCAAAATTTTTTAACCCATTGTGGCTCAGTTTTAGAAAAAGGGGTCAAAAAGACCCATAAAAACAGGATATAATAGGTTAATGTATTCAAGGAAAATTATCCTTGTGTGATTTCGTTATGATTTTGTGAGAACGAGTTTTGTCCAAAATGTAGTTTTAGAGTTTTAGAGTGGGGTGAAATTTGGAAAATATTTATTGTTAGAACTGCTTACTGATTTTAACAATTTTTTTGCTTTCGGGATAAAATTTTGCTTTTTTAGTATTCAGCAACTAGTAGTGAAATTGAATAGCATATATTTCTGTAGTACATACTGACTCAATATTCCCCTGTTTTAGGTGTCATTTTTGTACCTTTTTAAGAAAAGGGCAAAATTGACCCACATGTGGAGGTTGTGCAGGGTTAAAATTTTCTACAAAAACATTTCCCGCAATATCCTGCATAAGTTTGCTGAATACATGATACACCTCAAATGTAAGGATCATATAGTTAAATTCATCTATTTAACACAAGAATGCGGTATTTTTGTTTTTTCATGTACAGTGGATAAAAAAACTTCAAAAATCGATTAAAAGGAATTTGCCGTGCTGGGGAAAAGCCACGAGACACTGGAATTTTTTTTTAACGTCTTCTTTAAGAATTGTTTGGATTTTCTAATGTGTTTTTCTTTGTGTCGAACGGTGTAATATATTAAATTAGAGGAAAAGACACAAAACCCACAATCAAAAACTAATATCTTTCATACTATACAAAAACTATCGTTTTATGTCCAAAAATATACCACGAGAGTTTTTATTAAAAAATATATCATGAGAGTTTTTATTTAAAAATGATAGATCATGAGAGTATTTAATTAAAAAATATATCATGACAGTTTTTATAAAAAATGATGTATTAAAAATATCGCTTTATGTCCAAAAATATATCACGAGAGTTTTTATTAAAAAATGATAAACAATTAGAGTATTTAAATCAAAAATATATCATGACAGCTTTTATAAAAGAATATGAAATGGGAGCTTTCATTCAAAAATATATCATACAAATTTTTATTAAAAATACATAGGGAGAGTTTTTATTAAAAAATATATGATTAGAGTTTTCATTAAAAAATATATTATGAAAGTTCTATTAAAAAATTTGTCATGAGAATTTTTAGTGAAGTTTATAGTTTTTATTAAAAAATGTATCATTACAGTTTTTATAAAGAAAATAGCATTAGAATACTTACTGAAAAATATACCATCAGACTTCATGAAAAAATGTATATTCTGATAATATTTAATTAAAAATATATCATGAGAGCGTATATCATAAGAGTATTTAATCAAAAAATATATTATGACAGTTTTGATAAAAAATGTGTGATATGGGAGCTTTATTGAAAAAAATATCATGACAGTTTTTATTAAAAATATATCATGAGTTTTCATTAGAAAATATATCATGAGAGTTTTTAATACAAAATATATCATGGAAGGTTTTATTTATAACAATATTTTTTATTAAAAATATATTATAAGACTTTTCATTGAAAAATATATCATGAGAGCTGTTATTAAATATTATGGCATATATGTCATACATATACATATCATAAGGGAGCTTTTATTCAAAATATATCTTGTGAGTTTTTATCAAAAATATATCATGAGTTTTTTAAGAAAATATATCATGGGAGATTTTTGGTAAAAAATCTATCATGAAAGGTTTTATTTAAAGATATATCGTGAGAGTTTTTACTAAAAAATATATCATAAGAGTTTTCACTTAAAAATATTTCACGAGAGCTGTTTTTAAAAAAATATGTTTTTAGTTTTTATTAGAAAATATATATTGACAGTTTTTATAAATAAATATATCATGAGAGTTTTTTACTAAAAAATATATCAGAGTTTTAATTAAATATTATATCATGATATCGTGAGAGTTGTTATTAGAAAATAAGTCTTCAGAATTTTTAGTGAAAAATATCATGGGATTTTATATAGAAAATGTTATCAAAATTTTAAGGAAAAAAAGTATATGGAAACAGTTTCATGAGCGTTTTTAGTTTTCACAGAAAAAGTATTGAAAGCTTATTAGGGTTTTTATTAAAAAAAATATCTTGAGATTTTATTCTAAAAACATTTCACTAGTGCTCTATAAATATATCAGAAGAGTCCTTAATCAAAAATAAATCAGGGAAATTTTTATTGAAAAAAATGTCGTGAGAGCTTTTTTGAAAAAAAAATATACCCAAAAAATGCCATTATGATTTGTATAGCATGGCACGGGAAAATAATATCATGGGAGTATTTATTGAAAAATTATATGAAAGTGTGTTTTTTTTGTTTGATAAAAATATAATAAGAGTTTTTGTTAAAAATACCTTAACTTATTTCAATAAAAATATCATGAGAGTATTAAAAAACTATTTGAAAGTTCTCTTTTTTTTGACGAAAATATCATGAGAGCTTGTATGAAAAATATCTGAACTTATTTGAAATATTTTCTATTTTCCATATTTTTGTAATTCATTTTAAGGTATTTTTTTTTTTAATTTTTCGGTATTGCTTGGTTTCTCCCACAAGATTTGTTATATTTTTTGTGTTGTATCATGAGCATGACCACTCAATTCGTTTTTGCAGCAATCATTCTAATCTAATTTGCTAGCCAGCAGTTGTTGCTGATGTCTCTTGAACTAACAAAGATGACCCAATATGAATGAAAATATCATCACATCACATCACATTTAACGACAAGCGACAACTGTTGAAGATGATGATGCTGTCAAGGAATTTGTTTTTCTTTTTTCTTTTGAAGATTCTGAAAATCATCTTGACGCAGTTTCTCAAATTTTTTGTTTGTTTTTTGTTTTTATTTTGTTTCTTTAAATCAAAAAGTTTTTTTGCATAATATGATGAACAGAATTGCAAAAATGAAGTTTTTGCCATGAGGTTCTAGGCTTTTCCTCTGCAAGAAATAACAAAGCAAGAAAAAAATTATATTCAACAATATAAATGATTTAACAACTCTGATCTTAATGTTAAGTTTTCAACTGTCCACGCAAATTACATTTTTCTTAGCGCATTTCGAACTTCTCCGGATAATCAAAATTGTTCAAAATATGATAAAATCATATTAAGTTCTGGCTTTGTATTTTGGTAATCGTGCTCAATGAGACTTTTTTTTTGTAGATTACTTATGAGTAATAATAACATGAACTTTGAACTTAAAATGAGAGATGTAATATTATACTTGCTCTGACCTCAAATATCCACTAATAAAAATTAATAAATCTTAAAAATATATAAGTTTTCAGCTTGAAGTAAATGATGATTTTTGTATCTTAAATCAAATTATGTTCTTCCTTAATTACTATACAAGCTTTCCTTGAAAACTTTTTGCTGGCCAAAATCGAAAATTTCAAAATAAAACTTTAGGAGTACGAGCTAACAAAAGATGAACCAAACACAGTTTAATGTTATTTATTATCATGAGCTGAATTTCTTCCGTATAAATTATCGCTGTCCAGTTGTGGGGTTTTTAATTTTCTTGCATGCTACTTTTTTTGCGTCAGTCTATTTTGACTTTGTATATAAGAAGAACATGCGAAATGTTAAAATTTTAGGTGTAATATACTGCGGCATTACCAGAAGTATTAACCGGCAGAAACATACTTAGATTAGATTTTTGCTGGCATGATTACTGAGTCCAGGTACTTCATTCTCCAGTTTAATTGTGTGAACACTATTCTATAAGTCCTAGAGCACATCGTTTCAAGGCTCTGGAGAAGCTCAAAAGCCTTAAAATATCTGAGATTCTGCTGATTCCACTCCAGCATTAAAGTAAGTTCCGCTAAAAGAGCTTAAAATTACGCAAAAAACAGTTTCTATGTCACTGAACCTCACATATGTAGTTCATGTTCAGGACATGACAGTGGAAATTTTTATTGCACTTAAAGTTATTTCAACACACTCTCTCGACTCAGTTTTGCTTATCTTTCATTTAACACATTCACAACTTTTTCTGAAAAAAAAAAAACAGCAGACTAATTTTGCGTTAACAGCATGTTTCATGTATGTAAGTAGGAGACATGTTCTTGTTTTTGGATTTTTTTTTGGCTTCTGTGTTAGTTTCGTTTTGTTCATAGCCATTCTTACCAATGTAAATGTTTACCTAAAGCTACATAACAAAATAAACTTTTTTTTTTTTGTCTAACTTAGTTAGACAACTTTAACTGGTAACTAACAAAGAAAATGGTAGGAGATGATATGAAAAAAAAAAAAACAACCAAAATTTCAAAATTAGGACGTGAAAGTTTTGTGTGTGTGCAACAAGAGGTTAATAACAAGATAATAAGGGTTTTCTCCACTTAACAGCAACATGCGACCTATAAACAAACAAACATATAAAAAAGTTATAGAACAAATTACATAAAAGCGCAAAAAGAAGAAAAACAGAAAATAAAGAAGAAGGAGCAGATGAGACCTTGACAGCAAACTTGAAAGTTTGATATCATAAATTAAAATTTATATCGCATACTTTTTTTGTGTGTCCAGTCTTACAGAGTTGATGACGTGTAAAAATTAAGCGATATATAGGGTAAGGGAGGGAAATATGGACTACGCGGGTAATATGGACCACACGGTTATTTCCTATTGCATACATAGGATTTACCGTCATTCATGTTCAAACTTTATACCAATACCTAAAGCTTATGTCAGTGCGATTTTAGCGTTCGGTGAAGTCGCATGTTTCTGTAAAGTTGTTTTTTCTAAAAAAGAGTTTGGTGATCATATTTCCCAGTGAGTAAATTTCATTATTTCACTTTAAAGGCATGTTTTTTTTAAATAAATGGTTAATTATATAAAGTCAGTAACTACCATTAGTAATTTATCAGCACAAATAAGTTTATTGACCACAAGAGTTTTTGATTAAAAACCATTTATTTCACCAACACGTGGTGCGGGTAATATGGACCACTAAAGAAAAAAGCCACAAAAAACAAATGTATTTATCATCTTCTTTAGATGGAGAATCTAGTTGCAGTTTTCATGACGAGTCTGATGGTGATTATTTGTAATTCGTAAACTTTGAAGGAAGAGAAGATGAAAAATGGCTATACTGTAATACCCTTTACTTAGAAGGTCGCCGTATTGAATTTGGGTTGAATGTGCAATCTGGCGTCCTTGGAGTCATGAGGATTGTGTTGGATGTGAAAGTGACCTTTTATATGGAACTTCTGTATTAAATGGACTATATGGTCCATATTACACTACACTTTTTTTTGATCTTCATTTTGAGTGTTTTCAATTTTTTTATCTTTGTTCTTTATCCTGATGAAATATGCATCTAAAAGTGAATCAGAATTAAGGTGAATTGTTTCCTTTAATGAATGGCATAAAATTAATTGTTTTGGTTTATGTATTTTGAGTGTTATTAAAAAAAGAAAGATTGGTGGTCCATTTTTCCCCTCCCTTACCCTACTTAATGTGTACGAGAGAAAATTTACTTTTTCGAAGAAGAGGGTGTTCCAATAGTAGATGTGGTACTTTGTTATCGATTAAAATCTGCATAATCGACCCTTGTCCGCCAGTATAAGATTTTAGTTATGGGTCGCTACACAAAAGAAGAACGCATTGAAATCGTCGAATTTCGGATCTTAAATTACAAGCTGATGGTGCAAACGCTACGATCGATTCACCAAAAATGGGATCGCGATCACCACATTAGTGAAACAACTGTGCGCTACATTGTGAATAAATTTTATCAAACTGGGTCCGTACATGATGTTCCGAAGCCAACCAGAAGCAATGCTGAGAATATACCTTGAGAGTTTTTATTGAAAAATGTCATGAGTTTTTATTAGAAAATATAACATGAGAGATTTTATTGAAAATATTCTTGAGAGTTTTTAGTAAAAAAATATATCATGAAGCGTTTTATTTTAAAATGTGGCATAAAAGTTTTTATTTAAAAAAAAAAATATCATGACAGTTTTATTCAAAAATATATCATAAGAGTTTTCCTTAAAAAACATATCATTGGAGCCGTTATTAAAAAATATAGTATGTTTTTAGTTTTTCTCTAAAAATATATCATGGCAGTTTTTATAAAACAAAGTACAGTATGAGAGTTTTTATAGCAAAATATTTCTTGAGAGTTTTTATTAAAAAACGTATATCACAAGAGTTTTTAGTTATTTTTTTTTTTTATAAAACAAAGTGCAGTATGCGAGTTTTTATAGCAAAATATATCATAACAGTTTTTAAAAAAAATATATCATGAAAGATTTTATTTAAAAATATATCAAAAAATCAGAATTTTTAGTGAAAAAATATCATGGGAGCTTACGCCCAATAATGTCATTAAAATTGTAAAGAAAAAAAAAATGTATATGGAAAAAGTTTCATGAGAGTTTTTCGGACGAGGCTCATTTTCACCTCGGCAAATATGTTAACAAGCAAAACTGCTCAAAAAATCCACGAGTGATTGTGGAGAAGCCAATGCATCCACCACGAGTAACTGTTTGGTGCAGTTTATGGGTCATCTGGGCGTTTGTTTTTCGAAGATGAGGACGGAAACACCAAAAATGTCAACTCTGAGCATACTGTTTTGTACCTGTACCGGTTAAAGCTCAAAGTCTGGAAAATATGTGGTTTTAACAGGACTACGCTACATCACACAAAACTTGCCTTAATTTGGACTTTTTGCGTCGCAAATTCCCGAAACGTGTAATTTGAATAGGCCGCCCAGATCATACGTTTTGACGGCGTAAGACTTTTTTCTGTGGAGTTACATGAAGAATAAAATCCTTATAAATGATCCGAAGACAATTCCAGACTAGAAAATCAATGTAACATCAGTGGTTCGAGACATTTCGGAGGCCATACTGAAAAATGTCTTCAAATATATGGCCGAAAGAGTCGCGGTGAACATATCCGCGTAATAATTTTCCACACTTAATCTTATTTTGTGACCTTTCGTACGGAATAAAATAAATATTTGAAAAAATTCCGAACCGTTTGCGTTTTATTCAAAATCAAAGCACCAATCATTGTGCTTAAATGAAATACTTTCATCAAATGACCATCTTATGATGAGTTTGATCTTCTTCCTAGATTTTCTTGATTCTGGAATTTTCTTCTTCAACGATATTTTGGAAGCAACTGTCTTGATTCGCCACCATAAAGATTTTCCCTCTAGTATGTACTTATATCTAGATATTCTTTGTTTTGACTAAATATTTTTGGGTTGACCTTCGGAAACCTTTGAATGTCCCAGAAAATTTATCAATTAAAGCTCATTGATTGTTCGCCATAAATGAATCTTAATTTTTGGAGTGATCTTCAGAAGCCTATGGATGTTCAAGAAAACATTCAAGTAAAGCTTGTTGATAGACCGCCATATATGTTTTCCCTTTTGTATGCAAACGTTTTCATCGTTTTTATTATGAAGCGTTCGGATAACCTTCGGGAAACTTCAGTTGTCCCAGAAAACAATCAATTAAGGCTTTGTGATAGTTCGCAATAGATGTTTTCCCTCTATTATGCCTTGATATTCTTTGTTTTGACTAGAAAGCCTTCGGATGATCTTCGGTAACCTTCTGGTGTCCCAAAAAAACTATCAACTAAGGCTACTTGATTGCCTATGAAGCTTTCGGAAATCTAGGAAACATTCAATGAAAGCTTTTGGATAGTTGGCCATGGGTGTTTTCCCTCTAGTATGCCTAGATATTCTTTGTTTTGGCTACGAAGCCTACGAATGACCTTCGGCAACCTTCTGATTTCCGAAAAAACTATCCTTTAAGTCTAGCTGGTAGTCCGTCATGGATGTTTTCCTTTTAGTACAACCAGATATTTTTCGATTTAGATATGAAGCCTTTGGAAGACCTTCGGAAACTTTATTGTGTCACAGAAAACTATCAAGTAAGGCTTGTTGATAGGCCACCATAGATGTTTTCCTGCCAATATGCCTAGAAATTTTTTCGTTTTGACTATGAACTACGCAAACCTTTGTGTATAGCATAAAAACTTTCTTAAAAGTGTCACGGCCTAGAAATTTTAAAATCTAGCACGGCCAAAGTGTTTCACTTCAAAAAGACTTCTTACTTCTACTTTCTAAAGAAAAAGTTAAAGAAATTTCCGAATTTTCATTTGTCAATTTTCGGAAAAGAATTTCACTCGTTCTTCTCATCCATGTTTCCTGTTTATAAATCACATACCTTTTGTGATTTGTTTACATAAAAAATTCTTTGTCCATTTTTTCTGAAATTTGTTTGAGTTTTTAACTGAAACTGTTGTTTCTTTTACAGTTTTAAATACCAGGAAATCTTTTCTACCAAAAGATTTAAGTATTGTGCAAACATTTAACTTTACTTTATCATTTAAGCCTTTACTGTTTGCTTTCAATTTCAGTTGTTATTTTCCCCACAAATATGAATTTATGGAATCTTTTCTTTTTACATACTTCGTTAGTATTTCAATATAACATGACAATTTATTTGAAATCTTTGTGTCAGCTTAAATTAAAATCTATTTCCTTACACATAGTATTGCTCACAGAATTTTTGTTTTTGACAAAAAGCACCATACACTTTGGCTGTAGCAAATTTTTCTGTGCCAGTAAGCCAATCAACATTGAGAGTAAAGTTGACTTCTGGCTTAAAAAAGCCCAAGGAAGCAACATCAATGGAAAAATCAAGTACACCGAAGACAACATGCTGAAAGAAAAATATTTGCTTTTTTTTTTTGCTATAAAACTAAAACTTTACAAAACAACTTACAGCCTTAAATGGGCAGCCATTGGCCATATTGACAGCTTTTTGTTTTCCAACCTTTAGAAGAATTTTCATAATGCCACGTTTCGAATTGTCATTCAATATAGTTTCGCAAATATCTAGTTTTGTATTTAACAATTCATAACTGCGTTGATTTTCTGGTATCAGTTTACATTTGATATTAACGATTAATTGCAGAACATCTTCATTCGGTTCAACCAAGAAGTTTATGCTTGAAGTGTGATTTTCATATGTTGTATTGCAGTTGACTGATTTGAATTTGCTGCTCAATTTTTCACATTTAATGTCCATGAAGATTACTTTAGCATCATGCTGAAAAGGAATTTTTTCTATAATTTTGGTACATTATTTTTTTGTGATATTTTCAGTTCTATTTTACTTGTTTCTCTGTTTCTACAATTAGAAGCACTTCAAAAACAACAAGAAGATAAATGTATTCTTTTATAAACATTGAAATGAATTGCTATTTAGTTCTGAAATGACAAAATATTTTTATTCATTTTGACGGCCCCTAATTATTTTCATATATCAATTATATTTTAATGAAATTTTCTCCGGCAGTTTAAAATATGTTCAATTAAATGGTCATTAGTGATGTATTAATTTTGATTAGCTGATGTTTCACTAGGTAACACAGCTTAGATAAATTTAACTCTGCGACAACACTCGTAAAAACCCCAAAAACAAGATTTCATTTCCACATTTCCAAGGGGATACCATTTTTTTTTAATTTTGGTTCCCGTCATCCAATGGTTGACCCTTGGGTGAAAAAAAATTGTTTGTGCTAAAATGTCGTGAAACTCGTTTAAAACACGAAAAAAATGTTTTTTAATTTTTGGTTCTCTACATCTAAGGGGGTACCCTGGGTAAAAAAAATTTTTTACACTAAAATGTCGTAAAAAGTCATGAAACGCGAAAAAACACGAAAAAAATCAATTTTATTCTTTTGCTGAAATTTTTGGTTTTGTCATCCAAGGAGGAACCCTTGGGTAAAAAAAAAACGCGCCGTACCCGAAAAAACTAATGACGCAGAAACACGCACCGTACCCAAAAACCTATATATGTGTATACATTTTCACGTTGATAGATACTCGTATATATATTTTCCGACTGCTATACATATCCTCGAAACTATAGCCGTATTCACAATCTTGTTGCGTCGCAGCAAATGCAAAATTTTTTCAAATTACAAAAACAAATTCTATTGATTTTTGAAAAAAATTTTGAAACAATTTTGCACTTGCTACGATGCAACGAGATCGTGAATACGGCTTATATTCTAGCAGGAAGTTTGGTTGTTTCTGTAATTTATTTGTACCCCACCAAAAAAGAAAAATTGGACAAATTGCAAACCTTGTGTAAGCTAAAAACAAGCTAAATCTAAGTTATATATTATATATCATCTCTATCCAAATGAAAAACACTAAGACACGGATTCACAGTCATTAGTTAACCTATTAGTTAACTAAATGTGTAAGCGAAATTTGTCTTGGCGTTATAGTTTTGGAAAGAGGCAGCCAATTTTTAAGAACTTGTTGCCAACAATCACCCAGAATAAGTTTTCCAAATTTCATCAATATTTGCATTGCTTTTAATATCAGACTCAAAATTTTCGAAGTCTGAAAACATTTTTGGAATTTTCACAATTTTCAGCATCAACTGTTGGTTGACTAATGATTAACCAATAAAATTTTTTGGTTTAACTAATGGTTAACTAATGAGTGAAAATAAAATTTGGTTTGGTAAATCATTGTCACTAGTTAACTATTGACTGTTAGTTGGGGCCTAAGACTTTCAGTATCTCTCATCAAACTTCGGCTATTGAAAAGATATTATGAAGTTTTTATTAAATGCTAAAATTTTTAGCTGAACCCACATTAAAACTGTTATTTTGCTGTCTACTCCTTTCTAGCGACAAAACAAAAAAAGTGTCAGAAGCATGAATACCA
Source organism: Calliopum simillimum (assembly GCA_951812925.1). Taxonomy (NCBI): domain Eukaryota; kingdom Metazoa; phylum Arthropoda; class Insecta; order Diptera; family Lauxaniidae; genus Calliopum; species Calliopum simillimum. The sequence continues at coordinate 7,831,076 of OX638370.1, forward strand.
AATAAGAAAGCAAAAAACGCTTAACTGCAAAGTGCCTCCATTCATGCAGATGATGACAAACAAACAAAAAAAAAAAAAAAATCTAATCATCGAAGGATAATAGTATCATACAATGATTGTCATTTACCTTCACTTGCGCCCATCTACGCTTATGGCAACCAAAAGATCAAATGCTACTAGTTCGAGGCAAAAGTAAGCGTATTTTGAAAAGTCGTTCTTGTGATAATGAAGATAAAGTAATTTCCATTTTGTAAAACTGTCACGTTTTGTAATTTCGCACGCTTTCACATACGGTTTTGCATTTCTCTTCTGTCATTGTTTTGTGAGAGCAACAATCATATAAATGCATATAGAGCACAAAGTTGTCATGCTAAAGTTATTTTAACGATATTTGATACATCAAAATTGTATGGGAAAAAATTCGGTTATTTCTCCAATTAAATTAAACCATAGAATGTAAAATCTCCCGATCTAATTCATAAATAGATATATGTACTAAATCTCATCTATATGCGTTAAATAGTTTCAGAGATATGACATTTTTTTAAAGGCGTGGCGCTGCCCATTTTTTCCCTCGGACATTATTTGCCCCGATACTCTTATTACATATGAGTCGTCCAAATGCAGAAGCAGTTAAGAAACTAAAAAATTTCTTTTGGGATAATGGTATTTTCGGATAGCTTAGGAGCTAACAAATTCAAAAATACCAGTACAAAAAAAAAAAACAAAGAAAAAAAAAAATGTTTGTCTTTTAATTGCGAAAAAACGAAAAAAAGAAAAAAAGGTTTTTGTAAAACCAGGGTGAAAAAAATTTTTCTACTAAAATGTCATAAAAGTCATAAAAATCCAAGAGGGAACCCTTGGGAAAAAAAATTGTTTTCGACTAAAATGTCGTAAAAAGTCATGAAACGCGTAGAAAATGCAGAAAAAACGAAAAAAAAATTTGTTTTTAATTTTTGGTTCTAAGATCCATCGAGGGACCCTTCGGTGAAAAAAATGGTTTTCCACTAAAATGTCAAAAAAGTCATGAAACGCTTAGAAAACATGAAAAAAATGCAAAAAAAATTTTAAATTTTTTGGTTCAGAAATCTGAGGGGGGACCCTTCCCAGTGTGCCAGACGGTTCAAATCTCCGCTTTTTTATCCGTTACGGATCCGTTACTGATCCGTTGGCGGGAGAGATTCCCAAAAAAAAGCGAATCGTTTTTTTTTTTTGGAATTTCTCCCGCAAACGGATCAGAAACGGATCCGTAAAGGGTAAAAAAGTGAAGATATGAACCGTCTGGCACACTGGGTTGGGAGAACAAAATTTTTTCGACTAAAATGTCGTAAAAGATCATGAAACGCGTAGAAAATACATAAAAAACGAAAAAAAAAAAAATTGTTTTTAATTTTTGGTTCCAAGATCCAACGTGGGACCCTTGGGTGAAAAAAGTTGTTTTCCACTGAAGTCTCGTAAAAAGTCATGAAACGCGTAGAAAACACGAAAAAAAAAAAAAACGAAAAAAAAAAATATCAATTTCTGATTCCGACATTGGGTGAAAAAATTGTTTTAAACAAAAATGTCATAAAAAATCATGAAACGCGTTTAAAACATGGAAAAAACGAAAAAATTTTTTTCCCAATTTTTGGTTCCGTGATCCAAGAACCTTTGGGTCAAAAAAATGTTTTCCGTTTTCCACTAAATTATCGTAAAAGTTCATAAAACGCGCCGTAAGCACATATCCGTATATAAATTTTCACGGTGATCGGACGAGCTGTTTGGGAGGCTATAAGGAACATACAGACATACAAACATTCGCTTTTATATGTAGACGGCTCTGATGATTATCAAATTGTCTTATCTTGATTGTGCTTTCGTTCAGGTTTAATTAATTTTGCAGTAGACGACGCTTCTTAATCAAAACAAAGTTCGATAAATACTTACCTATACTTTTATTGCTTATCTTTATTATGGGTTTATATGCCTCAAAATATGTTCTTCTGGACAACTTGCTGTTATCTTTCAAACTATGAATGTCAAGCGCACGTGTACCCGGAACTTTGTTTTTATGTTCAATCTTATCTTAACAAAGAAAAACATTTGTTCAACACTTCATCCCAATATGACTAGTATTCAACAGTGTTGTCTTAGGGCTTGCCATAATATACAGACTTGGGATCGGACTAGCAATATCTGGTATTTGAATGAAATTTGGGAATGCGCAGATAACATATCAATTTCGAAGGAAAAATAAACCACAAGCCATAGAAATAAAACGCTTTTATATGAAAACTAACAATTTAACTGATTTAAAACTCTGCATATCAAACTTTTTCAACTTTCAAATATATACCACCCTTAGAAGCAACCAATGGATTGGCATTATCGATTTTAATTGGTATTTCAGTTTCTTTGGCTGTAGAAAACTTAAAACGCTGCAACAGTAGCGTTAAGCCGATGCGAGTTTGCATTTGGCCAAAACGCATGCCAATACAATTACGTGGTCCATCACCAAAAGCTAACGAAGTGACCGATTCGCGTGCCTTTACACGTTCCGGCAAATAATGATCGGGATCAAATACATGTGGATTTGGATAGAACTCAGGATCGCGATGTATTGCAGTAGATGGTATTATAACCATTGTACCCTTTTCGATAACATAACCCGGTGCACCAGGTACTTGATAATCGGACTTACAGCGACGTTCCACATTGGGTGCCACGGTATAAAGACGCAAAGTCTCTGCAAAAGAAAATACAAAACATGTAATTATTATATTCGCTATACTTTAATACTGTTTTGCACTACGTATACCTGCTATCACTTGATCCATATACTGCATTTCTTTCATGCATTCATAGGTAAACTCTTGATTATGCCTTGCGAGCACTTCATTAACTTCCGTTCGCAACTTATCCTGTACATGCTGATTCAGCGCCAACTCATACAATGCAAAACCGCCCGTAGTCGATGAAGTCTCAAAACCACCCAAGTAGAAAACAAAAGCCTGCGCTGCTAACTCTTCCACAGTATAACGCATATCATTCTTTGTCTTGCCACTCTCGGTGCCATCCAATAACTCAATTAGCACATCCATAAAGTCATTACGCTTTATTTGATGCTTTTCTCTGTAGGCGATAGTATCACGTACAACCTTCAAAAAGAAGCTGCTGACATCAGGCGGTGTTATAGTTAAATGTAGTTTCTTTGATAAATTAGGAAACGCCAAACCAAATCCAGCCTTAAAAGCAGATTTTGTAAATTGGTCAAAAAATCGGCGCCCCATAACGCGAAATTCTGCATTTGGATCTTTCAAACTATGACAATCGATGCCAAAAGCACAGGTGCCAATCACATCTGTTGTATAACGTGCAAAAAGCTCTTTTATCTCCACTGTAGAGTCTTTATCAAACATTTCAGCAAAAGTATCGGCAAACTCATAGCCCACCTTAACCGCAGTGGTAAACATAAATTTCATTTTACCAGAAGTAAATGTGGGTGAAAGTTTAAGACGTAGTGGCTTCCATTTGGCATAGTCCAAGTTGAAAAGATGTGCCCACAGTGGATCGTCTTTCTCATTATAATAAGCATTACGATCAGCAAAGTTGCTAAAATCCTTAATAAGCACATTTTTCACTAAATTTATATCGGTAATAAATGCAGCAGGTTTTTGAAAAAAGAAAAATCCACAAAATGGTCCAGTTCCCTTGTATTTATTGTATGTACGCTGATAGATATCCTTAAGATGATGTGTTTTCATAAGACCTTGAAAGTTGCCCCATATCAGGCTGGGCTCATCATATGGTATGCCGCGGTTCTTCCAGTAGTTCTTAAACTGACGTATATAGTAGAGTGCCAAGGTAACAACAGCTACGAGGACGTACAGTAATACCGTTGTTAGTTCCATTGTTTAGTGTTACTTATGTATGGAATATGTGTATAATAAATATATCACGGACGAATATATATATATTCTGCTTTCTAGCATTTATAGTTGCTAGCTGTAGTGGCTGTTTTAAAATGTTTTAGATCGTTAGCGCACCTTTTATAAACTAATTTCACATTGTTATGGCTGCTTAGCAAAACTTGTGTTTATCGTACTGCTTATCAAACATACACTTAAAAAAAAAATGTTAACTAAAACCCTGTAGGCCCAACGGAGTCAATTGTCTCAATAGTCCAATCTTTGGTCTAGAATAAATTTACTAAAATTATGAATTGTATCAACAATGGTCTAAATGTAATCCAAAATTTGTCATTAGTACCAAAAGTGGTTCAATTGAGTATCAATTGTGTCAATGAAATTATATCGTTACTGACTATGTTCTGTTTGGCAGTTCGTCGATTGTTTATTGTGATTGGTCTAGCGACTTGCGCTGCATGGAGAGGCCCAAGTTCAAATCCTCCACTCTGTGATTTTCAATTCTAATTTTTAAATTTCTATTGATTTGTACACTATTTATCTGAAGAGCCTTCGGAGCAGAAAATGAAACATAGCCGAAAAATAAAATAATATAAAAATAATAACAAAAATTTTCATTCACACTAAGGTTTGAACCCGGAACTTATTGCTCAGAAATATATAATAAACTCTTTAGCACACTTGGCTATGAAACCTTTTGACATTTTTTTGTAAAATTTGAATTTCGAATAAAATTTATTGAAATTTATAAATAAAAAAAAATTGGCCCTTTTCTGGTCCCTTTGTAATTCATTAGGAGACAATTGACCTTTTTCTGGTCCGATTGTAATGTATAAGGAGACAATTGGTTAAGCCAAACAATATAAAATGTAAATAGAACTTAATATGTGATAGGAACAGAATTTGGACTAGTCCCCCATGGAGTAGTTCGCAAACTAGTTTTGGAATAGTCCGTGGTCCTGCAGGAAATATATATATTTTGTATATAAATCAAATTTCCATACTCGTATGTACCTATGTAGATGGAAAACAGTCTAAATAATAATATTTCTTTCAAAAGCCTTACTAACATTTTATGTGTGGTGTTTTCAAAATAAGATTAAATAAAAGTTTTCATATATAATATGTATTGTGATACCTTATCTATGAAATATCATGATAAAGTAGTAATTTCTGATCAAATCAACAATTTTTTGTAGTCTTTGCAATACACAGAAAACAAAACTCTGCAAATTTGAGCAATGTGAAAGTTGGAATTGCGATAACCCGCAAAAACGAAGATTTAATTGGGATTTCGTAAGTCTTGTGTCCTAAGTAGTACAGTGGACTTAAGATATAAAAGACAATTGTACCGTTTTAACATGTTAGTGACATTTCAACCAATCATACCGGTGGTTATGATTCATACTTGTTAACTTTCAGAATATTGATTCTTATAAGGTGACATTAAGGCGGTTAAAAAAAGGTTCATAACACAGGTTTACAAAAAAAAAAAAAAAACTTTCATGGCGTTTTGATCAGACTATGTGTTTCCTAGCGACTTTGACGTCCTGAATCCGAATCCAGGGTCCGTTTTTTTCCAGAACGTCTGAGAAAAAAGATTTCAAGGTCATATGGAGGTCAAAATGGGGTTCGTGTGTTGGTTAGTAATAAGTTCGCTAAAATTCTGAAACTAATTTTTTGTCATTGAAATCGTAGTCTTTAAAAAGAATATGTGATCAAAAACGGTCTCTCGGACCCAACTTTGGAGATATAGCCATCGGAAGATCGGGATATATCTTCTATGAAAACCGCTATAAGTTGGAAATCCCTGGATGGATTTAAAAAAAAATTGGTGCCATATGAAAGGTATTTTGACAACCTATAAAATTGGGTTTGGAGATATGACCTTTTTTTGAAATTTTGAGAAATTTTTCAATTACAACAACAAATACGTCAACAACATCAGCAACAACAAACACAACAACAACGAAATACCTTTCATATGACATCATTATTTTCCAAATCCATCTAGTGGTTCCCAACTTATAGCGGTTTTCATAGAAGATATATCCGGATCTTCCGATGGCTATATCTCCGAAACTGGGTCCGAGAGACCGTTTTTGATCACATATTCCTTTTAAGGACTATAAATTCAATGATAAAAAATTAGTTTCAGAATTTTAGCAAATTTTTCACTAAACGACACATGACCATGTTGACCTCCATATGACCTTGAAATCTTTTTTCTCAGACGTTCTGGAAAAAAACAGATCACGGATTCGGATTTAGGACGTCAAAGTCCCTAGAAAACACATAGTGTGATCAAAACGCCATGACATTTTTTTTTTTGTAAACCTGTGTAATTGTTATAAATCAGAAAAGAATCATTGCTGTATGTTGAAATCAAGGCAATAAGAAAAAGGTTCGTAATTATTAATTGGCAGATAAAAATGATTCTCATATGTTGACATTAGAGCTGTAAGAAAAAGGTACATAGTTCGTCGATGATATTGAATCTCATAAGTTGGCGTTAAGGCAATTAAAAAAGGTTCGCAATAGTTAATTTTTTTCTGCAATAATGTTTTCATTAAGGCAGTTAGAAAAAGGTTCAAACTTGCAAATATTAAATATTTATAAGTCAACATAGCAGGTAAAAAAATCCACAAAGTTTTCGTATGAATACAAATGAAGTCAGAAAGAAGATTGTACGAAAGGACTGCAAGAAAAAACAAAGCATTTATTAGGCAATAGTTTTAAATAAAATGCATAACAATATGCAAATATATTTTATTAATATATCAAACAAAATAACCCACAATGAAAGCTCTGAATTTCAGACTTTTTCTACTTTCAAAAATATGCCACCTTTAGAACCACATAATGCATTGGCATTATCGATCTTAATCGGTACTTCAGTTTCCTTGGCTCTAGAGAATTTAAAACGTTGCAAAAGTAGCGCTAAACCAATTTTAGTTTGCATTTGACCAAAACGCATACCTATACAGTTACGTGGTCCATCACCAAAGCCTAAGTAAGTAACCGATTCGCGAGCCTTCACACGTTCCGGCTCAAAGTGTTCAGGATTAAATACATGTGGATTTGGATAGAATTCAGGATCACGATGTATAGCTGTAGCTGGTATCAAAACCATCGTACCCTTTTCAATAACATAACCCGGTGCACCAGGAACTTGATAATCGGACTTACAGCGACGTTCTAATTTGGGTAGAACCGTATAAAGGCGCAGAGTCTCTGTAAAAGGAAAAATATTTAACATTAATATTGAAAAAGTTAAACTGATTGACTCTTCTTCTCTCTACCTGATATAATCTGATCCATATACTGCATATCCTTCATACATTCATAGGTAAACTCTTGATTGTGCTTTGCCAGCACTTCATTAACTTCCGTTCGCAACTTATCCTGTACATGCTGATTCAGCGCCAACTCGTACAATGCAAAACCGCCCGTTGTCGATGAAGTCTCAAAACCAGCCAAATAGAAAATAAAAGCCTGCGCTGCCATCTCTTCCAGTGTATACCGCACATCATCTTTTGCCCTACCACTTTCGGTACCATTTAGCAGCTCAATTAGCGTATCCATAAAGTCATTACGCTTTATTTGATGCTTTTCTCTGTAGGCTATAGTATCACGTACGGCATTCATAAAGAAACTGTTTACACTAGGTGGTGTTATAGTTATACGCAGCTTCAATGCTAATTTCGGAAAAGCGGCACTAAATCCAGCTTTGAGTCTAGATTTCCCAAACTCCACGAAAAAATTACGGCCCATAACACGAAACTCTGCATTTGGATCTTTCAAACTATGACAATCGATGCCAAAAGCACATGTGCCAATCACATCTGTAGTATAACGTGCAAAAAGCTCTTTTATCTCCACAGTCGTGCTCTCACTCAACATTTCATCGAAAGCGTCAGCAAATTCATAACCCACCTTGACCACAGTGGAGAACATAAACTTCATTTTGCCAGAAGTAAAGGTTGGTGAGAGTTTATGACGTAATGGCTTCCATTTGGCGGCGTCCAAGCTGAAAAGATGCGCCGAAAGTGGATCGTCCTTCTCATTATAATAAGTATTGCGATTTTCAAAGTTGCTGAAATCCTTAATGAGCACATTTTTCACCAAATTTATGTCAGTAATAAGAGCCGCAGGATTTTGGAAAAAGAAAAATCCACAAAATGGTCCAGTTCCCTTGTACTTACTGTACGTACGCTGAAAAATATCCTGCATATGGTATATTTTCGTTAGACCTTGGAAGTTGCCCCATATCAAACTTGGTTCGTCATGCGGTATGCCACGGTTCTTCCAGTAGTTCTTAAACTGGCGTATGTAGTAGGCTGCCAATGTTAGAACAGCTACGAGGGCGTAAAGCAATATCGTTGTTAGTTCCATTATGTAAATTTATAAATAAAAAACTTCTCGTCTTTCTAGAAAACACACGTGTTAGCTATTGTGCCATTTTTAAACTGTCTAAAGTAGTCAACTAGCCTTTTTATAGTTGAATTGTGCGAAATCGTGGTAATCGTGGTAATCCAACACAATTTATGTACCCATTGCTTATCATACACTTGAGAAAAAATATTAGCTAAAATTGGTATATTTCGTATTTTTATTTTATATCAATACTAGCATTTCCCGGTGTGCCTTGCTACACCATCTCTTGTGCAGAGGGCGGGGCATCTTCAATTGATTTAAGCTAAAGAATGTGAATTGTCCCCATGCAATTTATATACTTAACAAATCTCGTCTATGTGCGTCAAATAGTTTCAGAGATATGACATTTTTCCCCTGGACATTATTTGTCCTAATACTATTAAAACATGCAGGAAGTGAGCTTGTCAGACAGACTGACAGTAGCGTAGGTGAACAACGTTTAACTAGAAGTGAACGAAATTACTAACTGAACAGCAACACTGACTTTAACGAAAACGGAGACAACAGAACGAATAGATTGAACGAAAAACGGTCTAAATCAAATATACGACGAACTAACGATGTGAGTTGCGTGAATGACGAGCTAAGGAGAAGACGTGCTGTTAAGCTAATGTAACTATTTTAAATATTAAAACAATAAAAAGAACATTAAATGTGAACTTTTGTATTTTATTTTAATAAAATGTTAGAATGAACCAAAGTGGAGAGTGTTTTAAATTGTACGAAATAGAATATCCTACATACATATACCATATCTCATTCATGTCTGTTAAATATTTTCAGAGATATGATAAATAGTGTTTTTTTGGAAATACATACGCAAAAAAAGAAAAAAAAAAATTTCTTAAAAAAGATTGCGTCTGAGATTCAAGAGAGGACCTTTGTAGAAAAAATCTATTTTCCACTAAAATGTCATGAAACGCAAAGAAAGCACGAAAAAAGGAAAAAAAAGTGCATTACCACGACTTATTTCAAAGTTAGTAAACTATACCAAGGGGGCGATCGATTAGACCAAATTCTGGTCCCATCACATATAAAGTTCTATTTACGATTTATATTGTTTGCCAGTGTACGTAACCAATTGTCTCCTTCTGCATTACATTCGGACTAGAAAAAGGTCAATAGTCTTCTCTTGCACTACATTCGGACCAGAAAAAAGCCAACTTTTTTTTTATTTTTTACACAAAAAGTTTTATAGAGGTATGTGCCAAAATGTTCATAATATATCTGTAGGTCCAGCGAAGAAATTGTCTGAAAAGTCTTATCTTTGGTTTAGTTATTTGGTAAATAGACCAAAACGGACTACACCTAAAATGGGAATAAGTTCACTTAAACTATCAGTTGTAACAGAAATGGTCCAAATGAAGTGTAAAGTCGGTCATATTTCGTTTTCCGCTCCAAAGTCTTTTCAGAGGAATTGTGTAAAAATTAATAAAAATTTAAGTATTGGAACTGAAAATCACAGAGTGGAGGATTTGAACCCGGGTCTCTTAACGCAGCGCTCTTATTCACAATCGATGAACTGCCAAAAGGAACCTAGTCAGTAATGTTATAATTTCTTTGACACAATTCAAACTCAATTGAACCACTTTTAATACTAATTACCGACTTTGTATTACATTTGAAACATTTTTGTTACAATTCATAATTTTAGTGAATTTATTCTTAGAAAATTACTAGAATAAAGATGAGACCATAAAGACAATTGTCGCCAACGATCCTATAGGTACTCACTTTTATATACTCGTATGTATATAGTATCATGTATTTTTTAAAAGATATGCTAACATTTTATATAGGGTGTTTTCAAAATAAGATTAAATTAAGAATTTTAATTCTTTTTTTAATCTTGCTGTGTGATAACTTATCTATGAAATATCATAATGAATAATATACAATTTGCAATACACAGAAAACTTAAATCCCTTTGATCGATGTGAAAGGTGGAAGTGCAAGTACCCATAAATAATTTTTTTTTTGTGTCCCAAAATCGATTTTTTTTTACTTTTTTCAAATACGCGGTCGGTCAAACGATTTTTTACTCAAAAGAAAGTCATTTTACGAAAAATGTGTGTAAGGCAAAAATGCTTGGAATGATCCAAAAAAAAAAAAAAAGTATGAATTTTTTCAGAATTTTTGGATTTTTTTTTTTAAATTTTTTTTGATTAAATTTTGATCAAATTTTGAAAAATAATAAAATATTTCAAAAAATTCTGAAAAAAATCACATGTATTATTTTGGATAATTTTAAGCATTTTTTGCCTTGTACACAATTTTCTTAAAATGCCTTGCATATGAGTAAAAAATCGTTTTTCCGACCTCCTTATTGAAAAACGTAAAAAATCGATTTTTGGAACCGAATATTATCTATTAAAAAAAAAAAAAATATTTAAATGGCAAAATTTTTGTAAGAACATAATCTTTATTTCTAAAGCACTCTTGGGTATCCATTTTCTGGTGAAAAAAATGTTATGTTTTTTGGTTTTTCTTAGAATGAAAAAAAAAAAAATTTATCCAGATATCGTTTTTAAGAGTCCTTTTAACTTTTAAGTCGGTTTCGGGATGAATCGAAATTTCGACCCCTTCTATTGTACATGACCAGAAATGTGACTTTGGAACCATTTTTGTGAAAAAAATGTTATTGCCAAAGTTTGAAAAAATATTTTGGACATGACCAGAGGTATTATCGGGTCCTCAAAGTGATAGTCTTAGGCTAATTTTTGAAGTAAAAGTTTATTGGACTAATCGATGAGGACAGGTCAAAATCAAAGCTTGTGAGGAAAATTTGGAATTTTGTCCGAGTTTTAAAATTATTTAAATGTAATACAAAAACAATTAAAAAGTTAAGTAAAGCATGGAAAAAAAGTGATGGTTAGTGTTTAATAGTTAAAGAGAAAGATTTTAGTTAGAACTTTCTTTTGGTGGGAACAACCTCATATTTCTGACCTAACCTTTAATTTATATATTTTTTCCTAAAAATTAACTTTGCTAGAGCGTACGAGTACAGAGTGAGTGCCAGACTATGCCGGGATACAACTATCATAATCATTTAAAGTGAGGAGTTTTGAGTTTATTTTATCAATTTCACTCTGTGCTTCGATGCGTTTTTCGCGAAATATCATTTTTTCGTAGTCAGCTTCCGCTCGAAATACAGAAAACTTTCGACAGTTTGTTTTGATGAACAATTTTAAAAGATAAATATTTGTTTACACAAAAATCCTTTATTTAGCCAAATATTTAAATAATATATTAGAAAACGATGACTGTCGTTTTTGAATATATCAAACTAAATATTCCACAATGAAATTCTGAATTTCAGACTTTTTCAACTTTTAAAAATATGCCACCCTTAGAACCACATAATGGATTGGCATTATCGATTATAATCGGTACTTCAGTTTCCTTGGCTCTAGAGAATTTAAAACGTTGCAAAAGTAGCGCTAAACCAATTTTAGTTTGCATTTGACCAAAACGCATACCAATACAGTTGCGTGGTCCATCACCAAAGCCTAAGAAAGTAACCGATTCGCGAGCCTTCACACGTTCCGGTTCAAAGTGTGCAGGATTATATACATGTGGATTTGGATAGTACTCAGGATCGCGATGTATAGCTGCAGCTGGTATTAAAATCATTGTACCTTTCTCAATAACATATCCCGGTGCACCAGGAACTTGATAGTTGGACTTACAGCGACGTTCTAATCTGGGTATTACCGTATAGAGCCGTAGAGTCTCTGCAAAAGGAAAATAATTTCATAAAAATATTGCTGGAATGCTTATCTAATTGACTCTTCTTTTCTATACCTGATATAACCTGATCCATATACTGCATATCCCTCATACATTCATAGGTAAACTCTTGATTGTGCTTTGCCAGCACTTCATTAACTTCCGTTCGCAACTTATCCTGTACATGCTGATTCAGCGCCAACTCATACAATGCAAAACTGCCCGTTGTCGATGAAGTCTCAAAACCAGCCAAATAGAAAGCAAAAGCCTGCGCTGCCATCTCTTCCAGTGTATACCGCACATCATCTTTTGCCCTACCACTTTCGGTACCATTTAGCAGCTCAATTAGCGTATCCATAAAGTCATTACGCTTTATTTGATGCTTTTCTCTATAGGCTATAGTATCACGTACGGCATTCATAAAGAAACTGTTTACACTAGGCGGTGTTATAGTTATACGCAGCTTCAGTGCTAACTTCGGAAAAGCGGCACTAAATCCAGCTTTTAGTCTGGATTTCCCAAACTCCACGAAAAAATTGCGGCCCATAACACGAAACTCTGCATTTGGATCCTTCAAACTATGGCAATCGATGCCAAAAGCACATGTGCCAATCACATCTGTAGTATAACGTGCAAAAAGCTCTTTTATCTCCACAGTCGTGCTCTCACTCAACATTTCATCGAAAGCGTCAGCAAATTCATAACCCACCTTGACCACAGTGGAGAACATAAACTTCATTTTGCTAGAAGTAAATGTTGGTGAGAGTTTATGACGTAATGGCTTCCATTTGGCGGCGTCCAAGCTGATAAGATGCGCCGAAAGTGGATCGTCCTTCTCATTATAATACATATTGCGGTTTTCAAAGTTGCTGAAATCCTTAATGAGCACATTTTTCACCAAATTTATGTCAGTAATAAGTGCCGCAGGATTTTGAAAAAAGAAAAATCCACAAAATGGTCCAGTTCCCTTGTACTTATTGTATGTACGTTGAAAAATATCCTTTACATGATATTTTTTCGATAGACCTTGGAAGTTGCCCCATATCAAGCTCGGTTCGTCATGCGGTATTCCACGGTTCTTCCAGTAGTTCTTAAACTGGCGTATGTAATAGGCTGCCAATGTAAGAACAACTACGAGGGCGTAAAGTACTACCGTTGTTAGTTCCATTATATATTATATTTGTGATGTGTGTTATATATAACTGCAGAATAACATTTGAAATAAAAGACTACAACTTTCTAGCAAGTATAACTGCTAGCTGTAGTGGCTTTTTTAAACTGTTTAAGTTAGTGAGCACCCATTTTTATAGATGAATTGTACGTGGTCATGATAATTTAGTTTAATTTATATATAACACATTTTGCTTATCATACGCTTGTGAAAAAATGTTAAGCAAAATTTTGTATATTCATAGGTTGGGTTGGGTCTAATATTTTTACCGGGCATGACTCAGTGAAAATTGTAAAGTTCACATAATTTGGAGGAATTCCACTCAAAAATATCAAAAACAAAAAAACATCCTAAAATATAAACATCCAAAAAAAAAAAACATCCAATCAAAAACATCCAAAAATAAAAACATCCAAAAAAAAAAACATCCAATGAAAAACATCTCAAACTAAAAAAATATCCAAAAAAAACCTCCAATAAAAAACATCCAAAAATAAAAACATCCAAAAAACAACATCCAAAAAAAAAAACACCAAAAAAAAAAACACCCAAAAAAAAACATCCAATGAAAAACATCCAACAAAGAATATTCAAAAACATAAAAAAAAAAAATCCAATAAAAATATCAAAAAATAAAACATCCAAAAATAAAAACATCCAAAAAAAGCAGCCAAAGAAAAACATCCAAAAATAAAACATCGAAAAAAATCCTATAAAAACATCCAAAAATAAAAACATCAAAAAAAATTGGATGATTTTATTTTTGATGTTTTTATTTATGGATTTTTTGTTTTTTTTTTTTTGATATTCTTGACTGTTTTTGGCTCATTTTTGTAAATAAATTTCACTGCAACAATCGACCAGAAAAGTTCGAAAAAATATTTTGGACATGACCAGAGGTATTTTCGGGTCGTCAAAGTGATAATTTTTGGCCAATTTTTGTAGAAAAAATTTATTGGATTAATCGATGGGAACAGGTCGAAAACATATTTTGGACGTGACCAGAAATGTTTCCAGACCCTCTAAGTGATCTACTTGGGCCTATTTATGCAAAAAAATTTTGTTACACTAGTTGATGAGAATAAAATTGATGACATATTTGGGACACAAACAAAAATGTCGTTGGGCCGTCTTAGTGACCGTATTCGGCCCTTATTTTTAAAAAAATTTTATTGCACTAATCGATGAAAAAGGCCGAAAATATATTTTGGACATGATCAGAAATTTCTACGGGCCTTCGTAGTGATTATTTTTGACTTTTACTAATTGTATAGCCTTATACCGTTCAAAAATAGTCTGAACTTGAAAAAATAAACGGCGGTTAAACTGCAGGCAGTCGCAATCAAACTTTGTGAGAAAAATTTGGGACTCTGTCAGAGTTTTAATATTATTTTAATGTACTTAAAACAAGAACACTTAACAACTTAAATAAAATATGGAATAAACAAGCGGTGCTTAGTGTTTTTAGTTAAAGAGAAAGATTTTAGTTCGAACTTTCTTTTGGTGAAAAAAAACCCATACTTCTGAATTAACCCTTAATCTATTTTTTTCTTAAAAATGAACTTCACTAGAGCGAACAAAGTGCTTTTCGATAAATACCATTTTTTCGTAGTCAGCCTTCACTTGAAATATAGAGAACTTTCTACAGTTTTTTTCGATGAACAATTTAAAAAGACAAATATTTGCTCATACAAAAATCCTTTATTTAGCCAAACATATAAATATTATGTTAAGAAACACAAAAACAGACATCGTTTTGAATGTATCAAACTAAATACACCACACTGAAACTCTAAACTTCAGATTTTTTCAACTTTTAAAATTATGCCACCCTTAGAACCACATAGTGGATTGGCATTATCGATTATAATCGGTACTTCGGTTTCCTTGGCTCTAGAGAATTTGAAGCGTTGCAACAGGAGCCCTAAACCAATTTTAGTTTGCATTTGGCCAAAACGCATACCAATACAGTTGCGTGGTCCATCACCAAAGCCTAAGTAAAGAACTGAATCACGTGCCTTCACAACTTCCGGCTCAAAGTGATCAGGATTAAATACATGTGGATTTGGATAGAATTCAGGATCGCGATGTATAGCTGCAGCGGGTATTAAAACCATTGTGCCTTTTTCGATAACATAATTCGGAGCACCAGGTACTTGATAATCGGACTTACAGCGACGTTCCAAATTGGGTACAACCGTATAAAGGCGTAGAGTCTCTGCAAAAGATAATATATTTGACATAAATGTGCTAATTTTATTTACTGTTATTTACCTGCTATCACCTAATCCATATACTGCATATCTCTCATGCATTCATAGTTAAATACTTCATTATGCTTTGCCAGCACTTCATTAACTTCCTTACGCAATTTATCTTGTACATCCTGATGCAATGCCAACTCGTACAATGCAAATCCACCCGTTGTCGATGAAGTCTCAAAACCCGCCAGATAGAAAACAAAAGCCTGCGCTGCCAACTCTTCCAGCGAATAACGCATATCGTCTTTGGCCTTGCCGCTTTCGGTGCCATTTAGCAACTCAATAAGCGTATCCAGAAAGTCATTACGCTTTATTTGATGCTTTTCTCTGTGGGCGATAGTATCACGTACAACCTTTAAAAAGAAGCTGCTGACATCTGGCGGTGTTATAGTTAAATGTAGTTTCTTTGATAAATTGGGAAACGCTACACCAAATCCAGCTTTAAAAGCAGATTTTGTAAATTGGTCAAAAAATCGGCGCCCCATAACGCGAAATTCTGCATTTGGATCTTTCAAACTATGACAATCGATGCCAAAAGCACACGTGCCAATCACATCTGTGGTGTAACGTGCAAAAAGCTCTTTTATCTCCACTGTAGAGTCTTTTTCAAACATTTCAGCAAAAGTATCGGCAAACTCATAACCCACCTTGGCCACAGTAGAGAACATAAACTTCATTTTACCAGAAGTAAAAGTTGGTGAGAGTTTATGGCGTAGTGGCTTCCATTTGGCGTAGTCCAGGCTGAAAAGATGCGCCGAAAGTGGATCATCTTTCTCATTATAATAAGTATTACGATTCGCAAAGTTGTTAAAATCCTTAATGAGCACATTTTTTATCAAATTTATATCGGTCACAAAAGCTGCAGGTTTTTGAAAAAAGAAAAATCCACAAAATTGTCCAATTCCCTTGTATTTATTGTATGTACGTTGAAAAACATCCTTTACATGATATTCTGTCGATAGACCTTGGAAGTTGCCCCATATCAAGCTCGGTTCGTCATGCGGTATTCCACGGTTCTTCCAGTAGTTCTTAAACTGGCGTATGTAGTAGGCTGCTATGGCAACAACAGCTACTAAAGCGTAAAGTAATACCGTTGTTAGTTCCATATTTTATGTTTGGGCTGTGTATTATGTATTACTGCAGAATATACATTTCTAATTAAAAAACTACTACTTTCTAGCAAGTATAACTGCTAGCTGTGGTGGCTTTTTTAAACTGTTTAAGTTAGTGAGCACCCCTTTTTATGGATGAATTGTACGTGGTCATGGTAATACAGCACAATTTATATCAAACGCATTGCTTGTCGCACGCTCGTGGAAAAATGTTAGCTAATAATTGTATTTTTTTTTTTATAAAATCTTAATTTCAATATGAATATTCCGAATTTTAGGATTTTTCGACTTTCCAATATATGCCACCCACTGTTATTATCAATCTTAAAGGGTGCTTCAGTTTCTGTAGATATAGAATTTTTTAACCTTACACCCAAAATTTGGCGAAAAAGTTTTTGTGATATATCTGGTTCAAACTTGATATTTCGTTAGATTTCTTAAAACATCACTGCCTTAGTGAAAGCAGCTGCAAGCAATTTTTGCAAAAGGCAACATCTTCGATATGTTTGCAAAGTCAGAGGTGTGGATATTCTCGTACGCTTATGACAAACACATACGCATACGCAATCGAGAAGGATAATCATGAGTTGTGATATGACAAAAAAAAACCCTACGCAGGATACATATGTAGAAAGAATGTTAACAGTTTTTGATTGCTAGGAAAATGCATAAATACAAACAGAAAACAGAGAAATTCTAGATATTTTTGTCTTCTATTGCAACAGAACATTTTTGTTTCATCTTTGCGCAACAATTTTCAAATTAAAAATGAAATCAGTTACCTTGGATGGAAATGCAAAGGAACTTAGCAATTTAAAGGTAGTCGCAAAAGAACTGGAAGTATTAAAATTTTTTTCTTTTTCTGATTCTAATGTCAATTAAGTAGCAAAAGGTATGCTACATAGCAAAAAGTTTGAGGATATAGTATAAACTTATTTATACCATTTGTTTTTATAAACTTATGTATTCCAATTTTTGAACATTATTTATAAAATTTTTTTTTTATGAAGTTATTCTAAGTCAAAATCGTTTAAATTCTATAAATTTCATACCAAAATTGTATAATATCTGTTTGAACAACGTTTGCTTAATATACAAATTTGTTATCTTTTCATCGTTTTGGGCGATGGTGTAGTGGTCTAACGAGTTTGTAATTGAGTATATCACACGAACGGTCGTGGGTTCGTATCCTCCTGCGGTCGTTTTTTTTATTTTTTATTATTTTATAATATTTTTGTTTAACTTGTTCTTATTTCAGTTTTCTATTTTCCTTTCTATAATTTATTTACTTTTGTTTAATTGAATTGAAAATGATAGCACAATTATTCTATGCAAGGCTGTAGGAAGCATTCAAAAATCAAAATTTGTTTGCACAACATTTGCTAAATATACAATATATACGTATCGTGCAATGGTGGAGCGATCTAATGAGTTTGTAATTGTAAGTATAAATAAAATGTTTCTATCTACCACACGGACGGTCGCAGGTTCAAATCCTCCCGTGGTCGTTTTTTTTTAATTGAAATTGTAATAATACTTTATTTGTATAAATTTTATACGAACAATCAGAAACGGTTTGTATACCAATTTGTAGCATATGTTTTATACCAAGCTTGGTGTGGATTTGTATTCATTCCAATTTGGTTTGAGTTTTACACCCAAACTATTTACTGTGTAGTTTTGTCAAAGAAAAACATTGTAGACAGTTGGTATTTTGGAAGAGCCAGGAGCAAAGCAAAGCATTAAATTTTGGAAACTATTCATAAAGCAATTTGAGAGTGGAAATAGTTCGAGAAATTAGATTTTCACGCTGTCATGTTGTAAGTACGTATTCTCCTTTAACTCCTAGGCGAAGCATATGGCCAATATGAAACGCCTCCATTTGTTGCGATCCCTTGTGGTGCAGACGATTTATTCTTCACTTTGATATTTTTTCCATGCATGATGGCAAACATGTTAAAATTTCACTTTATTTCATTCCAACTTACTTACCAGCTAGCTTACACAGTAAGGCAGCCTGTAAGCATGTTAATCAAAGGCTGTACTTTTAATGTCGGACAATTTCTCTCATCCATTTAAGGTTTGCAAGCGCCAGGTGTTCTTCAAATCCGGCAATAACGGGATTGAATTAACTAATTCAGTGATTCAACTTTGGTCTGAATTACATATGTTGTAATTCTCCTCAAAATTTAAAAAGAGTTTAATCCTTAGAATATATATATTTTTCTTTTAAGATATATGACGAAGTTTTTTTTGTGGGATTAATTTTTTTCGTATTGATAAATATACAGTGCAACCTCGACTATCTGTTTTGAAATAATTGAAATTGAAATAAACTTTTTTAAAAATTTTTTTAAGTTTATTTAGACTCTAAACTTTCAAATCATCTACATAAAACTTTAAAAAAACTTAAAGATTTTTGAAATAAAAGTTTGAAAAGCTTTTATGTGAAAACTTCTAAGTTTTTTATAAAAGTTTTTCATAAAAATTTGTCACATAAAAGTTTCTTTTTCTGTTTTTTTTTTTTTTTTGAGCAAACACATTATTGGGTAAAAAATACCTTGAGAAAAGATACTGTGATTGATAGGTACGATCGTTTTTGCCCATTTTTGTAAAAAAATGTTATTGCACCAAACGATGGGGTAAGGTCGAAAATATATTTGGGCATGACCAGAGGAGTCCCCGACTCCTCTAAGTGGCCGTTTTGACCCCATTTTTGAAAAAAATTGTGTTGCATCAATCGATGGGGAAAGGTCGAAAATAGGTTTTAGACATGACCAGAGGAGTTCCCGACCTCTCTAAGTGCCCGTTTTGGGCCCTTTTTCAAAAAAATGTTAAGGACCAATCGATGGAGAAAGGTCGAAAATAGATTTTGGACATGACCAGGGGTGTCCCCAAACCCCTGTAAGTGACCATTTTGGGACCATTTCTGTAAAAAAATTGTATTGCACCAATCGATGGGGAAGGGTCGAAAATAGATTTTGGACATGATCAGGGGTGTCCCCGACCCCTCTTAATGACCGTTTTGAGCCCATTTTTGAAAAAGAATTTTATTGCACCAACCGATAGGGAAAGGTCGAAAATGGATTTTGGGCATGACCAGAGGAGTCCCCAACCCCCCTAAGTGACCGTTTTGGGCCGATTTTTGGAAAAAATTTTTATTGTACCAATGGTTTGTATACCTACATACATCACAAAGTATAGTGCATGTAGCTGTTACTCGAAACATCGATTTGGTTCACGTATAGAAAAGCTGTAGGTAAGCACAATCGTGTTGGATTGTGCAATAATTTAGTAACAATTTGATTACAGTGCAATTAAGTTTAAATTAAGTAAGAATTTTTGCGCATTAAAGTAAAAACTGAAAAATATTTTGAAAATTTGACAACCGAATACGACAATTTAGAGACTAAATTTCGTAACAAAATATAATTGTACAAAATCCATCTTTTCCCTCAATGAAGCAATAGAAAATATTTGCAAAATATTTTCAATTCCAAACAAATATGCGAGTATTCACAAATTTCAAATAAACATCCGCACACTCTTAATTAAGTCTTTGGTTTATTAATTGCCCAGTTGGAGTTATTACGCAACATATTACCACCCTCTGCAAAAATCGTTAAATTAACTTAAAACAACTCAATTACATTACTCAACTACATAGAAATTCTGCTGCTCAATTACATAACTATCTGCGCTTCGTTACACAAAGCAACTTTTGAAAAGGAAATCAACAAAAGTTTCAATGGATTGGAATTTGTAGTGTTAAGGCCCCCTCTTCATTCCAGCGTTTTACATTACATTTACATTTTCCAATACCAAACAATGGGAAAATTTATTAAAACAACGAAAATGGCATAAATAAAATCAGATTTTTTCCGATTCTTATGCTGATCCAATTCTTTTTTTTCCGTTTTTTATCATGAAAATAAAAATTTTAATCCAGAATATAAAATCGCGGCGAAAGAGAAAAGTTCAAAACAAATATAAAAAAACAATAAATACTTAAATACAATTAAAAACATAAAAATCCATAAAGCGCAACAAAAACAACAAGCTTCACAAAAATAATAACTGAAATAAATTTGTGAAGTGATGTTGGACTTTGTATGAGTAGTATCGATAGTAAAGATGTGTTTTTTCTCAAAAAACTGCAAAAAATAGCAACATGAAATTGATAATCCAAGCTCTATACTCTTTATGATATAAGATTTTGATAACCCAGACACGGACAAATACGACCAACTTGCATAAATGAGGAAAATGTATTAGATTAATTATAGGTCTTATTCAAGTTGATGATCTATCAGTCCAATATAAATGACGAAAATGGGTTAAATTTCTTATAAGTCTTATTTGGGTTGATAATTTATCTAGTCATATATAAATGATGAAAATGAGGTAAGTATATTATTGGTCTTACTCAAGTTATTCTAGTCATACACAAATGACGTTAATGGAATAAATTTCGTACTGGTCTTATTCAAATTTATGGATCTATTTGCACAGCAAATAGTTTGGGTGTAAAATTCAAACCAAATTAGAATAAACACAAATCCATACCAAATTTGATATAAAATCTATGCAACATCTATAAGTGCAAACCGTTTATACTTCTTCGTTTAACATTTGTATAAATAAAGTATTTATACAATTTACACTATTATGGTTTAAATTTAATAGTTTCACCATACAAAATTTATTATACTATTTTTGTATAAATTTTGATTAGAAGTTCATATGAAAGTATTTTTTTGAACCATTTTATATAAAGTACAAATAATTTATGAATGCAATTTACACTTTTTTGGTTTAAATTTAAGAGTATCAACATACAAAAATCTTTTATACTATTATGGTATAAATTTTATATAGAAGTTCATATGAAAGTATTTTAAACCATTTTATATAAAATTCAAATAAAGTATTTACACAATATACACTATTCTGGTTTAAATTTAATAGTATCACCTTACAAAAATCTTTTATACCATTTATGTATAAATTTAATATAGAAGTTCATATGAAAGTATTTTAAACCAGCTGATTCTGCCATAAGTTTCCCACTGTTGTGTGGAACCGTGTATCGTTCATTTCAGAGAGGTCAGTATCATTCGGTTAATCTATGCTCTCTGTAACTCCATAGTATCGATTATTTAATATTTAATTTGATATCAAACCAACAAAATCTGTTTAATTTTTCATAAAAATAGTGCTCTTTCATGCCTTCAAGTGTCAAGTGGAACTACAGTAGTGTTGTTTAGTGTAGTGGTAGTAAATTTAAAGTGTTTGCAAGCAATGTGAAAATTTTACTTGAGATTTCAGTGAGTGAGTGCTTGGTTAAAGTTTTAACACAATGCAGATGATGTATTTGGCTCCTCCTGGGAGTTAAAGGAGAATACATACAGATGATGCATTGACTGACACAAAAGAAGAATGGCAAAAGCGCGGCGAAATGTGTATCCGATGGAAGTATAAGGCCAAAAAAGTAAGGATTGCGGCTCAGTGATTTGGTAAACAGCGTGAAAAATTAATCACTGAAATGAATTTTCATAACAGCGTAATGCCTCAGACAGACGACAGCTTAAATCTAGATTATAGATGTAATAATGCGAATCTTTTCATTGCATGATTTTAGGCATTTTTTAAATGCATATTTCATAGACATTAACTAAAAGAAAATTTCCCAATTTAGGGTCCAAAAAATTCTAATTGGCTTTTCTGATGCTTACCTCACTATTAATTTTGTTTTTGATGTTTAAGAACTTTTTGGCCCCTGAATTGGGAAATTTTCTTTGAGTCATTGTCTATAAAATATCTAGTAAAAAATGCCTGAAATCATGCAATAAAAAGATTCGCATTATTACGTCTATAATTTAAATTTAAACTGTCGTCTGTCTGGGGCATAATATTCGATATGCTGTGTGTAATTTTGTGTTGGTTGGAACAGCAATCAAAAGCCAGAAGAACTTTATACAAAGGATAAGCTATAAAATTCATATTCGTTCGATATGAAGGTGGAAACATATAATTGTGTGCAAATACAACAATATAGATAATAATATAGGTCGTAAATCACATTTTCACATATCTGACATATTATGTAGTACGTATTGCTAAATCACAAAAATAATATTTACATCTGCACGTGGCGTACTTTGCAGTACTCTTAATGAATTCTCTTGAAATTTTTATCAATTGAAAAGCAGCCATATTTTGTTAAAAATTTTATAAAAATTTGTCTTTAAGTTACTGTAATAAATCAAAATCACTACAATCTCACTGAAATGTCTATTTTAATTTAATTAGCTTAAATCTGCACATATTTAATGGTAACTTATGATTTAAGCACATATTTTCATTAAGTTATTTTTCACTCTTGTATTCAAAACTTTTATCTTAATGCACTATTATCAAAACAGTTTTGAGCTTTAATGCACTGCAATCAAACTGAAACTGATCTGATTTATCATCTGCAGTGCTTTTTAGGCTAAGTAATACGTTGTCAACGTTTCTGATTGTTGTTTTTAACCTCATGCTTAGTTGTATGTTCTTTTTGCTTGCAATCATAACCCATTGCCATAATATTCTCAGCTATTCTCACTAATTCTTTTCAGCACATGCTGTTTCGTTTGTGTACTTGCTTCCATTTAACACAGGGTGCACCTAAGCCATTTTTTGTTACAGGCTTAACTCCAAGTTAAACCTTTTAAACATCATATTGCTCTTTTTTTAAATCAAATCTATTTCCAATAATTAACCTTTTCCAAAATCAAACTAAATTGGAAAAAATTATACTTTGAATGGTATATCTCTGTACTTACACCAGTTATCGTTATAAAACTTGGTATTGCGTCTACTAAACACCTTCGAAAATGTGAAAGGAAGTTGGAAAGGATTAATTTGATTTTAAAAAGAAGAATTCGATTGGAAAAAGTTTATTTTGTATTGGAAAAAATTTATTTTGACATAAAATAGAGGTGGAAAGTCTATATTATTTATAATTACTAGCTAAAAGTTTATCTATACTAAAGGCTCAGTTTGTTTGAGATTTGTAAAATTTTTGCATTCCCATTTTTCTTTGGGAAATAACTTTTTTTCGTTAGCCAATTTGCACTCTTGATAATGCGAGAATTTATTGAAGACTTTTATATATTGATTGATGATATGAAATTCATTATGAAAATTTGAATGTCATTTATACCCCAGTTTACCCTACTGAACGCTCTATAAATTCAAATTAATGAGATTGTTGTTATTGGTGATAAGCATTTAAATTCAAACCTTTTCTTTTTAATAAAAAAACAAAGATAAAGACGTAAACAAAGTAGAAATTGATTTTATTTAATTGAACTTTTAGTCATATATTTGCAAAGATCGATTTACATATAAATCTATCAATGCATTTTTCTAACACATAATTATGACAAATCAAGGAACGGATTAAAAACACGGCTATAGTGACATATGTTTCGTCTTTCGCCACAAAGACTCATCAGACTATTTTTGTTGTAATTATAATTAAATTTATTTTACTAAATTAATTATAATTGAAAAATTGCAAGTTTGAAAACTTTTTGTGTTTTTGGTCTGGGCGGGAGACGAACCAAGGATCTCCAGGTTGGTAGCAGAAGTCGTTACCACTGCACCAGCCTTGCCCGCTTCGCAGCCGGGCAAGGCTGGTAACACACAAATAAAACTGGCAAAAAGTCGGCTTCGCAGCCGGGCAAGGCTGGTGCAGTGGTAACGATTTCTGCTACCAACCTGGAGATCCTTGGTTCGTCTCCCGCCCAGACCAAAAACACAAAAAGTTTTCAAACTTGCAATTTTTCAATTATAATTAATTTAGTAAAATAAATTTAATTATAATTACAACAAAAATAGTCTGATGAGTCTTTGTGGCGAAAGACGAAACATATGTCACTATAGCCGTGTTTTTAATCCGTTCCTTGATTTGTCATAATTATGTGTTAGAAAAATGCATTGATAGATTTATATGTAAATCGATCTTTGCAAATATATGACTAAAAGTTCAATTAAATAAAATCAATTTTCAATATAAAATGTCATTGAGTAACACACTTAAAAAAAAATTCTTCAAAGTAGAAATTGCTAACAATTGTGGGAAACAATAGTCGATTATGTTCGACAGTAGAAACATTAGCTCGAAAAAAAAATTTAATAAATACTTACTATTGGAAAACGTAGACTACTTGAGTTCAAAAAATATTGAAAAAATCGGGTTTACAACACTAAAATAAATTTACTTCTGACAAAAAGTATAAATCTCAACAGAACTACCGATTTTAGCTACATGCGACCAAGTGCCATCCTTTAAAAATGCAAGAAAATATTAAGAATAAAAGGATTAAAGTAAACAAAAAAAAATCTCTTTCGCCAAGTGGAAACAAGTAGGAGTTAACAACGAGATCTATAATTCATATTACAGCTAAATTCCCGGTGGAAACATATAACTGAAAAATGTTGAAAAAAGAGGGTCGGAATTTAGATTCATCCTACAACACCATCTTAAAAGTTATAAGGACTCTTAAAAACGATAATTCTGAGGATTCTCCTGAAACCCCCTTTTGGCAAGAGAAAAACATGTTTTTTTCTCATTTTTTTTTTTCCTTTACACATATGTGAGGAGGAAAGTTGACGGAGCCGCGTTTTTCTCCAACAAATCATCACTCGAAATATTATATGTATACATCATATTTTTTTCTGTCAATTTATAAGTTGTATTATTATTGATTGAAATAACTTTTTAAGTATTAATTAAGTAGTTAGCTAAGAAAGATAACCATAGTTTTAGTAAAAGTTAAAATCCTTACCAAAACCGGACGCAAGGGCAACACTATGCAACAGCAGTTTTTGACATGAAGCTGTCGTTCAATCTGTTTGCTGTCACAGAAACAGAAAATAAATTTAGACACACAGCACTGGATCGAGGCATTCTTTGCGTGGCCGGTGACCAGTGAACAACAGCAGCAGCAGCAGTAAGCAGCAGTAGCAGACCAGACGGTTAGCAACAAGGAAACAAGGTATCTGATGAGTTAAAGCAGTTGGATACTACTATATCAGCCACTCACAACTGGAGCCTACGCGTTCAAGAGAATACCATTGCGTTAGGTGTGAGCGAGGCAACTAAGTAACTACTACTACACTCAACTAGGCCACGGCGAAGAGAGCGACCCACAGAAGCAGAGAGTGGTAGGAGTAGAGAGACGAGTTTTATTTATTTGAAGCAGGGATGATATTTGTAGTGGAATCGTACTTTTTTTGGTACTATTGACTTTACAAAAGTACTGAAGTACTTTCGCCTCGAAAAAGTCCTTTCGCAATTTTTTGTGTAATTAGTATGTAAACTTGCTATAGCAATACACAAAATACTTCTCTGGGACATATAAGATTATTGTAGCATGTATTAAAAAAATAACTAGGAGAAAAGATGTAAGCATATACAGAATTGCACAGGGAATTTTATTAATTGAGATTTCTTCTGCATAAAACTTGATAAAAACTAGATGTCAAAATCGTTTGGCGGTATCTACGTGATAAGCTCTGATACAACCTAAAGACTTAATTAAGTAAACAAATTGTTGTTGTTATACCTTTGATATTGGCACTGAGATTTTACGAACAAGTTTATACAAATTTACCAAATACTCAACTATTGGAAGAAGAATTATTAGAGTCTAGTCTGTAAGAGATGTCATCTCTGTTTGATATTGATAAATAAATAAATAAATTAATAAATAAATAAATAAATAAATATCTAAGTACATTTAACAAAAATATTTTTGTAAAAATTAGACATTTTTGCATAATTTTAGTCATAAATATAAAATTCGAATATGCTTTTTGGCTATTCGTCAGTCTCGAATTAGGTTGTTTTGTCAAAAACCACAGATAGTAAACATAACCTTGTAATTTATTGATTTGGGTGCAGGATACACTAGTGTTTAAAATAAGGATTTTTCTATTCACGAAAGTGATTTTTTTGGATTTCTTGATTTACGATTTTGTGCTTCATTAACCCTTATTTTATTTATATTTATTTGCAACGTTCGCCAAACTTCGACATCAAATTTTCAGTATTTTTTTTATGAAAATGAACTGAGGAGTGATTTTTCAAAAGGGCGTAAAACCATGTTAAATAAATTTTCAGTAATGAGAAAAAACTTTTGGGGGCTGTTTACAATAACTTATCTTTTTTAATGTCTCCAGCGTTATAGTGAGTTGACCAAAGATTCTAATCCTCTTAACATTTTTATTCTTACATATTTGTAGTAATTGCAAAATGTAAAAAACATTTGGAAATAAGCCCTTTCGTTCTGAAACATTTGGAAATAAGCCCTTTGTTTGGAAATTTTTATAAATCACTCTTATTTCACCATTTGGAAATTTAAGCTGCTATCTTTAGGCATGGTATGTAAGCCCCTATACGTACACAGCCTGGGGCATATAAAAAATATTAAGTGTTTCTTCAGCGACTATTCGAAATACGTCTTTTTGTATCAAACTTTAAAAATTTCTATGAATTATATGGAAATAAGCCCTTTTGTTCCCAAATGCGAAATGGAAAAATGCATTTTTTGTGATGAGTTTTGAACTAGAGGATGCATTTTAGCATGGTAATGCAAATGGCGTTCTTAGGTTTATTTGAGGTCGGAAGTCGTTTTACGCCCTTTTGAAAAAACACTCCTCAATTTTATTCAAGTTAATAATTAAATTTTTTATAATATATATTATGTAATACAATTGAATTTAGACTTATTTAATTTGAGAAACAAATTGATTTTGAAACTTGCTATATAATAATATATTTAAATAGAAATAAACAGTCCTTCTCATCGAATAATGCACGGGTGAAGAGAATAAATTCACTATGCACAATGTTTCTTTTCTATATTTCATATACCCAAGGCTGCAAAAACAAAAAGTACCCAAAGTACTATTGGCTTTTTAAAAAAAAGTACTATTGGAGAAGTGCGAGTATCATGCCTGATTTGAAGTATATTGAGAGAAACCGAATAAAGAAATGAAAATGAAGTAAATTTATAAAACTCCAACCCGTGACTTTGAATTTAACCAAGAGGCAGTTCTTTTCTTTTATAAATTGTTATAGCCGAACCCCTGGCCACCGGCGAGCAAAACCGCTGGCGAAAAGGTTCGTTACAAATAAATACCCAGATTTGCTTGAAAAATGCGAACTATTTTTTTACAAAAACTTTGGCGTTAAAAAATTTAAAATTCTTTTTATAGTAAGTATACATAATATTCGCTTCCAAAAATCATTTTTTTAACGTTTGCCAACTACGTGGTCGGAAAAACGATTTTTTACGCAAAAGAAAGTATTTTACGAAAATAGTTTTTAAGATAAAATATGTTAAGAATCGTTCACAGAATAAGTGCAAACTTTTTCAGAGTTTTTGAAAATTTTTTTATATTCTTTTTGTTTTGACATCATCTTTACTATAAATTTTTTTTTTTTGGTTTTTGACGTCAAAGCTTTAGCAACAATATAATCTTTACTTTTCAAGCAAATTTAGGCACTCATTCTGTGAAGAAAAAACTAGCTATGAGCAATACCTCTTTTTGTTTTTTTGCCAAAATGTACCTTCAAAAGAATCAAAAGCTTCATTGGAATCTTACGAGAAAAGTTTATAAGGCAAAAAATGCTTAGAATCATCCATAGTATATGTGTGATTTATTTCAAAATTTTTTGATACATTTTAAAATTCTTCGAAAATTGGCTAAGACAAAAAAAAAAAAAAATTTAAAAATTCTGAAAAAACTCATATGTATTTGTTAGACGATTTGAAGCATATTTTGCCTTATAAACTTTTTCGTAAGATGCCTTGCTTTTGAGTAAAAATGCCTTTTTCCGACCACACACGTAATTGAAAACCGTAAAAAAATCAAAAAGGGCCATCAAGAGTAGGGCACAAAACTTTTTGGTTTGCTCGAAAGTAACTGCCTCATCATCATATTTCTTAGATAAGTTATCAGCATACGAATAATTTATGCAATTTTTTATAATGATATCGCAAACATCATATGTAAAATGTTACCAAAGTTCTTAGGAACATTAATAATTCACTGGAGAAAAAAATCTCTGTAAATGTAACAAATAAATAAAACGAATCTCTAACGCATCAGTAAACAAATAAAATCCAACACAAACTTTCCAAACGTACAAAAAGGATAGATGACCAACAATCACTGACATAAATAAGTCACGTATTTGGGTCCCCAAAAACGAATTAATTCCATCTATGCCAACAAGCAAAACTGCCAGAACAAGTCAGACAGACGGAGACAGTGTCTACGCGCGACAATGCGACAAAAGTTTCCTAAAGTATCCGGAAATGCGCTCATTACACACGCAAATGCTGAATGGCCCCAATGTCTGATTAATGAGATTATTAAAGGATTCACAGGATATTAAATGAAGTGCACAATGCGTAAAAAATGTGAAATAAATTGAAGTTTCCGGCAATTTGCGGGTGTGGGAGCGTTGGGATTATTATAAAAATTTGATTGGCACAGGTTTATGATCTAAGCATTTTGAATGAGTGTTTTTGTTTGTTGGGTGGATATTAAATTGAAAATTAAGCTAATCAAAATTTGCTTTAAATATGTTTGCAAACAAAATTTCAAAATAAATGTACTCGCACCCAAAGTGCGGAAAAATCAGATGCGAAAGTTCCTTTCGAAGTCAACCCATTGATGTTTATTAGGTAGAATGTATAAAAATATGTTTTTCTTTGAAACGCATTTCAACATCACAATATTCATTTTATTGACAAAAAGAAAGTTATAAAAATCATTTAAGTAATTGCGCATGAAATGAAAAATATATTTTTTATTTCATCATTTCCTCTTAATTTAACGCTTTGATTCATTTGGCGTTGCTTTGTTCTAAGAAACTGAAATGAAAAAATTTTCTAGAAAACGCGTTGAAAATGAAATGCTGCAGACGTAACTTGAATATCGTAATTTGTCAACAGCAGCAAGAATTCCATGCAACTGCAACAGTTGTAGGTTCCTTTTTGTTGCCTCATTTTGTGCTTAATGTGCTGTGGAAATTTGTTTTTACTTCTGATTTACTCAGAAAAGACTTCGAGTTGCGTGGCACGTCTTTTGACGCCTTTGTCGTCAAGTTTTATGTAAATTCTTTTTCTTGTTATTATTTAAATCATTTTTATAAACGAGTGCATATTTTATGCATGGCATTAGCACAAATCTCAATGGACCAATTTAGTACAAATTTAAAACAACCAATTTAATACAAATCTCAAATAATCAATTTTTAATAAATCTCACCAGATTAATACAAATCTTAAAGATCAATTTAATATAAATCTCAAAGAACCAGTTTAATACAAATCTCAAAGAACCAATTTTATACAAATCAGAAAGAACCAATACAAATTTCACAGAATCAATTTTTTATAAATCTCATCAGATTAATACTTTCTACAAATCTTAGAGATCCAATTTTATACAAATCTCAAAGAACCAATTTAATACAAATCTCAAAAAATCAATTTTTTATAAATCTCACCAGATTAATAAAAAACGTCAAAGATCCAATTTTATACAAATCTGAAAGAATCAATTTAACACAAATCTCAAATAATCAATTTTTTATAAATCTCACCAGATTAATACAAATCTTAATGATCCAATTTTGTACAAATCTCAAAGGACCAATTTAATACAAATCTCAAAGAATCAATTTTATATAAATCTCACCAGATTAATACAAACCTCAAAGATCCAATTTTATACAAATCTGAACGAATCAATTTAATACAAATAATCAATTTTTTATAAATCTCACCAGATTAATACAAATCTTTAAGATCCAATTTTGTACGAATCTCAAAGAACCAATTTAATACAAATCTCAAAAAATCAATTTTTTATAAATTTACCAGATTAATACAAATCTCAAAAATCTAATTTAATTTAAATCTTAAAGATCCAATTTTATACGAATCTCAAAGAATCAATTTTATATAAATCTCACCAGATTAATAAAAAACGTCAAAGATCCAATTTTATACAAATCTGAAAGAATCAATTTAACACAAATCTCAAATAATCAATTTGTTATAAATCTCACCAGATTAATACAAATTTTAATGATCCAATTTTGTACAAATCTCAAAGGACCAATTTAATACAAATCTCAAAGAATCAATTTTATATAAATCTCACCAGATTAATGCAAACCTCAAAGATCCAATTTTATACAAATCTGAACGAATCAATATAATACAAATAATCAATTTTTTATAAATCTCACCAGATTAATACAAATCTTTAAGATCCAATTTTGTGCGAATCTCAAAGAAACAATTTAATACAAATCTCAAAGAATCAATTTTATATAAATCTCACCAGATTAATACAAATCTCAAAGATCCAATTTTATACAAATCTGAACGAATCAATTTAATACAAATAATAAATTTTTGATAAATCTCACCAGATTAATACAAATCTTAAAGATCCAATTTTGTACAAACCTCAAAGAACCAATTTAATACAAATCTCAAAGAATCAATTTTATGCAAATCTCATAGAACCAGTTTAATACAAATCTCATAAAAGAATTTAAGCAATGTTACATAAGCCAAAATTATTTTTTGATCCCACTGGATAAAATCCTAATTAAGTGACAGCAATATATTGTTGAAACAAACTTTAAATAAACAAAAGCTTTAAATATTTACATAAACTTTCAAGTTCCATGTTTGGCAACGTTTTGTTGTTTTCGCATCTTCACAGAGTTAATTTTCTAGAAAGCGGTCAAGTAAGTTACATCCGCTTTTATCTAAAGAATTCACTGGAATCATCGAGAATGTTCCACTTTACGCCTGCAAATATAACAAGGAAGTTCAATTGGCTATGTCGGTGTAAAAATAAAGCGCTTTAAGTGTTTATTACTTTTATTCCAAATACCTTTGGGATATTTTCTATTCACAAAAATTGGGAGGAGGACTTTATTAACACAAAAAACAATTATTTTCTGATTTACATCATTAATCTCTAATTTATCATTCAGCTCAATAAACATATGCTGTTCTTCAATCTCTGACTCTCTCACTACCTTTGTTTTTGTCCTTAATTTATTCCTTTCGAATTCATTATTTTTATTTTTGTACCATGATTAGTTGGCAACAAATCCAGTGTAGCCAATGAGTGATTGACTGATTGATGAATGTGATTGAATTTGAAATTTTTCCGTACATATATCAATGAAATGACGAATCAATGAGGTAAAAACAAAGAAACAGTTGCATTTTACACAGTTATCATTATGTATGAGGGACATTTCACTATCAAAGTATAATCGTTTGCAAATGTTGAAACCAAAAAAATAAAAAATTTCGAATTCTTTTGTTTTTTTTTACTCATTTGCCTATAACTTTTTTAGGATCAGAGATAGGTTAAGATATAGCTTAATATAAAAAAAAGTAAAAGAAATTTTCTAAGGCTTAAAATTGACCGAAATGTGGCTACTCGAACATGAAAGTTTTGTTTATGCTGTCGGAAAAACGATTTTTGCTCAAAACCAATGCATCTTACGAAAAAGTGTGTAAAGAAAAAAAAAGATAAAAATCGTTCAAATAATACGTATGATTTTTGTCTGAATTTTTGGACACATTTTATATTTTTTTTTTTAAAAATTGATCAAAACAAATAAAAAATTTCCAAAAATTCTGAAAAAATGCACTCGTATTTCTTGGCCAATTCTTAGGATTTTTTGCCGTCCACACTTTTTCTGAAGAGGCCTTGGTTTTGAGTAAAATCCGTATTTACACTTAAGCAAAATTTCCGTGTTCGAGCAACCATATTTAAATTTTTAGCCTAAGGAAATTTTATCAACTTACCTATGTATCTCTGCTTCTAAAAAAGTTTTTAACAAAAGAGTAAAAAAACACAAGAATACTTCTTAGTTTCTTTTTGGCATATTTTTTAGATCATAATCAATAGACTATGATGGCATCGGATAGCCATAATTTTTATCATTAAACTTTAACTTTTACAACTGTATAATTACTTCCGGAAATATCTTCTTTTGTATAAATAGAAAATTCTTTCCAATATACAGCCTCCTTTTATCCACCCCTTAATATTACACTCATACAAAATTTTAGATGAAAATATGTCATAGCCAAATTTTGTTTGGTTTGGTATGAAATGTCCCATGTATAGTTTAACACTAAGTCATGTCACATCCCACACATGTACAGCTGTTGGTAACTCACCTAAGTTAATATCCTTTCGACCAATAACAGAAATAACAAAGACATAATGAAGTCGCTGTATACGCGTATATAAAGTTTTTCTACTATTAAAGCCGTAACGCTTAATGGAGTTGTATAAAAACTTTTGAAAAACTCTTAGAAAAAGTATAGTTCAAAAATGCTAAGAAGAAGCACTTACCGTGAAACACTTCCGAGTATTATCTTTGCGAGTAGTAATAAATTTTTTATACCAAATGTCATTTAAAAAGTTCCAGCTTTATCAAACTTTAATTTTTAAAAATATAAAGCTTCTGCTAAGTATTTTAAAACTTGCTTACTAAGTACCTTACAAGGGAATGCATATAGTAAGCTGGTACACTGAAGTTTTTATTTATTTAATTTTCTGTGTATTTTTATTGATAAGTAAACGTTTATGTCAAATTTAAAAAAAATTTGCTTATAAGGCTCCAGTGGATCGAATATGTGCCCACCCCTGGCATAAATTATATAGGGTGAAGCAAAAGTAATACTTAAATGTCATTATGTTAAAATTGAAAAAAAAAAAAAAATAGGACTCGTTTCCATTGAAACTTTGCTTGCTTGAGGGTGAAGTTGAAAGGAAAAAATGCGATATCCATTTATAAAGAAAATTTAAAAATTCTTCAAATATTACTTAGCTGTATTCAACATACATACCTTATTGTTGTACTCTTCTTGATATTTTTGTGAAACATTCATCTGTTATTCTTGCAGTTGTTCCGTAGAAAGGGAAAATTAAATTAAATTCTGCTACTGCTGATTATCCTCCTGATACTATTGCTGCTGCTGTTGCTGTGATTAATGTCTACAATATTCCATCATATGTCCATATCTTGTATCCTACAGTATTATCTTCTCTCTCTGTGATGCTGCGTGCACATGAATATTCACATATCGAATATTTGTAGTGGTCAGCAATGAACAACAGCTGTCAGCCCACAATGGATTCGAATTTAAATTGAAACAAAACATGTCAAGGATATACATACTATATGTATGCTTGAGATTGTATTGAGGAAAAGTAATCACTTGATTTAACATGGTCCGTATAATTTGTGGCTTCGTAAGGACCTGCGTAAGAGAAAGTTGTAAATTTTGCATTCCATTTGCAAGTGTTATTGTAATTAATTCAATTATGATTACGTTATGCATAAAGTTAACGTTTGCGTTAAAAATGTTTTGCTTTGAAGATATAAATGCTCACTCAAAATTTGTCCTTAAAGGAATAAAATTCTTATTTGTGTACAAAAAACTTTAAAAGAAAAGGTTTTGAAAATTATTTCTTTTTTTTTAGTGCCTTTATTCTAAAAAGTCGAAAAAAAAAAAATTAAAATTTAAAAAAAAAAACTTTAAAATAATTTTTTTTTAAAAACCATAAAATTTTTTTTTTAAATTTTAAAAATTTTTTTCTTTAAATTTTAAAAATTTTTTTTAAAAATTAAAATTTTTTTTTTTAAATTTTAAAAATTAAAAAAAAAAAATTGGGAAGTTTAAATTTAAATTTTTAAGACAGAAATTTATTTTAACATTTTTTTAGAACTTGATTATACAGAGTGTAATCAATAAAGTAACGAAGCTTCTAGAAGGCGATAGAGGAGACCTCGACTAATAAAAAATTACACCTGGAGGGGGGAGGGGGGTCGAAAATGTACCCCTGATAAGTAATAGCGTTAAAACTGATGTCCTGACTTGATTTATAAAAAAAAAAAAATTTTGGGCCACCCTAACATTTAAGAGAAAATTTTTTATACTTTTAGCTAATGTGTATATATGTGATAGGGTTTAAAAGCACCTTGCAAAGTTCTGGACTTTTAATATTGATAATATAAATTTTTTTCTCCTAATTTTTGACTTTGGCGGCCATTTTAGTATGAAAATAGTCCTATTAATATACCCTCTTATAATTTTTTGGAATTCTCGTAAAATGTTCTTTAGTTCGGTGGCACATTTATTATATCAATTTTTTAATTTAAGGTCAGAAAAAATACTTTTTATGTAAAAACTCACGCGATACTAACATGCGTTGTGTTTATCTAGCAGGTCCGTCAAACGGATTGTTCTTGAAAAATATTTTTTCTGAATTCAAATTAAACAAATTAGTACTACAAATGTACTACCAAATTATGGCAAATTCAACTAGAATTTATAAAAAAATTATAAAAAGTTATGTTAATAGGACCTTTTTTATACTAAAATGGACGCCAAATTCAAAAAGTACTTAGTAGAAAAAAATTTAAAATATCAACTATAAAGGTCCAGAACTTTAGAAAATTTTTCTAATTGCTATAAGCCAGATACACTTTTTGAAAAGCTGATACAATTTGCTAAAAGTTTGCTATGAAAAAAGCTTTCACTAAAATGTTAGGGTGGCCCAGGAAATCATTTTATTTAAATCAAGCCAGAATATCAGTTTTAACCCTATAACTAATCAGGGGTATATTTTAGACCTCTTTCTATGTGAAATTTTTTGTTAGTCTATGTCTCTATGACCTATCGCTCTATCGTAGCTTTATCGGTTACACCCTATATAATACAATTTAGGTTTGTATAAAATTCAATATTATTTGCACAATCTTTTTTCTGCCACTTTCTAGGCTGGTAATTTTGTTTTTAAAAGCAATATTGTTTCAAATTAATACATAAGATTAAATAAAATGTTTCTTTTATTTCATTGTTTTTTCACAGCGAACAATATTTGTGCACATGTCACCAGCATATATTTTTAGTGAATAATTGTTGACTGATAATTAACATGACTATGAAGAAAATACAGAGAGAGAAACTTGTAATATAAACAATTTCTGATTATGAGTTCTTACGAACTAATATATTATGTAATTACGGAAAATTTTCATTGAAAATGAATAATAAGAAAATGTTGTTCCAACAAAAGATGTATACAAAGTATATAAACATACATTATAATCATATGTTCCTATACCTCTGAATTTCTTAGCTGATGCAGCGTCTTTTATCGCAATGTCATACACTGAGTGTATAGTAATTAGTTTTCTTGAATTGAGTTGAGGTAAATTTTTCCTTTACTTTCATTGAGTATAACATATTCCATTGGATATATGAATATGAAATTAATTTAACTGAATTTCAGTAAATTAATTTTAATAAAATTCAAGAAAATATTAAATAATTTTACAACTGCAGTTCAACATTTTATATGAAATGAAAAATGTCTTTATACCATTGATAAAATAATTAGCTGAACAGCTGAAAGTTTGATAGTTTTTCGGTAATCATTCAAATTTTCCATTGTCTGAAGATATCATCAAAAGTGATAAGAAAGACAAATGGTATAGTAGACAGTATTGCCGGACACTTGAAGTAGACTTGACGAAAGCTCCTATGCTGCAGTGCATATTCTCTGTGTGACACAATCAAAGGAAATAGTCTATCTGAAGACAATTAACAAAAAGAAAATAAACCTGAAAAGAAAAAGAATGTTGAACAATTAGCTTCTTATTTAACTGTTTAAAAAAATATGCTTCGACATTTTGCCTTCAAACTTCGTTCCGATATAGATATCAGACGAGCTACTTAGCAATAATTATACATTACAGAGTGGTGTACAATAATATATAAATTTAATATATGGCCACATTGGCTGTGAAGCAAAATTAATTGAAAAACAAAAAAAGGTTGTCATCCAAATGTTAATCATACGCCATGTGGAGTAAACTATTTTAAAAAAAGTCTAAGTACTTTTAGAGCAGATCCATTCAATTGTGTAAGCTGCCTTTTTCTACGAGTATTCTAAATTTTCTCCAACATCTCAATAACAACAACTCCATTTATCTTAATTCAACTCAACGAAAAAAAAAATGTCAACAACACATACAAATAAACAGACACTATTACAGATATGTAGCAGCATGGCGATATTACATTGCTTAGGATAGCGACAGTATTTAAGCAAAAAATCACAAAACCACTACCTAATTGTCAGAACACAACAGCAAACAGATGACACTAAAAATGTCAATGGCAACGCAAGTGTAAATGCAGAAAATTGCAATGCACTTAAATGGTGTCCAGTAACCCAAAACATATTTCAGGCGACAAAATGAGGCACCCAATAGTGAACCAGAGAAAGCGTACAACAAGAAATAAAATCATCAATCGACTTTTACCGATTTCTTTCAATACTTTTGTTTATTTGCCAATATTTTACAAGTTTCTCGATACTCTTGTTGCTTTGCAGATATTTTAGAAGTTTTTCGATACTTTTGGACTTTAAAAGACATTTTCTATGATTTTCGATACTTTTCGACCTATACCGATATTGTAGATATTTTTCGATACTTTTGGACTTTTACTGATATTTTACAGATATTTAGGAAGTTTTTCGATAATTTTGGAGTTACAACGAAATTTGTTGATGTTTTTTGATACTTTTGGACTTTTACCGATATATTAGCTGTTTTTTGACACTTTTCGACTTTTACCGATATTTTGGATGCTTTTCAATACTTTTGAACTTTTACTGATATTAGATGTTTTTCGATACTTTTGAACTTTTACCGATATTTTGAATGTCTTTCGATACTTTGGACTTGTACCGATATTTTGGATGATTTTCGATACTTTTGAACTTTTACCGATATTTTGGATGATTTTCGATACTTTTGGACTTTTACCAATATTTTGAATGTCTTTCGATACTGTTGGATTTTTACTGATATTTTACAGATATTTAGGAAGTTTTTCGATAATTTTGGAGTTACAACGAAATTTGTTGATGTTTTTTGATACTTTTGGACTTTTACCGATATATTAGCTGTTTTTTGACACTTTTCGACTTTTACCGATATTTTGGATGCTTTTCAATACTTTTGAACTTTTACTGATATTCGATGTTTTTCGATACTTTTGAACTTTTACCGATATTTTGAATGTCTTTCGATACTTTGGACTTGTACCGATATTTTGGATGATTTTCGATACTTTTGAACTTTTACCGATATTTTGGATGTTTTTCGATACTTTGGACTTTTACCGATATTTTGTATATGCTACACTAGTTTTAATGTAATTCATTTTAGAGATACTTTAAGCCTTCTGCATCCAAAAAAAGTACTGAATACTCAATGCTCTGACTTCCTTTTACCCAAAACGGTACTCGGAAGAAGTTTATCTATTTTTTGGTGAATGGCCACAAATTGTCCACCAGCGATACTAGCTTTCTAATTCCAGTTGGGTTTCCATTCTTTCAAGTTCTTTCCGAAAAAAATTCGACTTTCAAAAATCAATACACAAAACGGAAGCCATAAATCAAACATCATCAGTTTCAATGCTCTCGATAAAGTTTAGTTTTTTGTTAGAAAAAGTTGCTGTCATAACAAGTGCAACTCTACTAACACATACACACAATGACAACTTCATACTTGAATGCAATACGTTGACAGGCAGACAGGAAAACATACACGTACAATATAGTAGTAACACATGTAAACATTTGTACACGTACGTATGCGTACTTGAATGCTTGTCAAGTAGCAGCACATGTTTGTTGATACTTTTTTTGTTGATGTTGTAGTTGTTGTTTTTTCCTTTTTGTTGCTAGTGTTGTTAAGATTACTGTGTCCTTTCTCCCAATAGATTATGAAATAAACTTTTTGAAATTGTTTAGTTATTGAAAAAAAAAGGAAACATGTAACTTCCTTACTTGTTTTTCTTGTTATGTCTTATGTCATTGATAAACAGATTAAATAGAAATGTCAATATCCAGCTGGTTCTTGTTAAATTTTTAATTTTTTAAAGTTTTACAGCATCTAAAAATAGCAATTTTTTCTTAAATTCTTTTTCAATTTCGAAAGGACCCATTTAAGCTGACAGCAGCAATTCACTTAAGCAAACCAACACATAAGTTTATGGTCAGTATGGCAACATATGTTGCCAGCTGCTATTTTGTTTCAAATAAAATTCACAATTTCATTCTGTACACGAGTCGTTTTACAGAATGCGTTGCTTGAAATGACATTTTCAAAAGAAAATTGAAGCTAATGTTTTTTGGAGGAAAAACAAAAAATTGAAAACCCTTTTCAAATTGTTTACACAAAGCAGAGACAAAGAAAAACCGGAAATCCTATAAAATAAATAGCATGAAAATAAAATAAAATAGGATAAACATAAAATGAAACTATGTATCCATTTATGTATTCTATTTTTTTTTGTTGAACAAAACAGCATCCTGCCTGATGTTCACACATATTTGCAATGTAAGCTATCAATCATTCGCCTGCAAACAGCATGCCTTTATTTAAGGACATCAAAAATTTTAATGTATTTATTCCCTTAAAACTCCTATGGGAGCAAAGAGCTGAATTTTAACATTTTCTTCGAACATTCTAACAAAATTTCTTGCAATAACTTTAAGCTCTCTACATGCCACTCCACACACTTCCCTAGCGTATTTTTCTAGTTGACTTTTCGTCCAACACATCCTCTATAGCTTTGTGAAGTCCATTTAAGGTGGTTAACATAATTGTGTCTCTTTTGGAGAGTATGTCCTTCTCCATCGCTATTTGCGTAAATTCACCTCTATGATATCCGAGTGTCTGCATTAGGCTGTTGAACGGGTACACATTTTTAGGGTTGCCACCTGCATATTTTCCAAAGTTTTGTTAAAATCATACTTTTTGTGACTTAATACAAATTTTCGGTTTCAGAAACGCTTAAATAAACACTTAAAGAATTGTATAAAAACTTTCAGGGTTGCCATCTGTTTTCTGGAAATTTTTACTTAAGTCATATATTTAAAAAAAAATTAGATTTTAGTCCTAAAAGGCTTAAATAAAATTTTTTAAATTCTAACATACATTTTTAGGATTGCCATCTGCTTATTTTCATAAATTTTATTGAAATCATACTTTTTTGTAACTAAATTCAAATTTTTGGGTTGCCACCTGATAACTTTCCAAAATTTTGTTAAAATCGTAGTTTTTGACTAAATTCAAATTTTTGGCTCAATAAAAGCTCATATAAACTTTTTAAAAAGTTTTCAGAAACTTTTAGTGTTACCACCTGGTCTTTAGTGGTAACGGGTACATGACATGAATCCTAAAAAGACCCATACAACAGGATATAATGGGTTAAGGTGTTCTAGGTAATTATTTCTAGCGTAGTTTTGTGACAACCTTGTTTTATCTAAAATTTGGTTCGTACTTTAGTAAAAACAATATATGGTTGATATTAATCTTATGATCTTATTTTTTTTAATTACCTTGATTCAACACGAAAAATTTGATATGTCTCACGACTCATTTCGAGCATTTTTAGATCGTAATAATATAAAAACTTTATCAAGCCTAGATTTTGCATAAAATCCAAGTGACCATAAAAGAATTCGAAAAAATTTTCAGCTTACTTTTTTGACACCTTCCTTCCTTTTTGGACATAATCGTGGAATTTTGAAAAATTTTTTTTTGATTCAGTCTTATATCCATACACATGTACTAGCATTTCCCAGTGTGCGTTGCTGCACCTTCCCTTGTATAAAGGCGGGGCATCT
Source organism: Calliopum simillimum (assembly GCA_951812925.1). Taxonomy (NCBI): domain Eukaryota; kingdom Metazoa; phylum Arthropoda; class Insecta; order Diptera; family Lauxaniidae; genus Calliopum; species Calliopum simillimum. The sequence continues at coordinate 7,871,526 of OX638370.1, forward strand.
CTAATTAAATTATACCAAAGAATGTTAGTTGTCTCATCTAAGAATGTGGAATAAATAGTTTCAGAGATATGACATTTTTTTAAGGGCGTGATACCGCCCATTTTTTTCTTGGACATTATTTGTGCCGAAACTTTTCATACATATACGAAATCTCATTCATGCCCGTTAATTATTTTCAGCGATATGTTATGATTTTCTATGGAAACACGAAAAAACGAAATATTCAAGAGGAGACCCTTGGGTGAAAAAAAAAATTTTTCAACTAAAATGTCGTAAACAATCATGAAACGCGTATACTCATTCCTATGGCTCAAGTAGTTTCGGAGAAATGATGTGTTTTATATTTTTGGGGCGTGGCACCGCCCATTTTTTCAATGGATATTATTTCTCTCTGTACCTGTTGTAAACATACCGAATTTTATCTATCTGCGTCTAATAGTTTCGGAGATATAACGAATTTGTATTGGGGCGTGGCACCGCCCATTTTCACTTTGAGTTGATTTCATCTTACTTGATTTGATTGAATGCACATAAATTTATTCATATATCACTCCTGAGTTTAATGCGACTAACATTTTTAAACAGAAGAATCGATTTTTTTCAAAATTGAAGAGATTTCGACCCGTGTCACTATTTTGTGGATCAGATGCTGGAAAAAGCGGGCATCTTTTCAGATAGATGAATGCATAACCTTTAATTTCGCGTTTAATTTTTTTAAAGAAAATTTGTCCTTGTAGTGAATTATTTTTGTGCACACTTTTTTGTCAAAAAAAAACCATAGTGCGCCGTACCCAAAAACCTATACATATAAATTTTCAAGGTGATCGGTCTAGCCGCTTAAGAGTCTATAAAGAACATACAGACAGACATCCAAACATTCCTTTTATACATATGTACGTTTATATGTAAACACGTTTGTTAAAATAAGCGCATTAGGTACGATTTCCCGAAATGAAAAACTGAAATCTCGACACAATTTCAACACACCCCACATTAAATTTAGCAGGATCCATTTTAAAAAAACCCTCCTTCACTTGAAGCAAAGCGTGCGCTAAGGACTTCTACAGGGAGAAAATACTTATTGCCTATGAAAGCTCATTGAGATCAAAAAAACATACACTTATATAATTTTTTGCATAAAGTCCTTGCGAACTATACGCCAGACGAATGAAAATTGTGTACATGATGATGGTGCATATACTGATTGTTGTTATTAACATTGTATTTGCTGTTGTTGTTATTTCTGTCACAGACATGCATATTCGTGCATTTATTTTATTTCAGCTTACGCTATGATTCTAAACAAGCTTATGCAAAAATAAAAATAAAGTATGGCTCTGTTTAACTTCAATATTTCATTGTAAATGTATCTGAATGTTTTAATCTGAGGTAGGTTATGCATTTGGCCTCATTTACTATCTTATAATGTACTCAATATGTTACAAAAATACAAATAATTCACTAGTATTTCCGATACAAGCAACAATGCCTTGATGAGTACTAAGAAGCATACTTTTTGCAGCGCGAAATTACTGTAAAAAACAAAATTGTACAGAAAATGCCATTATCGTCATCATAACATGCATTCATGAAATTTTCCCTTCTACTACAATCCTATTATTTCCTCATAATATCTCCGTGTGTCTTAACAAAGCAATTTGTAATTGATTATTTATGAAAACTATCGTTTTGTTCACGGTCGTGTGAAAACTAAAAGCTTTTTCTTGTAGTGATATTACTTTATATGCAAAAAGTTAAAACATTTTAGTTGTAAATTAATGCGAAAACTATAAGTTTTGCTTATGTACGTATGTACTTGAAAATAGAAATTATTTTCTGTTATAATGAATAATTAAAATTTTCTATTTTTAAGAAGATATTATGATACCTTTTTTTTTCTATAGCTAACAGACAATTTATCTAAAGTATGTGAAGTAGGAAAATCAGCAAAGCACGAACTTATGCACTTCACCTGTTACTTACTGTAGGATTTAACTAATTAGACAGTTAAATGTATTACCTTTGGTTAGTTTTCGTTTATTTACCGCACACACGTAAACTTAAAGCTTGGCTAGCATTTGCTAATTATTAGTAATTTGCTTTTGTAAATAAGCAGAAACCAAAAAAATATGCAAAGAATAGCTACATGGCAAAAAAATAGAAGTTTTGCAAGTAAAATAAATTTTTTGATTTCAATAACTAAGTAAGTAAATCTGCAAACTGTTGCTGTAAGATTACAATATAATAAATCCTACATGATTATTATTTAACAACGTTCTTGCCAGCTATTACTCATAGAGTTGATAACCGAAAAAGATCAAAATAAAACCATAATACTCCCAAGAGAAGAGACAAATTGTTGTTATAAATTAAATGTTCATCATACGACATGTTGTCTGTAGTACGAGTGCGAGTATCATTGTAAAAGCTTTACAGAGTACTTCATTGAAACACAATGGTGGATAGCAAACATTTCTGACTGTGCACATATACAATGAGTGCTTAATGCAATAATATTTGTGTGTGTGTGTGTGTAAAAGTATACATATATTTGTTTGTTTGTATGATTAACGTTACAAATTAGGCACAGAGCTCATTTATAAGCGATAAAGGCAACAATGATGGTACAGACAGAAGCACTGAATAGAAACCAAAAAGCCAAAATAAAATCTTAAGACAAACAAAAAAAAAAAACGCACAATACCTGCAAAGGCACTTAGGCAGTCAGACTGGTAAAATATAAATGAATACATACACATACGTAAAATATGTATTTATTGTCTGCGCTAGGCTAGCACATGTATATCTATACGTGTATGTATGCAGCAAATAAGGTTAATAGCTTTTACAATGTGGAAATGTGTGAATGAATTGTTAATTCCCACTTTTTTCATTTTCTTTTTTTATGCCTCACATGGTTTTTGTCTGCTTTTGTTTGCCATATTTGTTTTATTTATGCTTTCAACATAATTTTGCTTTGTTTGTGCTTTTGATGTATCATTTTTGTTGTTTACATTGTGTTTCAATATAATTGTACACAACAATTTGTAGTCAATCCAACTTAGGGTGGTCTTTTTGTGGCATACATCTAAGCACTAATACTTAGCACAAGTTTTAAGTTTTGTGTAAATCAATTAACTAATACTATAATTCCAGTGGAGGTTTATGAGGCTATTTACGTCTCTTTTTCGAGATTAAGCTCTAAATTTCGGCGTGAGTCACGTGATTCGCCACATAAAAATAAATCTATTTCTGACGAGATTTATTTTACATCTGCATAGAAATCTTAACAGGGCTACCGGTTTTCGCTGTTTTAGATCAAGTGGCACCTTGGCACTTTTTGTTTCATTCCCAATAGCTTAGAAGATACAGATAAAAGCGTTAATTTAGAACACTGCCACTTTACCAGTAAAAACGTTTGTATCATAGGAATGTTAATTTCATTTCAAACCATCTCAAAAATTCCCAATAGCTTAGGTGGAGTGTCCCACGAAACCATCAGATTAGACTTGTTGATAGTTCGGCGTGGATATTTTTTCTCTAGTATATCAAGTTATTCTTCGTTTTGACCACGAAGTCTTCGGGTGAACTTCAGGAACCTTCGGGTATTCCGCAAAACTATCAATTAAGGCTTGTAAATAGTTCGCCATACATGTTTTCCCTCTAGCTTATCTAGATATTCTTCATTTTGACTATAATGCTTCGGGTGAGCTTCGGGAATCTTCCAGTGTTCCAAAAAACTATCAACTAAAGCTTGTTGATAGTCCGCCATAGATGTTATTCCCCTAGTATGCTTCGATATTCTTCGATTTGGCTATGAAGCATGCGGGTGATCTGCGGCAAACTTTGGTTGACTCAGAAAACTATCACTTAAAACTTGTTGAAAGCTTGCCATAGATATTTTCTCTTTAGTGTACCTAAAAGCCGCTTCAGACTATCTGAGAAGTCATACAAAAACTCTTATGAGTTGTCAAATATGGCAACTCTGATAGTGTGAATGTAAATTTATTACACAAATGATTTATCAGAAGAAAACTCAAATGAGTTATTTTGGCATTAGATTTGAATCTTTTTTAAAAGAGAAGTCATATGAGTTTTCAAATATGTTAATGTTGTTTGATAAATAAAGAATGAAAACAATTTCAACAATATAAATGAAAAACGAAAAAAGTTTGACAGTCAGAGCAAAAATCATACGGGAAAACAAAAGAAAACTCATATGACTTCTCAGATAGTCTGAAGTGCCTTTAAATATTTTTCGTTTTGACTATGAAGCCTTCGGGTTGTCTTCGGAAATCTTCGTGCATAGCATAAAAACCTTTCCATAGCTGAGCTTCACTTATTCCGAAATTTTAAGCACAATTGGCAGAGGATTTTTTGAAGGATAATGCTTCACACAGACACACAGTCATTTTTATATGTAAAGATTTATGGCGTGCATCCGTTAAAGAAGAAAAAATAACAAAAGCATTATATACTACTGCAAGACTTTTGAAAAGTACCTTAAAATGAAGTGAAATTTGCCAAAAATAATACATATTTATATAACATATAAGTATATTAGAAAAAAAATTGCCAAAAAATCAAATTTGGAGTTTAAAAAATTCTTATAATATCATTTGAAAAATCACTTAAAGCTTATAACAGAGAAAATCCCGTGAAATATTGTGTGCGAAAAAATCTGTTGAAATAAAATTATCCCGACACAAAAATCGCATGACATAAAAATCGCATGACATAAATATCTCATGACATAAAAATATCATGACATAAAAATCTCATGACATAAAATTCTCATGAGATCAGATAAAAAATATATGTATATAAAATAAAAAGATATGTATCAGAAAAATTGTCTAACAATCATATATACTTACAATACCATGAAAAATATCAAGAAGCTCATGAGAGAAAAATAGCATCATATTTCAAATATTGCGTACAATAAAATCTTCTGATATAAAAATTTCGTGATATAGAAATCTTGTGATGTAAAAGTCTCATAATATAAAAATCTCACGACCATGACATAAAAATCACATGAGAAAAAAATCGCATGCCATTTCATGAGATCAAAAATTTATATAACACATTAAGTGTCGTGATATATTATGGTAAATGTCGCATGCAATAAAAATCTCATGAGATAAAAAAATTTTAAAATCGTACTAAAACAAAAAGTTTCGCATTCTTACACATAAAATACTTCTACTCTCTTTTTTCAGAACTTTTGAGCTTCAGCTCTCAATTTTGTTCTGAATCACGTGGCTTACTAAGCCATAAAGCTCACTAAGGCTACCAATTTCGGTAGTTTTCGACTGTGTAGCACCCCTCATCTTTGACAATGGGCATTCAATGTCATTAAAAACAAAGCAAATGGAAGACAAATGTTAAAAAGAAAATTCAATGTCAAAAATAAATCTCTTTCGGCCAGTGAAAATGGACACGATTTAAAGATGAGATTTTAAGATCTCAAGATCTTAAGTTGAGAAACGGGTCTTAGTTGGGAAGCGGCTCTTAGTTGAGAAACGTTTCTCATATCCGTTGCCTAGAAGTGTAATGGATTATTAGTATAATTGAACCATTTGTAGTACATTATGGGTTAGTAAACCATAACCCACCTTATATTAAAACGTTCAGATGCATTTCTGATGAAACATAGAAGCTGAACAGAGCCATATTTTATTTCTTTTTCTGCCTAGGCTTGTTTAGAATTATAGCGCAAGCTGAAATTAAAGAAACATTTTCTATAAAATGAATCTGCTGGTTAATGAGCTTAATTCAAACAACACTAGTTGTCGTTGAACATATAAATGTGCATTGAATACTTACTTAATATTGCAATAACGTCACAATGTAATAAATAAACCACAAAATATGAAAATTCAACTTCACATTGTGTCAATTTTCTTATACTTTATTTCAACTATAAAAAGTTTATATGGAAATTTTAACTTTAAAATAATAAGAATATAAAAAATACACTCACAATAAAATTTTGCCATCACAATGATTTATGCCGAATTGTGCAATTCTAGTTTATTCTTGCCTACTCAAAGCGCCTTGTGTCATTTATTTAGCCTCCCAGGGATTTTTTTACTGCAAATGGTTATGTCTATAATTTATGCGTATTTCTTGACAAGTTTTTGACACGATAAATGCCGTCTGTCATACTATAGAAATAAGGCAGTTGTCCTTTTTATTGGTACTTCAGTAGAAATACGAGTATATGACAACACTTAAAACGTTCGTTTGTTTTAGACAGCATCAATGAAATATCTGCCTTAAGGCAGCTTAACAAGGATACTTCATATCTTTATGGCAAAATCTAGAAAAATTTAAAATTGAGCGTAATAACAAAATTTAAATAAATTGAAGAAAAATAGAATATACTTTTCAGCAAAACACTTCATGTTGGGAAATTGTATAAGTCATATGCATTACTAGAAAATAACTTAATAAATATTTTCTTTCATTAGTATGAAATTATTACATTAGAACTTTCTATGAACTGCATACATCATTCGTAGAGTTCTGCGCTTAGATACCAATTTATTGCGAAATCTTGTATATTGTAAACTCTTAACTTTTTCTGCATTATTTCCATTCACTAAAGTTGCTTTAAGTCTTTCTTTAAGGCAGTCAAGGACACTTTCAAAGTATTCCCACTTCAATATTTGTGTTTATAAATCTAGCACGTGATTTTATGAACACAAAGACAAAATGTCAAATATATGCATGACACATTGAGTACCAGTTGTCTCTTTTAAAAGTCAAACAATAAAAAAAAAAAAACAACAAAAAATGTCAAAACAAATAGAATCGAAATATGATACCTAAATGCGAAAAAAAAGAGAAGAAAAAATTTTGAAAAAAAAGTCAAATCCAAAAGAAATAGACCCGTCATAAAATAATTTATACCACAAATGTAGGCAATCGTTTATTGCGTTTCTTGAATATGAATGAGCATTGATATTTCCGACTTTCTGGCAAGGATTGCATGCCAAGCAGCAACAGGAGGTTCAACAGAAAATGCCAAAAAATACACAATGTGAATTAGAGGGAGACAAAGAATCAAATAAAAAATGAAAAAAAAAAGGTTAAATAGATATGTCACTTAATCGTTTAAAGTATTTCGGGAAAAAAAGAGAAAAAAGCAAAGTTTAAGTTTTGAAGGAAGAACTATTCAGAGGACTTACAATGCTTTTGAACTGACTGACACTGACATACAAATGAACAAATGGGAAAAAAACCAACATGTAAAAGCAAATAGTGGAATAAGCTTAAAACATTTTGGAGAACAATAGTTACTTTTTATATGCCACATATTTTTTACAACTTTTCATTCTTTAAGCTTTTTGAGAACTTTTAGATTCTTGAAAATTTTCTCAAAATTCCAACATTTTTGGATTGATTCAATGTTTTAGACTTTATAAACTTTTTCATAACCTCTCGGCTTTTGCAACATTCTTCCAATTACACAGGTTTACAAAATACAAAAATGTTATGGCGTTTTGACCAGACTATGTGTTTCCTAGGGACTTTGACTTCCTGAATCCAAATCCGGGGTCCGTTTTTTTCCAGAACGTCTGAGAAAAAAGATTTTAAGGTCATATGGAGGTCAAAATGGTCATGTGTCGTTTAGTGATAAATTCGCTACAATTCTGAAACTAATTTTATATCATTGAATACTTAGTTCTAAAAAAGAATATGTGATCAAAACGGGTCTCTCGGGCCTAGTTTCGGAGATATAGCCATCGGAAGATCCGGATATATCTTCTATGAAAACCGCTATAAGTTGGGAACCACTGGATGGATTTGGAAAATATTGGTGTCATATGAAAGGTATTTTGTTGTTGTTGGTTTTGTTGATATATTTGTTGTTGTAATTGAAAAATTTCTCAAAATTTCAAAAAGGTCATATCTCCAAAACTATGAATCCAATTGAAAATATTTTTAGATGTTGTCAAATTACCTTTCATATAACTCCAATTTTTTTCAAATCCATCCAGTGGTTCCCAACTTATAGCGGTTTTCATGGAAAATATATCCGGATCTTCCGATGGCCACATCTCCGAAACTAGGCCCGGGAGACCCTTTTTGATCACATATTCTTTTTAAGGACAAAGAACTCAATGATAAAAAATTAGTTTCAGAGTTTTAGCGAATTTATCACTAAACGATGCATGAACCCCATTTTGACCTCCATATGACCTTGAAATCTTTTTTCTCAGACGTTCTGGAAAAAAACGGACCCCGGATTCGGATTCAGGATGTCAAAGTCCCTAGGAAATACATAGTCTGGGCAAAACGCCATGACATTTTTTTTTTTTTTTGTAAACCTGTGTTATTCAATATTTTTGAACTTATTCTGCATTCTTTGAATTTATCAACATTTTTGAACTGCTGCAACATTTCTAAAACTTTTATCTTATATTTTCTTAAAGCTTTCAATATTTGTGGATGATATTTCTTACAATTATTTTTCATCCTTTCTTATGGCAACGAAAAAGTAGTTCAAATCCACCTGTTCTTGATTTAGTATGGCCTTTTTTTCTCTTCTAGTAATAATTGATGACATTAGATTTTATGTTTGCATAATGGAAGTCTGTTGAAGCAATCAGATTTAAGTAATTTTGCCACCTTAGTTTTTACTTAATCTGGCACGTAGCATCGGATAATATAATTTTGTAAAACTTTCTTCAATATTCCATTCAACTTTTGCTTTGGCTAAAAGCCATATAGTTTTTTGCGCCAAAGACTTTACGATTGCACTTGATGGGTGGGCAACAGCAGCTGCATGCAGTTACAAAGAAAACAGCAAAAGATGCTCTACACTCATATAAAAACACACACAGATATCTGTAAGTAAAAACATGAAATTGTTAGTTTTTCTTTTTGTTCTTCACAAAATATAAGCACAATTTTGCTGGCAGCATTAACAGCATTTTCAACTTTTTGGTCATTATTTCTTTCCCTTTCGTTCAAGTAAAGTGGTAAAATGGATGGTTAAAATCGCATAACATTTTATGCACCATTAGCTTTAGAAATGACGTACTTTGTACAATGTGGAGAGTTTTTCGATTTTTTTTTTCAATTTGCTGGCTGTACAGAGCAAATGTTGTGTCTTTGAGTGCCTTTTAGCCAATGAGGCGCTTCATAGAATTTGAAAGTCTGTTGCGCGAAAAATAATCGCATATTTTTCATTTGTACTTCGTATTTGCAATGTAATATTTTGTAAAAATTTCTATATTTTTGTGTTATTTATGTTATTTAAATTGTTAGCATTTTCTGGTGTGGGTTGCTATACGTTCTTTTGTACTGAGAGCTGGGCAACTCCAATTTAATTAAGCCAAAGAATGTACATTTTTCAGATGCAATTTATATAAGTACCAAATCTCATCTACGTAAGTGCATTAAATAGTTTCAGAAATATGAAATTTTTTAAGGGCGTGGCATCGTCCATTTTTCCCTTAGACTTTATTTGTCCCAATTTTCAGAGGTATAGTATGATAAAATAATTTTTTTTGAAACACGAAAAAAATATTTTTTTTTTTAATTTTTGGTTCCGACATCCAGGGAGGCCACCTTGAACATTTTTTTTTTATTTCAAAAATGTTGTAAAAGGTCTTGAAACGTGTAAAAATATGAAAAAAACGAAAAAATTTATTTTTTTTTTAATTTTTGGTTCCTTCATCCAAGGGGGGACCCTTTGGTGAAAAAAAATGTTCCACTAAAATGTCGTAAAAAGCTATGAAAGGCTTAGAAAACACGACAAAAAAAAAATTTTTTTTTACATTTTTGGTTCGAACAACCAAGAGGGGCTCTTGTGTGAAAAAAATTTGTTTTCACTAAAATGTCGTAAAAAGTCATGAAACGCGTTGAAAACACGAAATAATAATTTTTAAAAATTTTTCCGACATCCGTCAGGGGACCCAAGGCCTTGGTGAAAAATTTTTTTCCACAAAAAAGTCGTCAAAAGTCATAAAAAGTGTAGAGGACTCGAAAAAAAACGAATAATAAATTTTTAAAATTTTTTGTTTCCGACATCCAAGGGGGCACCCTCGGAAAATTATTTTTTTTTTTCACTAAAATGCCGTAAAAAGTCATGAAACTCGTAGAAAACACGAAAAAACTAAAAATAATTTTTTAAAAATTTTAGTTCCGACGGGGGACCCTGGGTGAAATTTGAGACCTTTGGTGAAAAAAATGTTTTCCTCTAAAATGTCGTAAAAACTCATGAGATGCGTATAAAACAAAAAAAAAAAACGAAAAAAAAATTTTTAATTTTTGGATCGAACATCCGAGGGGGGACCCTCAGGTGAAAAAAATTTGTTCCACTAAAATGTCGTAAAAGTCATGAAACGCGTAGAAAACACGAAAAAAAACTAAAAAAGTTTTTAATTTCTGGTTCCGACAACTCCATTTTGGTGAAAAAAAAAAAAACAAACCAAAAAAAATTAATGCCGCAGAAACACGTTCCGTATCCGAAAGCCTGTAAGGAACCTTTTTGCCGCTAGCCGGGGTTTAGCCGTCGGTGCCCAGGGTTCGTATACAAATATTTATTTCCCGCCGCGGAGAGAAACACTTTCACAATTTTCACTTGCTTATTGTCACTGGTTTTATTATTCACTTTTCTTAATCTAATGATATGCTAAAAATATATACTTAGCGCTACGGGTGATTAATGGGCTGATGTATGGGCGAATGGAAATGATGAATGTAATGGATGAATAAGACAACCAATCCAGGAGTCGTACCACAACTGCCTCCCTGTGGGCTTGTCGTGTCACCGGTCCGGGCCCCGTCTAGATGTCAGGATACAAGAGTCGCGACGCCGCTGTCTCCCGTTATCCTCTGCTAACCTGTACTTGTCTGTCTTATTAGTGTCGCAAGAACCCGTGATGCCACTATTTTCTCGCGAAAACACAAAGCCTACGGTCCCAGTCACTGTCCACTGATACGTCTGTATTGCATTTTCTTCGGAAGTCTTCGTTTTGTCAACGGATGGTTGTAATATTCCCAGAACAGGTCTTACCTCGTTGCCGGCTAAGTAACTAGAGAACGATACCATCACCGGAATTTACATTCCACCATTCCATTTACATCCACGATCAGCTGTTTCCTTTTCATCGACATCATTCAACAGTTGGCACTCACTGTTTTGGGACCAGGGTTGCTGCTGCACGCGATAATCCTACAATTCTCGCACAACTGTTTACCAAACAGTTGCATGATTGTTTGGTGATCCCGTTTGATGCGATTGTCCTAAAACTATCTACTAACTAAAAAAAAAAAATCCTTGGATTTTAAAATTAATTCTAGTCTTATTTCGTAATAATTCAGGTTTATTCTTAAAAAGTAAGTTTTGTTAATTATAATAATACTGGATTCAATACTGCAGTGATAAGATGTGGACGCAAATGAGTCATCTGATTTGAGTCCTCACAATCCTATATATATAAATTTTTACGGTGACCGAAACAAATATTTTATTTAGACGATTTTGAGACTCTTAGCTATGGTCGGATATCGGCATTCCCGCCAAAAGGTCCACCGTGAGCCAAAAAATTAAATTATCATATCTTGGAAAAAATTTAAAATATACGTATACAGATGAAATTTGATACATATGTAAGAAACACCAAGACAAATAATGTGTACTGGAAAAACAGAGGGGTATCACGCCTCAACAAAAATCACTTCCTCATATCTCCGAAATTATTTATGACACATAAGCGAGATTTGATTCATGTGTACTGAGCACCAGGACAAATTATGTTCCCCAAGAAAATGGGCAATGCCACGCCCCTGAGAAAAGAAATTCATAATTAATGAGATTTGGTACACACGCAAAATGGATAGGGACAAATGACTTCCTCAGGAAAAATTGGTGATGCCACCTCAACTTAACAAGATAAGGTGATCCAACATTCAGAGGGAAACCCTGATTTTTTGAAAGATTTTCAATTTAAAATTTGTTTGGTGGAAAAAATGTCACGTATCGATTCAGACTATAATCAAAATAAAGAAAAGTACAGAAGATATATAAATCTAACAAAATATTTTATAAAGTAACATTATTGCATGAGATTCTAAAATTAGTCACACTAAAAAATTCTGACTTGTTTCGCTGAATTCTGACTTTTCTGAATATGCACGAAAACTACATATAGTTTTGTCACGTTCGTTCTGCGTCTTGTTTTGTGTACTTTAGAACCAGGACTTTGCCTGCTATTAAAGTTGGCACTAATTATAGTGTTATCTAAGAGTAAAAACTAAAATGAAAATATGTTTTACTTTCACTTTTTTTGCTCTTTAAATATGTACGACGGTCACGTTCGTCAACTGTGAAATGCCCATATGTTGCTAACTCAATAGTATAAAACTAACAAGAAATGTGCAAGTTTGCTTGATTTTTTAAGGTTTTTTTTATTAAATAAACCCACACTTGTTGTCAGACATATGCGCGTTATTGGATTAATGCCACTACAGGCAAAAAATACGCAAAGCGTGATGGCCACACTCCAATTATGTGCAACATGATGTATGAGTGACATTTATATGCTACAGGAAAATGTTTTTTTGCACATTTTCCTTTATATCTTCCGGAAATAATTTTTTTTTTGTTTTATAGCTTTTTGTAACCATAGAAATTTTAAAGTGCTGGGAAAATTTCCCAACGTTGCACTCAAATTCGCGCTCTCATGCTCATGAATATGAATTGGCTATTTAACACTGTCACACCTGTGGCGCCCTCTGTGACTTGTGTTGCTGATGATTCGATGCAGCAAAAAATTGCGTAACAACATTGGCAGTGTCAGGAATCTTAATGCCTTAGAGCAAGAAGCCAAACCATATAAATGGCAATAATCTATTAAGAGCTAGAAATATGGCTCAAACAATAATTCATAAGAGACAAAAAACGCCCATGCAACTTCATGCAGCAAATATGAATTTATTTCTATTAATTTGCATATTACGTTGAGAGAATGACTCTTTACAGCAAGCAACTAGAAATGTTAAACAATAGGAAATGCATATTTTTTCTCTAAATATGCTGTTCAGTTTTTGGAAGAACAAAAGCCACATGGCTTTTTTCTGTGATTTGTGCAACATTTTTCGTTGAATTTTTGAATTTTACAGTTCAAGTCTTTTTGTGCACACACTCAAATGCTCATTTAAATTCTTTTGTAAGAAGTATAAGGCTAAGCCATGTCAAAAGAAATATTTACAAATAAACGTTGGACTTTTTTTTTGTCCAACATTAAAGAAAATTTGCAATATTTTACATGTCATGCAAGTAAATTCATCATTTTTTATTATGAACTTATTTGATTGCAAAAAATGTTTCAAGGCAGCTAATTGAGAAGTTTTTTCTAGAAAATATTGGTTTTTTGAAAAATTTTTAACTCTTCAGCTAAAATTTTCTTATAAGTTATATTTTCGACATGAACATTTTTTTCGTGCACAAAAAAAATCTGTTTTTGGTTAACTCTTTTTTTCAGAATAACTTAAAAGTTTTTATATGCGCATGGAAAAATGTAGTCGAAAACAATGATGGACGACTACGAAAAATAATATATAGCTAGAGCTTTATTTACGTATATGATATATTAACACATATACATTTTTTAAATGAAATAAATATTTGACTACATTTTTTTGTGCACAATGCCTGATTATAATAACTACATTTATTTATAAATGATAAAAATAGGTGTGCTTATGTTAAAAACACAGATCAAAATGATTATCACTCATTCAGTTAACATTTTTTTGAAACAAATCATGAAAAAATTTGGTTGAAAAAAAAAAAAAAAAAAACAATTTTGAAAAGAAATATAAACGAAATATAAATTGTAAAATAAAACTAAGCTTTTATTAAAAAGAATTGTCGACTACATTTTTTCATGCACAAGCCTTCGTACGTATACAAATGTAGTATTTAATTTATTTTTTTTTTTTTCAGATTTCAGAAATTTGGTATTGATTTCCTCCAAGACTGGCGTCACTTTCTTGTCTATCAATGGTAACACTTTGTGATCTAAAAGAGTTGGAATATTTAGCCTTGAGTGCAATCCGCATCAATCCAGCTCAATTAGCCCCTGCAGTATCGGTCGAGATGTGCTTGATTTTTTTTTTTGTTTTTGTTCTCCAGTATGAGTTTTATTTTTGTCTCACCCTAGTGTACAAATGCACTGTAAACTGCAAAATCATGCAACAGGCAACGCATATGTGTGTGCGTGTAATACAAAGAAAACAAAGTTGTTTCTGTTTTTCCTGTTGTGTCGCATATGAGTGGCCCCATACACTGCGTGTCAAAATTATGCACTCTGCATTGTAATTTAATGCTCTGCTGCTATGAAGACCGGCAACTGGATTAAATTGCAAATGTCCGCAGGGTAATGTAAGGGATGTTTATGCAGCATGGAACAGCACGACACAGAGGCGCATATCAGTAATAACTTATTACGTGTATGAGAAACAGCAATGCAATATTCTGGAAATCGAACTACTTATATTCGAAATGAAACTCAGTTTCTTTTAATGCGTTTTGAGGACTTTTTGTAAAGAAAACAGTAATATTAATTAAAAATCAAATTGTTTATTCAAAGTTGAATTTGTGTTAAACTACTCATCGCATTAATCCTGATTTTGAGGATCAAATTAAGAATCATGAACTACTTTTTTTTTTTTTTTGTATTTAACGTTAATAATTGTTTTTCAACAACATTTTTGGCCATAAGTTAAGTTTTCTAGTAAATTTAAAAATATTCCAAACAGCTTGAAGGACTTAGTGTAATTGCTAAACTGCCTTGTGTGATTCTTGCTTTTAAACATAAATCGTACCGGATAAATTATGAAAGCTTTTAGAGAGAAACTTTTATCCGCTATATTTTGAAACATATATTTATTAGTTTCTCTTGATAATCATGTACTCGCTACCCATGTAAGCTAACATTTCTGTAATAGTTTAGAAAAATAACATTGGAAGTTATTACTTAAATTAGAAATAAATAGGCATATAAGCATATACTTAAGCATTTGACAGGAATTTTTTCAGTATATTTAGCGAAAGCACCAAAATATATTAATGTTGCAGAACTTCCATTTTTTTTATTCAGCGTATAAATCGACCATAACTTAAGAAAAAAAAAACGTACGACACTTTTTAAGGGCTCATTTTGAAGAGAAAGAGTAGGACTACGTGATGAATTAAGCAAAAGAAATAAATAAACAATTTGTGCAATCTGCATCATCGAACTTCAAAAATGTTCATGTTTGTGGCTTCAACCTCAAATATCTCAAAATATAGAGCTGATTGGCCAAGTCTGACCGCGGTTTTGGATTCTACGCCGAAAGTTTCTTCCGAAACCACCTTCATTTGCCCTGTAACGAAATCATTGTTAAGCTGTGTAATTAAAACAAACTGATACTATTTATTTTTAAAAGTTCTTTTTACAAAAAATATTACCTACTTACTTTTAAGAAAAAAAAAATGTTTGCACCAAAATTTTAAAATTTAAAAATACTTTTTAATTTTTTTTTCTAAAAAAACCCCCCTTAAATTTTTTTAAAGTACCTACTCTTAATTCAGATAATCTTATAAGCTTTAAAATGATGTATGACTCAAGATGGGATTCGGTCGCGTCTGAGAGTTTTTGGCTTTTGAATGCCCGCGGCAGGCAAAACTCATTTTTTACTCAAGAGGAAGTCTTCTTTCGAAAAAAATGCACTAGGCATAAAATGCTGAGAATCATCCAAGGAATACGTGTGAAATTTTTGGGAGTTTTTTGGAAAGTTTTAATTTTTTTTTTTTTTTAATAATTTTTGAAAAATTTTTATCATAAGATGCCTTCTTCCTGAAAAAAAAAATAGAGTTTTGCCTGCCGTGGGCGTTCAAAAGCCAAAAACTTTTATGACGTGACCTAATCCCATCTTGAGTCATATATCATTTTAAAGCTTCTAAGTTTAGCTTTAATTTAAAGTACTTTTAAAAAAATTTAAGGGCTGAATTTTGCTGAAAAAAAACTCTTTTTTTATAGTAAAGTAATTCTTTTTTTTAAAAAAAAACATTTAAAAATGAAAAGGATACTTTTCTTACAATTATCAATATACAAAGTTTTATCAAAGCTATAAATTTTTGAAAATACACCCTTTTTTTTGAAAATCACAAAAATCGCCCTGTATTTTAACAACAAGTGGTCGAATCGAATCCTCCCGAATTTTTTAATTTTGTTCACCGGTACTACCATATTGCCAAATTTTAATAAAATAGGAAACATTTTATTTCTTATGTAGCACTTCAATTAGTACCAACTTTAATAACAGGCGAAGTCCTGGTTCCAAGATACGCGCAAAAAAGGCAAAAAACAAACGTGACAAAAATTAAAGTAGTTTTCGTGCCTATTCAAAGAAAGTCAGAGTTCAACGAAACAAGTAAGTATTTTTTTTGTGCTTTATAATGCTTTAAAATGTATTTTGTTTGATTCAAAAATCTTCTGTACTTTTCTTTATTTTGATTATATTCTGAATCGATACGTGACAATATGAACGTGACATTTTTTCCATCAAACAAATTTTAAATTGAAAATCTTTCAAAAATCACCTTATCTTGATAAGTTGACGTGGTATCACCAATTTTGCCTAAGGATGGCATTTGCCCCTATCCATTTTGCATGTGTACCCAATCTCATAAATTATGAATTTATTTTTTATGGGCGTAGCTTCGCCCACTATCCAAAGAAACATTATTTGTCCTGGCGCTTTGTATACATGTATCAAATCTCATTCATGTGCAATGAATATTATCGGAGATACGATGAAGTCTCTTTTGTGGGGGCGTGATACCCCCATTTTTTAGTACACATTATCTGTCTTGGTGCCTTATACATAAGTACCAAAACTCATCCATGTACGCTAAATGGTTTGTTTCATAGACATGATGATTTAGATTTTTTGGCTCACCATGGACCTTTTGACGGCAATGCCGATATATGTATTGTATTTCTAAAGTGAAAACATTAAGGAAATTTTTGTCCTTTCATTTTTCAATTACGCTTATATGATTTATTGTAAGCTATCTTACTCATTTCACGCAAAATAGTTATATTATCATGGCTTAGTTTAATGAACCTGTAAGTCTGATTTAAAATAAAGATTTAGTGTTATAACATTTAGTGTTATTTCCAATGCTTTTGTCGGTGCAGTCTTTATAGCCTTAGATATTTTTAAAAGAGCCAACCTTTTTATTTCATCGAATTTCTTTACATTTTTCTGTATTCTAAGGTATGGCTGGCTTACTAAGCAAATAACAGCCGTGATCATGCAATAAGTGGGCCCCGGCTTAAGGCATGAGAATAATGCTGCGTAAGGCTTCTTAAGTCTTTATTTGATTTGAAGTTTCCAGCTCAGTTTTGCTAAGAAGTACGGAAAATAAAATAAATTTAACTTTCAAGGGCACAAGCAAAATTAAATCTAAATTGTTTTGGTTTTGTTTTTATTTAGATAGGAGAAACAAAAATATATATATTTTTTTAATTTTACATGGCGACCCGGTGCGCTCAGCGTGCGTGCCAAATTTTGAAATTTTCACTCTAGTGGGGCAAGGCTGCCATAAAACGATGCTTTGATAGAATACGTGAAAGAATCGTTTCATTATGACTTGCTTGAATTTTTGTTTTGTTTTTTTAATAAAAAGTGGAACTCATAAGAGTTCTTCACCCCGATTGACCATTTAAAAAAATAACATTAAATAAAAAATAAAAGTGTTTGAAACATAAATCCAAAAACTCTAAAGCAATTGAACAAATGCCAATAGTCCACTATCTATTCAATAGCACTTGAGAGACACTAGAAAATCCTTTCAACCTTTATATTGAAACCCTTTTAAAGTGCTCTTCAAATGCCCATCCATGCTCATTGTAGTAGCGGTTTTAGTTGTCAAAGTCTGAAGAGCAATATAAAAAACGACATAGCAACTTTAATATTAACAGCGCACGTGCTTTTCACAATAAAAAACGTAACACTTATTAAGGGAAATTTTAAATTTAGGGAAGTTTTACTCTCATCAAGTGAACTGTAACATTGCGGTTTAACATTGCGCTCTGACTGTTAAAAAGTTAACATGATTATTTTGTGCTTCCACAGCAAGGATGCTGTAAGCACTCTGTTTTATCTAAGCAAAATGCTGTTACGGTACGAAAGAAGTCAAAATTCTTGAAATTTCCCAAAATCATTTTCATCTCGGTCGCGGTCGGTCATAATGTGATGATGAAAATTCAGTTCTTATCGTGTATTCGAAGCGTTACGACGTTACGACGTGCGATATCAATCAAAGTGTAACGTTTAAAAAGCGCGCGTGTGTGTGTGTGCGCGTTTAAGTGTGTGTCTGTATGTGTGTTTCAACCCACACATAAGCACACGAAAAAAAAATTTAATTCTAGCCACATATACGTAGTGGAAAAAGAAAGTGGAAAAAATTTCTGTTGCTTTTTGCATTTTTGAGTGCGGTTTTGTTTTCATTTTCCAAAAAAAAAAACCGAATTCGACGTGACGGTGTGCGAATTTTGAAATTAAACTGCATATGTATGCAGTTGGGTAAAACGTGTGTTTGCGTATGCAGTTTTACATGGATTTGTGGAACGTACTATACATGTATTCTGTGCGACAGTTCTTATGAATTCTGCATTTTTGAGCGTATGCAAGGCAGAAAAATTGTAGTGGTGTTTTTGTTTTTCAATAAATTCAAATACTTAAACACAAAAATATATTTTTTGTTTAAATTAGTTAAACTAACAATGGTGAAATAATTTAAAATAAAAAATAAAAAAAAATAAAAACTTAAAAAAATTTAAAAATTTAAAATTTTGAATCAAAAATAAAAAATGTTGAATCAAAAATAAAAAATTTTAATTCGAAAATAAAAGATTCTAAATCAAAAGTAAAAAATTTTAAAACCAAAAATAAAAAGTTTTAAATCAAAAATAAAAAATTTTAAATCAAAATTTATAAAATATTAAAAATTTAAATTTAAAAATATGATAACCAAATTAAAAAATTTTTTGCAATACTCTGCCTTTCACTAATAATTTATTACATTAATAATTCTCTATAAAAACAACAGAAGTTGTAATTTCCTTTAAAGTTTCATTTACATACATAAGCGCTCTAATGCGTACATCCGTGTGTTGCAAAACATATTTATTATGATAAATAGTTAGTTTTTCAACGACAGCAAAATTGCAAAAAATAAAAATAAAATCGGATCCTTATCTATGCAATAAATTTAGATGATTTAAATAAAATAACAAAAATTTTAATATTTTAAAAAAAGTCTTTTTATGAGAATTTATTACTTTGTTTTTGTGTGCGTAAATTTATGTAGTGTAAAAATAAAACTTAGTAAAATATCACAGCTTTTTGGATAACTTGGATACAAATAAGGATATTCAAAGGGTAAGCTGCCATTTATTTATTTTTATATGTTTTGTCTCTTGGTTTTTTGAAGCAATGAATTATTACCCAATTTAAGTCTGAATTTATAGCACTTATGACACTTAAAGTCCACAGTTAGATAAAGTGTTTTGTACATCAAGCAGTTGAGAGTTCTAGTTTTGGCAAAGCTTTCTAATGCTTATTCAAATACAAGACATATGAAAAAAAAACTGCTGGATGATTCTCAAAGAAAAAGTATTGTGGCAGTTGAAGAAATTTACCTATATTTTGGCAATCAATCAAGGAAAATATATCTAAGTCCCAAATGAATGTTGCCATGATATTCCCAGCCGATTGTGACACCATTAACTTGTTGGCTGGTACATGAAGATAAAAAATAGTTGCTCTACTTTATTTATAGTAAATTATAATAGAGTTTCAAGTCAATATGGCGACAACTCCCAAATAAAATAAATTTTACCTCATTGTTTTAGTAAACTCAATTTTCGAAATATCTTACATTACATCATATAAACTTTTATGGAAAAATTCAAACAACAAACAACAAAAACAACAAAAAAAGATGACCGCTCTTGGCTTCGCAACGGGGTGCGTCCGTGTGATAGGCATGGAAATATATCACAACTACAAACTTGTTAGATCTCCATACCACTGACCTGTATGATGCAGAGACATAAAATTTGCATATTGAGCAAATGTCTGTCCTAGTATAAATATTTTTACCGGAATTATCAAGTAAAAATTGTTATATAAAGGGTGATCTAATACGAGGTCCTTTTCCAACTGGGTTGTTTTGACAAGTTGTTATGTGTCAAATGGCTCGTCCATATGACGTATGTGTTCAGTATTTAATGCGACTTAATCATGAATAGACTTACTCCTGAACAACGTCTATGAATTGTGGAAATTTACTAACAAAATCAGTCATCAGTTAGAGTTTGTTATAGAGTTCTTCAACATCATTTTGGTCGTTATGAGCGTCCAAATGAGCGTACTATTCGTAACACCATCATCAGATTTCGAAGCAATTTTACACCATTGGACATTCGTCATTCAACCAGAGTGCATAGAGTCCATAATTTAGAGAATATTGCTGCAGTAGCTAAGAGTGAACAATCCATCCGTTGCCGATCTCAGGCTTTGGGCATCTCTTATGGATCATTATGGCGCATCTTGAGGCGTGATCTTGGTCTGAAGGCCTATGAAATACAACTTGTACAAGAATTGAAACAGGCTGATCTTGGTGCACGTGTTAATTTCGGTTTATGGGCCTTACAACAACTTCAAATTGATCCATTATCTTATCGAAAAATTGTGTTTAGCGACGAAGCTCATTTCTGGTTGAACGGTTACGCTAACAAGCAAAATTGTCGTATTTGTGCCGATGAACAACCAGAAGCAATTGAAGAGCTTCCGATGTATCCCGACAAATGTACTGTTTGATGTGGTTTATGAACAGCAGGCATTATCGGACCGTATTTATTCAAAAATGCTTATGGAGCCCATGTTACGGTCAATGATGCTCGCCACAGAGCAATGATCAATGAATTTTTGTTGCCAAAAATTCAGGATATCAGTGTAGCTGACCTCTGGTTTCAAAAGAATAGTGCAACATGCCGTACAGCTGTAGAAACAATCGCTTTATTGAGGGAAACGTTCGATGAAAACATCATGTCAGGAAGTGCTCCTGTTAATTGGCCACCAAGTTCATGTGATTTCACGTCATTGGATAACTTTCTTTGGGGATATGTTAAATCACTTGTTCATGTGTGCAAACTCGAAACTATTGACGCTTTGGAAACCAACATAACTCGTGTTATTCAAGGAATACTAGCCGATATGCTCGAAATAGTTGTCGTGGGCAATAATTGAACAAAATAATTTTTAAACATTGAGTTGTAGAAACCAAACTATCATTCCAAATCAAGATTTGCATCAATACATTGATTTTTATGTATTTGATTTAGAACACAAAGTTGAAAACTATTACTGGATCACCCTTTAAAATAAAAAAGAATTGGTAGTACACTCAAGATAGCAAAATACGCGGGCTTACGGAGATATCATGGAATATGCATCTTGTCTCTGGGGTCTATTTGACGGTTGTACTACGTTTTACTCAACGTTTATGAGGTGATTTATATCTCGACGTAAGTCACGTGCTTCTCCATACAAAAATAAATGTACTTTTGCCAAGATTTATTTTATATCTCCGTATAAATTTCAACAGGGCTCCCGATTTTGGCTATTTTCGATTTTCTTAATTTTGATAATTGACACTAAATGTCACAATAAAATGCAAGTGCAAAAAAATTTTATTAACAGAAAGGGAAAAAACAGCTTTAATTTTTCCGCATATGACATTTTCTGTCAAAAAAAAATCTCTTCTGACCGGCGGAAATGTGTAGAGTTTATCGACGAGATTTGTACTAGGATCTAATCACAGCAAAGTCTCTGGTATAAAATGCATTTAGACCATTGATTCTCTTGAAAAAAAGCCAGCACTTTGTTCAAAGACATATTCAAAACCAATACATAAATGTATTAGCTCATGGACAGACACTCTAAATTTTCCATTCATAACATGATGCTTGTGTAGAAAGCCCCATTCTAACTTTCATAGCCAGCAAGAGAAGAAAGATAAACTAAGGATTACCATCAATTTGGGGGCAGCAACATGCTGACTTGTTAAACTGATGCTGATGCATTTAAGTGAAATTAAAATTGATGTTGTGTTAATTGAGATCTAAGGAACGGCCAGAGTTTGCCACTCTACGTGAAATCAATGCTGTTGCTGAAAACTTAATACCAATGCACGATGAAGCCAAAAAGAACAACTTGATTGATTGATAGCAAAGAGCAAATATATTAATTTTAATCGAGCAAATTGATGTTGCTGCTCGCAAATAAACCATTATGTCCGCCTGTCTTTGAAAGTATAATGCAAGCTTAAAGGAACAGCATTTGTCGGCAACACAAATTCATGTTAGATAGCATTTTTTTTTCAAGAGTTAATTAAGTTCGTAAATTTTCAAATGGAAAATTTAGACTCAGCTTACATTTTCCATCCAAAGCACTTAAACACAACATATAAACAAAACTGATTATAATTTTCCTAAGCACAAAATAACTTGCTTTATTATTAGCAAAGATTGTGACTTACAGTAAATACCAGCGAAATATCTTAATTTCTGCTTAAAATTTTACACCTGCAGCTAAAAAGCACTGCTGCAATTTTCGGAAACAAACTCTGACAACTCAAAGGATTGCAAGGACAACGAAATGTATAGCGTTGCTAATGAATCCTTACCAAAGTGCACGACAGCATCAAGAACTGTAAGTAAACAGACAAAAACAGCGAAAAAAAGCAACTACATTGCATCATGGCGTAAAGCAAAAGCTTTTTTTGGTGGTAGATGTTAAAACGGAAAACCTGTAATGAATAACGATTCCGGTAATTAGCGGGCTACCGAGGACGGGTCACTAGAAGCAACAAAAACAAAAAAAAAAAAAAAAAAGGCAGCAAGAACTCACCAACGGAGAAAGATATTTTAAAGTAAAAAGCAGAGTAAAGACACAGCTTGGAAGGGCATCTGTGCAAAGAATGCAAAGACTGCAAGAGTGTTACTTTGTATGAAACGGAAAGCATTAACACATTTTCGTCTAATGCCAAAGACTGTCACATAAAGTAAGTGGGGTAATTTGAAGTCGGTCAGCATTGACTGACACCTTCGCTGTTTAACTTTTTATTAATATTACTACTTGGTTGCGATTTCTAGCTAAATTATGCGAATGATGACCATTTTGTTGCGGTTTAAACTGTCAGTCATAAATGACTGACGGTGATTTCTCGCTAGCTGTAATTACTTCTTCGGAAATCGCACGTTAAATGTTATGAATGCATTCTTTATGATAATCTTGTGTAAGTTTTATTGCAAAGTAACTGTCAGTCGTATATGACTGACAATGATTTTTTGCGCAAATTTCGTTTTTCCGTACATTTTTGTATCAAATTATGTAACATTGTGAATAATATATCATAATCTATTCATTCGATGGTCATTTTAAACGTCAGTCATTTTTACATGACATTTTTTTTCTTGCAATATTTTATTATTTTATTCGACTACTAACATTTTAAAAAACATACTTTGCGTGGTGTTGCACTTGGAATCCTGCTTTACTATATTTTGATTGTCAGCTATATGTAACTGACAATAATTTTGCAGTATGTTTCATTAACTATTGATTTTAATTTCTATGTGTTGATTTCATCACTATGTGTATTATAGTGAATTTTGCTGTGTTTTGTTTTAAATTGACTGTCAGTCATATGTAACTGACACTGAAACTTTTTTTATTTTTGCAGAAAAATATTCATTTATTTGTGTCAGTCAAGCGAATTGATACTTGTTTTTCGCTGTAACTATTACGGGTAACATAGGTCCTTACTATAAACTGAATTATACAAGTTGTTTCAGCGTCAGCCATATATGACTGACAGCGGTTTTCTTAACAACCTGCATTGTTGCAGCGGTTTTTTAACATTCTGACTTTCATTAAGGCATATCTACATATTGAAGTAAGAAATTACGAAATTATTTCCAATTGGTTAGCGTCAGTCATATTTGAATGACATATATATATTTTTTTTTTAAATTCCTTAGAAAGGAACGAGCCGTTTTTCTTATGCATTTATATTAATCCTGATTCAAAGTTTCTTTTGCAAAGTTTGTGTCAGCTATTTTTGGATACTTTGTGTCAGCATTTTGCTTCAGTAAATCTCGCATTTTTCTTTTGTATAACAATGGGTTAATAAAGAAAAACTTAAATTGAGTTTGCAACATTAACCAGAGCGCATTAAAAATTAAACATAAAAGCATTGCCACAAATTTCACTCTAAAGACTATTAGTGCTACAACTAAATGCAAACAACGATTACAGAGAGGGTTATTAAGCAAAATGTTGCAAGATGAACAGCTGCGCGTTAATTTTGACGCTTTATTAATGAAACACTTTTGCTCGTCTTTTATATTTTTTGACGCTCCCTTAAGTTACTAACAGCTGGCGCGTTATGTTGCGGCCTTTAGCATTTAATGTGCTGCAGGTAAATTTAATGTAAATTGGCTTTAATGAAAGCTGTCCAGTTTGCAATTTCAAGGCAAGAACAAAAAAAACGGGAATGTTCAAGCTGCTACAGACTTTTACTGCAGATTGTCAGTTGTCTTAGAAGAATATTGAAAACATGGTGGTAGCTCAGAGACATTTTCAATGTAAAGATCCGAAAAATCTGGATACACTATGAATGCCAGCAGAATGTTGCCGAACCTTTGGGGACCTTCAAGTTTTGGAGATATGGTAGAAAAAATCGCTGGAACAAGAACTACATGAATCACAATATTACTAAGGAAACAAAATAAAAGCTGGACGGAAACAAACAATAAAAGGCAAAAGGAAGTATTTTCTAGCTGAAAATGTTGTAAAATCAACATTTTTGACTTGGTAGCTTTCTAGTCATCTTGCGGAAGCATCTAACTTTTGTTGACAACTTTGCGCGAAAATACCCTGTTCTTAAGAAAAAATTTTCCCCTTTTTTTTTCTCAAGTCGTTGCTAAGGAACATTGTTGTAATGTTAATGAGCTTAAGACATGACAAACATTGACTTAATACAAAGTAGCACAAAAACATCATTATCAACATCATCAGTAGCATAGTAGCAGTAGCAACATTAGCGCATTATGCGTCAACTTTATTGCAACTTAAGTGTGCTTCCGGAACTAAAAACATAGTAGTATATTTATGTATGTCTGTTTGCGTATTTTTCGTCTTGGTTTTTGTTTTTAATGAGAGAAAGAGTCTCTTTTGCCAACAAGATGTTGCGTACGTAAAGTTTGTGTGCTTTTTTGCTTTTGACTGCTGCTGCATGCAAACTTTTTTTCGCTTTCTTTGCACAAAAGTGAAATTATCACGCAGCATATGCACGCAAGCTGGGGGAGATGATTTTGATGAGGGCTTTTCACTATTAAGCATCTTAAAAACTTTTGATGAGCACACATACGTACATTAGCATTAAAGGATTTTAGCGATTTTTTTCTCATTAACAACATCATTGTTGTCTTAATGTGTGGCTTTAATAACCATAAAAGAATTTTGCGGTTAATGTCAGTATTTAAAAAGCTGGCATAGTAATTTTTACTATGCAAGTTATCTATCACCCAATGCAATTTGAATGCTACACAAACATATGTAAATATCACCGCATTATCAGTTGTTTTTAAATTCTCTTTTACTTTGCATTTATATTAAAACTCCTGAAACTGGGTATTATTCTTTCGCAGGATAAAGTAAAAACAAAGAAAACAATGAAAATGTTGTCAAAACAATATACTCATTTTATGCGCTAGAAAATTGTATTAAAAGCTCGTAAAAATTAGAATTATAACTCACTTTACATGCTTAAAATGCACTTTTTTACCCCAATTTACTGTTTTTTTTTTTTTTTTTTTTTTTCTTGGTTTGTCTGTTTATTATTGCCATTTACAAACATTGTCTCGTGCAGGATTTTAAATGTTATCATCCTGAACAAAGCCAAAATGCCACAAAAATACGACAAACATTATTTTTGGGAGAAACGCATAAGGTAAAAACAAAATTACTAAAACTACAATACCATAACAATGGCAATACCGTGACACAGAACAATAAGTGAAGTAGCCAGTGAAAACAAAGCGGATGAAAATTATTTGGGTTGCTCGAAAAGCATGCGAAAAATCTTTATAGGTCACTACATAATGTTGTCAAAGAATTCGATTCGAATCGTTAAGAGAAAAAATTAAAAAAAAGTTTTTAGATTTTAGAAATATTGACGAATGTCTAAAAATGTTTGGAAATTTGAAAAATTTAGTTTAAGTCCAAAAATGTTGCAAAAGTCGAAAAATGTTAAAAAGTTTATAAATGTTGATGAAAGCCTAAATAAGTTGAAAATGTCACAAAATATTACAATGGTCAAATGTTTGAAAAAATTATGGATGAAATCGAAGAATGTTGCTGAAGTTGAAAAATTTTGATTAAGTGAAAAAGTGTTGCTGAAGTATTATTTATAAAGTAACAAATGTTGCTGAAGTCGAAAAATTATGAATGATGTCAAAAAATGTTGCTGAAAATTTAAAATGTTGGTAAAGTCGAGAAATGTTGCTGAAGTTGAAAAATGTGTATGAAGTCGAAAAAAGTTGCTGAAGTTGAAAAATTGTTATGAAATCGAAAAATTATAGACGAAGTCGAAAAGTGATAGGCTTAGTCAAAAAACATTGCTGATGAATTATGGATGAAGTAAAAAAGTGTTGCTAAAGTGGAAAAACTTCGATGAAGCCAAAAAATTTTGATGGAGTGCAAAAATGTTGCTGAAGTAGAAAAATTTTGATGGATACAGTCAAAAAATGTTACTGAAGAATAATGGATTTAATAAAAAATGTTGCTGGAGTTGAAAAATGTTGCTTAAGTTGAAAAATTTTGATAAAGTCAAAAAATGTTGATGAAATTAAAAAATTTTGATGAAGTCAAAAATGAAATTGAAAAATGTTGATGGAGTCGAATAAAGTTTCTAAAGTAGAAAAATGTTGCTGAAGTTGAAAAATTTTGATGAAGTCAAAAAATGTTGCTGAAGTTGAAAAAATAGTGATGATGTCGAAAAATTTTTATGAAGTCGGGAAAAGTTGTTGAAGTTGAAAAATTTTGATGAATTCAAAAAATGTTGAAAAATCGTGACGATGTCGAAAAGTTATGGATGATGTCGAAAAGTGGAGGACATAGTCAAAAAATATTGCTGAAGAATTATAATGAAGTAAAAATATGTAGCTGAAGTCACTAAGTTATGAATAAAGTCATAAAATGTTGCTGAATTAAAAAAATGTTGAAGAAGCCAAAAACAAATGTTGCAATTGCATTAGTAAAATTTTGACGAATTTGAAAAATGTGGATGAAATCAAAAATTTCTCTTGAAGTTGAAAATTGTTGATAAAATTGAAAAGTGTTATGAAACGCGAAACTCAAATATATTATGAAAGAAAAACAAAAAAAATTTAAAATCGTGAGAGAAAATATCGCATGAGAGAAAATATCGTATGAAAGAAAATATCACGAGACAAAACATCTCATGATAGAAGATTGTAAAAATTTTAGAATCGTAGGAGGACATGTTGGATGAGAGAAAATAAACCATGAGATAAAATATCACATTCGAGAAAAATCATAAAAAATTTATGAATCTTGGGAGAAAATATTGGTCGAGAGAAAATAAACCACAAAATAATATATCACATTACAGAAAAATCATTAAAATTTTAGAATCGTTGGAGAAAGTATCGTGCGAGAAAAAATATCGCATGAAAAAAAATGGCGCGAGAGAAAATCTCATTATAGAAACATTATAAAAAATTTTAGAATCGCGTGAGAAAATAATGCATGCGAGAAAATATCGAATGAAAGATAATATTGTGGGAGAAAATATCTCAAGGTAAAAAAATTATAAAAAGTTTCAGAATAGTGGGAAAATTTAAAAAATTTTAATGAAGCTGAATAATGTTGCTAAAGTTGAAAATGTTGATGAAATAAAACAAAAATGTCTTAAGCATCGTCGAAGTCAAATTCGTAAAATGATGGATAAAGTCAAAGAATGTTGCTAAAGTTGAAAAACTTTAATTAAGTCGAAAAATGTTGCACAAGTCAAAAATTTCGAAGAAGCCAAAAAAAAAAAGAA
The DNA here is from genome assembly GCA_951812925.1 of Calliopum simillimum. Classification (NCBI taxonomy): domain Eukaryota; kingdom Metazoa; phylum Arthropoda; class Insecta; order Diptera; family Lauxaniidae; genus Calliopum; species Calliopum simillimum. The sequence continues at coordinate 7,899,742 of OX638370.1, forward strand.
TATTTCGATTGTCGTAGAATCTTGACGATGTCGAAAAATATGGATGAAATCAACAAATTTTGTGAAAGTGAAAAAATGTTGATAAAGTCGAAAGTCCGACAATTGCAAGAAAATGTTGACGAAGTATGTTGAATGAAGTTAAAAAATGTGACTGAAATTGAAAAATGTTGGTGGAACTTTTGAAAATTTCCAAAAATGTGGGTGAAGCCTTAAATTGCCGCAAGAGTTGAAAAATTTCGACAACGTTAGGAAATGCGGCTGAAAATAGGGAATGTTGATGAAGGTCACAAATATTGGATGAAATGGAAAAACGCAGATGAAAAATTTTGCAATAGTCATAAAAAAATATTAAAGCTCAAAAATGCTGTTGAAGTTAGATTATTATTGTAAACGAAAAATTTTGAAAAAATGCGCAAATGTTGCAATGTTGTGAAATGATCGAAAACACAGTCGAATATTATTGAAACAGTCACAGTTGAAAATTGGTGAAAACATTTTAAAAATTTGTTGATTTTTCACTTTGTCAATATTTTAAATTTTCGTAAATTTTTTGTCCTTCATTTTTACCAATATGCCTCATCTTTTCCACTGTAGTGAACTCATAAAGAAAAAAGAACATGTTAGTCACACAAATGCAAAAGCAACGAGCGTAACAAAAAACAGGATAAAGTGTCCTTAATACTTAATTTAATGTCAGCTTATTTAATGGAAGCTTTGATATTTCAAATGCAAGCTCTTTGTGGCATAACAATAAAATATAAGCAGGAAGGAAGCATGGGATTATGATATAGAGTCATTTTCTTTTTTGATAAATTCTTATGGAAATGAATTCATTTATACATATATGTTTCATCGTATTTTCCTGATAAAGTAATCTATTTTTAGATTTTTTTTTATTTTTTTATTGAATTTTATTTTAGCAATATGTTGCTGCAGCAAGTTTTATTTTTATTTGAGCATTTTGATGCATAAAGTTTTTTGAACAAAATCGAATTAAAAATATGTGCATACACAGATATTGTATTCAATTAAAAGTTTTGCAAACAAATTTCTCACAACATGCACAATCTAAGTTATGTGTGTATGTGCGTAGCAAATACCAAAACAAATTCCAATAATTTATTTGTGTTTATAAGTAAGCAAAGTGGCAATCAAATTTTAATAAATAACATAATATTTATTGAATCAATCAATAATTTCATTTAATTAAATACAAATATTGAATTCCTTTAACGCAGAAAACTATGCAACAAATTTGTTTAGTGTGGAATATTTCTTTGCATTCCAGCTTAAGTGAGTTCACGTTAATAAAAACTAAATTTTTAACAAATTCTAAGAATTTAATTTAATGATGATGACATAAAGAGCTGAAAAGTTTTTTATTAACTAAATTAACTTTTAATTGCTTTATATTTCTTTAATGCCCTAGACAGACGACAGCTTAAGTCCTGATAATAGACGTTATAATGTGAATGTTTTCAATGCATGATTTTTGGCATTTTTTAAATACATTTTTCATAGACATTGACTAAAAGAAAATTTCCCAATTCAGGGTCCAAAAAATTCTAATTAGCTTTTCTGATGCTTAACTCACTATTAATATGGTTTTTGATGTTTTAGAATTTTTTGGTCCCTGAATTGGGAAGTTTTTTTTGAGCCAATGTCTATGAAATATGTATTCAAAAAAATGCTCAAAAACATGCAATAAAAAGTTTCACATTGTTCGTAATTTCAAAGCTGCCGTCTGTCTGGGGCATAAGCTTCCATAGTTTAATCAATTGGTTCATTGCTATACTCAGCAAAATGTTTTTTTTTTGTTTTTTTTTTTTTTTGTAAGGTATGAATCCGATTAAGCATACCACTATTTATATGGTTGCACAATTGAATATAATTTTAAAATCATTACAATGATATTAATATTCAACACAAAGAAAATCACTGTAATACAGTTAGCTGCATAATGCGTGTAATATTTATGTGAATAAACATATCTGAATTAATTTGCAGTTTTGTGGTATGAAACCACAAAGAAAAAAAAAACAGAATTTTTTTGCCTACTTAATTTTTTTTTAAATGAAATACCGCAAAATGATACTTTTGCTTTTGACAATAACGAAAAAATAGGGTAAACCCGGAAAATATGTTAAGTGTTTTGCTAAACTGCTATATAAACTGCTAATATTAAAACTTCCATAGAGCATTTTTCCTATTTAAAGTCCGACTTTGCGCCCACTGTGTAACTAAACCAAAACAAAAATTAAAAATTTTATAGTTTTTTTTTTCCATCCCTAAGTATTATCTGGCGATTGGCGTAAAAATTTTTTAAATCCATAGCACTTTCAAATTTTACCTATTTATGGCCACAATCTCCGATTGTGTGCCGGTCTGTGTTTCCGTCCAGACGTCAGGATACAAGAGAGTCGCGTCACCGCTGGCTCCCTGTTGTGCTCTTCTAACCTGTCTTTATTCGTCTTGTTTGTTCACGAAAGCCCGCGCCACCTCGAGTCAGGTCAGGAAATTGTACAGAAAACAAAGCCTACTCTCTTAGTCACTGTCCACTGTTACGTATGTACTGGGTTTTTTCTTGAAAGTCTCAGTTTCGTCCATGGATGGTTGAAATATTTGAAGAACATGTCTTACCTAGTTGCCGGTTAGGTTACTAGAGAACGATACCATCGCCAAAACTTACATTCCACCATTCCGTTTTCATCAACGATCAGCTGTTTCCTTTTATTGAAAAGATTTGACAGTTGGCACTCACTGGCACCAGGTTTGCTGCTGCACGCTTTAATCTCACAATTTTCGTTCAACTGTTTATCAAGCGGTTGCACGATAATTTGTCAAGCCCGTTGGATGCGGTTGTCCTCAAACTATCTAAGTACTTACAAAAACATCCTTAGTTTAAAATTAATTCTAGTCTTGTATAGCTAATAATTCAGGTTTTGTTTCTTAAAAAATGGGTTATTTAAATTATATTAATGTTTAATTAAATGCTGGAAACACAGGATGTGGGTGTAAATTAGGGGTCCGATTTGCGTACTTACATTACCAACAAGTCTTCCACGCAACTGAATTAAATGTTGTCCATATCTAAATACTACAAAAGCGGCATGTCTTGCCACATCTCCCGGGATTACCTCATAGAATTTGCATGTATTTAAACGGCAAAAAAGGGGAGATATGAACCATCTGGCACACTGGGATTTATCAAAAGGTCTCAGAAATTTTACGTGTTTTGTTTTTGAGGGTCGGACAGAGGTATTTTGTTTGCAAAAAAAGCAATTTTTTATGAAAGGAAGGCTTGTCTGTTTCGCATCGCGCACATTTTTGGGATATTTCTTGCCTTGTTATATCTAATTAAGCATTTCATCATTATTATCTAAAGAAATAATGTGTGGCATACATTTAGGATTTTAGTTAATTTTTTCCGAAAGGTGTCTGTGGGCGTATCGTGCCCAATTTTGGGATATCTAAATAAGTGTTTCATTGTTATAGTAGCATTCCTACTAGTTTTTTGGAGGACGTGTCACCGCCAACTTTTCAAAATTATGGTCTATAATTTTTTGACACTGCTCACTTAAGATTAAACGCCATTGCACAAAGTATACATACAACTATGTTAAACTTATCTATCAAATTGCTACACCACCATGCCATTTTAATTATGCAATAAATTCAGTTATTAGCAGCAAGATATGCGGAGCGGAATTCATGTGATAGAACACATACAAGCATGTAACCAATCTTGCTATATGATATATTTGGCAAATATCCAAGTAATATTCAACACTTTCTATATAAGTATAGAGCAATCTCCAACAGCAAAGCAGAAATTAAAATTTTGTAATAAATTGTAAATGTAATTTATGACAAGCAACAGCAGCTGCTTCCAGCGCCTTAAACTATGCAGTAACAAATTATTATTAGTAAATTGTTATAAATTGCAATTTAAATGCAGGCGGTAACTAGAACGCCGTTTTAATTGCATTTTTGGATGGGAAAACACGAAAGCAGCAAACGCAAACAGCATAATAATTGCAGTGATAAGATAAATGTAAAACATTTTTACTACAATCACTATGTAGTAGTACCAAAAACAAGGACAACGTGCAAAAAGCCAACAAAATCCCTATAACAGTCAAGTAATAAATTGCGGGCAATAAAATTTTTGCGATTGTGTGTCTGCGTGAGTTTAAACATTTTTATTGAAACTACTTCATCTACTATTTATGCATGTGTGTGTGCATACATACGCATAGCATGGTATTGTTCCTTGTATTGTGTTCCCGTAGACAATAACAATGACAATGGCGATTTACGTTGGCGACACAGCGATAGCAATTGCCAGTTAAGCGTGACGAAGTTAAAAGTTAAAATTTGTGGCTTACTACTCGTTACTTGGCTGTGTGCATACATATATACATATATCTACACACACACATATAGGTTTTCATGATCACCACCAACGCCTTTGGGTTTAGAGAAATGGTAACGAAAACGAATGGCTGCTGTGTTGTGTGTGCACGAAATTGGATAATAAATTTGGATTGTCGATGAAAAGTTGCATAGTTTGGTGTTGTGTGTACCCAGTTGGAAATTTATGGCATGTATCATTGGAACATTCTCCATGGTTTTTGACACAGCTCAAAGCCTCTTCTACAAGCGAACCTTTTTAATTTTGCAACAGCTGCTTTGCTTTGTTTATCTACTGTATAAATCGTGTCGTCGTCTAACGCAACTTTAGCATTGTACTCTTTAAACCATCTTGTCGCAGCTGGTACTTAGTTGTTTCTGTTTAGTTCTGTGCTCGCATTATGTTGTACAGTAGTATGACTTTGTAAATTTTTTGCAAAAAATAGAAGATGCATGCTCAATCAGATATAACTTGTTAAAAATTGTTCCAAAAGTGAGTGCGTCTACCTCCCAAAAAAAATTGTTTAATCCTAAATATATGCAACACATAATATCCGTACATAAATTGCATTGAAAATCATATGAACTTTTTCAGAAAATTAATCAATTTTTCTCTTGGCTTATATATGTCCAACATTTTTTGATTTGAAGTGAAAGAGTAGATTCTCACCTTTAATCTTTTAAAACTAGAATACGCAGCTAGACATAGCCAACTAAGTAATTTTCCAATTTTCTAATGTCAAGGTGAAAAATGTGAGATGTCGCACGATTCGCTCCAAGTATTTTTGAAATCGTAATGAAATAAAAACCAAGCCATTTTATGAGAAATCTCGGCTTAATGCGGTTTTTATTTTAATAAGATCCCAAAAATACTCAAAATGAAGCGTGTGATAACTCAAATTTTCACCTGGAGTCAAGGAATAAAAAAAATAATGGCTGATACTTAACCTTAGACATACATTGTTTTTTTTTTTTAGCTAAAAAAGGCAAAAGAAACAAATTTTTGAAATTCCACCACACTGTAAAACTTTAAAACGTCTTTTTGGATAAAACTTGTTGTCCCAAAGTCAAAGCAAAAACACATAAAAAACATTTTTTCAACATATTTACCGATTGTATGCTGTTTTTGTGGATCTGATTAGCCATTTTCCCCAAAAAGCGGGTTATAATGGGTGTAGCGAACCTTTCTGCTAGCAATTTTGCTCGCCGGTGGCCAGCCGTTCAGATTCAAAAATTTATAACAAAAAGGGCGGCCTCTTGGTTTGAGTTCAAAAACCTGGGTTAGAGTTTTAAATATTTATTTCATTTTTTAATTGCCCTTGATTTTTTCTTGCTTAAAAATACTTAATAATTCGAAAACACATCTCTCTTCTCCCCACCATCTCTACTATGTACTTTGCGTCGTTCTCTCTGCCAAACAGTCGTGGTCTAGTGTCGTGTAGTAGTAGTGCAGGCAGCCACAAAAAAAACTACGTCACAGACTGAATGTGTTCTTCCAAAAATACTGTACTTTTTTGCTTTCCTTCGTGTGTCTACTCCGTCTTTGAGAGAGAAAGCATTAACGTTAGCCGTAAGCAACTGATCTAGCATCGGGTCAGGCATGATGTTCGAACTTTTTCAAAGATACTTTTTTTTTAAAAGCCAATAGTACTTTGGGTACTTTTTATTTTTGTAGCCTTGGGTATATAAAAAATAGAACAGATAACATTAAACCTTGTACGTAGTTAATTTATTCACCAAGACCAAAGATTCTATTCCCCTAGACTTTTATTCTAACATTTTTAAATTTAATGGAAAAAGTACAAAACTTTTGGAAATACGGCCTTTTGATTTGAAACATTTGGAAATAAGCCCTTTTGTTTTTAACTTTTTAAAATCACTAATATTTCACCATGTGAAAATTTAAGCAGCTGTTTATAGGCTTGATACGATACAAAATATTATACGAAATACGTCTTTTTCTATCGAACTCTAAAAGTTTCTATGGAATTATATGGAAATAAGCTCTTTTGTTCCGAAATGTGATTTTTGAACACGATTTTCTCTTGGAAAAATGCATTTTTTGTGATGGATTTTGAACTTCGAGGTCGAAACTGTAAACACGCGCTTTTGAAAAATCACTCATATATCAACAGTAATTATTTACTCATTTTGTTAGTATTAATAGAATAAGTTTGTGTTCCAAAGCTTAAACAATGGCTTATTCTCTGTACACAATTTAGAAACTTTAAATGGAGTAGTACTGAATGTTAGCTATTGAAAAAATGCACTCTGTCAGTGTAGTATTTTGCAAAATGCTATAATGAGTTTACATACTAAGTAACGCAAAAAATTACGAAAGGACTTTTTTGAGTCGAAAGTACTTCAGTAGTTTTGTTAAGTTAATAGTACTAAAATAAGTACGATTCCACTACATATATCATCCCTGCATCGGGCTACTCACGTCTAGTGCGGATGTTCTCTTCCCCTCTTTCAGTTATTTTTTCTTTGATATTTCTGACTCCTTCGCCCTTAATAGAGAGAGCGAACACACGTTAATCGTGAGCAACTGATACGCTATCAGGTTAATCACGTTTAATGTGGCGGATGCTCTTACCACCCTGCATTTTTTCTTCTGGTCCACGTTTGTAAGTCTGTTTTGCGATGAAAAGAGAAAAGAGAACACTTATGGCAAACGGATTCAGAATCGGGTTTGACCGCAAGTCTGCTCTCATCACTTATATATTAGCCGTGAGCAAGTGATCCATCATCGGTCTTCTCACGCCTAATGTGGTGGTCCTCTTTACCACCCTACGGTATGTACTCTGATCTATTTGCTACGCTGCTGCTCCCACAGGTTTGAAATTAGGTCGCACCTACGAATAACTGGTTCAGTATCGGGCTACGTTTGCTTAGTGCGGCGATTTCTACTATAGACTGTGTCGATTCCCTCGGGTGTGTCTAAATTTATCTTATATTTCTTTGTCATCTATCGAATTGGGCGACAGCTGGGTGTCAAAAACAGCTGTTTTGCAGTGTTGCCGTGTATATAACTTTTAGTGATGAGGTGTGGATTTTACCCTTAACTAAATTTATGGTTATCCTCCTTAGCTAACTACTTAATTTTGACAATAAATCAATATTTTCATTAATTATAATACAATTGATTACATTTCATGTGTAATTCATTATACATAAATAAAAATATGATATTAAGTATATTGTATAATAATACGCATTTTATATGAAGCGATGATTTGTAGGAGAAAAACGCAGCTCCGCCAACTTTCCTCTTCACATGGCTTAAAATATTACACAAAAGGTTTTACGGAAAATTTAATTTTTAGCAGTATTTATTTGTTTTCTTTCATATCCTAGTAGTGTCAACTAGACTCAAATATTTGGTAAATAAAAAGCGGTCTCAAGACATGGCATATCTTCAAACAGAATGTCTTAAGACTCATACAAGCTCTTATGCAAAAATTGTGTAAGATGGTTCGCCAATAAATTTCTAATTAGATGGCGCTGTTACTTTCTTGTTTGTAACATTGCTCAATTCAAGCCACACGAGATGGCACTGACGACAGAATAGTGCAATGCATATTTACTTTTATTATTTAGCTTTTTTCTGTTCTTTCTGAACAATACATTAGAAAATAATGTAAAGGATAATGAAGAACAATCAGTTTTATATAAAAAATTTTCTCTTCATTATTTTTTTATATGAAAATTTTAAATATTCCATTGTTATACTTAAAATAATTAATCATCCAATGCCCTACTGGCACCATACTTAAGTGCCATTATAGTATTTTTTACTGGTCGTCCATTGTTTTTCTTACCACTCAATTTTATTACAAAAGACGTTGGTTGGTTGCTTCATTGTTGAATTGTAACAATGAAGATTAAAAGCCAAAGTAAATGCAACGTCATACATCTACATCGTAGTGCTGTGTGGTGTACTTGTACTGACCAAAAGGACGATAACTTGGTGAATAATGTTATCCTTGATCTTTAATTTAATATTTTGCCATACATTTTTACAAGTTTATATTGATGCAAGTGTACATGAAGGATAAAGATGGATAGTTAAACTAACTTGAATTTATTATATGTATTTTTTGCGTATCCCTCAGTGAAAATATTATAAAAAACTTACATAAAATTTCCAAAAAGATACTTTCATGCATTGTATACACGTACAACAATGAAGCAATTAATAAAGCAGTGTGAGTTATTATTCTTTTGTTTTTTTTTTGTAAAATTGCCAAATTTATTGAGAAAAAAGTGTATAATTGAAATTGGCTTTTGTGGGAAAACTTTAAATGCAGCATATGATTTTAGTTGCGTTTCAATATGACTCTGCTTTTTCATGTGAAAATTGTGCAAATTGCTTGCTACGATATATCAAATTGCCCCCGGGGGTGCTTTCATATTTTCTTACAAATTTACTGCATGTTGTTGGCAGCAAAACCGACTTCAATTAAAACTCCAACATCTATATTTCGTATGAATTTACAAGAAATATTGTGCATTTCTGAAGAAATAACACTTTTTGATACTTAAAGAGTTACTAAGCTACATGTATAGTAGTCCTTCGTAGGTGCAGTATTGTTGAGTTATTTTAACCCTCCATTTAGCTGTTAGTTGAACGTTGTTATTTGACTTAGGAATTTAATCATGGGGCTCCGGATACAGAAAGTTTTTTAAGACCCGAAATTCCAATAAAAAAAAAACCTTAATTCCTTCTGAATGAGATACTTGTTGAATAATTGCGAAATTTCTTAATGTAAAAGACCATGTCTTGCTGTACAACCCAAAAAAATAAAAATAAATATTCAAATTCTGGTGTTACAAACTTTGAGAATTGAGCTGAGAATTTTGCTTGTTTTTCAATTACCATGATACTTAAGACTTGAAGTCAAATGAAGTTTTTTATGTCATGAGATTTTTACTTCATAAGATTTTTATTTCATAAGATTTTTATGTCATGCAATTTTTATGTTATGCTTTTATATGTCATGCGAATTTTATGCCATGTGATTTTTATGTCGTGAGATTATTTTTACCTCATGGAATTTTTATGTCATGAGATTTTTTAATCATGAGATTTTTGTGTCAAGAGATTTTTTTATCATGAGATTTTCAAAACATGAGATTTTTATAATATGAGATTTTTATACGATAAGATTTTTATATCATGAGATTTTTATATCATAAGATTTAATGACATTTAGTTTTTACATTAAGAAATTTTATGTTATGAAATTTTTGAGCATATTCGCAACGAGATTTACAAATCTCATCACAGCTACATAAATCTCCGGTGGAAACTTAGTTTTAAAGTTTTGTTGTACAAAACATGGCCAGGTATTTTTAAATATTGTATATCATAGTCGACCTGCTACATCAAATTGGAAAAAACTATAGCATCATTTGCCGAAATATCACGGAAAAAATGATAGTGATACAAAAATTCAAAATGGTCTGACAGAACACAAATCTAAACGCAGGGTTAAATCTATTTGTTTAACTTTTTGATATAATGTCTTTTTTTTTCTCTCATTGTCTCTTTAAATTGTGTGCATTGAATTAAATTTCATTTTAAGAATAATATTTTCTTCATTATTTCTGCATAACTACGAAGCACCAATGTAAGAAAAACTTTCAAGAATTTCAATTATGCATTCAAGTTCCTTTTTTCCTTTTTTTGATGCAAAAAATATTTAAGTAAAACTTTTGAAAATTTTTTATAAATAAAGACGGAATTTCTATTAATAAGCGTAAAATTTAAAAGCATTGTTCTTTTCTATTATCATTCTGCTTATTAAGAAATATGTCTGTCAGGATAACAACCTAACTATGTTGCTGCTCCCTTGCTGCTGTCGCCAAAGGCTATTGAAATTTGCATTTTCCCATGCACAGAAATTATGCAGCTGTGCTTTTGAAGTGCAAATGTTGCGCAGCACTAAATGCCAGCACAGTCTTTGCATAAAGTGCTTACGGTGACACATTCATTACACCAGCGGCAACAATGACGTTGACATTTCGTACAAAATACAAAAGTTGACAGTCAACGCGTAAAAACTTCAACTAAACACAACAATGAACAACATGCTCCCCGGGAAAAAACGGAAAACAAATGAACAGTTGAACACAATGCGTTAAGTTGCACTGTGAAAAATTTTGTTGTTGACTAAGCTCAATGAAATTGAAATGTGTTGCAAAAAAGTAGCTTTTTTTAATAACTAATTATGTGAGTTCTATTGCGAAATATTTTGTGTTGCGGTGTGACAATTTGCATGCAAGTACTATAAGGCAACACAATAGTACAAAATGATTTATTTGTAAAAAATGATTTATTTGCTGGAATTTGACATTGTTTCATCATCAACTCAAAAGTCACAGCACAGTCCTTCTCTTGTCACTTTTACTCTGTGTTGTTGACACAATCAATGCCAAAAGCAGCAGCAAAATTGCTGCAGGTGCACGCTGACAGCATTTGTGCATGTGTGCGTGTATGAAATTGTGTTAGTGAAATATTTTTTAACATTCCCCAGCAAACATTTTCAATCGCGGAAGAATCGTATTCGATTCACCTAGACGATTAAATCAATCGTCCGCGACAGTCGCATTCTACTCTTCCGCGAATGTTCAGGCGTGAGAAATTGTCCGGCCGAATACGATTGTTTTAGAAGAATCCTCTAACAACTCCCCGAAATGAATCCGCAAACGATCCCCAGGAAGAGTCATCTGGCGACTCCCCAAGATGAATTTGCAAATGATCCCCAGGAAGGGTCAACAGACGACTCCGCAACATGTTTTTCAAAGCGAAAAAAAACTTGAAAAAAAAAATAAAAAAAATAAAATATGAAATGGCGACATAAAAATAATTTCATAAGAAATTGCTAATTTTTGTACAATAAACTGTCAAAATTTATGTGCCGTTAAAAATATACCGTGTAGTTTGACATTTTGCTTCGTGAAAAATACCGGGCCTCAGAAATATTGCCTTTTAGAAAAAAAAATTATTAATTTTTGTCGAAATTTTTCAGAAGATGACGTCATGTCGTAGTCGGCCATCTTGTATCGTGTAAAACTCGTCTGAAGGAGTTGTTGGTTATTCGTAAAGAAGTTCGATTTCAAACCATCATCCAGAAGAGACTTAGTCGAATCTTTTTTTATTCGTTTTGGGCTTTTTTTTATGAATTTTTTTTTTGCACCAATCGATGGGGAAAGGCCGAAAATATATTTTGGTCATAACCAGATTTGGTTCCGGGCCCTCTAAGTGACCGATTTGGGCCCATTTTTGTAAAAAAATTTTATTGCACCAATCGATGGGGAAAGGTCGAAAATAGATTTTGGACATGTCCAGGGGTGTCTCCGACCCCTCTAAGTGACCGATTTGGGCCCATTTTGGAGAAAAAATTTTATTGCACCAATCGATAGGGAAAGGTCGAAAATACATTCTGGACATGTCCAGGGGTGTCTCCGACCCCTCTAAGTGACCGATTTGGGCCCATTTCGGTGAAAAATTTTTATTGCACCAATCGATAGGGAAAGGTCGAAAACAGATTTCGGATATGATCAGAGATGTCTTCGAACACTCTAAGTGACCATTTTGGACCCATTTTTGAAAATAAAATTATTGCGCAAAACTCGCCTGGAAGAGTTGTATATTCATTGCGAAGATGTTTGATTCGCAATGATCTTCTAGAAGAGTGTAAGGAGGAATCTTCTGTTACTCGCTCTGAAGTTTTGTCGCGTAAAACTCGCCTGGAAGAGTTGTATATTCATCGCAAAGATGTTTGATTCGCAATGATCTTCCATAAGAGTGTAAGGAAGAATCTTCCGTTACTCGCGCTGAAGATTTGTCGCGCAAAACTCTCCCGGAAGAGTTGTATATTCATCGCGAAGATGTTTGATTCGCAATAATCTTCCAGAAGAGTGTAAGGAGGAATCTTCTTTTACTCGCGGAAAATTTTTATCGCGGAAAGCTCGCGTAGAAGAGCTTTAAATGCATCGCCAAATATGTGGAAGATTGTCCGCGATTGAAAATGTTTGCTGGGTCACAACGTTTCTGGTTGTCACACACGTACATGAGCGCATTCTGCGCGCAATAAATCACAGCTCCGTGCTCACCATCACCACCAATCACTTTGCTTTTGCATCACTGTGTGATTTCGTCTCATTGCATATGACTTCCCTGCTTGTCACTCTTTTAAAGTACAGTGCAGAGTCTGCCGATAAAAATGTGAGCATGACAAATTGATAATAAATTTCGAAGGGGAAGCAAAGTAAAGAACGAAAGTGCACCGAGAAAAAAATAATTCGTACTACATTATTTCTTGCAAATTTTAATAGAATTTCAAATCAGTGTAGTGACAACTTCCCAATAAAATAAATTTTACTGTGCTTTTTTAGTAAATTCAGAATTTTTGCACAACCTCATTAAAAAAAAAGTGAAAAAAATGAAGTGATATTTACTTTACTGTAAAGCTTAAAAAAATAAAACTAACTGCGCTGGGATTCAAACCGGTGTACGTCCGTGAAATAAATAAAAACATATAATTTTTACTTACAATTACAAACTTGTTAGACCTTTACACCACAAACCTATATGATAAAGAGGTATAAATTTGTATACTAAGCAGTTGTCTGTGACAATATAATAATTTTTACTAGAATTATAAATTAAGAATGGTTTCATAATTTAAAGTAATTTATGTAGAAGACTTAATGTTAATTTATTTTATTTTTTACCATTCAAGTGGAGTGGTGTAACGAAAATTTTTCGCCACTAGCCGGGGTGAAGCCGTCGGTGCCCAGAGTTTAGGGGAGATGTGTGTACCTTGGTCCGAGTGTCGTTTGCCACTCAACAGTTGCACGTGTTCGATAATGTTCTTCTATGGAATTTTCCACTCATACCGCTGACTGATATTAGTAGACTTCAGACCGCCAAGCTGTATGCGTGTATAAAAAGTGAAGGAAAAAGAGTTTTTTGTGTGTAAAAATTTGTTTTTGAAGTAAACTAAGAAATGTTTTGTGAGATACTTGCTTGAAATATTTCAGGAAGGAAGTTTAGTTATTGTTTTAAGCTTTTAGTGTGTTTTAGATGTATTTTCAATAATATATATTTTGCGTGTTGACAGTTTTTAATACATGCTATCTGTGTGTACCTTGAACCTATGCTTACTGACGAGTGAGCTTTTTTCGACGGGCAACCAGAAAGCCATAATCGCCTTTCAATATAGTATTATTTTTATTATTTACGTGATTAATGTATTTATTTGCAACCATTTTTGTTTAATTAATTGTTTTTTTCTAAATGGACTTTTTAGTGTTATAATTTTTGTTTATAATTAATTTTTTTTTTTAATTGAAAAAGACGTTTCTTTTGATTACATAATAAATGGTTCTTTTATAATTTATTACCTAAATACAATGTATTCTCTTTTATTTTTGATAGTCCAAGGTACACTTGCATGGTGTACCTTGGACCGTTTGAGATTGCAAAGGGAAAAGTAATATTTCTACTCAATGGTAAAACATAGAAATATCATTGTCACGTCATTTGATGCTGCAATCATTGTAAAAATATAATTTAATCAAAAAACTAAAGAAACTTTTTTTGAAAATCCAGCACATTAAAAAAACTGAAAAGCGGACCAAGGTACACACATCTCCCCTATATACAAAAATTTATTCCCCGCCAAGGAATTGAACATTTTTCATTATTTTCACTGGTTTTGTTTCACAATTTTATTTCATTGATGTTATTCCTTCTGAAAAGCACTCTTAAAATATACTAGCTATAAGCTTAGCAATACGGATGACAAATGGGCTATGTACAGATGATGACAAAATGGGTAAAAAGTGAATGCCTCAGTCAACCGAACCTGGAGTTGTGCCACCACTACCTCCCTACACTACTTGTCGCGTTCGCGTTGCCGATCTGTTAACCTGTCCTTGTTTGTCTTGTTCGTTCACGAGTGCCCGTGCCACCGCTACACTCTCGAGCTGGGTCAGGAAATTCTTTAGAAAACTAAGTCTACGGTCTTAGTCACTGTCCACTGATACATGTGCATTGGTTCTCACTTGAAAGTCTCAGTTTTGTTCAAAGGTGGTTGAAATATTTAAAGAACACGTCTTACCTCGTTGCCGGTTAGGTTACTAGAGAACGATACCATCATCGGAACTTACATTGCACCATTCCCTTTTCATCTACGATCAGCTGTTTCCTTTTATTGATAACATTTGTCAGTTGGCACTCACTGCTTCGGGACCACGGTTGCTGCTGCACGCGATAATCATGCAAGTCTAGTCCAACTGCTTATCAAGCGGTTGCACTATAGTTTGTCAGCCACGTTGGATGCGATTGTCCTAAAACTATCTACTTACTAAAAAATCCTTAGTTATAAATTAATTCTAGTCTTATTTAGCTACATATTTAATTAAAAACTGGAAACACTGAAGGTGGATGGAAATAAGGGGTCTGATTTGCGACCTCGCAATTTAAATCCCTGTGATGTTAGAAGTTTGGTGCAAGTGAGGATTAGTTTGTTTGTGCAATCTGCAATCTCTGTGGGTAGCACATTTCGTTCTATAAGCATTTAACAATGCCCGCAGCATTTTCGCTAATAAAGTTTATACGCATTTTGTTAATTTCGCGAACTTCTTCATGTATATGTGGCCGAGCACGATTATGGCTGCATTGTTAGAATATTATTGCTGGAATTTTCTGTTCATTTTAAACGCTATTGTAAAATAATAATACCCGAATAATTGAATTTGCTTGTTGAACAATACGAGGTATATTATTGTTTAGATGCCTTTATAGCGTTAGCTTGATTAAGCGCAAAATAATCTAAATTTTGTGTTGTATTGAAGGCAGTTTTGAGAATGGTGAATAAATTGATGATGATAATAGTGCACTAGTGGTTTTCTTTTTATTCTGCCATACAATATAGTTGATTTTCAAATTCAATGTAAATTTTGAATTTGGTATTTTCGTTTTGTTCATATCAATTCTTCGGTATTATACACACTCATAAGACTTATAATTCTTTAACCGTTCAAACAAAATTACAAACAAACAAATAAAGAATTTTAAACTGCCAGTATAAGTCAACGTTTTTACAAATTAATGAAATTTAGCAATTTCTCATACTGAAGATACCTGATGTTTGCTCTTCTTTAAAATTATGCTTAAATTCGCTATGCTTCATTACAGTTTCAGGGAGTAAAAAATAGAATATTAAATTTAAATGAATACAACGACCACAAAAAATAGAGCCACACAAGATGACCTATCATGAGTGAGTCCCCAAGTCTCCAACATCGGCGTACAAGACTCAAACTTATTTGCAAAGGAAAAAAGACACCATAAGACATTGTCTGATGAAATGAATACCTTTCATATGCAGGGTTTCACAAACCCAGCTACTTATAAAGTAATTTAGTCAAATTAAACGTCCACGCTAATGAATATTTCAAGTTAAAATGGTGATGATATAAAAGGCGTGAAAAAATTTGGAATAAAAGAAAAAAAATGTATGCGCATAATGACAGGGTATTTTTATTTTGGGCAAAAGAACCGCAGTGAATATTAATGAGCGTTGTT
Organism: Calliopum simillimum; assembly: GCA_951812925.1. NCBI lineage: Eukaryota > Metazoa > Arthropoda > Insecta > Diptera > Lauxaniidae > Calliopum > Calliopum simillimum. The sequence goes on from OX638370.1 coordinate 7,915,757, forward strand.
CAAAGACACGCAGCATATAAAGATATAAAAAAGAGAGGGGTGGAATTATAATCGGTATATTATGCTCTTTGTTACAACTAAATATATGTCTTTATCATAAATTGGAAATATTGTCTTTAAATTATTGTTATCGATTTTCAGGGTTCGACCTCTCGACCGCAAATTTCTTCCCAAAAGAAAGCATTTAAAAATGTTCCTTTTTTATGAGAGTGATTCTTCGCAAAATGTAATGTCTCGGCGCTCAAAACCATTTTTAAACTAAAATATGTTATTTTAAATATTTAATATATACCTATATTTAAGAAGAACTTTTATACTGTGAGTAGGAAAGTTGGCGGGGCAGCGTTTTCCTCCTACAAATCATCGCTCATATTATAAAAATTTATATCATATTCTTTTCTTTCAATTTATAATTAATTTATGTTATTATTAATTAAAATAACATTATAAGCATTAATAAAGTAGTTCGCTAAGAAAGATAACCATCATTTTAGTAAAAAGTTAAATCCCAACCACATGATAAAAACCAGACGCAACGGCAATACTGCGCAACAGCTGTTTTTGACACGCAGCTGTCGTTCGATCTGTTTGCTTTCACAGAAACTGAAAATAAATTTAGACACACAGTACTGGATCGAGACAGTCTTTGCGTGGCCGGCGACCAGTGAACAACAGCAGCAGCAGCGGTAAGCAAAAGCACACACAAGGCGGTAAGCGGCAACCTAGAGGGAAACAAGGTATTTGCTGAGTTAAAGTGGTAGTAGTAGGGCATAGAAGCGTAAAGATCGTGGCTCTAAGCATACGTTGCCCGATAATAAATCAGTTGCCTGTAGTTAGTACAAAGGTGAGGGGTCGCACAAACGAGTAGCCTGAAAATATGTCAGTTATTCATGGGTGTGATCTAGTCTCGAATGGAGTCGGTTATGTGAACAGCAGAGAAATAAGAGGTATTTAGTCGCATGTAGGAAAGCATGTAGTCAATATACATGTACATTCCAACAGAAAAAGTGTAGCGTATTTAAAAAAAAAATATGCTCCCTTAAAACGGAAATGTGTGGAAAATTGTGAAAAATATTCGCGACGGAAGGACGAAAAGGCACAGTGCCAAGTAACAGAAAAAAAGGTCCTTAATTCAATGAAAACAGAAACCGTGTTAATTGCATTGCTAAGCACGGGGAGGGCAAGCTCAATGATATCGCGAAAATGTGACCAAAAAGTGGCTGAACCCTAAAACAACAGCAGCAACAATAATAATGCTACCAACAAAAAACAATCAATTAAATTGCTAACTGTTAAGATGTGAAATTTTGAATTGCTTTCGCTATAAAATTGAGCCATCACGCCTAAAAGTCAATTTTACAAGTGTTTCCGCGAAAAAAGGATACTCTTTAGTTGCAAGAGATCGCTGTAAGCAGTTCAAATAAAGTTTAAATTAAAATTTTACTCACACACGTTATACCGTTTAAGTTTTTTACATTTACTTTTAGTTTTCTTTTTGCTTTGCTTGTGGATGTTTAAATATCCTTAAAGCATCAAAGTGTCATGAAAAGTTTGCCAAGGACAATTTTCCCCCTACTTATTTGTCTTTGCAATTTTCTACAGTTGTGCACATTTAAATGCGCTTAAAGTATTAAATGTGTGGATAAAAATTTCAGTCAAAGGATGTAGCTATGTTCTTTAACCTCTTTAACATGTGTTAAAAGAAAAGAAACTAAACAGAAGAAAATCTTTGAAAAAATCCGCGTAATAGCAGTGTTTGCTGCGAGTCGTTAACGTTAAAGAGACCTGGTTACATTTTAATTCGCCATAATCAAGCGGCAGTCAAAAAATTGATTTTTCTGAAGAAATCAAAAACTGCGCTTTCGGACGGAAAAGTCGTGGGAACGATTCTTGGGATTCGAAGGATATAATATTCATAGAATTATCACAGAATGGAAGGACGATAAATCATACTTATCTGAACATTTTTGGCAAAAATCACACACCAGCCGCACAATTCGGTATAAATTATTTTGTAAACTCTACAAATGTTCAGAGCCAAAATTCTTTAAAACACTCTTCAGCCTAGGAAAAACTAACTAAACCTTCATGATATATTTATTTTTGTTTAAATAAATGTCTTGATATTATTTTGCATTGGATTTTGTGTGAAATAAGGATGTGAAACACCACAAATGTTATAATCGTATATGAGTGCATATGGCTTTTTCCTAGAAACTACTTTAAATATAGAAAGGCCAGATATTTTCTTAACAAGTATTATAATATTCGCCTTCACAGTTTTTTGGGGAAATTTTTTTAATGGTTTTTATTGTGCAGAATATGCCACGCCTAATTATTTAACATAGCCTAACTTTTGTAAATTTGTATTGTAATTGGATCACGAAATATTCTCTTACCGCGAAGAATTACACCTATCTGAACATTTTTGGCAATGGTCACAACAGAGCTGTATAATTCGGCACAAATAATTTTGTAAACTCTACAAACGTTCAAGTCCAAAATTCTTTAAAACACTCTTCGGCTTAGGAAAAACTAACTAAACCTTTTGTTTTTGTTGCATAAAATATACCACGCCTACTTATTTCGCATAGCCCAAATTTTGTTAAGCAGCAGAAATTTCCCACTTATGCCTTTCAAAAATAATGAATTAGTTTCACAAGATGAACAGATGAAGCAGCCACTTTCCAAATTTTATTGAGAAAAAGTGCTATTTCAACATGATAATGCACACTAGAGGTTAAGAGTTTTAAATTTTTTTCCAACTTCAATGTTACAACAGTTTTTCTCCAAAAACATACTATAGTTTGCTCTTTGGTTTTATCACGGAAGCTTTCAATAGTCTTTTCTTTTGCTTTAATTATTTGTAAAATGCCATTTTTTTCTTCCTTTCGTTTCATCTTCAAGAGTTTTATCTGTTTTTTTTCGTTCCTTTGCAATTGACCTAAATATACTTAAGTATTGAAGAAAGGAACACAGCACACAGTAATATCCTTTTTTTTCTGCAATGAAACCCTTCAATTCATACGAATGCTTCAGCACACATAAAGGCAAATAGTTAAACAAACAGAAAGTCAGTTATGAATCGCATATCCTTGCGCGCATCCTTTGATGGTTTTTTTCTTTTTTTTTTTTGCATATGAAGTGTGTGCATATTTGACGCGTTACTTGAATGCCATTGTAGTGATGTTACATACCAAACTTTAAAAATAAATTGGTAGTCGCTTGAAGTTCTTATATGGTAGTATCTGGTATTTCTAAAGCTATGTCAACAAAAACTTTTCAAGGGTTTCATTATGAAAGATGCTTCAGGAACTGCATGCGTTGAGGCTTTATATTTGATGTACTATATCTACAATAAGTCATTTTCAAGAAATCCATGAATACCCATGAAATTTTTTTACGAAACTTTGTGAAAAATTGGTTGGTAAGCTAAGCGGTGTTTTCAATGATTATAAAGTAAAGACTAAGGTGATGTTTGAAAAAAATCATAATATAGCGCACATATTTAGAAAAATAAGGCAATGCAGCATTGCTAGACTCATTTGTCGCAATTACCATAACCTTTTTTTTTAACATCACTAACAACACTTACACTGTTAAAACCTACAGACATAGTGTGTTTGTTTTAATGCCTCATGTCTGGAATGTCAATAAAAGACAAACAAAAGCAGCAGAACCAAAGCAGAGCAGAACCAGAGTAACAGCAGATAAAAAATGAAATCCAAATAAAGCGTCAAATGAACGAATGAATGGCAAAATGGTAAAACCTCCTCAGGCATCCAAGAGTTGTAAAATTTTATGCTGTTTTTAGCATCATGTCAACAGAGTCAAATGCCATAGCCTTTTTGAATGACTTAAGACTCTGTCATTCAACTCGTAAGTGAAGAGCAGCACATAAAACAAAATTAAGCGTAGGACACATTTTTCAATTTAATTTCAAAAAGCGATCTGGTAAGAGGCGCTGCTCTGTCCTCGAGAATCGCCTAAGTGATGAGTTTTTCCCTTTGTATTTTCAAGTTTCAGAGCAACACGCTGCAGGTTTTTAAATTTTTAAATTTCAAGCATTTGTTGTTAAATGGCTATGATTTCCATGATAGTTATTGCCAACACTAAGACACTGGAGTTGGATTTAAGTTAAACATCTATTCGATAGCCATAATTTAAGTTAAGGGTAAAGTCCCCACCACATGAATAAAACCAGACTCAACGGCAACACTACGCAATAGCTGTTTTCGACACGCAGCTGTCGTTCGATCTGTTGGCTGTCACAAAAACTGAAAATAAATAAAGACACAGCAGTGGATCGAGGCAGCCTTTGCGTGGCCGGCGACTGGTGAACAACAACAGCAGCAGCAGTAACCAGAAGTAACCGAAAAGCGGTAAGGTATTCGAAGAGCTAAAGTGGTTGTGACCTTAAACACACGTGGCCCGATAATAAATAAGTGAGGGTGAAAGGTGGCATAAGCGAGAAGCCCGATAATAAATCAGTTGGTCGCAGGTTTGGTCTCTCTCTCCGAAGTACAAAGCAGATGCAGAAGAATAAATAATAGCGTTAGAAGTGAGCAGCCTGATGCGATATCAGCTACCCACGACTAGAACGTACGCGTCCAAGAGAATACTATTGCGTTAGATGTGAGCAGCCCCATACTATATCAGCTACTCACGGCTATAGGGCATGCGTTGAAGAGAATACCATTGCGTTAGGTGTGAGTGAGGCAACTAGCCATTCAACCAGGCTACGGCTAGCGGTGGAGAGAGTGACGCACAGGAGAGAGAGTGGTGGGGAGTAGAGGACGTGTTTTGTTTATCATATTATTATAAGTATATTGAGAGAAACTGAATAAAGAAATAAAAATGAAGTAAATTAACAAAACTCCAACCCGTGATTTTGAATTTAACTAAGAGGGCGTTCTTTTGTTTTAGAAATTTTTGTTGCCGATTCCCTGACCACCGGCATGCAAAACCGCTAGTAGAGAGGTTCCTTACACATGATAACAAATTGTAGGTTGCAACGCATTTGTAAACCAAAATTATAGTTGCTTTCATACATTATCGCGAGAGAAAAAGAGAGAGAGAGACCGTAAAAAAATCAGCTACAAGCAGAGAGCGTAAAACTACAAAGTATTGTTACTTAAGCAGCATTTTGAAGTGTACACTACAATTACAGTATGTGCACTGAACTGAATTGAAGCAAATTATACAAGACAAGTCTGTGCAGTATTCGTTTTTCTTCTTTCATCCAAGTGCTGATATACTGAAATTTGCACGCGACACTGAACTGAAGTATTTGATAAATAAAAAGCGGGTAGAAGACATGATTTATTTTGGAACAAAAAGTCTAGAAACTTCAACAAGACGTCTAGTACACATAAAATGGGATTTAGATAAAAGAGGAACGCAAATGTTTGGAATTATCAACATTTGAATGTGTCCGAATTCTGTACTCTACCCTAAGTCACTAAGGGATATCCACCAAGAAATATCGTTAAAACTTTTTTAAGAATTCAGTTACTGAATTATAATGCATATAAAATTTTATAATAATTTCATTTGATTATTGCTGCTACATTATTTTGCGCATCACACTGCCTATTTCTTCAATTTGTTCATCCTAAATACTTCCTCGCATACTTTGAAGAATTTTTAGTATTTTGTGTTCTATAAAATTTATTCGCAAACTTTTTTTCAACTTCATGGTTTATTTTTAAAAATCTGTGACAAAAAGAAAAATAATCTTAGCACCCCAATGTCAATATAAATTTCTTCATACGTACCAACTCGTATTTAAAAACATGTTACTTTTTCCGACTTTTTTAATTCTCTTAAAATTTTTGTACAATTCTCAAATTTTTTGGAAAAGTTGGAGTGTTTATTTTCCAGAGAAAAGTAAATTCTACTTATGAGGATATTAATACTGCGTTGAAATTTGGTATCTAAATAAATAAGGATTATTTCTCAATGCAATGTATTTGAGTAGATTAATTTAGTTTAATTTAAGTGATTAAAAGCTTTTCACATTAAACATTTAAGTCATGAAATTATGCTGTTTATCCTTCACTCGTATATGTTCTTTAATGGTTTTCAATTTAAAGTTACTTACATCGTTTAACCCATATCCAACCGCGCTGCAAAATTTATTAAATTATTTGATACAAAGTACGTTATGCTGAAAAATCCAGTGTTTGGGAAATTTTAGCACCACGAGGCTTATGGGCAGAAAAGTTAGTTCTATCAAAGGTATTGGAAAACAAAGTGGAAACGGAAAGTAATAATTTCGAAAAATCAATTAATCAAAGCCATATAAGGCACTAAGCTTCTTTCAGATATTATCTACTTTCATCGTTTAAAAAATTATAGAAAATGGACAACTTAAAAGTTTGATTAATCGAATAGCAGTTGAAAATGGGTTAACTGTTGTCTTTTTAGTTAAATAAAGAAAGTTAAATGCAAAGCATGTACATGGAAAGTTAGTGACAAATAGTTCTGAGCTACTTCGGTTGTAAGCAGTTTTAACGTCAAACTGATAAATATTTCAAAACATTTCATCTCAACTTTGCTTGCAATTTGCACACTAAGTATGTTTACTTATACAAAACAAAAAAATAATATTTCGAAGCTTTTGGATGACCACGCCCACATACCCACTGCACTAGCAAAGTTTTCTATCAAGTCTTAACTTAAAATTTTTCAAAATCGCCAGACCACAGCCCTATAATTCGGTACAAATTATTTTGTAAACCGTACAAATGTCCAAATCTAAAATTCTATAAAATCACTTTTAAACTTAAAAAAAATTTGCTAAAATAACTATGCTTGTTTAAATGAATGTCTTGATTTTATTTTGCATTATATTTTGTATGAAATTAAAATGTGAAATACTACAAATGTTTTTTTTTTTTTAATGTACTTATGAACATTCGCAAAAAGCTAATTGAAATAAAGAAAGCTAATTAGTTCAATTTAAATTTATCATACTAAAGAAAGCTATGTTCACACCAAGCTTGCTAAGATTTGGTTTTTCCAGTCCATTCAATAGTTTTTCTGGTATAGAAAATGCCACGCCTACTTATTAAACAACGCTCGACTTTTGTAAAGCAACTTTTGATGTCATCATTCTCGTACCCGGATTGATAAATATTTTTGGATATTACATTGCTTACTAAGCAAGTTGGTAAGCAGTTTGTTGTTATTTTCATGGACTAGGACTAGTATTCCATTCATGATATGTACACCAAATGCCGTGAAATATGAGGTAACGTAAGTAATACCTTCTCCACTAATGCCTTTTGAAGCGGTATGCTTGCTTAAACAACTGAGTTGTTCTTTTTTATCACATTATCATCAATAATGTGTTTACTTACATACATGGTTGTGTTGAAAGTTTGTTATGGACCCCTGTCAAGGCACAGATAATAAAACAAAATAGGTTTCCTGGTTCCTTTGCTGTCCCGTGTGTACTGGCAGTACCGGCTGCTTCAGTCTCGTGGGCTCAAAATCGACAACAAAAAAAACCTAAAAGTATCTCTTGACAGAAGCTAAACAAAACTTACACACGGACGGTATAAACTAAAAATAAGCTAAATCAAATATATTTATGCAAACGTTATGGACCAAAAAAAAATACATTAGCACTACTCAAAAAAAAATCATAACAACTATCTGTTTGACCATAAGATACAAAAAAAAAAAAATTCAGTAGCACCAAAATATATGTACTACCCTTGCCCACCCTACCATTGACTCATTAGATATTAATTAGAGTCCCAAAAAAAAAAAATGTCACACAACTAAAATTTAAATTTCAGACCATAGTTAAATATAAGTATTTATCTAAATAGCATCATTTGTTTTAAAAGTATACAAAAGGTATCAAAACAAAGCTAAACTTCTCAATACATTTAGTATGAATATGCTAGTAGGTAAGTATACAAAAAAATCAACTTTTCAGCAGAGAATCAAAACAAAAAAAAAAAATCAAAGAAATTATTTTGTTCTTTTGCTTAAGCAAGCATTACAAAGAATCAAAATAAACTAAGAACACAAGATCATAAAAAAAAATAACATTAACTTACATACGTACAACTTACATATGTACATTCGTACGGTTGACGGTGCGCTTTTAGCGTTATTTCGGCGACTCGCTGAAGATCTTCAGTTGAGCTGCTTTAGCTAAAATATTAGATTTGAATATGTTTATATGTAGGCCAATGTATTTAAACAAAATTCTAAATGAAAAGTTGATTTAGAAAAATAAATTATCTTTAGCATTAATTTTTTTACAACATTAATTTCAGAACAATAATACCAAGATACACCAAAAAAAAAATTCCTCGTTTGTTGCTTAATTAGGTGTCGACATTAGGCCCAAGTTAGGCAGGTGATGACGTCATTAGATGAAGAGCCACAAAAAAAAACCAATGGTCCGTCCAAATATGATGAATGTATGTGTGTGTAGTGCACCAAAGTTGTGAACACTGCACATAGGCCACTTTCAAAATATGGTGGTATTGATGTCGGCTATTTTAGATCATGACACGATGACCTTCAAAATGGGGGTTCTAATGAATTTATAGACGTCTTTAAGCGCCAAAGAATTTTCTGGAGACGGTCAATAGCCACAGTTTACAAACATCCAAAAATTCGTGTAACAAATCCCAAATAAAATGGACGAAAAAAAGGTAGGCCTGGGCACTGCAGTAGTACCCAGGCAGTTCAAACAAAATTGTGCACAATTGCCTAGTTAGAAAGAAAATAAAGAAAATTACCATCACTGATCACACACTTATTTCACTTATATCACTTACAATTTGCAAAGCTTTCAAAAAAAATATGAATATTTAATTTAATTCGATTAACGGCCAATTTAATTGGAATTTTGATTATTTTTATTTTGTATATTTTATAAATTATACTTTTTCTTTTGTTTTTTTCAAGCTAAATTTATAGCACAGTTTTATTTAAATATTCTTTATTCTTTAGTCCTTTTTAAAATTCAGTGTTTAAAATGCTTTCCTAAAATTAGCAAAATTCACAATTTCTGCTTCTAATTTTACTTCTGCTTCTGAAATTTGCAATTGCAGAAGCAGCAGCAAGATTCGATTTTCAAAATTCTCATTTGCTTTTGCTTCTGCATTTGATTTTTTTGCAGCAGCTTTTGTTTCGAATATTTCTCTTTTTCGAAGCAAAAGCAAACACGACTATTTAACGATGGAGGGTATTCGGCTGTGGCTGCCGCTGGATTTGAAATTTTCGAAAACCGAAGCAGAAGTTGATGTCACAAATTTTAACGAAGTTTAGTTTTGAATTTTTTTCGATCTCATACATTCGTGTGCGCATGTGCAAGTGAACAAAGTTTTATAATGGGAAATATTTGGGAATATTTTGAAAATAAAGTTGAGGAAGGACTCGCGCTTTGTAAAATGTGCAAAAAGACATTAAAAAAACAACCGAATCTTTAATTTAAAGAACCATTTATGCAAGCAACATAGCATAAATTTAAAACTGAAATCAAATGAAGTTTATGTACAAGTTCCAGCAACACCTCCTTGTCGTCGCCCATTTTAGAGAATTTGGGGTCTCTTAAAAATAAGTCAGGTGAGGAGAACTTTGAAAACAACGAAAATATATGGCAGTTCATTAATTTGTATTGTGTTGCATTTGCCCCTCTTCAAAAATCAATTATAAAGTTTCAAGAAGAGCAATTAAATTATAGTGACTTCTATGCAGAATGGTTAATATGCCAACTTTATACTCTGAAAATTGTAAACAGCGAAGAAAATTCAAGCACTTTTACATTCAAAATAGGTACTCTCATCCTAAAATATATAAACATTAGAACAGTAACACTGTTACAAAATGACTGCTTGAAAACATGCTTATTTTTGGACCCTCGCTTTCACCACACATTGGATAGAAGCCAAAAAAACAATGTTATATCTTACTTAAAAAGATTGTGGGAAAAAATAAAACAAGTGAATTCTACAGATATAGATAAAACGACAACATTTTTGCCTTCAAATACATTCACGAATGAAAGAGATGCAGCATTAAATGAATTTTTAACAAAAGAATGCGTATTGAATTTCAAGAAAATTGTAAGGATATCTCGACTTAACTTGAGGGACTTCGTTTACCTTTCGCCCGAAGCGACACGAATGTTTTGGATTTTTGGAAGGAAAAGAAATATTCCAGTCCAGAATTATATGCTTTAAGCAATGTTTGTTTCGCAGTTCCACCTACACAGGTAAAACTAACTTTATGTTAATTAAAAAACTAAAAGTAATAAAAATATTAAATTCATTTCAGGTTACAATTGAACGCGCTTTTTCAACACTAAAACTCATTCTCACTGACAACAGAGGCTGTCTAGGCCACGAAAATTTGGAAAATGTTTTGCTAGTGAAGTCAAATGCAAAATACATTGACGATGCAGTGCAGAACTTAAGTTTATTTGAAGACAGCGATTAAAAGTCTTGCATAGAAAATTATTGCTCAGCTTTTTTTTGTATATTTTTTATGTAACTTGAATTTCTAACTACAAAATAATACAAACATTTTTTTCTTTAACTCTTTTTTTTTTTCCAAAATTAATCAGTTTCTAAAAATTTTTTTAAACAAAAATTGTGATTCCCCAAAAAATTCTGACTATCTCTTATTTTTCCTCAAAATGGGAAAAAGTTTACTCAATCTGGCAACCTTTATTTTGCTACAGAAATAACTTTTCATATCGAACTTCAAAAGCATTGTTTAACTGCAACTTCTGCTTCGGTTTTCGAAAATTTCAATTGCAGCGACAGCAGCAGCCGATCACCAACGAACATTTTATAGTCGTGTGTGCTTTTACTTCGAAAAATATAAATATTCGAAGCAAAAGCTTCTGCAAAAAATCAAATGCAAGAGCAGAAGCAAATGAGAATTTTGAAAATCGAATGTTGCTGCTGCTTCTGCAATTGCGAATTTCAGAAGCATAAGCGATAGCAAAAGCGCTGCTTTTAAAAATTTTCACTAATTTTAAACACTGTTAAAATTTACTCGTTTTTTTAAGACTTAAAAAATTATTTTATTTTTGGACTTCACTTAAACACGACTTTTAATTCTTGCTGTATGAAACACAATTAACTTCAATTGCATCAGAAAAATATGTACAAGCTTTGATGTTCGAAAACAAGTACTTAAATTCAGCAATTGAAGTTAATATAGGAAAACTGTTCTTTTGTTTTTCTAATAAGATCAATAGCAAAATTTATGTATGTATGCGTGCAATGCAATTTTACGTGCATAAAAAAAATTCAAGGTGACCGTATGTTATGCAAAAAAAAAAAAAAAAATTAATAAATTTACTGATTTGGTGAATCGCATGATCAGTGACGTCAATTTTAATTGTGCCCAGTCTAATTAGGGGGGTAGCAAAAAAAATTTTTTTTTTCAGAAAATTTATAGGCAAAAAAAAGTAGAATTTTTCTTTTGAGAAAAATTATAACCGAAAGAAAAAAAGATATATACTTTTTTTTTTCCCTTAGGAAAGTTTATATTCAAAAAGATTTTTCATGACTTTAACACAGCACAAGTTGTAAGTGTTTTTGTTGATATTGTTGCTATTTTTGTTGTTGCTGCTATTGCAAAAACAATCTGTTTGCTGTTGTTATGCTTTATTCCCCCATATTGCTGATAATTTCATTAGAATTATACTATTATATGAGCATGTATGCTGCAAATGTGCACAAAATGTTTGTATGTATTTGTACAGATACGTTGAAACTCGCTGCTTATTCGTGTCTTTGTGTATGTGCGCTTCAAACATCTGTTCAATTGCTTAATGCAGCAACAAAAAGCTTTACAAAAGCGTGTAAATGAACGTTAATTTAATTATGTTTTTATTATATCAAATGGGAACAACAGCAGCTTTGTGCGATTTTCATTTAAAAGTTACAAACACTTTCACATTTAGCTGCGTGAGAGACTTTTGTATTGTAGCTAAAGTTTTAATGAAAATACACATAATAAAGTGCATTTTTGTTTCATTTCAATGCAATAGTTGTGTTGTGCTATGCGCATTTAAGTAATTAATAATAACCGTATTCACGATCTTGTTGCATCGTAGTAAATGCAAAATTATTTGAAAAGTTTTTCAAAAAATCAATAGAATTTGTTTTTGTAATTTCAAAAAATTTTTCATTTGCTACCACGCAACAAGATTGTGAATACGGCTAATATTTATAATAGAAATGGATATATCATGTGATTTCATGCGAAAGTCCATGTGACGGCTGTTATTCCACTAACTTTATTTTTTTCAGCAGAATTTCTTCTGAAAGTTAAGAGGATATTATGTACATTGTAACAATACCTTAGCCAATGGTCTTGACTCGCCGGTGGCCAAGAGTTCAGTTACAAAAATTTATTTAACTAAAGGACAGTTCTTGTTTTAATTAAATACCTGAAAGATGCGATTTCAAGCTTAAACATATAATTAAATAACTTTTTTTTTTTTGAAAATTCTATAAAAAAGAACTACTCAAATTTCTTTTTTTATTTGAAAGTACAATCTTTCCGGTTAATAATGAAAAATAACTTCATTCAAATGGCTTCCTCGGCTGGCCATGCAGTAGCCTACACGATCGGTCCAATTTTTAAGCACATTATCGATTGTGTGCAGCTGTATTTCACCAATGTCTTCACGAATATTGTCCTTTAAAGCGTCAATTGTCTCTGGCTTGTCGGCGTAACATTTATCTTTGAGGGCACCCCACAAATAATAGTCCAACGGTGTCAAATCGCAGCTCCGAGGTGGCCAAACGACATCAGCTCTGCGGCTGATAATGCGATCATCAAAAACAGGGCGCAAAACATCGAGTGTAGCTTCGGCTGTGTGGCACGTAGCGCCGTCCTGTTGAAACAAAATGTTGCCAATGTCCTCTTCTTCAATTTTTGTGAACAAAAATTCGTTCAACATGGCCCGATAACGATCGTCATTGACTGTAACGGCCACTCCGAAGAAAAATGGCCCAATTATGTCTCTGGACAAAAATCCGCACCAAACAGTTACTCGTTTTGGGTGCAGCGGCTTTCCAATGTATGCGTGCGGGTTTTCTGTGCCACAAAAGTGACAATTTTGCTTGGTTACATACCCGCCAAGATCAAAATGAGCAAAATCGGTATCTTCTGCAAGTCGATCGCAGGCCCACTTAGCGAAGCGTTGTTCAAGCGTGTACACAGCCATATTCGTTCAGCGGAAGGATAAAACTAATTATCTGCCAAATCAGACATGAGCTAAGTGTTACTATTCACGAAATAAGCACTAGTTGAAAAAAAAAAAAACGTTAGATGGCGGACCCTGTAGTTACATTCTTTAATATCCTTTCCTAGTTCGGACCGAAAGTTATACGTGACGTCAGTAGCTGATACTCCTTCTTGTTAACCTTTCCCTATCTCCTAGCGTAGTAGTGGCATTCCTGCTTTCTTTTGGCTATGGATGACAACTCCTCGACTCAAGCTTCACACCTTTACTAGCTAGTTTGTACAACAAATTTGCGCACTCCAAAGCGTAGATCAACGGAAACAGCTAAACAAGTGAGTTCCCACATAAACACTTTTCGTATCTCAAACTCTACTTTCAATAACTACGTACGGAATTCCTATGTTTGCGAAACCAATCGTCAAGTCGTTTACCAATGGATACAGCATAAACAAGCAAGTCTTCTTGTGTAAACGCACCGGACGTGTGTAGTTGGATATGTGTGAGTGCAGCTAACCAAGCGAGTCCGCACAAACGAACTCTTGCTAAGCAAATTACTGGTACAGCCACTACTGCTAGACTACGTTTAACAATACCTTTGTTTTCTCCGGTTCCGTCAGCTGTTACTGCTGTTGTGGACTGCTGCTACGAAGCGTACCGCGGGACTCCTCTGGTGCGACTGATTCATTTTTAACGGAACTATTGTAATATATATTTTTCGTACTACATGTACACATGTTCAGCCGTTAGCAGCTGTTTCTGACAAGACTGACGTGCCAGGGGCGATACTGGTAAAATTAAATTTCCTGCATTAAGTTTGTTTGCTCATTATATTAAATTACAATTCATGTCTTAAACTTAACAATTAGTTACTTCATGTATTTATTGATCTTAAGTAATAAAAATCAATGCAAATTCATGAAAAATAAATGAAAGGATGTAGAAACTCCATTAAAATAATAAAAACAAAACAAAACATTAAGTCAATAATCAATAAATATTTAGTGTTCAATGACACTTGGCACTTTGCGTATTGTTTCTGTAGATTTTAAGCTACTCATTAAATTATGTATATTACATTAAAATTGTCGTCTATAATAATGAGTAGGTACTATAAAGTTAGCATACATTTTGGAACTAAAACTATAAATTCTACTTCCTTTTCTGCTGGGAAAAACTTTTATGACTTAATTTGATTAAAATTTTCAAGTCTATAGAGCAATGAATAAGTTACTCCCATATGAACTTAGTGCATGTGCTTCTGTTTGCTAACATTTTCAAGTCAATTTTATTGCATCGAAAAAGTTAAAACACAATCTTAGCTAAAACACACATATACATAAATACTCATATGTATGTATGAGAAAGTAAGGGAAGTTTAAAGTTGAGTCGCAACTTCATTTTATTCATAGATGGGCACTTTGCAGTACCAGTAAAACTGTAGTATGTATAATATATTTTTACTGATTTTGCAATTTAATTTGCAATTACCAGTAAAATTTTACTGATTATTACCATTTCTTGACTTTTTTCGGATATTTTTTAACATTTTTTGACTTTTCCAAAATTTTTTATAATTTTCGACGTTCATTATACCTATTTTCGGATATTTTGAAGAAGATTGTGTTTGCACAAGCTTTCAAGCATCTCCATTAATTGTAATCAAAATATACTCCATAAGCAATTGAATAACCTAATTGATTCAATATTGTAACAAAATTTGAAATATTTCGTGTCTTATAGATAAAAGTTCACATTTGAGGACATAAGTTTTCCTCTTCAAATATTGGCTGATTTTCCATTCCTCTTAAATATCAAGAAAGTGTTAAGAGAATACATCATTTCTCTTTTTATGAATTTCATTTTGCAGTTACCTAAGTTTGGTCTACATTTGGGGACATTTAAAATGTTGCTATTTTTACACTGTGCACAAAATTTTAAATGAAATTTTTATAACATATTTTGGTTTACTTCTAGTTGGTGAATCCAAATCTGGCAATGGCTTTCCGCTATTCACTTTTGTGAACGGCATCAAATAGCTCTAACTTTACTCTTAAAATCTTTTCCAATTGGATCAGAACTTTTCGAGATATTCTCCATTTAAATTATTGTATCGGAACTCTGCGTAAAGAACATGTACTCGTATATAAGTTAAATTAGTATGGAATTGAGTTATCTTTACTACAACGGATGATATTTCGGAGAAATAATGATCCAATTGGAATAGTAATATGGTTAAATTTAGTGTAGGCTGATGGCCAAATGCTGGGAAAGGAAAAAAATTTTTTTTATAAAGATATGACAAAAGAAATAGTCCATTACATTACATGATCTGTCCTTTATGGTCTAATGTCCAAATTCTTTGGTCTATGATATGTCTTTTATGAAGTATGATCTATTGTCTTTGGTCTATGATAAGTCCTTATGGTCTTTGGTCCATAACACAGGACCACAAAAAAAAAAAGTCCTGTAGCAGAAAGTTGAGGTACCATACGGTATGGTTTTCAATGTGTTAAAAACGAATCCGAGATCAGAATTTAGTCATCACCCTTAGATTTTGAGATATCCTTGCTTGAAGTTGCAGGAAGCTCTGTTTTCAGGCTTATGGTGCAGTTCCAGGAAATGATGTAGTTCCATATTTTCAATGGAATCGAATAGCCATAATCTTCTTTATAAAACTATACATTCTAATTTTTTCGATTGGACTTTTACTTCCCGATATATCACCGTGTGAAGTAAACGTATCTCAACCCCCATACAAAGCACTACATTATATTTGTAGCGTAAAATCCATTTAACATATAAAAATGATAACCCTTTACTTCAAAGTAAGATAACTCTGAAAGTAAGAGTCCAATCAGAAAAATTTGAAGGCATAATTTTATAAGGAAGACTGTGGCTATTCGATGTCATTGAAAAAATTGAACTACCACATTTCCTGAAACTGCACCATAAGCCTGAAAACATCGCTTTCTGAAACTTTAAGCAAGGATATCTCAAAATCTGAGGATGATGGCTAAATTCTGACCTCGGATTCGTTTTTATCACATTGAAAACCATACCGTATGGTACCTCAACTATCTGCTATAGGACTTTTTTTTTGTGGTCCTGTGTAATCAATGGTATATTATCTGTCCTTTATGGTTTTTGATTTTCTTTGTGGTCTACTGTCCACTACCCAAAATTGTTAAAGAGTTAATTAAAAAAAACTGCACAGTTCAATGTGTCATCATCTAATGTCCGGGACAATTTCGGAACATATATGAAAATTTGGAACATTTTCACAGACCTGTGAAGACATGTGAAGTTGGTTCCGAAATTTTTAGAAACCGAAAACTTGTTTAGAGTTCTGAGTCCGTTGAGAATAAATAGTTTTGGAGTTCTTTCACAAAATTCGAAATAGTTCTGTGAAATCGCTAAGTGCCTAATTTTTCACGTGAAGAAAGTTCAAAAAAAGAGGGCTGAAGCTTTTAACTAGTAAATATATCTTTACTCGAATATATAATTTTTTATGTTTTTTTTTTCTGGAGAGATTTTCTATATAACTCTTTGAGCGCTAATCAGAACTCTGGTCAAAACTCTTTTTCCGTAAGAAAATTTTTAAAAAAGAAAATTTTAAAACAAAGAAAAAAGAAAAAAGAATAATAAATAAATTTAGAACGCTAAACTGTTTTTTGCAGAAATACAATTATTTCGTATTATTAGCAAGGGATGCACTAAGATAAAACAGTGTTTTTTTTCTAATCAGCAGTTTTAAAGTACTAGCGAACAGATGACCCACCCGTAATACGTTATGTGCTCTATTAAAGTCAACACATTTCGCATAAATTTTATTTTCAAAAAAAAGTTTATAAACATTGTTTTGAAACATTCAAAATAATTAAGCAAAATATAGACACATGTATGTTGCAGGAAAAAGAGAGATAGAAACATACATACATAAATGGACATTCATGAAAAAAGCACAATAAGCAAACAAAGTCCGCTTCCCAAAGCACCTAAAGCGATGATCCAAAATAAAAGTTATTTTGAACTTTTGAAATGAAATCAGCTTAATTTCGTAATTAGTTTTAAAATAACATTTGTGCAGTTGAGATATTATTGTTATTGTAGTTGTTGTTGTTATTGTAGTTGTTTTTGTTGTTGCTAACATTATTAAAACTTTTTTGGTCAACTGGCATTTGTTACACACACAAAAATGTGGTTGGTTTTATCTGTAAAAAATAAAGTTCTAATGTTTTTTTAAGTATTTTTTATTGGAACACTTTGTTATGCGGCAAGTGCTCTAGGGTTTACTTGAAAAAAAAAAAAAATGGCGAATTTTGTGTGAATTCTTTAAGTTTTGAATAAAAAATTTCTTTGAAAGAAGTATGATGAATTTAGGTCTTTTTTATGAATTTTTTATTAGATATGAAGACGTGAATGTTCGAAATTTTTACGTTTTTACCATTTTTTTTTTTTTTAAGTAAAAAAATTTCTCGATAATTATTTCGTATATATGTATCAAATATTATTTGTAGATCATGTATATGTTGACAAAATAGATCCCGTTAGTTTTTATCAAGCGAAAACAGCTCCAGAGATTTCCTTAAAAACTAGTTTTTCAAAATTTGAACAGTTTGTGAAAAATATCTCCTAAACCATAGGTCCCACGAAAAAAAGAGGTGAGAATGGTTTGTAGGAAATATAATTTTCTACCAACAAGCACATTTTTTTTTTTTTTTTGCGATTGGTCGTTCGAGAGTTATTTTAATTTAAAAAGTACAACATATAAATATCGCGAAGTTTTAAAACTATTTAAATTGACATACATACTTCCTAAACCATGTGTACTCGGCAAATAACTGTCGACCACTATTTTTTCGTAATTGCAGCCGTAAGCGAAATAAATGAAAAAAATTTATTTTCGCAAGTTTTGACCTTGAATAACTTTTTTTGGGCCAACGATTTTGCAATGTACTTTTCACACGTTATTTTTTTGCATCAGTGAATACAATTCTGGAAAAAAAAAAATTCATTTGGAACTATTTTTCAGAATTATCCTTTTTTGCTTCGACTAAAGCAACATGAAAATCGTTCGTGGCCGATAATTTCCGAAGTGCTCTAAGGATCTTGAAATTTTTTATTGAAAACATGTCGAAATGCGATGTTTAACAGAATTCCGTAAAAAAATGGGGTACTCGAGAATTTTATTCAAATCACCCACAGGACAGGCGTGTCACCTTACCTTACCTTACCTTACCTTACCTTACCTTACCTTACCTTACCTTACCTTACCTTACCTTACCTTACCTTACCTTACCTTACCTTACCTTACCTTACCTTACCTTACCTTACCTTACCTTACCTTACCTTACCTTACCTTACCTTACCTTACCTTACCTTACCTTACCTTACCTTACCTTACCTTACCTTACCTTACCTTACCTTACCTTACCTTACCTTACCTTACCTTACCTTACCTTACCTTACCTTACCTTACCTTACCTTACCTTACCTTACCTTACCTTACCTTACCTTACCTTACCTTACCTTACCTTACCTTACCTTACCTTACCTTACCTTACCTTACCTTACCTTACCTTACCTTACCTTACCTTACCTTACCTTACCTTACCTTACCTTACCTTACCTTACCTTACCTTACCTTACCTTACCTTACCTTACCTTACCTTACCTTACCTTACCTTACCTTACCTTACCTTACCTTACCTTACCTTACCTTACCTTACCTTACCTTACCTTACCTTACCTTACCTTACCTTACCTTACCTTACCTTACCTTACCTTACCTTACCTTACCTTACCATACCTTACCTTACCTTACCTTACCTTACCTTACCTTACCTTACCTTACCTTACCTTACCTTACCTTACCTTACCTTACCTTACCTTACCTTACCTTACCTTACCTTACCTTACCTTACCTTACCTTACCTTACCTTACCTTACCTTACCTTACCTTACCTTACCTTACCTTACCTTACATATCCATTTTAACTTTATAATTCTAGTAAAATTATTTATGCTTAGACAAATAATGTTTTTCTATTTATCACGCGGACGGACCCAGGTTCAAGTCCTAGTGCGATCAGTTGGTTTTTTTTTTTTAACTTTATAGTAAGGTAAATAAAATAACTTAAATTTTCAAAAAAATTACTATACTAGAAGGTTTATTCAAAAACTGTGAATTGACTGAAACAGATAGGTAGAATATAATTTATTGGAGAGTTGTCATTAATCTGACTTGAAATTCTATAGAAATAAATTATAGAAATAAATTAGTGCGAATTATTTTTTTTTTCTCCGTGTACTCGTATTCTATCACTGTTTAGAAATGTTGCACAATATTACCATTTCGATCTTTCGCTCATTATTTTCCTTTCATTATTTTGCCTAATTTATCTAATCATGCTTTGTATCAAACATTGCCACTATCAGTGTGAAAATTGCTTGATTTTATATCCCAGTGTACCAAACTGTTCATATCATTGCTTTTTTATCCGTTACGGATCCGTTACTGATCCGTTTGCGGGTGAAGTTCCCAAAAGAAAAAAACGATTCGCTTTTTGTTACCGATAAAAAAGCGGATATATGAACCTTTTGGCACACTGGGATGTATATGATTGAAAGTAATAATGATGTACAAACATAAAGCATAACATACATATTTTTTCAATTGAAAATCAGCCTTTATTCTTAACACCCTGCTTTTAAAAAGAAATCGTTCTTGCAGCACAAATCAAGCCACAAACCATGGTTACATAAAAACCATCTTAACCTCCATCAAGTCAAACGTCCCAACAGCCAAGCCATTGCTAATATTTTGCTTTGAAATCAAAAACGAAGAAAATAAACGACGACAGCCCAAAAAAAGGAAAAGAAATTGAAAAGTTCAAAAATATTTCCGATAAATTTTAATGATTGCGGCTCATGGCATAGCATTGGCAACAGAGAAACAACATGGGTACTAGGGATTTCAGTCCCGGGATCCCGGTATCCCGGGATCCCGGGATCCCGGGATTCGACCTTTTTGCAGTCCCGAAAATCCCGGGATTAGTGCTACCAATCCCGGGATTTCTTTTGTAAGTTTTTTAGGCTAGAAAAATTGTTAGAATGTTCCAAAAATCACCAACAAAAGTCTTACAACATTATGATTAAATTGAACATAATACAGAGCTGAAGTTAATCTTAGATTACAAAACGAGATGGAGTAGTCTTTTAGATATGCTGCAACGCTTTATTATGCTTGAGAGTAGCATAAAAACAGCTTGTATTGACTTAAAGGTTTCTTCGGTCCACTGTAGCGAATTTAAAATTATTAAACAATTAGCTCGTACTCTTCAACCAATCAAAATCATTATTGATATTATAAAGAAAGATAAATCTGCTTTGAGTAATATCATTTTTGCTAAAAGGCACTTCAGACTAGTTCTCTTATTATTTTCTGTATGGTTTTTTCTCTGACTGTGAATTTTTTATTGTTTTTAATTTATATTGTTAAAATTGTTTTAATTTTTTATTTTTCAAACAACATTGAAAAATTTGAAAACTCCTATGGCTTCTATTTTCAAATAGACTCAAATCTAATGCCAAAATAACTCATATGAGTTTTCTTCTGATGAATCATTTGTGTAACAAATGTACATTCCCACTATCAAAGTTGCCATATTTGGCAACTCATACGAGTTTCTGTATGACTTCTCAGATAGTCTGAAGCGGCTTTAAGCTCGTGGAAAGGATTTTTTCTGACATTTTTTCATTTTTGATAAGTCCCAATAATGACTTCTATAAAGCTCCATCTTTAAATCGCGTTAAAGAAGAGATAAAACTTATTCTCTCTAGATTTGAAACTGAAACTTCTTGAGAAATTGAGGACAATAGCCATAGAGTTAAAGTAGACTCATCAATAAACTTGAAAGAAAAATTAAATCTAGTTTTGAATACCACTTCAAAAAATTTGTTTTCTAGAAAGTCTTATAATTTATCCAACGTTTTAGTGAAAGAAATTGACATATTTTGTAATGTGGTGATAGGGGTTATTTCCTCCAGAAAACTTTCGATTATCTTTCTTCAATTCAACCAACAAGTGTTGAATCAGAAAGATGCTTTTCGTGTGAAGGTTATATACGTTATAAATTTAGATCCAAATTGGATGATAAAATAATAAATGCTTTAATTTTCCTAAAATCATATTTAAATAATAATAAAACTGATTAAAACAAAAGTTAATTCTTCCAAGTCCAACACTTGTTAAAACAATAATCTCACTATTTTATATAATTAATTAAATATGTATGATATTTTATATATCAATAACTTAGAGCGCTATAGTCCTATCTCCACTTTTTGCGATTTTTGCAGTTATGGGATTCGAAAAAAAAGAATTTTTCATGTCTCTGAAATCACTTAAAGGATATGGATGAAGTGTGGTATGTGTATTAAGAGTCACGGGACAAAATATGTCTAAGGGAAAAATGGGCGGTCCCACGTCCTTAAGAAAGTATCATACCTCTGAAACTATCTAATGCACATAGATGAGTTTTGGTGCGCATATAAATTGCATCGGAACAATTTACATTCATTGGTTTAATTGGAAATGCTCTGCCCTCCGTACAAAAGAAGGTATCGCAACGCACACCGGGAAATGCTAGTCGCTCATAAAATTTACTAAATGTGTCGTTTATTTGAATAGTAGTGCAATTCCATATAATTTGTTAAATTGATTTTGTTAAAAATTAATAAAATTAGTTTTTAACACAAAATTATGTTAAAATATTCTAAGGTAAAATTATTGCATGTATAGTTTTTTCAAAATCGCAGCCAATTCTAAATAGCCACTGCTTGAAGTATTCTTTTTGCATTTCCCAATAATTGAAATAATGGAGATAGAACTATAGCGCTGTAAGGTATCGATATGTATTTAACTAAGCAAATAATGCAGCAATGAACCTTTATGCTTGTTTTTGAAGTAAATAAATATTTATGAATTTTTGTTTTTTAAAAACGGCGTGAATTGCTTAATAAAATGCACCTGCTTTAAGAAATTGTTCTTTTTTAAATAAAATATCTTTGTAGAGGTGTAGTAGGGGTATATAAGACAAAATATTAGGAATTTTTAATACTAAATTCTGTTCTATTTACGAAGAAAACAAAATTCATACAAATCCCGAAAAATCCCGGGATCCCGGGATTCAAAAATTTCTGATCCCGAAATCCCGGGATCGGAAAAAGTCCAAAAATTGGAATCCCTAATGAGTACATTTCAATCTTTCTGCATGACTGAATGTTTGTCTGTCTGTGAAAGTGTAACAATAAAAGCCGCCAATGTCAGATGTTAGTGTTTTCACATATTTTTCAATTTTAATGGTTCAGACCTGCTTCTAATTCTAGACTGACAAAGGAAAAAAAAGTTTTCCTAAGCTCTTGAGAGATTTTGATTATCCAATAAATGTGTAAGGACTATCTATCCTAAGGAACCAGCTTCAGTTTCAACTCAGACTTAAATTAAAAAATAACATATTCTTGAATTGATTTCAGTCTCTCCTATGTATTTGAAACTCCCATTCAGAATTTTTTAGACTAGACTACATTCTCAATTGGAATGGAAAAACTAAAAGTTGTCCTAGAATAGTAAGATGATCGATATCGTCCTTCTTATACTTTTTTTTAATATTTTTTCAGTCAATAACAATCTTTTCCATATTTTTTTCAGATAACACAATTATCAAAGTAATCGGTTACATATTGCTGTATATGTAAATGTGAAGCTCCGGCAACATCTCAATGTGTTATATGGAATTATTGCTGTAAGTTTAAAATTGGTGATTTATTTTTTATCAGTAATTTCTTCTCTTTAATTTTTTTTTGTGCTGAAATTTTATACCTCGTTCCAATAGCAATAATAAAAATACAAAAAAATAGCATTTCCAACTCACACACAAAAAAAAATCAAACAAAAACAGACAACCAGCCATTACAAGGACATTGACAGCAGGAAGAAATGAAAGAAAATATTGTCAGTTGCAAAAAAAAGAGACCGACGTTAAATAACAACAACAGTGTAATCTCATTATCTTTTTATAACATTTTCATGCTGATACGAACACAGAAAAAGTGAAAAAAAATTCATGTAAAAAATACAAACACATTGGAACAAATATTAAAGTGTTGAGGACACCCAGTAGGAAAATATGATTGTTGACAATAGTGCACAATGGACTTATACCAAGCAATACGTATATATGTACTAGCGGGTGTAACTGATAAGTACATAACATGGTTGTACAGAACTTCAGATGAATAGAGTTGGTAAGACTGTCTTTCTACTACACCATTCCTACTTGCATGGTTAAAGCGATTAAGTTGGTTTATGCTTAGTTACGCTCAAACCAAATTCGTAAGCCATGTAAACAGCGTTTTGATTTGTATGAGAAATAAGATAGTTAACCAAATAACTAGTCAGTCTGGCAATGGCTTTTTCTTAAGTTGTAACACTGAATATAAAATGTTTCATGAAAAATCTTTTTTTTGCATTATAAGCATTACAAAATAAAAATAAAAAAAAACAAACCAATTAAAGTCAAAACAGAAAATGCTGTCAAAATAGAAAATGAAAAAAAAAAAAAACAAACCAATTAAGTCAAAACAGAAAATGCTGCCAAAATAGAAAATTCTACCAAAATAAAAACTGTTGCCAAAACAGAAAATGCTGTCAAAATAGAAAATGCTGTCAAAATAGAAATGCTGTCAAAATAGAAAATGCTGTTAAAATAAAAAATGCTGTTAAAATGGAAAATGTTGTCAAAATAGAAAATGCTGTCAAAATAGAAAATGCTGTCAAAATGGAAAATGCTGTCAAAATAGAAAATGCTGTCAAAATAGAAAATGCTGTCAAAATAGAAAATGTTGTCAAAATAGAAAATGCTGTCAAAATAGACAATGCTGTCAAAATAGAAAATGCTGTCAAAATAGAAAATGTTGTCAAAATAGAAAATGCTGTCAAAATAGACAATGCTGTCAAAATAGAAAATGCTGTCAAAATAGAAAATGTTGTCAAAAAAGAAAATGCTGTCAAAATAGAAAATGCTGTCAAAATAGAAAATGCTGTCAAAATGGAAAATGCTGTCAAAATGAAAAATGTTGTCAAAATAGAAAATGCTGTCAGAATAGAAAATGCTGTCAAAATACAAAATGCTGTTAAAATAAAAAATGCTGTTAAAATGGAAAATGTTGTCAAAATGGAAAATGCTGTCAAAATAGAAAATGATGTCAAAATAGAAAATGCTGTCAAAAAAGAAAATGCTGTCAAAATAGAAAATGCTGTTAAAATAAAAAATGCTGTTAAAATGGAAAATGTTGTCAAAATAGAAAATGCTGTCAAAATAGAAAATGCTGTAAAAAAAAAATTCTGTCAAAATAGAAAATGCTGTCAAAATAGAAAATGCTGTCAAAAAGGAAAATGCTGCCAAAATAGAAAATGTTGTCAAAATAGAAAATGCTGTCAAAATAGAAAATGCTGTCAAAATAGAAAATGCTGTAAAAAAAAATTCTGTCAAAATAGAAAATGCTGTCAAAATAGAAAATGCTGTCAAAATAGAAAATGCTGTCAAAATAGAAAATGCTGTTAAAATAGAAAACCATGTCAAAATAAAAAATTCTGTCAAAACAGAAATGCTGTCAAAATAGAAAATGCTGTAAAAAAAAAATTCTGTCAAAATAGAAAATGCTGTTAAAATAGAAAATGCTGTCAAAATAGAAAATGCTATAAAAAAAAATTCTGTCAAAATAGAAAATGCTGTTAAAAAAGAAAATGCTGTCAAAATAGAAAATGTTGTCAAAATAGAAAATGCTGTCAAAATAGAAAATGCTGTCAAAATAGAAAATGTTGTAAAAAAAAATTCTGTCAAAATAGAAAATGCTGTTAAAATAGAAAATGCTGTCAAAATAGAAAATGCTGTCAAAATAGAAAATGCTGTCAAAATAGAAAATGCTGTAAAAATAGAAATCCATGTCAAAATAAAAAATTCTGTCAAAACAGAAATGCTTTCAAAATAGAAAATGCTGTCAAAATAAAAATGCTGTCAGAATAGAAAATGCTTTAACTTTAGTGACTTCTGAAAAACTAAATTAATCCACAGTTTTTTTGGAACAGGGCTCAGTTAAATGTATCCGGCACCCCTGGTTTTCTTTTCTCATGTTATACCTAATGGTGTGAGCAACAAAATTCAAAAAACTTTTTAAGCCGCAAATATGCTCGCCGCCATCAAAACAGATCGGAAAACGGTATTTTTGAAACAAGCCACAAAAAACCAACTAAGCTTAACTCGTGAGAAGGCGCATTATAAGCATTTTGCTGACGCAAAACTTTATTGCGATGTTTTTTTTATTCTAACGGTACTATAACGGCACAACCTTTTCAGTACCTTCCCAACTTTTCATCCTCTATCTTCAGATCCAACTCCCGAGTGGATCTGTTGCAATGTGGCTACGAAGCACCTTCTCGTGTAAGTATTTTTTTCCTAGTGAGTACATTAAGTTTTATTTATTGTTTGCGAGTTTTTTTTCTAACTAAATTTTTATGTGCACTAAATAACTTCTCATAAATATGAGCACATAAATCCTCAAATAAATGATCAGTGAGACATTCAAATTGCCCGTGGCTAGAAAAATACGATTCTTATGAAAAATTGGTGTAATATCCAGAAGATAGAGAGCAAAATCGTGGAAAAGCCCCAAAAGTGACCAATCAGATATTACCAGCCTTCATCAAAAAGTTTATAATTTTGAATGTTACTATATGTTGCGTAAAACTTTTTACACATTTTCCGACATGGCATTTGTATTTTTATATTTATGTAGGAACGTGAATGTGTGCACATAGCAATAGTGTAAAAATATTTATGCTGGTATGTGTACTTAGTACTGAAAGATAAATAAATAAATATGAATGTTTCTAAATATGTTTTTATTTCAGTATATTTGTTTTAGCTTTGGATAAATATTTTCTGTAATTCTTTTTGATATGCAATTTAAATGCCGGAAACCGGAAACAGTCATACACAGACAAACATGCATGCATGCATACATTCCCAGCAAACATTTTCAATCGCGGACAATCTTCCACATATTTGGCGATGCATTTAAAGCTCTTCTACGCGAGCTTTCCGCGATAAAAATTTTCCGCGAGTAAAAGAAGATTCCTCCTTACACTCTTCTGGAAGATTATTGCGAATCAAACATCTTCGCGATGAATATACAACTCTTCCGGGAGAGTTTTGCGCGACAAAACTTCAGCGCGAGTAACAGAAGATTCTTCCTTACATTCTTATGGAAGATCATTGCGAATCAAACATCTTTGCGATGAATATACAACTCTTCCAGGCGAGTTTTACGCGACAAAACTTCAGCGCGAGTAACAGAAGATTCCTCCTTACACTCTTCTAGAAGATCATTGCGAATCAAACATCTTCGCAATGAATATACAACTCTTCCAGGCGAGTTTTGCGCAATAATTTTATTTTCAAAAATGGGTCCAAAATGGTCACTTAGAGTGGTCGAAGACATCTCTGATCATATCAGAAATCTGTTTTCGACCTTTCCCTATCGATTGGTGCAATAAAAATTTTTCACCGAAATAGGCCCAAATCGGTCACTTAGAGGGGTCGGAGACACCCCTGGACATGTCCAGAATGTATTTTCGACCTTTCCCTATCGATTGGATCAATAAAATTTTTTCACCAAAATGGGCCCAAATCGGTCACTTAGAGGGGTCGGAGACACCCCTGGACATGTCCAAAATCTATTTTCGACCTTTCCCCATCGATTGGTGCAATAAAATTTTTTTACAAAAATGGGACCAAATCGGTCACTTAGAGGGCCCGGAACCAAATCTGGTTATGACCAAAATATATTTTCGACCTTTCCCCATCGATTGGTGCAAAAAAAAAAATTCATAAAAAAAAGCCCAAAACGAATAAAAATAGATTCGACTAAGTCTCTTCTGGATGATGGTTTTAAATCGAACTTCTTTACGAATAACCAACAACTCATTCAGACGAGTTTTACACGATACAAGATGGCCGACTACGACATGACGTCATCTCCTGAGAAATTTCGAAAAAATTAATAATTTTTTCTTCTAAAAGGCAATATTTCTGAGGCCCGGTATTTTTCACGAAGCAAAATATCAAACTACACGGTATATTTTTAACGGCACATAAATTTTAACAGTTTATTGTACAAAAATTAGCAATTTCTTATGAAATTATTTTTATGTCGCCATTTCATATTTTATTTTTTTTATTTTTTTTTTCAAGTTTTTTCAAGTTTTTTTTCGCTTTAAAAAACATGTTGCGGAGTCGTCTGTTGACCCTTCCTGGGGATCATTTGCAGATTCATCTTGGGGAGCCGCCAGATGACTCTTTCTGGGGATCGTTTGCGGATTCATTTCGGGGAGTTGTTAGAGGATTCTTCTAAAACAATCGTATTCGGCCGGACAATTTCTCACGCCTGAACATTCGCGGAAGAGTGGAATGCGACTGTCGCGGACGATTGATTTAATCGTCTAGGCGAATCGAATACGATTCTTCCGCGATTGAAAATGTTTGCTGGGTTTGTACATGTTTAAAGCGCAACATACCCTGTAGGACTATGGACTATTTATTCCAAAACTATTTTGTAAACTATACGTATATCATGGGAGCGATCGTCTCGCTGAAACTCAATTTCAAATCAATTTCAAAGAATTTGAATCAAATACAAACTTCACACAAGAAACGTCAGATATGGTAAAGACTTTTTTTTATATATTTCTGAACAGCATGTTCCGGGCTCGAATCCTAGTGCGGGTGGATTTTTTTTTTTTTATTTCATTTCCCGCTCCAAATACTCTTCAGATGAATTACGTTTGACTTCTAGAAAATTGGAATTAAACAGTACCGCGCGGTGTTTTTGAACCCGGGTCTTACCATGCAGTACAATTTGTTACACCGATACACTATCGTTTGTTCTTCATCACAGTGGATGAACGGTCAAACATTGCGAAGTCAACGTTATATTTTCAACGACACAATGGACTTACAATTTGTGAACACGTGTGGACGAATAATGCATTACATTTGAAACAGCTTTGATGCAAATGATCGACTTTAAATTACATTTGGGCTACTTTTGTTACAATTCATAATTTTAGTGAATTAATTTTAGTTTTAGGTATAATCCATTACTTACAAAACAACTAGAGCAAAGATATGATAATTGACACCGCCGGTTCTACAGGGTAGTCCTTTTTACATTTTGTGTTGCATATTTCGTTGCTGACAACCTAATACTTACCATATATTTTGCTGCAGTTTTATAAAGTTTTGAGTATACTGGAAATTGTTCTCGTACGCACAAACTTAAAGTGAAATATGCAGTTTTTTCTTTTCTAATTTATGAGCAGCAAAAAGTTTGGCAAAACTTTTAACTTGATTTTTTGCTTGATTTTTTGAATGATGCTAAAGAAACTTCAGCACTGCAGGGTTAAATAAAGTTTTGTTAAGTGTTTGTGTGTTAGAGCCTCTGTCTGCCGCAGGATTGTGTTGCATTTTAGTGTTTTAGTTAGTTTGCTGTGCTAGTGCGTGTTTTTGGTTTTTTTGCAAGAAAAAAAATTACAGGATTTATTGTGTTTTTTAACATCCTTCCTTACCTTTATCAAGAAATTTTGCATAAATTTTTGCATGGCATGGGTACAAATTTGCTTTCAGCAAGGATTTTTTTTCTTCACTTTTTGGTTTGTAAGTGAAATGGTCTGAAATGAAATGACCTTATGGAAATTTTATGCAAACCATTTAACATGGGCAGTCTTAATAATTTTTTTTTGTTTTTTTTTTTGATTTAGCATAAAATCTTACAAATTTGCATTTACCCTTTTTTGCATAAATAAATGAGACATATTGCAAAACAACAGCTGCAGCAATTCATTTGGAACTCGCAAATGTTAATTTTTAGTTAAATACATATTTTATTTTAAACATGAACACATACAAGCGCTTCCTTGGACTTTTGACCATGTAAAGTGGAAGATGCCTAGCTGATCCTAGCACACAACCATTGAGATGAATATAGGGTGTATCGCATTAGGTTACGAAGCATCTAGGAAGTGATAAAAGAGGCCTAGACTAACAAAAACTTGCCCTAGAGGGGGGTCTAAAATGTACCCCTGAGGAGTTATAATGTTAAAAATGATTTTCTGGCTTGCTTCAGAAGAAAAATTTTAATGAGTCATCCCAACGGTTTAGGTTTCCGTTATGAAAAATTTTAGCTAACTGTATGAGCTTTCTAGTAATGCATTTGCTTTATATAGTTTAAGAGATTCCACAAAGATCTGGACCCTTAAGTTGATATTTTAAATTTTTTTACTAATATTTGACTTTAGCGGCCATTTTAGTACGAAAAAGTTCGCATTAACACACCTTTCTCTATTTTTTTTGGAATTCTTGTTAAATTTCCTTTAATTCGGTAGTTCTGAAACAAGTCAGAAAATCAGTCTCAGATAAACGCGAATTTGTAATTTTTCAGACAAAACAAAATAATTTCATTTAAAGTTAAAATTTATTTGTTCTATTGCAATAGGTTCTACTTTGCTCAGCACTGAAATTAAGATATAATCTACTTAAATACGAGCCATTAATATTTTTAAGATTCCAATAAAGATAAACATGACTTCCGCATAAATTCCACTTACAACCACGACAACAACAACGTTTAAGTTCACAACCATCGGACATATGAACTTTTTTTCATACACAGCTAAATTACTCACCTAGAAAGATTCATGTCCTCCCACTGAACTTAGTCAGGATGTAACGCTGTTGCAGTTTTATCACACACAAATAATCAAGTTCACCAAGCGCTACCAGTCCAATTTATGTACCCCACACCAAAATGGCGTCAGAAGAGCGCAAACGGAACGCAATTACAAAACTTTAGCTTGAAGAAATCTTTGAAGCAGCATTTAGAAAAATATAAAATCATGTAACTTATGGTGCCCTTGAGAATAAGAAATTATATATAAAACAAAAAAGAAGAAAAAGTGTAGAATACAAGAAGAAGAAAAAGGAAAAGCTCAACAACTGGAAAATTTGTTAACATGTTAATATATATATGTAAGTATGTTATATGTACTGTGTATGAAAGTCAAGTTTGCTGCATGTACGACATGCAGTAAAAGTGTCGTCAGAAGTCACAAATTTTCTCTTTAGCATGATTGCTATCAACTTGCATTTTGTTTTTATCTCAAAAAAATAAACAGAGTTTATGGTTGCCAACTTGTTTGGTTACCTTAAAAAGACGCTGTTTTTTCTTGAATTACACTCTTTAACCTATTAACATCACAATCTTTCAAGTATTTATGTAAAGAGTTACTTTCACCTACAGCATTTGGTAAAGACCAAATTCCATTCGGCAGGTCCATATATATATGACGGATATTGGTTTTAGTAAGAAGGTACTACATACTTATTTCATATATCGTCCCTATACAAGTGAAAAGTACTAAGTTAGTTTTTCAAGTTTTGAGATGTTTGAAGTTTAAAAATTTAATTTTCTTTTTAAATAGATCTTTGTTTGATACCATAATATTTTATTCCAGAAATACCAAATAACTCAAAACTCACGAAAACTGACTCAGTTCTTTATACTTGTATAGGAACGATTTACTGTTTTATAACTGAGGTATACTGAGCTTTTCCAAGATTCAAGATCCACTTGAAGATAGAAGATAGTGAATTATAAGTTTAATAACAGAGTTAATTTAGTATTAAAAAATTGTCTTAAATATTAGTTTTCTTAACATTAATGTTACAAAATACAATTTTTTCTTAACAATTTGTTTAATAAGTCTAATACTTAGTTATTAAATAGGCTTGCTCTTCTGGCAGGGACGATCTAGGACGAGAGAGGCAAAGATGTTGGAATGTTAAGCGTTCAAAAACTTACTGCCATTATAGGCGACTTGATACACAGGAATATTAAATAATCAACGATAAGGTCAGATTTCTAATAAAGGAAAAGGCGAACAGGGACAAAAAAAAAACAAATATAGGGAAAAGTTAAGCGATTGACGAACTGTTTGTAACATAGCGAGAGGACAGTAGAGTTGGGACAGAAGAATATTAGACACTCGACGAATAGATCTAATTTCTAATATGAGTGTAACAAGCCAATATGCCAGCAGTTTTGCTCGTCGGTGGCCAGGGGTTCGGCTACAAAAATTTATAAGAGAAAAGGACGGCTTCTTGGTTAAATTCAAAGCCACGGGTTGTAGTTTTATTAATTTACTTAATTTTCATTTCTTTATTCGGTTTCTCTCAATATATTTATAATAATATAATAAATAAAACAAGTTTCTACTCCCCGCCACTCTCTGCTCCTGTGCGTATCCGTGGACTAGTTGATTGTAGTAGTAGTTAGTTGCATCGCTCACACCTAACGCAATAACGCAATGGTATTCTCTTGAACGCGTACTCTCTAAATGTGAGTAGCTGATATAGTATTGGGGTGTTCACAGCTGATATAGTATCAGGATGCTCACACCTAACGCAAAGGTATTCTTTTGAATGCGTACTCTCTAATTATGAGTAGCTGATATCGTATCGGGCTCCTCACACCTAACGCAATAGCTACTTTTCTTGAACGCGTGCTCTCTACTTGTGAGTAGCTGATATAGTATCGGGCTGCTCACACCTAATGCAATGGTACTCTCTTGGACGCATACTCTCTAGTCATGGGAAGCTGATATCGTTTCGGGCTGCACACCAAACGCAATGGTATTCTCTTTCCGCCACCGAGAACTATCTCTCTATACTACGCTCACGTATTGACAACAATGCTCTTTTGTATGTGACTAAATTCCCCTTATTTCGTTTGCTACGCTGCTGTTTGCATACCCAACTCCACTTGAGACTAGATCGTACCCACGAATAACTGATATATTATCGCGCTACTTGTTTTCGTGGCCGCCCACACTTGTACTAACCACAGGCAGCTGATTTTTTATCGGGCTACGTATATTTAGCTCCGCAGTCTCTACGCTACTTCGCCCCACTATTACTGCTAGAACTAATTTAACTCATCAAATACTTTGTTTTCCTCTAGGTTGCCGCTTACCGCCTTGTCTGCTACTTCTACTTATTGCTGTTGTTCACTGTTCGCCGGCCACGCAAAGACTGTCTCAATCCGCTGCTGTGTATCAAAATTTATTTTCTCTCTCTGTGACAGCAAACAGATCAAACGACAGCTGCGTGTCAAAAACAGCTATTGCGCAGTGTTGCCGTTGCGTCTGGTTTTGTTCATTTGTTGGAGATTTTACCTTTTACTAAAATGATGCTTATCTTCTTTAGCTAACTACTTAATTAATGCTTATAAAGTTATTCAAATTAATAATAATACAAATAAAATATAAATTGATAGAAAAGAATATGACATAAATTATAATATTACTAGCGATGATTTGTGGCTCCACCAACTTTGCTTCTCACAGAAGCAGGGGTGATCTGAGACAGGATGGAAATAGGATGTGGGAAAGTTTTCGATAGGCGAATGAATAGGTGAGTTGGTACATAGGAAGATAAGGTAATCGACAAAAAGGTCTGAAACTTTACGAAAGTAAGGGCGATCTGGGTTAAGAGGAAACTAGGACGAAGAAAAAAGAGAACAAGTGAGTTGGGACAGAAGAATATTTCGCAAACGATAAAAATGTCGGAGCTAAAATATATTTGTGAAAAATATTTATCCTTACAATGGCTAAATGCTCTCATTCACTCGTGGCAAATAGTTTCACTTATTTGATGTATTTTGTTTCTGAGGGGCGTGACACTGCCCACTTTTGCAAGAAACAATATTTGTGCCAGCGCTCTTTACAAATGTCTCAAATTTTAACTTCTACATCAAAGAGTTACCTAGATGTGTTGAATTGATTTTTTGAAAGTCGTGGCGGGAAAATGAAAGTTGTTTTTCCTTTTCTTCTGTACATTAATCTTTAATTTGCTTTGCTTTTGGTGACAACTAATACCAATTGTTAAGATAAATGGCCAACAATTGGTCGAAAATAGCAAACATCGGCTATCTCAAAAATAGTTTGATTTTTGTATGATAAATCACGTGCTTTACACTGAAATTTAGTGGTGCTTTTTGTTCTTTTTTTGTTTCACTGTCGATGTATCTCTTCTTGCAGACTTTCCTTATTTATCTCGAATTTTCAGTATTTTTTAGCTCTTTAACATTTTTTAGCTTTTACGGCATTTGTTATTCTTTCAACATTTTTTGCATTTAACTTAACTACATCAAATTTAACTTAATAATGGGAAAACAGATTTTCTTTATTTAATGTCTTTTTTTTATTTTTTATAAACCAAAGCTTTAGCATCCTATAAAATTCGTAATTAAAATTAAAGACAAATTGAAAAAATGCTCGGAGTGCGCAAAAATAATTCAAGAAAATGATTTGTTGAATCAACAAAAGGCATCATTTCATTTTTGTGAAAATTGTAGGCCGAATTGAGTAATAAAATTAAAATTAAAAGTTAACGAGCCTATCATGCACTTTGGCCAAAATGTTAAGAAATGAACTCTCGGTTATAACTGTTACGTGTGTATGTTTATTTTATGGAGTTTGTCAGGGATTGTTGGTGTATTTTTATGAGAAAACATTAAATGCGAAACCTATTAAAAGTAACTACTATATGTAGGTATATATTTTAAATTGAATAAAAAGCTGACATTTGCAGTTTGTTCAATTAATTTTTTGAAAGCTTGTTGAATGAAATAATTGTATTATAAATTTCTGGTTCTTAGTATTTAAAAATGTGGAAAATTGAAATAACGGTCTAGTTAACTTGTCTGAAGCCGAATGTACTAATGTGGCATATTGTGGAATTTTTTTAAACTTCTTTTTGAATAATTTTTGAGATTTTTTTAACTTAAAATTCCAAAAAATTTCTCACGTATTCCTTGGACAATTCTGAGCATTTTATTCCTACAACCTTGTTTTCCTAAGATGCCTTCCTCTTGAGTAAACAAAGAGTTTTGACTGCCGCGGACGTCGAAAAACCAAAAACCCTCATCAAGCGACCGAATCCCATCTTGAGTCATACATCATTTTAAAGCTTTTCAATTGTGCTTTTATTCAAAGTACTTTAAAAAAAAATTAAGGGGGTTGTTAATTTTAAAAAAAATTCAAAAGTATTTTTAAGTGCAAAAAAATTTTGGTGAAAAAATTTTGTTTTTAATATTAATATTTTTTTTTTTTTAAAAAGAACACTTAAAAATGAATGGGACCACTTACTTATATATGTATATATCAATTTAAAAACTTTGGTGTAAGGTAAAAATATTTGAAAAAACACCCTTTTTATGAAAATGACTAAAAACGCCAAATCGAACACCCTGTATTTTAACAAAAAATGGTACTGGGACAAAATCTTCCCGGATTATTGTTTTTGCACACCGAGACTACCATACTGCCAAATTCAAGCGAAATCGGAGACAAAAAAATTTTCAGCTGGTACACTTGGCATGTTTTGCTTCATGTATACTTTTCCATACCTGGCACGCCTCTTTCTATGCATTACAAACGGAAGGCCAAAGTGAAAAACATCTGTGTAAAATTTCAAAAGCCTAGCTATATTATTTCTATTTACCCAAGAGGAAAAATTTCTAGCGCTTCTGATCCAAGCACTTCAAAAGTGCTTGTCCCCATAGATATTCAGAAGCACTTTCATAATGATCTTTTATAAGGCGGCAGTAAGAACAACGTGAGTTCGAACCCAGCCCGGGTGTTTTTATACCCTACACCCAGGGTATATTCACTTTGTCCTTCCGTTTGTAACGCAGAGAAGGAGGCGTGGCAGGTATAGAAAAGTATATATATTCTTGATCAGCGTCACCTCCTGAGTCGATATAGCCATGTCCGTCTGTCTGGCTGGCTGGCTGGCTGGCTGGGTGGCTGGCTGGCTGGGTGGCTGGCTGTGTGTTGAAATACACTTTTTGGAAAAACTAAGCAAGATAATTCAATTAAATTTGGTACACTGCCTCCGTCGCCAAAGTTAGCTCGGGGGATTGAAAATGAGCAAAATCGGTCAACGGACACGCCTACCGCCCATACAAAAATTATATTCAAAATGCAATTTTAGGAGTATTTTTCACGACAATGCAACCACAATACATATAAGTACTACGAATTGTAAGCGCAAGCTCTGATAAAAAACTGAGCGAATTCGGACAAGAGGGCGTGGCACCTCCCATATAAGCAAAAGCTTCAAAACGCTATACTGAAAGCGTTTTTTGCGATATTCGAACCAACTTTGACTCAGACACTAAAAATTATAAATGAAAGCTCTCAGAAAAAATTGGTTGAAATCGTACAAGGGGGCGTGGCACCTCCCATATAAGCAAAAGTTTCAAAATGCTATACTGAAAAAGTTTATTGAGATAATCCAACTTAATTTCACTCTGACACTAAAAACTATAAATGCAAGCTCTGAACAAAAACTGGGTGTACTCGGACAAGAGGGCGTGGCACCTCCCATATAAGCAAAAGCTTCAAAACGCTATACTGAATGCGTTTTTTGAGATATTCGAACCAAATTTGACTCAGACACTAAAAATTATAAATGAAAGCTCTCAGCAAAAATTGGGTGAAATCAGACAAGGGGGCGTGGCACCTCCCATATAAGCAAAATTTTCAAAATACTGCAGTGTAGGGTATTTATTTTTTGGCCAGGCCAAAATTTACATCCTTACTAGTTTGTATTACTTTTTTCTGCTTTATTTTTTTTTTTTTTTTTTCATTAAAATATTTTTTATCCAACATCTTTTATTTCACTTTTCTATTTGCCTTTCTCTTATTAATTTACTTTTGTTTAATTGAATTGAAATTGATTACACAATGATTCCATATAAGGCTGTAGTAAGAACAACGAGAGTTCGAACCCAGCCTGTGTGATTTTTTTTTTCCTTTTTTTATACCCTACACCCAGGGTATATTCACTTTGTCCTTCCGTTTGTAACGCAGAGAAGGAGGCGTGGCAGATATAGAAAAGTATATATATTCTTGATCAGCGTCACCTCCTGAGTCGATATAGCCATGTCCGTCTGTCTGGCTGGCTGGCTGGCTGGCTGGGTGGCTGGCTGGCTGGGTGGCTGGCTGGCTGGGTGCTGTGTGTGGAAATACACTTTTTGGGAAAACTAAGCAAGATAATTCAATGAAATTTTGTGCACAGTCTTCGTTGTCAAAGCTAGCTCGGGGGATTGAAAATGAGCGAAATCAGTCAACGGACACGCCTACCGCCCATACAAAAAATATATTCATATTCAAAATGCAACTTTTTGAGTTTTTTTTACGACAATGCAACCAAAATACATAGAAATACTACGAATTGTAAGCGCAAGCTCTGAACAAAAACCAGGAGAATTCGGACAAGAGGGCGTGGCACCTCCCATAGAAGCAAAAGGTTCAAAACGCTATACTGAAAACATTTTTTGAGATAATCCAACCAAATTTCACTCAAATGCTAAGAACTATAAGTTTAAGCTCTGAGAAAAAATTGGGTGAATTTGGACAAGAAGTCGTGGCACCTCCCATATAAGCAAAAGGTTCAAAACGCTATACTGAAAACATTTTTTGAGATAATCCAACCAAACTTCACTCAAATGCTAAGAACTATAAGTTTAAACTCTGAGAAAAAACTGGGTGAATTTGGACAAGAGGGCGTGGCACCTCCCATATAAGCAAAACTTTCAAAATACTGCTGTGTAGGGTATTTAATGTTTGGCCAGGCCAAAGGTTACACCCTTACTAGTTTTATTTGTTTTTGCTTTATTTTTTTTTTATTAAAATATTTTTTATTCAACCTTTTTTTATTTCACTTTTCTATTTTCCTTTATCTTATTTATTTACTTTTGCTTAATAGAATTGAAACTTATTGGACAATGATTATATGAATGTCAAATTCTGTTTGAACAACATTTGCTTAATATACAAATTTAATAAATCTTCATATCATCGGGCATTGGTGTAGCGGTCTAAAGAGTTGGTAAATGTATGTAAAAATATCTAGCACGCGGTCGTGACTTCAAATCCTGGTGCGGCCAATTTTTTTTTTCTTTTTTTTAATTTTACTGAAAAAACGCTTACCGCAGCATTACAAATAAGCGCTTTAAAAACTCTTTTTTGGTAAGGCTGCGGTAAGCTTTTGCTCGCTTACAACCTATGACATGCAATGTTAAAAATAAAGTATAGTTCTTACGGAGCGGAAGCGCTTATTGGTGAAAAGGATGCACTTCAGAAGGGTTTTTGAAGCACTTCTTTTCCCCTTGGGTATGACAGCCGTTCCATGTAAACCCGTCTACTGTGCGCTGTACTAAAAAAACGCCTAAATGTATGCAAAAAATATTTTCGTATCTTCATAACCAAATGATCAGCGCCATCTACCAAATACAATTAGACAATCTACAGTATAGTTGAAAATGTTATGGCTTTCAGCCATGATAAGAACAAATAAGATTTTTCCAATTATGGTCTACAGATGGTACTTAACCCTTTGACGACCATAGGGACATATGTATCCCAAGGCAAAAATAAATTATATTTAAATAATTAAGAAGCCGATGTATGTCATTTTGACATTTATCAGTTTCTAAACGATTCCTTCATCTCTATTAAATCTGGCAGCACCACCATCAGAAAAACCGTTTTTTTTTTTTTTGTAAGATAATTCTAATGTGACAGTTTGTGTGGTCCATTATTGCTATACTTTACAGCAGAATTTATAGGTGTTTAATTGTTTTTAAACATATTATAGTGTGAAGTAATTCCTGATATGGAAATAAATTGTTGTTTTATACATTAATTGAACCATTATTGAAGTTTAGTATATTGATAAGTCATAAAATTCAAAATGGGACACCCGCGTCCCTTTGGTCGTAAAGGGTAACTTTTCAACACACTTTTGTACTACAATTTTACCAATTTCACAGACAATCAAAATAAAAAAAATTTATTGAACCTGTTTATAGACATATGTATTGTAACGTACTTTTTGACACTGAACTCGAATCCGAGTCCAGAATTGCTCATAAACTTCAGGATTTTGAGATATCCGTGCTTGAAGCTGAGAAAGCGCTGTTTTCAACCTTACGGTGTAGTTCCAGGACATGATGTAGCTTAATTCGTTTGATGGCATCAAATAACCCTTATCTTACCTATCAAACCATATCCTTAAATTTTTTCAATTGGACCCTTACTTTTCGAGTTATCACCATTTGAAATAAGGTCATATTTTCCTTTTATAAAAATGTGTGGGGAAAAAGTCTCCCTTCAAGACCATAGGGACACATATGTCCCAGAATATTCCAAAAAATTCGTTAAAATTTTTTGAATTTTTATTTTGAAATATGTTTTCTGGACG
Organism: Calliopum simillimum; assembly: GCA_951812925.1. Lineage (NCBI taxonomy): Eukaryota > Metazoa > Arthropoda > Insecta > Diptera > Lauxaniidae > Calliopum > Calliopum simillimum. The sequence goes on from OX638370.1 coordinate 7,954,445, forward strand.
CCCAATAGATCATTATAAATAGCTTACATGGTTGCATAAGCTCCCAATTCTTTACGGCCCTGAAAAGGTTAATTTACCTCAATTATGGTCTACAGATGGTACTTAATTTATCGGTATGTTGTATTGCAATTTAGAATTTGTTTTATAACAGTGCTTTGAAGTTATTGGGTGTATTATTTCAGTGCTGTAAAGGTTAAATAAAAAAATTTTATTAAAATTTATTGAAATAAAAACCATTCTTGATCATAAGGGTAGTTTTTTTTCCAATAAAACATAGAAAAATTAATAATATGACTAATATTTTGACTCCATTAGCTTGCAAATTTAATGCCACTCAGTGTTCGAGCATAATTTCGAGCACAGCAGCACCACGACAGCGCCTTATAAAGACCATTTTGTGGGTCCAATTTGCATCAATTTTTACAGCACAGCCGGCCCTATCTCACCAATAAGCATTGTTCCGGTGTAAGTTTTTGCATGATAGTATCCCAAAGTAAATCGAACACTGATGTCAAACACATGTGTTTACTCTAAGAATTGGCTTGACAGCTATCCATCTAGGAAATTCTATACCACTAAAAAAGTGCGCCAAACATCATGATGAACAGCTTGATCTTGTTTGAAACTCTGAAAAAAAAAATTTTGAATTTAAGAGTTAAATTCTCCCTTAAAATTTAAGAAATTCTATGTGCTTTTTCTCGCTGCATAAGTGTATTCGGGCAACCTGACTAAGAAAAAAAAAACAATTTTCCTTTTGAGCAACCTGTCAAAGTTAAAGTTTTCGTTGTAACCTTTCTGTTAGTTTTTGAAGTAGCCTGAATAGCTGCCACTAAATGCCTTATTAAGTTTTGGTTAAATTCTGATGATGGACGCTTTCCATAATGACGTGGCCACTTTTGCTTTAATATCTGTTCATGATTTTTAACCACTTTTCTTTCTCGTGAAATTTTATAATGATGTTGTCAAAAAAACAAACCTTTTTTATGGTTTTTATGAAGAGTTTTGAGATAAGTGTTTTTTCAAAGGAAGCAAAGAATTAGGTAAGACATTGTTAATAACCAAAAAAAAAAAAATGGCGCAAAGTTTTTCATATTAAGCATTTTTTTATTTGAAACAAACGAAGCAGCCTCTCAAGCATAAACTTTTCCGAAACATTTTTTTATTCTGTGCTTCACGTTATCGTTGCGCCAACTGCTTATCAAAGTAATCATTGCCAGTTATTTAATGCAGTAAAACAGGAAAAAAAAAGACAAAAGGATAATAAAAAAAAATTGTCAACAAGTAGTTAGAGGGTGCATTGTGCTTTAAAACGGATGCTTGAAACAGGATCTTAAAGTACCTTGTGGCGCACTTACACTGCCGCTTTAACTCGAAATAATAATTACGTTCTTGTTGCTGTGTTGCGTATGTCATAATAATTGAAATGATGATGTTAGTGTTGATGATAATGACGATGGTGATGATGATGTTTATGATGATGATGATAATGATGTTGTTGGCAACATTTGTTCCTGTTGAAATTCGATTAATGTAATGCATACAAAACATTGATTGATTTTAAAATTTTTGCTTGGGGAATAAAGTATGAGCACAAGAAAGGTATGAGCTGAAATTACAAAGTTTGCTTTTATTAAGCTGATTGTAATGAATTTCTAAAGAGCAAGAAACCTACCGAGAAATGTTTCCTTTTATTCATAAAATAATCAATAAAACGATTATTTATAGTGTACATTTGCATAAGTAGAGCACTTTAATGTATTAAACGCCTCAAGCTAGGCAACGCAAAATCAATTAGAAATTTAATGCCATTTAATTAATTTTAAATAAAATAATTTACTTGGAGTTGTGATGTTACGGAGTATTAATGTGTTAAAGCAAAGACATGTTAGGTTAGGTTACGCCTCAGACAGACGACAGCTTAAATCTAGATTATTGACGTAATAATGCGATTCTTTTTATTGCATGATTTTAGGCATTTTTTAAATACATATTTCATAGACATCGACTAAAAGAAAATTTCCCAATTCAGGGTTCAAAAAATTTCTAAAACAAGATTAATATTGAGTTAAGCATCAGAAAAGTGAATTAGAATTTTTTGGACCCTGAATTGGAAAATTTTCTTGTAGTCAATGTCTATGAAATATGTATTTAAAAAATGCCTAAAATCATGCTACAAAAAGATTCACATTATTACGTCTACTCATAATCTAGATTTAAGCTGTCGTCTGTCTGAGGTATTAGGCTATACACTTATATGATAAATCTTTTACATATGCATAGGTTTTTCTGAAAGTAGAATAAGTCCATGAAAAGTAATATCATCTCTATGGAAATAAGCGAAAGAAATTGGTACAGTCTTTTTTTCTATGTTTTAATCTAGTCTGACTATTTTTTTTAATCGGCCATCCACGATAGGAAATATAAATTCTGCGTAATATAAGGTCTATGATCTGCCATTATCTGAGTTTTATGGACCATAATCTATGACCTATGGTCTGTCCTTTATTGATCTACGGTCCATAATCTATGGTGTATGATCTGTCCTCTATGGTGTAAACTAAAATTGTTGTAAAATAAAATAAAAAAAAATACACAAGACAACATGTGCTGTGAGGAGGAAAGTTGGCGGAGCCGCGTTATCCTCCTACAAATCATCACTTATTATTATGTATCATATTTTTATTTATTTATAAGTAACTAATCATTTCGTAGATTCTAGTGCTATAATATATTATTATTTTTAAGATAAAACCAACTCAAACACATGAAATGTAATCTATTAATGTAATAAGACTTAGCCAAGGAAAATAAGCCTACATTTAGCTTAGGGTAGAACTCCCACCACACCAGCAAAACCAGGCGCAACGGCAACATTGCGCAACAGCTCTTTTTGACACGCAGCTGTCGATCGGTCTATTTGCTGTCGCAGAAATAGAAAATAAATTTAGACACAAAGCAATTGATCGGGACAGTCTTCGTGTGGCCGGCGACCGGTGAACAACGGCAGCAGCAGTAGCTATAAGCAGAAGTCGCATACAAAGCGGTAATTAGCAAAGAAACAAGGTATTTGATAAGATAGAGATCGCGGCACTAAGGTGAGGTGAGAGGGCGCACAAACGAATAGCCCGATAATATATCAGTTACTGGTGGGTGCGCTCTAGTCTCAAGCCGGGTATGTAAAAAGCAGAGTAGTAAGCGGAATAAAGGGTATTAAGTCGCATATAGGAGAGTATTGTGGTCAATTGCATAGTATAGCATAAGATAGTGCTCGGTGGTGGAAAGAGAATCATAATTCAGCTGCTCATGGCTAAAGTGTAAGCCCAATAATAAATCAGCTGGGCGCAGGTGTGCTCACTCTCTCCCCAAAGTACAAAGGAGAAGCAGAAGGATATGTAATAGCGTGGGGTGAGAAAAGTAGCAATTGCCCGATAATATAATAGCTACTCACGACTATAGAGTGCGAATCGAGGGAATACCATTGCGTTAGGTTTGAGTAGCCCGATAGTATATCAGCTACTATAGAGTACGCGTTCAAAAGAATACCATTGCGTTAGGTGTGAGCAGTCCGTTACTATATCAGCAACTCACGACTATAGAGTACGCGTTCAAGAGAATACATTCAATATTTGGGGAGAGGTAGCTAACTACTACTACACTCAACTAGGCCACCGGCGAGCAAAACCGCTGGCAAAAAGCTTCGTTACAGTGAAACCGGGACACTTCCGGGACATACATGAAATACCGGGACGTATATGAATCCGGGACGAGAGAACAAAATCTAGAACTGTCCCACAAAATCCGAGACAGTTTAATCTCAACATTCTCATTGCATTTTTTCTTTTGTTGTAAAAGTTTTGAAGGGCAGCAGTGTTCAAGATTTTATTTTTCTTAGAAGTGGGTGGTGGCACGCCCCTTAATGAAAAAAAACTAGTAAGGGTGTAAAATTTGGCCAAACATTAAATACCCTACACTGCAGTATTTTTAAAATTTTGCTCATATGGAAGGTGCTACGCTCTCTTGTCCGAGTTCACCCAGATTTTGTCCAGAGGTTGGATTTATAGTTTTTAGTGTCTGAGTGAAAAACATTTTCAGTACAGTGTCCGAGTTCGTCTAGTTTTAGCTTAGAGCGTGCATTTATAGTCTTTAGTATTTGAGTGAAGTTTGGTTGGAGTATCTCAAAAAACTCTTTCAGTATAGCATTTTGAAACTTCTGCTTATATGAGAGGTGCCACGCCCCCTTGTCCGATTGCACCCAATTTTTGTCGAGAGCTTTTATTTATGATACTTAGTGTCTGAGTCGAATTTGGTTCGAATATCTCAAAAAAACGCTTTCAGTAAAGCGTTTTGAAGCTTTTGCTTATATGGGAGGTGCCACGCCCTCTTGTCCAAATTCGCTCAGTTTTTTATCAGAGCTTGCGCTCACAATTCTATGTATTTATGCGAATTTTGGTTGCATTGTCGTGAAAAATACTCCTAAAATTGCATTTTGAATATGAATATATTTTTTGTATGGGCGGTAGGCGTATCCGTTGACCGATTTCCCTCATTTTCAATCCCCCGAGTTATCTTTGACGACGGAGGCAGTGTACAATATTTCATTGAATTATCTTGCTTAGTTTTCCCAAAAAGTGTATTTCAACACACAGCCAGCCAGCCGGCCACCCAGCCAGCCAGACAGACGGATATGGCTATATCGACTCAGGAGGTGGCGCTGATCAAGAATATATATACTTTTCTATATCTGCCACGCCTCCTTCTCTGCGTTACAAACGGAAGGACGAAGTGAATATACCCTGGGTGTAGGGTATAAAAAAACACTCTCACGGCAAAGCCGCTTAAGAAGAGAGAATGCACTTTAAGAAAGAATATTAAAAACTGTTTGTTTCTAAGTAGGCAGCGCCATGCCCTTGAAGATGCAAATGCAAAGACATGGTTGCAATGAGGGTTTGTTTTCTTATGTTTACAGTTACATTGTTTTTTTTTTTCAAATCGAAATTGATAAATTTCTGCCATGAATTAACCAAAATTTTCTCACAAATTAATAAAATGGAGCTTTGTTTTTACAGTAAGTTTCTTAATGGTGTAGAATTGATGACATTAAGTTGAAACAATGATATTGGACGAACAACTGATTGCTATAACGTATGTTTAATATAATATTTATGACATTACTTTTGCTTCTTCCACATTCACTTTCAAAAAAAAAAAGCTTTCATTCATCATTAGGAATAATTTTTAATTTTATTTTTTTAACACTTTGTTTAGTTTTAAATCGATTACTTTTTTAAAAAGTGTCATTTATATAATTTTAATTAAAATATTCGATTACGCATTAAATTAACAAGTATTAAATGATGTCGCCATTACCCATAAATAACTATTTGTATCCTATTTCACACAAAAGAAGCAATTAAAAAAACTACTGCATATATAAAAAATGCATTCAATTATGGGCAATATATTATATTTACTGCAATTGATTTCATTGTAGATAAAATAAAATCTGCATTAAAAAGTACATTAAATTAAATAAATTTTAATTTTTAAATTGTTGCGTTTAAATTAATTGAAGACTATGACAAAAAAGAAAGAAAAAGTAATTAAAATGATTTGTGGTCAAATCAAAAATTAACCTCTGGTCGAAAAATATTTTTCAAATAAAAAATCTATTAAGCTGCAAAGCATATTAAGAGCCTAAATATTAATTGTACAAAGAAAACTTTTTCTATTTAAATATCTTTGATTACTAAGTAATTCCTTTAAATACCTTATACCTTCCATTATATGCATTACTGCCTAAACTTTCACATTGATGATTGAATTTTGTTTGAAATCATTAATTCAAATTTATTAAAATGTTTGCTTTTCTACTTATTTGCCTCATACATATAATCGAATTTATTTGCTTGAAATAGATTTCAGTAAAAAAAAAAATGCACTTCATATTTTTCATAGAATTTATGATGTGTATTATTACAGCTGCTATTTTTCAAGCATAATTTTCACTTACAAATTTACAAATATGAAAAAAAGAATCTAAAAATTTTATGATTATACGCGCAACACCATCAAATAGCATTTGTTCATAAAAACACATTCAAAGGAGCACCGCCTGTTAATGTGTCAGTTATTTCCAATAAAATTTTATGCAAATATGCGTGTAAAATGAGCTTATTTCGCAATGTTTGCTACATAAATAAATTGATTTTATTTCCTTTTTTGTAATACTTACGCTGTTGTTGTGATAAATCTCGAATTTTATTTAATTTTCTAAATTGAATTTCCGCAAATTCATCATCATAACTACAACAATTCGCCCATACACATACAAACACAACAATAAAAAGCATACTTCATTCAAAGCCAATCAACAACATGACACTTTGAAAAGTAAAAAAAAATATTTTCTTTTACACATTCTGCTGACCCTTAGGTAAGACGTTCAAAAGCGACACAGCTTATACAAATACTTCATTTGATGTAAATTTCATGCATGAATGGTGATACAATTTGCATTAAGCAAAGAAAACCATTTACGTACCCACCTGCAGAGCTTATTATTATTGTTTTATTAATTTAAGTTCTAAAAATTACAAAAAAAAAAAATTTAAGCTTCAGGGAAAATTTGCTCATGCTCATGCTCATGCTCATGCTCATGCTCATGCTCATGCTCATGCTCATGCTCATGCTCATGCTCATGCTCATGCTCATGCTCATGCTCATGCTAATGCTCATGCTCATGCTCATGCTCATGCTCATGCTCATGCTCATGCTCATGCTCATGCTCATGCTCATGCTCATGCTCATGCTCTCATGCTCATGCTCATGCTCATATGCTCATGCTCATGCTCATGCTCATGCTCATGCTCATGCTCATGCTCATGCTCATGCTCATGCTCATGCTCATGCTCATGCTCATGCTCATGCTCATGCTCATGCTCATTGCTCATGCTCATGCTCATGCTCATGCTCATGCTCATGCTCATGCTCATGCTCATGCTCATGCTCATGCTCATGCTCATGCTCATGCTCATGCTCATGCTCATGCTCATGCTCATGCTCATGCTCATGCTCATGCTCATGCTCATGCTCATGCTCATGCTCATGCTCATGCTCATGCTCATGCTCATGCTCATGCTCATGCTCATGCTCATGCTCATGCTCATGCTCATGCTCATGCTCATGCTCATGCTCATGCTCATGCTCATGCTCATGCTCATGCTCATGCTCATGCTCATGCTCATGCTCATGCTCATGCTCATGCTCATGCTCATGCTCATGCTCATGCTCATGCTCATGCTCATGCTCATGCTCATGCTCATGCTCATGCTCATGCTCATGCTCATGCTCATGCTCATGCTCATGCTCATGCTCATGCTCATGCTCATGCTCATGCTCATGCTCATGCTCATGCTCATGCTCATGCTCATGCTCATGCTCATGCTCATGCTCATGCTCATGCTCATGCTCATGCTCATGCTCATGCTCATGCTCATGCTCATGCTCATGCTCATGCTCATGCTCATGCTCATGCTCATGCTCATGCTCATGCTCATGCTCATGCTCATGCTCATGCTCATGCTCATGCTCATGCTCATGCTCATGCTCATGCTCATGCTCATGCTCATGCTCATGCTCATGCTCATGCTCATGCTCATGCTCATGCTCATGCTCATGCTCATGCTCATGCTCATGCTCATGCTCATGCTCATGCTCAAAAAAATGCCCCTTGAGGGAGTCTAAAATTTTACCCCTGAGGAGTTATATGGTTAAAACTGATTTTCTGATATGTTTTACAAAAAAAAATTCTTGGTTTACCCTAACGTTTTAGAGAACACACTTTTATATAGCAAAGTCTTAGTTAATTGTATGAGCTTTTAGGTAATTTATAGGGTTTAAAATGATTTCGCAAAGTTCTGGACTTTTAAATTTGAATTTTAATTTTTGTTTTCCTATTTTAAGACTTTGGCGGCCATTTTAGTATGAAAAGGTCCTACTAATATATCCTTTTATATTTTTTTTTTGTATTTTTCGTTAACTGTCCTTCAATTTGGTAGTACCTTTATCATACCAATTTTTTGATTTAAGGTCGAAAACAAATACTTTTCTTTTCTTGCAACCGTTGCACTTGATATGATGTGCTCGCTGCATGCGCATGTACCTATTGTTCTTGAAAAGTATTTTTTCTGACCGCAAACTAACAAATTGGTAAGATAAACTTACTACCCAATTAAAGAAAATTGCACAAAAATTTACAAAAAAATGTATAAAAGGGTGTATTAATAGGACCTTTTTCATACAAAAACGGCCGCCAAATTAAAAATAGGAAAAAAATTAAGATATCAACTTTAAAGGTCCAGAACTTTGCTAAATCCTTTTAAGCCCTATAAACCATATACATTATCTGAAAGCTCATACAATCAGTTAAAATATTGCTTTTGAAATATTTTCTCTAAGCCGTTAAGGTGATCCTAGAAATTTTGTTGTTATAAAACACGTCAGAAAATCAGTTTAGAAAATTTACACTCAAGTCATGCAGTGTCAAAAAATCTGCGAAAAGCTGATTAGGACTTAATATACCCTGTAAAGGCTTTTGAAATTCATAGAATGAACGCAAAAGTCAAGTTCATATCTGGTTGACTGCGAAATTTTCCATGTATTTTTATTTTACCCATAAACTCACCTAAGTCGTTAAACTGACAAAAAGCTATAAATACGTGGAGAATTCCTTGAAAAATGGAATTCCTTTTTGATACTACGTTTTCATGTCGGTATCAACACTTTTTCGTAGATGTGTCATGACTGTGCTGTGTACTTAGTGCCATTGTAAGCGAACGTAATACCCAATAGTCGCATTTGCCTGGCAACAAAATAAATTAAGACCTTTGGGAGACATTTTGATGCAATTTTGAAATTGGAACGAATCATTGCATTAAGTTCTTTTGTCATCCGTTGTGTCTTTTTTTGACAAAAAGGAAGTTACTAAATGGCCACATGTGACTGAAATGGATTGTTTACGTGGAATTTGATTTAAGTTCATTTAAAAACATAAGAAAAATATTAAATTTTACACTGCAAGAGCGCTTAAGGTAGTACCTTAAGGCAAAATCTTTACGAGCACTCATACAGTAGATATGCGCATTGCTAGAGGAAAACCAAGATTATATTGCTTTAAATTAAGCACCAACAAGTTTAACTGCTTCCGTCGCAATTTTTTTTTTTTTTCGTTTTGTTTTTGTAAAATTAAGTATTCATTTTTTCTTTTTGGATTTTATGGCATTTAAAAAATTTCCAATCCATTAGCTCCATTTAAATTCAATACATCGTAAAGTGCTGAAGTAAAAAAGTTATAAAACTCAGTAGCAGTATAGAAACGAAAAACTTGCGAGTGAGGTGTGCATACTAAGGAGAATTTTAAAGTTTGCGGAATCGGGCAAAATAAAAAAAAAATAAAGACTAAAAATTATGGTTCAGTTTAACACTTTCATTTTGTTATACGATTTTTGGAACTAAGCTTATGACTTTTATGATGAATTTTTCATCTTCGATCAAGAAATATGCTGTGTCCCACACTTCTTCGTCACTTATAAATTCGCAATTTGATCTTAATTTTTGAGAACATGTAAAAGTCTCTTGGAACTAGATCTGGAATATAAGGTTGGTCGACCCAAAACCCATTAAAGTGAAATTATTGCAATATGACTCTTGTGCAGGAGAATATGGTCGTAGGCGAAAAGAGCAACTTTCGGCAATACATATTTCCCTTCTTTTTCCTTCGAAGGCTTCTCTTTAAGGCTGTGCAACGAACGCAGTTCGCTCGAACCAACTCGCAGTTCGTGTAATTTCAACAGAAGTTTCTGTTCGAGCAGTACATCGAGCAGATCGAGCGTTCGAACAGTGTGTATCGTTCGAGCGCTCAATTACAATTTGTTGTATACAACCACGGCTGGATTAACAGATTGACCAAGAGGGACCGCCACAAGAAATATTTTTTTATTAAGGAATACAACGAAAATTACTTTGAAAAACGTACTTTTTAAAAGATTTAAAATATATTTTAAGGGCTGCCACCTGGTTATTTTGTGAAATTTTGTTAAAATCGAAATTTTTGTGACTAAATTCAGATTTTTGCTTAGGAAACGCTATGATAAACTAACTTAAAATTGTACAAGAATTTTTAGGGTTGCCACTAGGTTTTTTTTTGTAAATTTTGCTTAAGCCATATGTCTAAAAAACATAAAATTTTAGCCTTAAAACGCTTAGAAAAACTTTCTAAAAATCCAACATATATTTTTAGTGCTGCCACCTGATTATTTTCTAAAATTTTGTTAAAATCGTACTTTTTCTTAATTATATACCCATTTCTTTGAAACATATGACTTAACCAAAACTTACAAAGAACCAGGTGGAAACCCTGAAAGTTTTTGTTCAATTTTTAATAATTTTATCTGTGCGTTCCCTAAACTAAAAACTTGAATTTAGTCAGTATGATTTTAACAAAATTTCAGAAAATAACCAGGTGGCAACCTTAAAAATATATGCTGGATTTTTTAAAAGAACGTTGCCATAAATGTATGGAACCTTTTCCCAATCCATTTTGGATAGAGGATGATTAAATGTTCAACAGAAACACCGTTCAAACAAAAATGACTTTATTATTTTATCTAACAAAGGGCAACAATAAGCCTAAGTCCGGACCTGCATACAACTTGTATAACACAACTAAACTCATGTGTTTGCTGTAGGGTTGCGTACACAGTTGCCTGTACAGCAACATGCAACAAGAGCGAGGCAGTTCTCAAACATGTTGCAAGCTACGAGCGTTCGAACAAACGAGCTGCTCGATTGCTCGATATGCTTGTTTAAGGTTCGATACAATGACGGAATGCTCGAGCAGGTTTGAACAGATCTCTGCACACCATAATTTTCTAAAATAAAAACGTATTCACTTTTGTGGTCGAATAAAACGTTTCCTTTTACTTCATATTCATATTTTCCAGTGGTTATTATAAGTTTGAAGACTTATTATCCAATTATGAAAAAATACTTGATACTTATAATGACATCACCCGCAACTGCATTCCCGTTTTTCGGAAAATCAAAAAGAATAAGAATACGGCCGTAGCTTGAAGCTTCTGTGAACGTACATATCACTAGAAGTACGGATTTATGTTCTTCTTTAGACCGTTTTTCAACTACCTAACCATACCTATGTGTTGTCTTCCCTTTTCCCACTCTTGCTCTCCCACATTAGCTGCCTCTCGTAGTATAAGTCCAGATCTGTTGAAAATATTAACAGAAACCATACTGGTATCGCTTGGATGACCGTTCTTTTGTGGTATATGCAGAGAAACTGCTTATTTATTTAAATATGCACTATGGAAGTTACGGTAACTCTGGTCAGGAATAATCAATCACTAATTTCATTTGTGAATGATTTGCCTTGACGAACTGTAGATACAGGTTTTATGAAGAATACTTTCGTGAAAATCCCACTGTTAAAATATCATTGGTCGATATATTTTCTTACATTTTGTTGGCGACACATTTTGATACTTTTTTGGTGATACATTTTTTCGACAATTTTTAAGCCACATTTTATTCGACATTTTTTTGTCGAAATTTTTTCGTCAGTTTTTTGGCGAGACATTTTTCGATACTCTTTTTGGTGACAAATTTTTTAACGCTTTGATAATGTTTAGCGACACTTTTTTTCGACATTTTTTTGGCGACCCATTTTTCGATACTTTTTTTGTCTGCACATTTCTCGACATGTTTTTTGGTCGATATATTTTCTACTATTTTCGTGACACATTTTGCGAAACTTTTTTTGACGGCATATTTTGATACCTTTTAGCGACACTTTTTTTGACACTTTTTGGCGACATATTTTCTCGACAAGATTTAAACCACACATTATTTGACACTTTTTTGACAAAACATTTTGCTACAGTTTTTTGGCGAGACATTTTTCGATACTTTTTTGACGACACATTTCTCGATATTTTTTGATATGTTTTTGGCGATATATTTTGAACCACTTTTTTGGCAACACTTTATTTCGACACTTTCTTGGTGACATATTTTGCGACACTTTTTGGTGACACATTTTTGGAATATTTTTTATCGACACATTATATCGACACTTTTTTGACGACATATTTTGCGACACTTTTTTGGCGATACATTTTTCGACAATTTTTTTGGTCGATATACATATTTTTTGTTACATTTTTCGAAACTTTTTGGACGATACATTTTGCGACACTTTTTCCCGACACTTTATTCCAACACTTTTTTGGTGACATATTTTTCGATACTTTTTGGTGACACATTTTTTCGAATATTTTTTAGCGACACATTATTTCGACACTTTTTTGACGACACATTTTGCGACACTTTTTTGGCAACACATTTTTCTATACATACTTTCTTTTCGACATTTTTCGACATTACTGTATGCTTAGTTCAATTACTATTTCAAAATAGCTCAACTAGACAGAGTGAATCTAGTTTGTTAGACGCTAGTTTTTTACTATTGTCTTTTATCGTAATTTTTCAGCAAAAACAAAAAAGGAAAAACTTAAACCAAATGCTATTCTTTTCCTTTTTTCACTTAGTGATACCCAAGTTTTTTTGTATGAATTTGCACAATTTTAATTTGTATTTATAAATCTGAATTCACATTAGTATATCGGCCTAGAATTACTTTTTTGGTCACATTTTAGTTTGCCTTTTTTTATGGCGAATTTCACTTTTTTATTTTCTTCCTTCTTTTTCGTTTTTCTTTTATTGTTTGTCCTTTGCGGTTTTTGTGGCTCGTTGGTTTTTATCCCAGCTGATGCCGCAAAAATCTGACTTAAGTGAAACTTTTTCATTTTAATACATGGAAATGGGCAAAAATTAATTTAAGTTTATAAAATGCCGCTGCCAAAGTTCAACGTTGCGTAGAACAAGTTAAGCAATCAATTAGATTAACATTTTGAAATGAAATAGAAATGACAAATTTGTTGTTTTGTTTAAATTATGCAATGCAAAAGTTTCTGGCAATGAATATAAATTGTAAAAGTTTAAAATAAGATTGAAAATTTTTTCTAAGGATATAAATATGAGAATAAATGAAAAGTTATTTATAAATTATATATGCATAAATATCCAAGAGAATAAGCTTAAAATCTGACAAAGAATATTTAAGCCAAAAGAAAAATTTCCTAAAAACATGTAACAAAAAAGTTTAATGAAAGCTTTTCGTTTTTTAATTAATGAACAAAATGTACTTACAACTGTCTCGCGAGTTGGTAAAAAAAAGTTTTATCTCCAAGATTTTAATCTAAAGAAAACAAAATTTCAGCGCTGAATTAAAATGATTCCAATCAAACTAATTGAGCCTGTCAAAGAAAACTCAACGATATCAGCATAATCCTAATAAATGTTGTCTCTGATTGAGATAAAACTGTCGCAAATATAAAATTCTTGAATATGTTTTGTCCAACGGATATTTCATTTGCAGACATAACAAGACATTCAAAAAAATTGCTTAAGTTAGATAAAATCAACGACAAAAGAAAACAAAACTGTTTTCATTTTTTTGTCACACCAGAAAAGATTTGAAATTTCACAAAGAAATGTTTTAAAGAGATGAACTGTGAAGTTTAAAGAGCGAGAAACTAATGAAATTGAATGACATGACTGGAGTGAACGAAATCTCTAAGATACCCATTCTGAACTAAAATTGTTCTTCAAAGTCGCTCAAGGAATCAATTCAACAGATATTGCTAGGGACTTCAAATTTAATACGATGACATTGTTGTCAAAATTTTTAATATTCTTCCAAGATTTCAGGTAAATATCTTACATGAGTCCGAAAATATGGCAATTTTACGAAACGTATATTGAATACTAGACCTACCATGTGAGTGTTACCCTGCGTAATTGATTATGATTTGGGTTGACATCTCCGATATTTATGAAAATTTGTGAAAAATTTGTATTTGACATAGCTGTAACTGTAGCAAAATGATTTTTCGAAATTCCGAAAAAATCCAAGATGGCGGGCATATGAAATCCGATCCAACTTTTAGATACTCACATGTTTGAAAATTCGTAGCTCCTCGGATTTTAATACGATTTTAATGAAATTTTTTATGGTTAGTGCAAATAAGTATGAGCTTTTGAAAAAAAATTAGAATGAAAAAAACAAATTTTATTTTAAGTGGAAAAAAAGCCACTAGTAAGGGTGTTACCTTTGGCCTGGCCAAACAATTAATACCCTGCACTGCAGTATTTCAAAAATTTTGCTTATATGGAAGTTTTTGCTCAGAGCTTGGGCATTCTCGTGAGAAAAACTCTTAAAATTGCATTTTGAATATATTTTTTGCTTGGGCGGAAGGCGTGGCCGTTGACCAAATTTGGTCCTTTTCAATTCCTCTAGCTAACTTTGACAACGGAGGCAGGGTATAAAAACTGTCGCCATGACAGTGGATTGTCTTCGAATGAGTCCTTGCCTTGCATGAAGAGGTTCTTCCACTTGTGAACCATAGTTTTACTTGGACAAGAATCTTCGGCTGGTACGTTGGCGTGATTTACTTCATATAATGTAAAGATACATTACATAGTAACGTAATTATTACTTTACATAAAGCACATCACTATAACTCCATTTCAACAATAACAAACACTTAGTATGGTTTTGCAATATTGCTTTAACCCTTTCAAGACTATAGGGACATATGTGTCCCAAGACAAAAATAAATTATATATAAATAAGTAAGAAACCGATATCTGTAATTTTGACATTCATCAGTTCCTAAACGCTTCCTTCATTCCTATTAAATCTGTCAACACCATCAGAAGCACCGTTATTTTTGTATGATCATTCTAATGTGACAGTTTGTGTGGTGAACTATTGCTATACTTTACAGCAGAATTTACAGGTGTTTAATTGTCTTTAATCATATTATACTGTGAAATAATTGTTGACATGTAAATAAATTGTTGTCTTATATATTAATTGAACCAGTATTTAAGTTTAGCATATTGATAAATCATAAAATTCATAATGGGACACCCGTGTCCCTATGGTCGTAAAGGGTAACTTTTCAACACACTTTTGTACTACAATTTTACCAATTTCACAGGCAATCAAAATAAAAAATTTAATGAACCTGTTAGTAGGCATATGTACTGTAACGTACTTTTTGACACTGAATTCGAATCCGAGTCCAGAATTACTCATATACTTCAGGATATCGAGATATCCGTGCTTGAAGCTGAGAAAGCGCTGTTTTCAATCTTGCGGTGTAGTTCCAGGAGATGCTTTATTTCAATTCTTTTGATGGCATCAAATAGCCCTAATCTTACTTATCAAACCATACATTAAAATTTTTTCAACTGAACCCTTACTTTCCGAGTTATCATCCTTTGAAATAAGGGCATATTTTCCCCATATTAAAATGTATGGAGAAAAAGTCTCCCTTAACGACCATAGGGACACATATGTCCCAGAGAATTCCAGAAAAACCGTCAAAATTTTTGAATTTTTTTTTTTAAATATGTTTTCTGGACGCCCAATAGACCATTATAAATAGCTTAGGGGAGATGTGTGAACCTTGGTCCGGGTGTACCTCGGTTCGAGTGTCGGTTGCCACTCAACACTTGTACGTGTACGATAATTTTCTTCTATGGAATTTCCCACTCCTACCGGTGACTCATATTAGTAGACTTCAGACCGTCAAGCTATATGCGTGTATAAAAAGTGACGGAAAAATGGTTTTTTGTGTGTAAAAATTTGTTTTTGGAGTAAACTACGAAACTTTTTGTGAGAAACTTACATGAAATATTTCAGTTTTACAACATCAGGAAGGAAGTTTAGTAATTGTTTTAAGCTTTTATTGTGTTTTAGATGTATTTTCATCAATATATGTTATGAATGTTGAGAGTTTTTAAAACATGCTGTCTGTGTGTACCTTGGACCTATGCTTATTGACCAGCGAGCCCTTTTCGACGGGCAACCAGGAAGCCATAATCGCCTCTCAACATTATATTATTATTATTATTTACGTGACTAATGTATTTATTTGCAACAATTTTTGTTTAATTAACTGTATTTCACTAAATGCACTTTTTTGTGTTATAATTTTTGTTTATGATTATTTTTTTTTTTATATTGAAAAAAATGTTACTTTTGATTACATAATAAATGGTTCTTTAATAATTCATTACCTATATACAACGTATTCTCTTTTATTTTTAATAGTCCAAGGTACACTTGCATGGTGTACCTTGGACCGTTTATATTGCATCGGAAAAAGTAATATTTCCACTCAATGGTAAGATATAGAAATATCATTGTCACGTCATTTGATGCTGCAAGCATTGCAGAAACATAACTTAATCAAAAAAATAAAGAAACTTTTTTGGAAAATCCAGCACACTGAAAAAACTAAAAAGCGGACCAAGGTACACACATCTCCCCTACATGGTTGCATAAGCTCCCAATTCCTTACGGTGCTGAAAAGGTTAATGTCTATTTGTTTACTTGAATTTAGTCATGTTCTCAAATATGTTTTAATGTAACATAAGAATGTAATGTTACGGATCTTTTTGTTGTAAAGAGCTTTTAGTACTAAAGCATTTTAAGAAAAGCTTTTGAGTTAAGGTAGTTTAAGCAAAGTATTACAAATAAATAGTTTTTAGTTTCGAAGAAGAAACCAACTGAGTTTCATTACAGCTCAATATATAACTATATACAAATTTGTATTTTTGTTTTACCCCTTACCTCCCATTCTGTCGACTTAAAAAGTCCTTCACTAAATATTTATATAAACAAATTCACTAGTTCTTGTATGTAAATTGAATATAGGATATTCGACATTGGACAATTCATACTGAACAATTGGACATTGAAAATTAAACATTAAACATTAAACATAAAACATTGAACACTGAACATCGAACATCGAACTTTGAACATTGAACATTGAACATTAAACATTGAACATTTGACATTAAGCATTGAACATTGAATACTGAACATTGAACATTCAACACTGAAGATTGAACATTAAACATTGAACGTTGAACATCGAACATTGAATGTTGAACATTTGACATTGAACATTGATGATTGAACGTTGAACATTGATTATTGATCATTGATCGTTGAACATTGAACATTGAACATTGATCATTGAACATTGAACATTAAACATTGAACATTGAACGTTGAACATCGAACATTGAACATTAAACATTGAACATTTGACATTAAGCATTGAACATTAAATACTGAACATTGAACATTCAACATTGAAGATTGTACATTAAACATTAAACGTTTAACATCGAACATTTAATATTGAACATTTGACATTGAACATTGAATATTGAACATTGAATACTGAACTGTAACAGAAAAATAGATTGAAAAGGAAATATAAATTTGTAATTTTGTTATTGCCCCTTACCCCCAATAAACAAATTCCATTATTGCTTGTAAGTGGTTTCCATTTCATATGAAATATTAAGCTAGTTTTTGTGCATAAATTGTTGGCAGTAACATTTATCAGCGAGAATCGTGCAGTTTTGCTGAATAAAAGTAGTTTTTTCTGCAAATGCAATAAATTTTTCGATTGTTGAACTATCTGCCACTGACACTAATAAAAAAATGTACTTTTTTGCTACATTACTACATAGTGCTAGGGATGTCCTCGTATTCTTGTGAAGAAAAGTGTTTAGGCAAATGGTTTTAATATATGTAAGACAAGCAATAAAAGTAACCCAAAAAGTTATCTAGATAGAAAAAACATCGGCTCGAAAAGGTCAAGCAAAATACACACACTAAAAATAGAGATAGAAAGAGAGAAGGAATTCCAAATAACACAAAATAAATAAATATCATATAAAAATAAGTTTAACACTATATGTTGCTCTGTATCAAACCACTGAATTGTTTGTTTCGCTCTTAACTTTCTGTCTGTGTTTGCTGTCAACCCGATATTGTGTTCTTTTCTCACTTAACTTTTATGCATAGAGTTTGCCATTTATTGACATTTTAGTAGGCCACAAACTTATTTCAAGTTAGTTTTGTGATAGTGTGGCGCTATTATCCTTTTAATCTAAAGATGTTATGTGCCATTGTGTCTCTTTACTTTGTTTGCTATGTAACCAATAATATTTGTTCGTTTATTATGTATATGCATTAGGGGGAAAAACCTAATAAACTAAGAAAAATGTTTCAAAATAGTTCTAAAGTCTTTGCAACTTATGTGTATAGATAAGAGGGTCGGACGGTAAGGTGTAACATAATTTCAAAACATGTGGATTTCTGAGTCTATTCCAGAAATTTAGCGTACGCAGCAGTTTCAGGCAAAAATTTCTGAAAAGCATCTCATTTCCTTAACGTACAACATGACGTTTGATTAATATTTTATATTATAGTGTGAGAAATTCAACGATTGCACAAAAACCTAAAGTTGAACTCATATCATATAAATTTTTTTTTAAAATATGCAAATGTTAGTTGTTTAGTACTTAAATTTTTTTAAAATTGGTTCAGTTGTTTTTAAGAAAAAACGACTTTTCTTTCAGAGTCATAAAAAAAATTCAAATGAAATTCGTGTAACTATTTGGATATACCCTAGCGCGCACACTAGTGCTAGCGTGCTTATGAAAGTACGGGCTAAAATAAGTTTTGTTTTTATATAACTTTGCACACTTTTGCTGATGTCCCTTTGGCGCCAAAATAGCCATTGAAACAATACACAGAAAGCAATTTAAAATAAAAGCGTAAAACAACAATACAAAACTAAATAAAAATAAAAAAATTGCACATAAAGCAAAAATAAAATCACTAAATGTAATGCATGGTGTTGGCGTTAAAATAATGAAATTTTTTCTCTGTCCAATAAACAAAAATCGAGTACTTATATAATTAAATGAATAAACAATGGTATACGAAAAGAAGTACAAAGCATTTGAACATAAAAAGGATATGCAATTTATTACCAGCATGTGAAAAATGCTTTGTTAAGCTAAAAATCTTTTAATGTGTTTATTCTAAAAATTTATACCTAAACACAGGCAAATCACATGGAGACATTCCTCTGTAATGGAACTTAATTAATTCCTTTGTTGCATCACTTAAGTCCTTCGTATGGCACAACACATAAATTATCTAATTAACACACAAAAAACATAGAAAACAAGAAATTTTCACATTCTTTGTAATATATTTTGTCCGTATCATAGATTTAGTTAATATGAGCACAAGCTGGGGTTTATAAAATGTATACATATGTATATACCACATAAGCTGATACTCGTATAAGATGTATGTATTTTTGTTAGGATGTCCTTGAAATATACATTGAAAAAATTAATTTTACTGAAATTTTGTACTGGAACTTAGGGAAGGTGTTAATATTTACATTGAAATGGAAAACTGGACGTTAAACATTGAACATTCGACATTGGACATTGAACATGGAACATTGAACATTGAACATTAAACATTGAACATTGAACATTAAACATTGAACATTGAACATTGAACATTGAACATTGAACATTGAACATTGAACATTGAATATTGAACATTGAACATTGAACATTGAACATTGAACATTGAACATTGAACATTGAATTTTGAATATTGAACATTGAACAATGAACATTGAATATTGAACATTGAACATTGAATATTGAATATTGAACATTGAACATTGAATATTGAACATTGAACATTGAACATTGAACATTGAACATTGAACATTGAACATTGAACATTGAATATTGAACATTGAACATTGAACATTGAACATTGAACATTGAACATTGAACATTGAACATTGAACATTGAACATTGAACATTGAACATTGAACATTGAACAATGAACATTGAACATTGAACATTGAACATTGAACATTAAACATTGAATATTGAACATTGAATATTGAACTTTGAACAATAAACGCTCAACATTTGACATTGACATCTAATTATATTGATTTCTAAAATCTAAAAACTCTTTTGCATAAAATTTTTATTCTTTCCGTGTATTCGTTTTGCAAATACAAAAATATTCAGACAAACATATGTATGTATTTCTTTCTGTACACATCACATTGATAGCACAATTCAAGTATTTGTTCATTTATAGTATTAACCTTCCAAGTCTTAATTAATCGCATTAGATTCACCACGTTCGATTTTGTCTTCTATATTTCGTGGTGCACACGACTTATTTACTGGTTACTTTCAACTCTGTTGGATTAAGACAACACGTGTATTTTTGTTCATTTTTTTGGGTCCTTTTTTTAAACTCATCATGCATTTCATTTCATTTGAAAGGACTTACGACAAAGGAATATTTATTCAGAATATCTAACGAGTGATACCGTGGTCAGATTATTCAGTCAGATTATACGAAATTTCTTATTGCATTTCATATTTTATTTTACAAATACCCATATAGGGTAACCTGGGGTATCCTTGGAACTTCAACTTCAAAGACTTGTATTTTCGATAATATTTTTGCCGTCTTAACAGTCGTTACTGTTTTCGAGCATTACTTGTTCTTTGAGATTGGAACAAGAAAAACAAAATTTTGAAGAAAACTGTGCTAAAGCGTAATTTTTTAAATGTCTTTTCCAAAAAAAAAATTCATTTTATCAAAAGGACAAATTTGACTTTTTGAATTGAAAATTTGACATTCACATTTTTCAAGTCATTGACGGTGAACTAAAATCCGTTCTAAGACGTCGAAAGTACTCGCCGAAACAAGTAATTCTGCCAGAGCGTTTTGCAAAGTTGACTCATATAAGGATTTTATGGTCATTTTAGCAATTTTAAGGCACTAGATGATTTTTTTTCGGCTAAGTTTGTTCGGCATTTTTTTTCTTCTATACAATAGCTACAACATTGCTGAAGTCATCAAAACAATATCTCGGCTCGTTACCGAGCTATAGCCATATGAAAAAATCTAAAAATCGCTCAAAATCCAATTTGAGGCAAAAAGTTGCAATTTTCAGCATTATAATTATAATTATCCAGCTGAAAATTGCAACTTTGAGCGATTTTGAGCGATTTTTCGATTTTTTCATATGGCTATAGCTCGGTAACGAGCCGAGATATTGTTTTGATGACTTCAGCAATGTTGTAGCTATTATATAGAAGAAAAAAAATGCCGAACAAACTTAGCCGAAAAAAAATCATCTAGTGCCTTAAAATTGCTAAAATGACCATAAAATCCTTATATGAGTCAACTTTGCAAAACGCTCTGGCAGAATTACTGGTTTCGGCGAGTACTTCGACGCCTTATAACGGATTTTAGTTCACTTTTCATGTGTCGCCCTGTGTAATGAGATTTTTTTTGCTTAAGTTCACAGTTCACAGAAAAGAGTGTATTTTTGTTTGCCATCGATGGTGAGTTTTTAATACATTTGACCATTGCCACGGCTTAAAATACTTTCATATGAACTTCTATATAAATTTTATACAAAAAAAGTATAAAAGGTTTTTATATGGTGATTCTATAAAATCTAAACCAAAATACTTAAAATTCTGTTAACACTTTATGAACAAGCATGAACGATTTGTATACAAAATTGAAGCATAGATTTTATACCAAGTTTGGTGCGGATCTGTATTTATTCCAATAAGGTTTGAATTTTACACCCAAACTGTGTGGTATTTTTGAATATATTAAAGTTTTCATGATTTTGTGAAAGTGTCAATGTATGCAGTATTCTACAACTGAAATTTGCAAAAATATTTTTAATGACGCACTAAGCTAAAAACTTTAGAAATTTGTGGTCAAAGGCAACATCTGACTTTTCCTACCACTTTCGAATAGTGAAATGTTTGACTTTCGCAATTTAATAAAAAAAAAATTTTAACTTTTTAAAATTTGCTCCTGTCATTTTGCATATTGTAGTTTTTAATAACTTTTTTCGCATGTATATGCTAAAAACTTTTCAATCTATTATCATTATTTGATGAACTTTTCATTTTGAATAAAAATAACAACAGCAACAAATTTACTTGCTCACTGAATGTAAGCCAAAAGCTACCAGCAACCATAAAATATAGTGCTGATATGTAGAACGTACCTGCCACAAACAGCTGCAGCAACAGTAGCATCCTGCAGAGTTTTCAAAGTCCTCCCAGCTATAAGAAAATCCCTAAAAGCAATAGAAATAATGATAATAAAAAAAAAACACAATAATAAAGCAAATGAGAAATATTATTACACTGCATCGTCATACATATGATTGCATGTTGTCGTTCATTCGTTCAGTGTAACGCTGCAGCGAAGGAGGAAATGCAATTCTTATTACACGCATTTTCGAACAATGGGAAATTTATGTTGTTGTCGTTGCTGCTTAAAGAAATTGCATGCGCATGCTGTCGCTGGCAGCAGTTGCACATCTTCACAGAACTGCATATAACTTTTTATTGTGACTTCTACCGCAAAAAATCTCAATTTTTCTTCTTTCTTGAAATGAAAAAGTTTTCTTTCATAAAAGTTACTTCTATAATGGTTGAATGCGTTTTCTTCTTGATTATATTGTTGTTATCGTTGAAGCTTAAAATTTTGAAATAATTAAAAACTTTTCCAGCACATGCAAAAAAAAACCCACATTTCCAAAATTTCGATTAAAAAGTTTGGAGTTCATACCACAACATATGTCAAACAGACTGTCCAATGCGGCATTTAGAGAAATTATTTAAACTCATCATGAGATTTTATCCGGTTTGGTGGTAGATGTCATGCAACATTTTTGTTTAATTAAATATCACTAACTGCTCGAATGCAAACTTTGCTGACATTGTTTGGATAGTTTATTATCCAAAGGGCATTAAAGCTTTGTCTCGAATAGAATAATGTTTGTATTTAGAATCCCATGGAACTTTAATGAATAATTGGCAGATTTTGACTACGTTCATGCCTCTTCCTAATATTGTCTAGGATCTTAGTTTTGCAAACGAACTAGAAGTACAGGTCTTGGGCATGAAAGTTCATAAAGTGAAAAAGTCGTAAAGAAAAAGCAATGTCTTCCCAAAGATCATATTCAATACGTATAGAAAATATCTATTTTGTTCTTAAGCTTCCACAGGAAGTTGGTGCATAATACTTTTTCAAATTTCAAAGACTCCAGAGTTAGGTTTTGTAAATTTTGAAATCGGAAATTTGTTATTCCAGCTAAAAAAATTTTGGTGATCCTGTACAGCTAAAAGCCAATTGCTTGAGTTTTTTGCCATCCAACATAGATCACGCCGGTCAAATTTGAGGTTTAATTGACGCTGACAAAATCCTCGGATTTTTTGACGCCAACCGATTTCTACATGATTATGGGTATAATTAAAGCGATTTTTAAAATTTTTTATAGGGCACCTTACGAGAAAAGTGGTAAAACCGGTTTGTTTGGAGTTTTCACTAATCTTATAATTTTATTCAAACATAAAAAACCAATAAGATAACAAAAAAATATTCATTTTCGCCGTATTTTGCGATGTTGAATCTGAATCCAGCTGTAGAATTGCACCATCACTTTTGGTTTTCGAGATGTCCTATCTTAAACGTTGAAATGACCTCTAACTTGTTATTTGTCACGAGACAAAAACTATGTATAGTTCTGGACAGGATAATTTTGAACAGCAATTCGGTTTTTTGTTAAAACAGCTGGAAAAGAGAACAGGTGGTCAGCATGAACACTTAAGTAAGAAATTATCTCATTTCAAGTCCCAATATACTTAGGTCAAAATTAGTGATGAGCAAACCAAGACCAAGACCAAGACCATAGCAGTCTTGGTCTTGTTCTTGCACATTGAGTCTTGGTCTTGCTCTTGGTTTTGATATTGAGTCTTGATCTTGCTCATAAAGTCTTGGTCTTGGTCTTGAACAAATTTTCAGAGATATTGAGTATTCAAAACCATATTTTTTCAAAGCCAGTTAGGTTTTTAAGATGCCAAAATTTAAATCGAGAGATGATTTTATCTTTAAAACGGGCGTGAAACAACTTTTAACTATAAATTAGCAAGACTGAATAGCAGTCTTGGTCTTGCCAATTATCGTGAGCAAGAACAAGACCAAGACCATAACAGTCTTGGTCTTGGTCTTGCAAAAATATCAGCATCTTGGTCTTGGTCTTGGTCTTGGTCTCACAAAATTAGCAAGACCAAGAACAAGACGCAAGACCAAGACTAATTTTGCTCATCACTAGTCAAAATGGCCGAAAGCGTGTAGATTAGAGAAAAAGTTTAAAAAATCGAATGAAAATTGGCAGTTGTACAAAATTTGGTTCGATTATCTCTGAAAGCACTTTAAATGTAGTGTTTTTAAGATTTTGCTTGTATGGGAAGTACCACGCCCTCTTGTCCAAATTTGCCAATGTTCCTACCGGAGTTTACATATACTATTCGTAGTAATGTACGAAATTTGGTTTGATTATCTCAGATAGTACTCTCAGTACAGAATTTTTACGATTTTGCATGTATGGGAGGTGTCACGCCTTCTTGTTTAGATTCGACCAAATTTACCTATACTATTCGTAGTAAGTGTACGGAATTTGGTTTGATATCTCAGATAGTACACTCAGTATAGAGTTTTTAAGATTTTGCATGTATGGGAGGTGCCACGTCCTCTTGTTCAAATTCGACCAAAATTTGTTGAAAGATTAAATGATCCATCCTTAGTATATATATGTAATTTGGTTGCAGTGCGCAACTCCTTTAAGTTGATGCCACATATGAGAGCTCCTTGCCCCAGTGTGCGAAGTGAGATAAAGGGTTCAGTTCAGTTATACAGGGTGGCTGATGAATATTGCTACATAGAAAAAGTTAAATAACTTTTTTTTAAATTCATTTAGTTAATGTTTTCTTATTTTATTTGAAAGATAATACATTTTTATTTAGTCTAATTATGTAGTTTTAAAAATTACATAGTCTACATGGCCTTCACGCTCGGTGACGCATGTGCGGCATCTTAGTAAAAAGTTGTTCATAACTATGTGAAGAGTTGCAGCAGGAATCGCCACAATTACTGTTCGAATGGATTGCTTTAAGTCGTTCAAATTTGCTGGTTTTGTTTTATAAACATCCTGTTTGCAATAACCTCATAAGAAAAAATCAGGTGCAGTAAGGTCAGGAGACCTGGGGGGCCAACGGAATGGGGAGTTTCTGGAAATCAGCTTAATTGAAAATTTTCGCTGTAATTCTGTCATAACAGGTCGGCCAATGTGAGGAGTTGCACTATCTTGTTGAAACCAGACAGAGTTGAGAGAGATTCTCTTTCGGCGTAGTTCTGGGTAAAAAATTTAATTTTAACATTGTTAAGTAAGGGTCTGAAGTGACCGTAACAGTAACACTGTTATCTTCAAAGAAGTAAGGCCCGACATTGCATTTTGATGAAACTGCACACCACACTGTGACGTGTAGTGGATGCAATTCCTTTTCATGGAGTATTTGGGGATTGTAATACTCCATTTTGACAATTTTGTTTGTTAACATTGCCATTTAGGTCAAAATGAGCATCGTCAGATATAAAAATACAGTTTAAGACGTTTTCGTCCTCTTCCACAATTTGAAGGATCTTCTTTCGAAATTCCAAGCGTATCGGCAAGTCTGCTGCATTCAGTTTATTTGTCATTTGATTTTTGTATGGAAATAAGTTCAAATCTTTGTGCATATTTGTCTGCAGTGACTGTCTGCTGATACTCATTTGGGCGGATAAGCTCCTTGTCAAAATTCTGGGATTGGCTTGTATTGCAGCTGCTACAGCAGCGATAGTTTCCTTCGTCCGAACTGAAGCGTTTCGATAATAAGGCATTCTTTCAACTGTCCCATGCTCGGCAAAATTGTTAACGAGCCTCATTATAGTCCATCTGCTCGGAGGAGTGCCCCCAAACGTGCGCCTATATTCTCTTTGTTCTGAAACTACGGACTCCAATGCGTGATAACGGCTGACATGCCAAATCCTTGTCTCAGTGTCTTTTTTTTTTGGTAGCAGCTTTCATCAGCCATCCTGTATATACATAGTTGATTTTTTAATAATTGAATTGAACTTTTCCTAAATTTATTTTAAAATATAAGGCTTGAAGATAAGTAAAACCAAAATCAAGTTTGGGGTAGGTCTGGAAGACATGGCACCCCAGGATATATGTCACCCTTAGGTTATATGGCACCCCTAGGTTATGTGGCACCCCTAGGTTATGTGGCACTCCTAGGTTATATGGCACCCCTAAGTTACATGGTACTCCTAGGTTATATGCAACCCCTAGGTTATATATATATAATTTATATGGCATCCCTTTTAGCTTAAAATATGGGTAAGCTGCAGTTGCTATAATCACTTGTCCCAGATTCAAACAAAAATTTTGATAAGTTCCCAAGTTTTTTTGCACATATTTTGAATGGCAGCTAAACGGTGAGTGTTTGATACAATTTTATGTTTACTATATCAAAATAAACAAAATTGAATGTGTTTTCATTTCCTGATAAACGCGAGTGCAAGTTTATTTGTTTCGCGACGTTTTTATTCGGTACATATTAAAAAGGAGAAATGGCACCCAATTACTGAGTGTGATATGCTTCCGGTGCTATTTCCACTTTTGCATGTTATGAAATACTTAAGAGTACATTTGGCAATCGCAGAATTTTAGTCGGGAAGGAACTTCAATGATGCCGTTCTCACCTTTATCTGATTAATATGAAGTTTTCTCTATATTTTTGAAAATGTAATCTTTAAATATAAGTTGTATCATGCTAGAATAGATGTTAACTGAAATCTCTCCTATACCAATGACTACAAAAAACATCAAGCTAAAAATAACAAAATAAACGGCAATGATTCGGACATCTTCTGATAATGTTGAAATAAAAAAAATTGATGAGGAAAATTAATCCAATGCAACGTATGCTGATTCCAATGAAAAGGACTTGAATCGTTAGGTAATTTTTAGCTATGCTTCTTCCGCTGAAGATGAAGAAAATATTTTATTCCAAGTTGAAACTGATGTCGAGAAGACTATGCACAAGCCAATAAACCAGATGATTGGATCCAATGCTTAATGTGCGGTATGCGTTGACACAAAACATGTACATCTTATACAAAATCATAGCATAGTTCTGTCAACAAAAACATAACGACCATTTAGGGTGGCAAATTTACCACGATATGGTGCCATATTGTCCATAGTCTCGTGTGATTTGGCACTTTATACTATTTTTTAAATGAAGACGAAATATACATATTCGCAATAATTTTTATTTTAGTTGAAAAGATTTTTTTTATTTTAAATATATCGGTGAAGAAATTCATGTATTGTTCGTTGAGAAATCTCTTTTAATTCTAATTTTATAGCAGTTTAACAAAAAAGGTGCCATATCTCCTGTGTTAACCCTAAGTATTTCGACTAAAAACTAAACACTTTTTCTTTCGATTCGATACGATTCGATTTACAAAACTCGTAACAAACAGAAATCATTTCATGTCACGTTGTTATATGTATTTAAAGATCACCCCAAACTTTAAAACGATTCTTAAATAATAATCTTATTTACAGTAAATTTATTTTGTATGATAAAACTCATCTAAATCTAGTTATTTTTCTTATGTTCCTTCTAAGGGAAAAACAGCAGTTGGCATAACTTCAATTATCCTTGTCAATATTGCTACACATTTTCTGTAACTGTCAATGTTGCAGTTACACGCTGGTGTTATTGCACATTAGGGTGGACTATCTTGCTCAATTTTCTTTATTAGAATACTAATACGCGATAATCTTTTTCCTATCAGCAAAAGTTGCGCAATGTGAAATTTAGATTGCATCAAAAAATATATGATTTTTAGCTTTTTAATTCAGTTTTCAGCCAGAAATAATGGTATCACAGACCTACAATAATTTACCATTCCGGCTAAATTTAATTGACTATGGTGGTGGGATGCTTCCTATTAAAAAATCTGTACTATGTTTTTTCTTTTTTACGTCACGA
Organism: Calliopum simillimum; assembly: GCA_951812925.1. NCBI lineage: Eukaryota > Metazoa > Arthropoda > Insecta > Diptera > Lauxaniidae > Calliopum > Calliopum simillimum. The sequence continues at coordinate 7,982,439 of OX638370.1, forward strand.
TTCTAGAATTTCCTGCTCCAAAGTGCAGAAATCGTTGTTTCGAGGCATTTTTGAAGCAAACTCAAAATTATTATTTCAATGAGCTTTTGAAGAAAATCTGTGTAATTTAAAGTTCGTAATGGGTAATCTATAAGTATAGTCTGGGAAAACTCATACTCAAAAATAAATTTTTTCCAAATTGTGCTAATTGTTGGAACTATTTCTCCGGTAAGATAAATTGAGAAACTAATACACCCTATTTATCAGCTGTCTTGTATTGTTCACTTCAAAGCATTAGATATGTATGCGTTTTTTTTTCTCTTTTATCTCAACTCAAAGTGTTGTTTGACTACTCACCTCATTTCTCCATTGTTTGGTTTTTATTTTTGGCACCCTTTAAAAGGAATCCTTTTTAGAAAATGTTAAAACTTTCCTTTTAGTGTTTTTTTTAGTGGAGAGTTCTTTTTCTTTTTTCTTTCTTTCTTTTGCTTGTAGTAGTAAGTAGTAACACATTAAAGTGATTTTTCCACTTGACTGCAGTTGAATGTTGCGCGCATCATGAAACAAAGATGCATGATTGTTGCGGCAACAGAAGCTGATGTGGCGTGAGCTGAAGACCAACAAAGTAAAAAAAAGAAAGAAAGACAAAAAACAACAAAGATTTGAGAGTGGTTCACAAACTTTGTGAGAAAACGAATTGTACCAATACTTTGGGAACGGAAACCAACAAAAAAGATGTAATGCGGTGTAACAAACCTTTTTGCAGCTAGCCGAGGTGTAGCCGTCGGTGCCCAGTGTTCGTATGCAAAAATGTATTTCCCCGCCAAGGAAATGAATACTGTTCACAATTTTTTCGGATGTTATTTTACAATTTTATTTCACTGGGTTGCTGCTGCTCGCGATAATCATGCAGTTCTTGTCCAATGGTTTGTCAAGACCGTTGGATAGAAAAGTAGGCGGTGCCACGATCTTTCGAAAAAAAAAACGGTATTTTCTCATTTGATGCAGGTAATGCAGATTAAGTATTATTCAGCTTTTGATTGAGAGAAAAAATACTACCGAATCTATGCGGCAGTAAGACGCCAGACGCCAAAAGTATATATCGACGAAATAATGATAAAAGTTTTATTCATGAATGAGAAAAAAAGGGCGTTATTTATATCCTCAAGCAGTAGTAAACAGTTTCTGTTGAATGTTTATTTAGGAAAAGCTGCATTCATCGCTGCACTATAAAAAAAAACACCATTATGCACTAGTGCAAAATTGAAAATCGCTATCAGTTAACGCACACAGTAGTAGTTCTTTAACCCACATTTGCCCCCATCTGACGCAGTCTACTTCCGGTTGATTGCATTCTGAGCTGCGTCGTTGCGATATTGTTATTTTGTTGTTTATATGTTTTTGCCATTTTTGCCTCATTTTCTCGTTTTGCTGTTGACTTTTTCTTCAATTTTTCTTCTTCTGGTTTTTTATTATTGATTTGCTTGTAATTTATATCTTCCATTATTGGAAATTTATTTTTTTCTTCAAACTTCATTAAATATGAAATGGAAAACCAATTCAAAGAAATAAATTGAATAAGCAAATGGTGTTTTATTTTTGTTGGTTCATTTTATGAAGATTTTGCAATTTTTGTGTGGCATTGAGTGAATTGCATTTAAAAATAATGCAAAAAAGTAGGTTGCCATTAAGCCGGAAGTGCAGGTTGAGATATTTGTTTTTCAAAAAAAATTCACTTCTCTCTGTATATTTTTATATAACATATCGGACATTTAATCTTAATAGACTATACAAAATCCTACACTTTATTATAACTTAAGATCGCTTACATACCTATTTGCCAGTCATGATTGGAACATTCTAGATGGTTTTCGTAACTGCTTTACAAATCCTGCTTACTGTTTTACCAGCTATATAGAATTTGCATTATACTTTACACTAAGTTGTACATTGCTTATACTCTTCATTCCATTGTCAACACTTATAATTTAATGCACTGTTATCAATACAATATCTTATTGGTATAAATAATCAGGACCAAGACTGATTATGATCATCACTAGATGGAATAAATGTTGTTTGATAAATTGCTCTAGTATTGACATAAACCTTTTTACTAAAACTCGCCATAATCTTTTGACTCTCAAGCGTTCTAGCATTAGCTAGTAACATTTATTTTCACCATATTTAAGAAACAAATCTTCTGAAGCCGCATTAGGTATAAAATTCTAAGGCCGCGTCATTTTTTGACTCTTTCTGCTACATTGCTTTATAGCTCACAAACCATAGAAGCTATTTTAACAAAAGTTCGTTGATGTGTGATGAACGTGAATACAACTGACAGTTTTTTGAGCTCTAATTGATTCATTTGCTGGGACACCCGAAGGTTTTCGAAGGTCTACCGAACGTCAAGATGAAGACTATGTAGATATACAAGAATAGAAACATCTATGGCAGAATATCAACAAGCTTCAATAGATTCATTTCCGGGGACATCCAATGGTCTTCCATGGTCATCTGAAGGCATCATAGTCAAAACGAAGAATATCTAGTAATGAAAGAGGGAAAACATCTGTTGCAGGATATCAACTAGCTTTAATTGATTCTGTAACGAAACTTTTTGCCGCTAGCCGGGTTGTAACCGTGCTCAGGGTTCATATACAAAAATATATTTCCCCTCCAAGGAAAGAAATACATTTCACAATTTTATTTCACTGTTTATATTTTCCCCGAAAAGCACTCTTAAGATATATTAAAATACAAACTTAGTAATACGGGTAACAAATGGGGCAAGTTTGGATGATGAGGATATCTGTAAGTCATGAATAACAACCGATCCAGGAGTCGTGCCACCACTGCCACCTTGGGGACTTGTCACGTCGCCAAACTGTGTTTTCTTCCAGACGTCAGGATTCAAGAGAGTCGCGCCACCGCTGCCTCCCCGCTGTCCTCTACTTATCTGTTCTTGTCTTTCTTGCTTATTTGCGAGAGCATGCGCCACCGCTACATTCTCGGGTCAGGTCAGGAAATTCTTTAGGAAACAAAGCTTGCGGCCTTAGTCACTGTCCACTGGATTTTGTTTGAAAGTCTCAGTTTCTTCCAAGGATGGTTAAAATATCTGAAGAACACGTCTCGTCCTCGTTGCCGGTTGGGTTACTGAAGAACGATACCTACGGCAGATCTTACATTTCACCATTCTATCTTCATCAACAATCAACTGTTTCCTTCAATTCAATTGAATTGAGGCTTTTGTAAAATAAGCGGCTATTGTATATTGCCTGCTAAAAACCAAATAACATTTATAGAATAATTCGAATGCCACCTGGCTTATGTTTCTTTTAAACGATTATTGTACTCTTGCGGAACAGGTTCGCCGAGTCCTTAGGAGTGAATGGGGTCCAAGTAGGCGTGCAACTCGCACCATGTATGGTGGGCTGTTTGTTGCTATCGCAACTTACGGTGCTCCTGTATTGTGGGAGTTGGTTTTGACTGTTGTTGGGTGCAAGAAGGTATTGGCATGTCAACGTGTGGCTTTGATTGCGTGTATGCCTGTATGTCATACGGTTTCCGCCGACGCATTGCAGATGTTGTTGGTGGCAGCTCCTCTTGACCGGAGGTAATACGATCCAGTTTTGCCTATGGCGTACGGAGGGGTTTGCCTCCGGTGAGTGACTGGTTGGTGGGAATTAATATTAGAGGTATGAATTGGACGGAGCGTAAAGCTTTGTTGCGTGAGTGATAAAGAGAGAACGACGTACGGCTTCATTGGGCAAACCATCTTGACTTTGGTTTTAACCTTTTTCTTGGGTTTCTGCTAACCGGGCATGGTTCCCTCAATGCACTTTTGCATCGAAGGACTCAGTGAGGTCGAGTGTGGAGGATGGAGCTATACTGGTAGTAGCTTTGGCTACGAAGTCTGACCGGAGGCTTTCTGGTACCACAGGAGTCAGTAGCCCGCTGGATTTATAAAGTCTGACTATTGGGATGGCACTTCGGGGAGATTCGTGGTGGCTGTGGCTTACATTCAAAATCGTGGAGAGTTAAATATTAGTCACATTTGACGAGTGTCATTTAAAATTTAGCACTTACCTCATATATTAGCTGTTTCTTTTTATCGATAGGATTTGACAGTTGGCATTCACTGTTTTGGGACGGGTTGCTGCTGCATGCGATAATCATGCAACTCTTGCCCAACTGTTTGCCCAGTTGTTGCACAATATTTTGTCAAGCCCGTTTGATGGGATCTTTCCAAAACTATTTACTTACTAAAGTATCCTTAATTTTAAATTAATTCCAGATTTATTTACCTAGAGATTCGTTACTTATTTTAACCTTAATTAGTCCCTAATATTATTAATGCTTTAAATACAAGTAGTTAATAAAAAGATGTGCACGCAAATGGGGGCTCCAATTCGTGTTCTCACATTTCATTTCCTATATTACCTAAAGATTTCCGAAGGTCACCCGCAGAATTTATAGTTAAAACAAAGAATATGTAAACATTCAGATGATGCCACGCCTACTTTTCAAATAATAGTTTCACTTCCTTCACGTATATATGGGCATATCCCATCCCTCCCTGATTTTCAGAAAAAAAATTTTTCATATTCTATAACCAACTGTGGTGGAATATATTCCTAGACGTGTGAAATGAAATTCCCAATTGGTGAACGTAAAACTACGACATGAAGGGCTGTCAGGAGGTCATTTACCTGAAAATTTCGGGAAAATCGAGATTTCCAATAATATACGGGAGAGCACACATTTCAGAAGTAGTAGACATTTTACGGGATAGAGAAATCGTATGCGACAGACGGTGTGGAAAAGGGTTAAAAAGTCTAAATCGTTCATTACGGCCATATAGCAGGTTAATAAATTCTAAAAAAAATCAAGAAAATTCTTGATCGAAGTCGTTCAAGGTGTTTTTTAATTTAAGCCCCGCATGCCGTGTAAAAACAAAAAACGTTAAATTCTCAATTAAAACGACATCGTGACAGCCTCTCATGCCAAAGTAATATTGTTCAAATTTTGGGAATTTTATTTTACACGTCCAGGAACAGAGATTATGAAAAGAAAAAAAATTCTGAAAACGTGTGTCAAATAAGGGAAAATTATTTTCGGATTTGCTCATATGCGTATTTTTTATAATATGGATTTTTGTATTAATTTCGCCCTTAGCACAATATTGAAAAAAAAGCGATTCCTATGGCTTATTCTTACTGCATATTTTGCTGGTTTAACACAGAAAATTTTTGCCTGATTAGTTCCACAGAAACGGGGAAATCAACGTTAACAGCAACAAACACCACCAACGACAACGAACGGCAACTTTGACGGAAACTTCCAAACAGTAGTTGTGGTGCACATAGTTTTTAAGTATCTATGCGTACTGTTCATTATCCTTGGCTTAATAGTTAAGTTGCTCCTGCTGCTGCTGTTTTCTTTGCTCTAAGGATAACACTAAAGCGCACTTCAAATTTTGTTATGTCATTAAAAGCCGCTTAACAGAAGATGCGCATCATAATGTGCACAGACTGGTTGTTGTTTTGTAAGCATTGGCAAAAATCATTTTCAAAAACTTTATGCGGCATGCAGGACTTGAGGCTGATCCTATTCTAATAGTGTTCATATTTTTCTTAATGTCTCTTTTTATGTTTTTCGAGTAAGGATTTTCTAATCTAAGCAATTTTGTGTTAATAAAATATTTTTCATGTGTACATTATGAATTTTCTGCTCAAATTGAAGATTGAATTTGATATTCAAAACCAAACCAAATTTAATGGAATTGTTTTTTAATCAAAATTTCCTGTGATTACCAAATCTCTTATTGTGCTTGTTGTTGTATAGGAAATCCATTCTCTCGTGTAATACATTTATGCAGGCAGACAACTTAATTATTAAAATGCCATACACAGAGCCAGTACAGACGCACAAATAATGTTTATGATTAGCTTAGAAATTGCCTCATGCTTTAAGCACACATACACATACAAATATGCGTATACATGTATTGTGTGACAGCAGCTGTCTCAGTAGATAATATTAGTTTTGTCAGTGATGTAAAAGGACTACTACAAGTGATAACTGTTGAAGAGAAATGAAAAAAAAGAAGAAAAGATGAAAAGAAGAATAGAAGAAAAAAGAAAAGAAAAGAAAAGAAAAGAAAAGAAAAGAAAAGAAAAGAAAAGAAAAGAAAAGAAAAGAAAAGAAAAGAAAAGAAAAGAAAAGAAAAGAAAAGAAAAGAAAAGAAAAGAAAAGAAAAGAAAAGAAAAGAAAAGAAAAGAAAAGAAAAGAAAAGAAAAGAAAAGAAAAGAAAAGAAAAGAAAAGAAAAGAAAAGAAAAGAAAAGAAAAGAAAAGAAAAGAAAAGAAAAGAAAAGAAAAGAAAAGAAAAGAAAAGAATAGAAAAGAAACATATTCGCTAGGAACCGAAATGTTGAAAATAACGAAAAATATCATAGCTACGCTCATGTAATATTTTTTTAAAAATTAAAAAGTTATTGAAAAGTTATGGAAAAGTTTAGTGTTAGAATAACCTAGGAAATCTCAAGAAATTTTGTTAGTACATTTGCTGTTGAAATTTTTGAAAAATAAAGAAATAAATAAATTTCAGATTGAAAATGTCCAAAACGTAGAAAATCAGGACTGTTCCGTAATCCGTGTGGTTTCAATTACTTTTCATTTAGGAGGCACACGATAAAAAAATCGATATTTTTTTATGGGGAATTATGCCCAATAGGTACACACGTTTCAGTGGACAGTGACTAAGACAGTAGGGTTTGTTGTCTGAAGAATTTCCTGAGCTGACCCGAGAGTATAACGGTGGCGCGGGCTCTCGTGAATACGAAAAGTCCACGCAGAGGTAGTGATGGCACGGCTCCTGGTTTGGTTGACTCTGATATTCACGTTTTTACCAATTTTGTCATCATTAGCACATAGCCCATTTGTCACATGTATTTCTAAGCTTCTAGTTTAAAATATTTTAAGAGTGCTTTGAGGAGGAATAACAGCAGTGAAATAAAATTGTGTAACAAAACCAGTGAAAATTGTGAAAAGGATTTCTGTCCTCATCGGAGAATATATTTTGGTATACGAACCCTGGGCACCGACGGCTACAACCCGGCTAGCGACAAAAAGTTTCATTTTATTATATCGACGTCTGATACGAAAAGTAGGATGATTCATTTCTCCTACGAAAAGTAAGATGTTTTATATTCTTGGAACAAAAGCAGGACGTTTTATAATTTTTAACAAAAAGTATGATGTTTCATATTTTTTTATGAAAAATTGGATGTTTTACATTTTTGGACGAATAGTAGGACGTTTCAAAATTTTTTACGAAAGGTAGGAAATTTCATAATCTGTTACGAAAAGTAGGTTGTGTTGAACTTTTAGACGAAATATAGGATGTTTCATATTAAACGACAAAAAAAAAAAGGTGGATCATATCATAAGCGCATATAAAAATTTGTTAACTTATTTTATGTATTTAAATGAAACTATACCTTTCCTGTGAGCTTCTTTTAATTTATGCATGACATAAAACGCTCGCTTCATCAACAAATCTGCTTAATTTTTTATTGTTTTGATACTCGAATTAAACATACATTAGCAATGATGGCTACAATAAAACGTGGATAATCCTAAACGAAACTACAGCATACAAACAATCAGATAACAGATGAATATGATTAAATTCAGAATGTTTTCAAAAATGATTATCCGTAAAGTATAACCCTATTTTTATCCTTGGATACTTAAGAATCTCTTCCACAGCAACGTGTTGCGCTTTTAAAAAGTGGTTTGAAGTTGTGTTTATGGCAAACTGTCTAAAAGAGCCAAAAATTAGTGTGAAACGTGAAAACGTGTATTCTATGAAGGGACGTGGCACCTTCTATCTAAAATATTATGGTCATGTTTGCCATGGTGAAGCCTTGAGAGTGTTTTTTCTATTTAGGGGCGTGGTACTGCCCACTTTAAAAAAATATTCTATGCACTGCTACTCTTCACAGCCTTTCCAGCAAAAAAAATCAAGTGAATATGTTGAAATTTAGGCATAGGAAGGGACTGAACCGATTTCGTTTACTACTTTATGTATAGATATGTTATGTTTTCTCATCGTTCTTTCGCTTAATAACTTATACCTGATATTAATATTTCATTTAGATTAGGAAATTGATGTTATAAAATAAGAAACACCCTAGTTTTTGCCAAAAATACGCTGCATGAATTAACGTCAACATAGCTTTCGTGTAAGGCATCGAAAAGTCCTAGTTTTCGTCCAAAATGTTCAGACATCCCATTTTTGGGCATAAAAACTTTAACGTCCTACTTTTGTACACAAAACTTTGAAGAAACCTAGTTTTCGTCGTATGTAATGAAACAACCTAGTTTTCGTCCAAATAAGTTCGAAACATCCTACTTTTCGTCCAAGAATTTTTGTAAACCTACTTTTCGTAGATGAAATGAATCATCCTACTTTTCGTTACAGGCAGCGATATGGTCATGAATAGTACGATCTCTAATGAGCAAGAAAGTTGAGAAATCAAAAAGATAACGCGTTTACAAACGGAATAATACCTAATGAAATACCACAGCTTAGTTATTCAGGCTCTAGCTGCTGTGAGTGCTGAAACTCGACAAAATATCCTTCGACTGAGACTCAGCTTTCTATAAAAAGCAATAATGGTAAACATTGGTAATAATAACGTTGGTACAAAAATATTAATACCGAAAGAAAGTACATTGTTAAAAATATTTGGTAATGACAATATGTCAAAAAAGGTTGAAAATTCGAAAGATGTTGAAAAAAGTTGTACGAAGGGCACGACGTATATTTCGGGAACTGGCAACACTAATGTCAATAGCTAAAATTTGCAACATCATAATAAAATTTGACATTTTATGGCATATACGTACTCACAACGTTTCGATGTACAAGTGCTATTTGTGTTGTTGCCAGTGGGTTAAGAAAATCAATTTGGTCAAAAACTGGAAATTTCAAAAATACATATGTTTTCGTTGGATTATTTTTCACAAACTTTGACGTGGATTATATAAACTCAGTCCTTTGTATGGCAAAAGATCGTCATGTGGCATGCTGTAATATAAGGGCATCTTTGCACATTAGTTCCACTCCAATACATTCGATTTTACATGAACACTTAGTTGTAAAAAACGTTTGTTCTCGTTGGAAACAGCACAATTTATCAATCGCTCAAAAAAAGGCTCGCATCGTTTGGTGAAAGAAAATGATTAAAAAATTCGACCGTAGTGCTTCAGAAGATGTGTAAGATCATGACAGGTGACAAGTCATGGATCGACCGTGTGGGTATTCCAAGACGAGCTAAATCCAACAAAACTTGTTCGTGGAAGAAGCACATCGAAACAAATGGTCGCCTGTTTCTTCGGCCGACTGGGTGATGTGGCCACTGTTCCGCTTGAATAACGTAGGAAGATCTTCGGAGAAATTCATAAAACCAACCCCAACCCACACATCTCGTGAAATAGGTGAATTATGAGAAGTCAAAACATCGAACTGATGACTCATCCTCCGTACAGTCCTGATTTGGCACACAATGACTTCTTCAAGTTCCCTAACATCAAAGGTAAACTGCGTGGTCAACGATTTGCGAGCGCCGAAGAAGCAGTTGAAGCGTTCAAAAACCATGTTTTGGAGGTATCTCAAGAGGAATGGGAAAACTGCTATGACAAATGATTTGAACGAATGCAAAAGAGTATTGATCATCAAGGGGAATATTTTGAAAAACAATAAAGTCATTTTCAAATAAAAATGTTTGTTATTATTTGCTATTCCCGAAATATAAGTAATGCCTTACGTAGAATTTGACAAATAATAAATTCGAAAAATATTGAATAAACGGAAAAGGAAGGCGCGAAACGGCCATTAATATATTGCAAAAAATCTAAGAAAATTCAGAAAGAGCACATCTTTAAAAAAATGCACTCACAAATTCTAAAATTTATGCTCCCAATGGTGTTCCAAAGCCTTAAAGATAAAACTCGCATCCAAAAGTGAATATGCTCGCGTAATTTTTCCTACCGGGTACATTTGAGTCAACATACTTAATGTTACTCAATTATTGTTATGCATAATATCTCGATTCATTTCACTTAATTTGGTGAAAGCATCATCAACTGTGGTAGCAGTGGTGGCAGTATGCATTCCATTTAAATTTTCTGCAAAATTTAATTTAACAGGACACTCCCATCAAATATTTGTCAACTTGTTCACTAAGGTTCAAGGATGACATTATTTAATTTTCCAAATTATACAAATGTGTTTTAGTGATTTTTTTTTTTTTCATCTGTTTTTATTTTCTTTTTGGTTCAGTTTATATTGACAATATGCTTGATGGGCGCCTTTAATGAAAAATTTTTCTGTTTTGGCGTTGGTTTGTCTGGCAATACAATTGCGGCTTTTTTTTTTTGTTTTTTTTTTTTTTGTTAAAATACTGCCTTAATATTTCTGATGAATTAGTTTTCTTGAGCTTTCTTTGGCTTTTTGTTAAAATACGCCTACAGTTTTGGTTGAACATAAGAAAATTGGTGGTGCTGATGGTTAACAAATCCTTGGCAAGTTTATTAGGTTAAGAGGTTCATTGTATGCCATTACTGTAGGTTTATTATCAAAGTTCAAAATTCAGTTTAATAAATTTTTCTTTATAAATTGTAAAGGTCGCATCTGCAATACGATGGCAATATGACCTTTTGAATTATATAAAAAAGTTTTTCATTTGTATGGCTTGTCTAAGAAAACTTTGCGTAATATTAAGCAAGGTGTTTTGCATAAGGTTACGAAGCTTTTAGAAGGTGAAAGAGAAGGTCTAGACTTAAAAAAAATTTCACCTAAGGGGGAGTCTAAAATTTACAACTAAGGAGTTATAAGGTTGAAACAGATTTTCTGACTTTTTTTTAAAAAATTTTTTTTTGGTCATCCTATCGTTTTAGGGAAAATTTTTTTGTGGAAAACTTTTAGTTTATTTCGTTTGTAGGGTGTAAAAGGATTTTGCAGATTTTTAAATCTTTAATCTTAATATTTTCAATTCTTGTTCCTATTTTTTGATTATGACGGCCCGTTTAGAATGATAAAGGTTCTATTAACATACCCTTTTATAACTTTTTTTGGAATCCTCATTAAATGTCCCCGAATTCGGTAGGATATTTGTGGTCAGGAAAATACTTTTATATTACAACTTACGTATTACTCGCATGCGCTGCATATGAAGTGCGCACTGTACGTGCTGCTTTCAAACGGATTAAAAAAAAATTGAATGAGAATTTTATAAAAATTATAAAAAGGTATGTATGTATAGGACCTTTTTCATACAAAAATGGCATCCAAATTTAAAAAATAAGAAAAAAAAAAATGTATGAAAATATCAATTTTAAAGGTCTGAAACTTTGAAAAATATTTTTAGACCTTGTAAACCAAATACACTCTTAGAAAGCTCATATAATAAACTAAAAGTTTTCGATAAAAAAATTTTCACTTAAACGCTAGGGAGACTCAAGAAAATTTTGTTTGTAAAACTAGTCAGAAAATTTGTTTCAACGCTATAACTCCTTAAGGGTGTATTTTAGACCTCCCCCTCCCAGTTGCAAATTTTTGTTGGTATAGGCCTCCTCTAATCTTTTGGACTAAATAATAGCAAGAGACGATTGTTCATATGCAAAACATTTGCTTTGCTAAAAATTCAATACATTTTTAAAAATTTTCTTTAACATGGCTAATACGGGAAATGTAGATTTTCTTGCGAAAAGTATAATTTAACTATACCAATGCATAGCGAAAAGATAAACAACAGCAAAATTTATTTAATTAAATAAAGAAAATGGAGAAAAAAGCAACTAAAACCATTGAAAACCATTCTAACATATAAGAACGAAATCTCAAAAAACGCTCATTTGTTGCCGAAAATATAAAATATAAAGCACTCAATTGCATTTCAGCATATGTGATTGGTACGCACACATACAATATATTACTGCTAACTTCAGCAAATAGATATAAGAGCAATAACACAAATACACATAAAAGAATAAACCAAAAATATGCTGATTTAACAACAAGATGTTCAAACTAATATACCACAAAATTGAAATTTAAATTTACACAACAAAACAAACACACCTGCACGGAACTACTTACTCACATGCACATCGACACACAAATACACATGTATCTGTATCATCTTAAAGGTGGAACTTAGAAAATAAGAAATTTCATCTATTTATTGAAATCTAACCAAAAATTATACAAGTGCTCCGAAAGAGCTCCAAAAGTGCTTATGTAGTATATATATTACATATTACGGTATACTTAGCTCTTAGGCTTAACAATTACTAGTTATCTTATGACAGTGGCTTAACCAGTCATTAGTTAACTATCGGTTAAGCCCCGAAATTTCATTCGTAAGCCATTAGTAAACTAATAGCTTATAATGTTGAGAAAATTGTTAAATTTTGAGATGTCGAAAATTTCGAAAAAGTCAAAGAAATTTGAGAATTTGAGAATTTTGAGATTGTCGAAAAAATTTGAGAAAGTAGGTACATACAAAAATAGTGAGAAAACCGAAAAATTTTCGAAGAAGTCGAAAAATGTTGAGAAAATCAAAAATTTTTTGGGAAAAACGGTAAATTTTGAGATTTTCAAAAAATTTTGAGGCATCAAAATTTAAGAAAATCGGAAAATTTGAGATTATCAAAAAATTTGGATTAAGTCGAAAAATCTTGAGAAAATCAAAAAAATTTTATTATGTCGAAAAATATTAAGAAAAGTCGAAAAATGTTAAGAAAAGTCAAACAAGTCAAAAAATTTTGAGAAAATCCGTAAATTTTGAGAAAGTCGAAATATTTGTAAAAAGTCAAAATGTATCGAGAAATTCAAAAAATATTAGGAAAAATTTTAAAAATTCATTAATATTGAGATCGAAAAGTATTAAGAAATGTCAAATAGTTTTGAGAAAATCGGTAAAAATTTTGAAAAAGTCGAAAAATTTTGAATAAGTTGAAATGTTAAGAAAAGTCAAAAAATTTTGAGAAAATCCGTAAATTCTGAGATAATCGAAAAAATTTGAAAAACTCAAAATGTATCGAGAAAGTCGAAAACTGTTTAGAAAAATTTAAATATTTTGAGAAAATCGGTAAATTCTGAGAAATTTGAAAAATTTTTAAAAAGTCGAAAAATTTAACGAAAGTCAAAATTTTCACAAAATCAGTTAATTCTGAGAAAGTCAAAAAATTTTTAAAAAGTTGAGAAAGTCGAAAAATATTAGGAAAAGTCAAAAATTTTCAGAAGAGCGGTATTCGGAGAAAGACAAAAAATTTTGAATAAGTCGAAAGAGTCGAAATTTAATTGGTAAGCCATTAGTGAACTAATAGCTTATGAATAGCCACACGATGTACGCAAAATATTTTTATTAGGCGTTAAAGTGTTGGTTTTTTTTTGTCCTTCCACTAATTTGATCAGAAATTTCCTTTTTCGTTAATTAAACTTGCTGCACGTGCGTTTTCGATCAATTCTGATATTTTATTTTTTCCAAAATTAAACAAAAAACTTGTGTTTTCACAAATCCACAAACAAAATTCAAAAAATTTATCCTGCGCTGCCTTATTCTTCTCTTGATCATTGTCTGTGTTAAACAAAATATTGTGAAAATGTAACATAAGTTAAACTCTTGCTGCCATTGTAGTTATCTAATTTGATAACTGAGGCCTTAGCCACTTAAGGGTGCTCACAACCGGCACTGAACTCTTGTTCATTGTTTTTAGCTAACGAAAACACTTTGAATATAAAACATAAGTTAAACTCTTGCTACCATTTTAGTTAACTAATTGGTTAACTAATGACTAAGTCACTCAAGAGTGCTCACCTCCGGCACTGAATTCTTGTTCATTGCTTTAGTTAACCGAAACACTGTGAGTATGAAATTTTCTCTGTTTTTTTTTTCACTGTTTAACAAAATAAAGAAAATAATATAAAGCGCGTTTTATCAATTTTCTTGTTATATTGCGAAATCAATGAGAAAAGTTTTGCTTTTAACAAATTGTCATTGGAAAAAGTTGTGCTACCAAATTTATGTTGGATGAGTGTTTGCTTTTATGTGGGTTTTAGACTTAAAGTTGTATTTGTATTTTGAATTTAATTTGTGAATATTTTAAGTTGAATACATTTTCAAATTAGCGATGATAAATAACAGTAAATAGGGACTTTTGTCTGCTGCGATATGTTGAAAATTTTTTGGATCTAACTTTCTTGGCAGCATTTGCAGCAAAGAACTTTCCGCAAACTCTAATTTGAAAGAAAATCTATAAACGTTTTCTTGAAGCATTTTGTTTTTACAGAAATTTCTTTAAAGCTCAGTTTTTCATAATGTTCCACAAAAAACGCAACTACGCCAATATCAATGCACACACATTATTAACAAAAATTACTTGCATATAAAAATGTTCAAGTGTGCAATCATATGACAAATGATGAAAGCAAATAAGAACTTGAGAAATGCACATAAGTTTTTCGCACTAAGCTGACTTCCTTGACTTCTGCCCCTTCTTTTGGTCCATATGTTTGACAGAATGCAGCAAAACTTTCGCTAACGATTAAGATGTTTGTGATAAAACTTTTAACATGCACTTTATGACCGGATTACGCCAAGAAAATTCAACGAACGGTGAAAGTTGTTAATGGGGAAAAGTTTCCGAATAAAAAAGAATTCATAAATTTGGCTCCCAAAAGTGCGGAAGTATGACAAAATTTTTTTTTTTTTTTGTTCATGCAAATGCCAATGTTTATACAGGTACGTATAGTAGAGTGCAGTATAAAAATATATTAATAAAAAAATTACAGAATACCGTGATAAGTAAAGTTAAAAAGGTCAAAAAATCTTGAAAAAATCAAAAATCCAAAAATGCTGAGTACCACATATCGAAAAAATTTGATAAAATCAGAATATTTTGAAAAAGTCAAAAAATGTTAAGAAAGTCAAAAAATTTTTTAGAAATCGGTAAATAGAGTCGAAAAAATTTGAAGAAGTCAAAAATCTAAAGACTGTTAGAAAATTGAAAAATTTTGAAATTGTCAAAAAACTTCGAAAAATTTTGAAAAAGCCAAAAAGGCCAATAAATGTTGCGGATATCAAAATATTTTGACAAAGTCGAAAAATGTTAAGAAAATCGGAAAATATTGTGAAACTCTTAGAAAGTCTAAAAATTTTGAGAAAATTAGGAAAATTCTAACAAATTCGAAATATTTTTCAAAATTCGAAAAATGTTGAGATCGAAAAATGTTTAGAAAAATCAAAAAATTTTGTGAAAATCGGTAAGTTTTGAGATAGCCGAAAAATTTTGAAAAGTCAAAATATATTGAAAAAGTCGAAAAATGTTAAGAAAAGTCAAAAAATTTTGAGAAAATCGGCAAAGTCAAAAAATTTTGAAAAATTCCAAAAATGTTAAGAAAAATAAAAAATTTTGAGAAAATCTGCAACTTCTGAGAAAGTCGAAAAATTTTTACTTGATCGAAAAATTTTGAAAAAGGCGAAAAATGTTAAGAAAAGTTAAAAATTTTGAGAAAATCGGTAAATTCAGAGAGTGTTGAAAAATTTTGTGAAAATCGGAAATTTTTGATAAATGTCGAAAAATGGTGAGCAAATCAAAACATTTTTAAGATATCAAAAAATTTTGAAGAAGTCGAAAAGTCGAAAAATCTTAAGAAAGTCATAAAATCTTGTGAAAATCAAAATAAATTGAGAAAGCCAAAAAATTTTGAGCGAAATATTTTGAGAAAGCCCAAAAATCTTATGAAAATCGAATATTTTTTAAGTTGAAAATATGTTTAAAAAATTTATAGAAGTCGCTAAATGTTGGGAGAGTTCGTTATGCCACTGATTGTACAGTTAAAAGCACCAGGTCTTATACATATATCCACCAAGTTGAAAAACAAATCTAGAGAGCATTGCATTCAATGAGCTCTTTCTATATATTTGTCATAAGACTGCAGCAGCTCATTTACGATTCGTGCATTTAGGATATAAGATGTTTTCTCTAGAAATCATTTACACATATCATTTCTGACACTATTGCACACTACTTCAATACAGTTGACAACCAAGCACATTGAGTAGCCGCTATGAATGAATGCCTCACCCACAAGTAATTTCCGTTCTCCGTGAGTGAAGTAGCGTCATCAAATATTTTCAAACTGAAAAATTTGGAACATGACCGAAGGAGTCTCCAACCTCTCTAAGCCTTGGTTTTGAACGAATTTGTACTAAAGCAAATTTCAATAGGTTATGGGCCCAGCGCTATAAGCTGTAAAAAGATTTTGAAATAAAATTGCGAAGAGCAGTCAACTTTAATTTTGGTGCATAATTAAGGAAACCAAAAATGGCTGGCGCTGTTGTTAGAATTGAGCCACTAAACGCTCAAAACTATGATACCTGGAAAATTCAGATAAGAGCAGTTTTGATAAAAAACGATTTATGCGGATATAACGTTATCCATGTCATTGCCAGAACTTGGGCTGATTAAGGACTGTGTGTCCTCTCGAGCTATGTGGATAAAATTAGAATCTACGTACCAGTCACATGGACCAGCAAGAAAAGCTACCCTTCTGAAAAAGGTCGCGTTGGCACGTATGAGAGATTGCGACAACGTTCAAGAACATCTAAACGATTTCTTTAATACAGTGGGAAAACTAAAAGAACTAAATGTATCAGTTGGTGATGATTTATTGGCTATTTTACTACTTTATAGTTTGCCGGAATCATTTAAGACATTCCGATGTGCTTTAGAAACTAGAGACGAACTTCCTAAGCCGAAGGTGCTACGGGTAAAAATCCTGGAGGAGGATCACAGCAAAAGATCAAAAGAAGACAGAAATGACCAAAACGTTATGCACGCAAAATTTAAGAGAAATTACTGTAATAAACTAAATGCAAGTAGCCAAAATCAAAATAAGGAAATAAACAAGAAAGAAGATAACACATCATTTAAGTGTTTTAAGTGTGGCGAAAAAGGGCATTATGCTCGAAATTGCAGATCAAAGCAGTATGCGAAACAGACGACAATGATATGTGAAACAGAAAAGAAGACTGAAACAAACACTTGTGCCGAAAAAGTATATTTTAGTGTCCAAAACAATTATTGGTGTTTGGATAGTGGCTGCACGGCGCATATGAGCGCAAGTAAAAATCATTTCAACGATTTTAAAGAACTGGATAAAACACTGAAACACAAAACTGCCGAAATTGAAAATGAATTAGATGCATTGCATAAACGAATGGGTCAGCTTAATGAACGTGATTTGAAGCATATTGCTAATGAAGAATTAGCACATGGTATAAACTTGAAGCCAAATCAGAAGCTATCCTTTTGTGAAATTTGTGTTACCCAGAAACAAACAAGTGAAAGTTTTCCAGTATTAGAAGAATACCGAACAGTTGATTTATTAGAGATTGTGCATAGTGATCTATGTGGTCCTATGAAAATTGATTTACATGCTGGATCAAGATATTTCGTGACGTTCATTGACAACCAATCTCGCTATTGTGAAGTAATTTTTCTTAAGAAGAAATCGGACGTTTTTGATGCATTCAAGAAATACAAAGCATCAGCAGAAAACTTCACCGGAAAAAAATAAAACTTTTGCAAACCGATAATGGTTTAGAATATTGCAAGACGAATTTCGACAAGTATTTGGAGCAATGTGAGATTAGAAGATGGTTAAGTGCGGCTTACAGGCCACAGCAAAATAGCATTATTGAAAGGATGAACAGAACTTTGCAAGAAATGGCAAGATGTATGCTGAAGCAGGCAACGAAGTCATTAAAAGGTGAACTACCAATCAAGCTTTGGTCGGGCAAAACTCCAACCTTGATTCGTATGAAAGCGTTTGGCTTACGTGCCTTTGTATTAAATAAAGGACAGCGAAATGGAAAGTATTCAAGATTCAAGATCTGAAGAAGGTCTATTAGTCGGTTATTCAATAGAATCAAAGCTTACCGTGTTTGGATACCCTCTAAAAAGAAAATTATTGTAAGCCGGGATGTTAAATTTTTAAACGAAATGTACTTTAAAAGTAGCGGTAACTACCAAAAAGAAAACATATTAAATTTAAATCAAGAGAGGAAAGATAAAAATAAAAGACAGAGAGTACTAGATCCTGTCGAAGTACCTGTCGAAAACAAAAGTCAGAACACGTACAATTTAAGAAGTCGATCTCGTAACATACGTTAAATTTTTTATCACAATTTAATTCTATTTACAGTATTGAACATTGGAAAGCTGCAAAATGTAATCTTCGATATTTACGACATACCTGTGAGTACGGTTTAGTATTCAAAAGGAACAACAAAGAAATTTTCGGTGTTGTTGATGCTGATTGGGGAGCCAATCTTACAGATAGAAGATCATACTCAGGATTTGCGTTTATATTGGCTGGTGGCGCTATCAGTTGGGAAGCTTGTTAACAACGAACGGTGGCATTATCAAGTACGGAATCTGAACGTCTAGCAATTACTGAAGCGACACGAGAGGCGATCTAGTTGCGAAGACTATTAGTAAAATTGGCATAAGCTCGAAACAGATTAAAATTTTCAACGACAGTCAAAGCGTTCAGCACTTAATCACAAGTTCTGGATTTCACTCGCGATCTAAGCATATTGATGTTAGACACCAATTCGTTCAGCAAAAACTAGAAGAAGGTGAAATGCCAGCTGACGTATTAACGAAAAGTCTAGGTTCACAAAAGCATTTTAATAACATAAGCGATCTAGGTATGACTGCATTAAAGTAGCTGCCTACTTCGAGGGGAGGTGTTGGAAATTACGAAGTAGTACGCAACTACTGTAGCAGATATACTTTATTACTCATATCATGTTTTTATAAAAGTATTCTGTATTGAGTTTTCATTATTGAAATTTATATTGAGAAAATATTTTTCATTCGTAAAATAAATCTTGATACATTAACTGAGACCTTAGCCTCACCACTTGCACTGAACTCTTGTTCATATTTTTTAGCTAACCAAAACACTTTGAATATAAAACATAAGTAAAAATCTTGCTATCATTTTAGTTAACTAATTGGTTAACTAATGACAGTGAGTCCAGGGCAGCAATCAAAAGCACTCATACTGCAAATCTTGTAGTTTAGTGTAAGAAACTTGTTTTTTTAATACAAAAACCTGGCAAAATTATATTTGTTAAAAATTTCCTGTTTTTGGTCGAGAATCAAATCCTTTTTTTTTTTTTATCAATAGTTGGAAATTGAAATTTACCAACTAATTTCCACCCTAATTCACAGCAGCACACATTTCAACAAATCCGTAAACCTCGTATGCTATTTAAATAAACTGAAGTGCGCTAACGTTGTGGGCGTGCGTTGGTGCGTTGTGGTGTGTTATTTTCTTTTGCTTTTTTTGTGCTCTTTCTGTTTTTGTGTTTGTATTATGGCACTACAGTGTGCACTTGTGTACGTGTACTTAAACACAAAGGTAAACTTAATTTTTATCCTTATTTGCCTCATGTACGAGTGTCGGGTTGTTTAAACTACGACGAAGAAACAGAAATTTTTGCTTTGAAATTTTTTATATCATGCAACTCTTCAATGGAAATTTATAAGTACCAAATTTTCTCTGTTTTTTTTTCTCTCTCTAACAAAATAAAGAAAATAATATAAAGCGCGTTTTATCAATTTTCTTGTTATATTGCGAAATCAATGAGAAAAGTTTTGCTTTTAACAAATTGTCATTGGAAAAAGTTGTGCTACCAAATTTATGTTGGATGAGTGTTTGCTTTTATGTGGGTTTTAGACTTAAAGTTGTATTTGTATTTTGAATTTAATTTGTGAGTATTTTAAATTGAATACATTTTCAAATTAGCGATGATAAATGACAGTAAATAGGGACTTTTGTCTGCTGCGATATGTTGAAAGTTTTTTTGATCTAACTTTCTTGGCAGCATTTGCAGCAAAGAACTTTCCGCAAACTCTAAGTTGAAAGAAAATGTGTAAACGTTTTCTTGAAGTATTTTGTTTTTACAGAACTTTCTTCAAAGTTCAGTTTTTCATAATGTTCCACAAAAAACGCAACAACGCCAATCTCACTGCACACACATTATTAACAAAAATTGCATCTAAAAATTTTCAAGTGTGCAATCATATGACAAATGATGAAAGCAAATAAGAGCTTAAGAAATGCACATAAGTTTTTCGCACTAAGCTGACTTCCTTGACTTCTGCCCCTTCTTTTGGTCCATATGTTGGACAGAATGCAGTAAAACTTTCGCTAACGATTAAGATGCTTGTGATAAAACTTAGCATGCACTTTATGACCGGATTGCGCCAAAAAAACTCAACGAACGGTGCAAGTTGTTAATGGGGAAAAGTTTCCGAATAAAAAAGAATTCATAAATTTGGCTCCCAAAAGTGCGGAAGTATGACAAATTTTTTTTTTTTTTTTTTTTGTTTAAGCAAATGCCAATGTTTATACAGGTACGTATAGTAGAGTGCAGTATAAAAATATAGTACCTGGAGACCGATCCCTGCTCGGTCAACAATCTAATCTTATTATTTTAGTCGATGTTTTTATTCATAGCTATTTTTTGTTATGAAACTTGTATCTTTTCACTTCTAACGGTTATGCTTTCAAAATGATAAATAAACCAATGAGAATAATAATAAGAAAAAACTCGGAAAGCATCGAATGGTATAGAAAAATATCAAAAACTCAAATTTTTTTTTGGTGAAATAGAATGCCGTAAAATAAATAAATGGGATATGCCACGCACCCAAAATATTTAGTCTTTTGTATGGCGGCTGAAATATTTTATCCTTAAAAGATCATAACTCGGAAAATAAGAATCGTATTGGAAAAATCCGGAACGATATTTGGATCAGAAAGAGTATAGCTATTCGATGCTATTAATAAAAAAGAATTTCACCTTTTCTTGTAGCTACGCTGTAAGACTGAACACAGCGTTATATTCAAGTTCAAGCATGGATGTTTCAAAATCAGGTCGTAGATGCCTAATAGCAAGAAGACTCCCTACAGTTAAATTCAGAAAGATTGCTTTAGTAGGTTTCTTTTTATAGCGCACTATATTATTGTGGGCGGTGCCACGCCCTTCAACAAATTTTCCCAATGCAACGGCATATCACTTATTAATACTTGTTTGCAGAAATAACAGCTCCTAAATTTTCATCAAAATTGTCGTAGTCGTTTTCGAGTAATATTGAATCAAATATTTCAAGGGTTAAAAAATGGGCGTGGCACTTATTCGATCCCGCCCACTTTTCGTTTGCTACAAGATATTATTAAGCAGTACCTTCATACCAAAATTCATTAAAATACCTTGTAACATTTGCGAGAAATAGCATTTAACGTATTTTGCTTGTATGGGAGGTTCCACGCGCAACAGCGATATTTTGCCCACTTTCAGATCAGAGATGCCTTATAGCAAGTAGGCTCCCCACAGTTAATTTTAGAATGATTACTTTATTAGCCTTAATTTAATACCGTATTATATTTTTGTGGGCGGTGCCACGCCCTTCAACGAGTTTTCCCAATATATTGCATATTAATACTTGTTTACAGAGGTAACATCTCCTAAATTTTCATCAAAATTGTTGGAGTCGTTTTCGAGTAATATTGAATCAAAATTTTCAAGGGCTGAAAAGTGGGCGTGGCACTTCTTCGATCCCGCCCACTTTTTGTCTGTTACAGGGTGTTATTTAACCGTACCCGCTCACCAAATTTCATCCAAATACCTTGTATGGCTTGCGGGGTATGACCATATCAAATTTAAAATTTAATGCGATGCCACACCCCCTGATGAGTTCAAACCTAGCTCATTCTTCATTGTATGCTAATGTCTAACATTATCCGAAGTTTCATTGAAATTGCTGCAGCCGTTTTCGAGAAAAAGTTTTGCCCGTTCCAAACAAACATACACAGGGGAGGGGGGGGGGGCTAGTTTGGACTGGGGGCTAGTGTGGACAAATTCAAATTCTCGCGCCGTTTTGAATTTTTTGTTTCAGTTCAATATTTTTCAAGTTGGTATTTGCACTCTGCATCACCAAAAAAAAATTCATTTGTTGACAGTTCAGCTTTCCATGATAACGTGACCGAACGTGTTTTACGCAGCAAAAAGTAATTTTTTTGTTGTTTCGTAATTTCAGAGATACTTCTAAACTAATTATTCTTCTGCTGTAGTGTTAATAGATAATACAACTTAAAATAGTGTTTATTTAAACCATTGAAATTATTTTCGAAGAACCTTACCGTAAGAAAAAAAAAAAAATATTTTTGTTTAAAAAGACGTGAAGGGGCTAGTGTGGACAACTGAAATGGGGCTAGTGTGGACATGACCCCAGCAGCTGAAATGACTCCAGAAATCGTCAGACCATTTCTAAAAGCCGTTCCAAGAAAGTACGTTACCAAAAAGAAAGAACGATAAATTCACGTACCCCGATATACCGGATACCAGCCAAATTCACCGAAATGAAATAGGGGCAAGGCTGCCACAAGCACAACAACTGCCGGGAACATCTCGATCAGCAAGTTATATGAATTTTGATATAAATTTCTCCAAATACAACACGGGATAGCAGTTAATTTTTTATTTGTATTTTTATTTGTATTACATCATTATTTTCTTGAATAAACATGTATCTGAACTCTTTCTTAACGTTTTTGTATGAATTATCAAGTTTCTTATGGTGTCCACATTAGCCCCCAGTTAAATCAATGGCCCTTATACGGGGCTAGTGTGGACAAATGTAAGCTCTTTTTAAAATAATTTAATAAAGCATTTATGAAAATAAAAAATCATAACTATTGATGCAATTATGAAGGCAAGAGGTATAAGTAATCGCTAAAAATTACTTTTTTATATATATTTACACATATAATTTTGTAATTATATAAAAATTGTCCACACTAGCCCCCCCTCCCCTAAGTACATAAGTACATACAATTTTATCTCGTATAAGAAGAGAAGATTAACAAAAAAATTACAGAATACCGTGATAAGTTAAGTTAAAAAGGTCAAAAAATCTTAAAAAATCAAAAATCCAAAAATGCTGAGTACCATATATCGAAAAATTTTGATAAAATCAGAATATTTTGAATAAGTCAAAAAATGTTAGGGAAGTCAAAAAATTTTTAGAAATCGGTAAATAGAGTCGAAAAAACTTGAAGAAGTCGAAAAATCTAAAGACTGTTAGAAAATTGAAAAATTTTGATATTGTCAGAAAACTTCGAAAAATTTTGAAAAAATGTTAAGAAAATCGGAAAATATTGAGAAACTCTTAGAAAGTCTAAAAATGTTAGGAAAAGCCAAAAAATTTTGAGAAAATTAGGAAAAATGTTGAGATCGAAAAATGTTTAGAAAAATCAAAAAATTTTGAGAAAATCGGTAAATTTTGAGATAGCCGAAAAATTTTGAAAAGTCAAATTATATTAACAAAGTGGAAAAATGTTAAGAAAAGTCGAAAATTTTTGAGAAAGTCGAAAAATGTTAAGAAAAGTCAAAAAATTTTGAGATAATCGGTAAATTCTGAACAAGTCAAAAAATTTTGAAAAATTCCACAAATGTAAAGAAAAATAAAAAAATTTTGAGAAAATCTGCAACTTCTGAGAAAGTCGAAAAATGTTTACTTAATCGAAAAATTTTGAGAAAGGCGAAAAATGTTAAGAAAAGTTAAAAAATTTTGAGAAAATCGGTAAATTCAGAGAGTGTTGTGAAAATTTTGTGAAAGTCGAAAAATTTTGTAAAAATCGGAAATTTTTGAAGAAGTCGAAAAATGTTGAGCAAATCAAAAAATTTTTAAGATATCAAAAAATTTTCAAGAAGTCGAAAAGTCGAAAAATCTTGAGAAAGTCATAAAATCTTGTGAAAATCAATATATATTGAGAAAGTCAAAAAAATTTGAATGAAATATTTTGAGGAACTCCAAAAATTTTATGGAAATCGAATATTTTTTAAGTTGAAAATATGTTTAAAAAATTTATAGAAGTCGCTAGATGTTGGGAGAATTCGTTATGCCACTGATTGTATAGTTAAAAGTACCAGGGCTTATATATATATCCACCAAGAAAAACAAATATATGTAGAGAGCATTGCGTTCAATTAGCTCTTCCTATATATTTGTAATAAGACTGCAGCAGCTCATTTACAATTCGTTTATTTAGGATATAAGATGTTTTCACTAGATATCATTAACACGAATCATTTCTGACTCTATTGCACACTACTGTACTTCAGTACAGTTGACAACCAAGCACATTGAGTAGCCGCTATGAATGAATGCCTCACCCACAAGTAATTTCCGTTCTCCGTGAGTGAAGTAGCGTCATCAAATATTTTCAAACTGAAAAATTTGGAACATGACCGAAGGAGTCTCCAACCTCTCTAAGCCTTGGTTTTGAACCTATCGATTAGGAAAGGATGAAAATATATTTTAAACATGACCAGAGGTGTCTCCTATCCCTCTAAGTGATCGTTTTGGCCAATTTTTCTAAAATAATTTTACTAAACTTATCGATAGAGAAAGGTCGAAAATATATTTTGGACATGACCTGAGGTGTCTCTAACTCCTCTTAGTAGCAGTTTTGGACCAATTTTAGTAAATTGCTTTTATTGTAACAATCGATGGGGAAATGTCGAAAGTGTATTCTGCAGATGATAAGAAGTGCCTCCGGTACCTCTTAGTGAACATTTAAGGCCTTTTTTTTTTTTTTATATAGTACAATCGTTCAAGTTCATTTGAACGTCTATATATGCACATGACGTTGCTGCTGGTTCACGTCAATTGTGAGGAGACAATAAAGCTTGCAGCTGCCACAACTAGCGAATCACCCCCCCGTGGCATGCTTTTTGTTGGCTGGCTTATAATTATCATAATTTTTTCATGCTTGACTATTTAATGATTTCTCTTCTTGTGCTTTACTAACTTTTCTTTTTTATCTAAATTTTTGTATGAGATATGGAAGCATTGTTCAAAATTTTATTGCATACTGTTTGGCGCAATAAAAACTTTAATGACGAATTTTAAATTGAGGAAATATGCAGCACTTGAGCATGCAATGTAACAAAACTTGTGTTTTAATAAATTTTGTCAAAAATTTAATTTGCACTTTTTGCTTTGTTCAGTCTTTTTGTAAGGGCATTTTTTGATTTATGTAAAAACTTTTTCAGTATCAATAGCCCAGGAAATAAGGCGAAAAAAGAGCTGCTGTGCGAAATAATTCCAAGTGGATTTTTTTTCACCGCAATTGTCTATATTTATGCATGATTAAGCAAAAAAAATTATTCGGGCTCAAAGGTCGCTAAAATCAGTTTTTTGCAAATATCTCGCAAATGCTAATTTTCACAGAAAAATTTTGGTCACCAATTTTGTAGCACAGGAAATTTCCTGCAAAAGTACGTCAAAAATGTTTTCGTACAACTAATAGTTTAGGAGATCACCCAATTTAAAAAGTTGTGAACGGTTTAAATATCTTACTTTTTAAATTGCGATAACTCTTCCATAAGAAGCTTTGAAAGAAAAATTAAAATACCGTTTAAAAACTAATTTAATTTTTTATATAACGTATTAAATTTTTTTTTCGATCATGTATAAATATAGACAATTGCGGTGAAAAAAATCCACTTGGAATTATTTCGCACAGCAGCTCTTTTTTCGCCTTATTTTCCTGGGCTATTGATACTGAAAAAATTTTTACATAAATCAAAAAATGCCCTTACAAAAAGACTGAACAAAGCAAAAAGTGTAAATTAAATTTTTGACAAAATTTATTAAAACATTATTGCATGCTCAAGTGCTGCATTTTTCCTCAATTTAAAATTCGTCATTAAAGTTTTATTGCGCCAAACAGTATGCAATAAAATTTTTAACACTTTTACACTTTCTTTATCATGCAGAAATATAGACAATTGCGGTGAAAAAAATTCACTTGGAATTATTTCGCAGAAAAATTCTAATTTTCCTGGGCTACAACAGCAAACACAACAATTTTTTTTTTTAATTTTTTCTTTATTTTCACAGACTCATGTGTAAAATTTATCAACCAAGGTACCAGAAGAATTATACAAAGAGTATTTTGAACAATCGAAAATAGAAGAAAAAAGTGCTTTCATGTTGTTACAAATTGCCAGAAAACTTGCAAACATCTTACCGCCACTTTAAAAAGTTTCATTTTCTTTTACATTAAACTTTAATGAACATACTTTGAACGTTATATCAAGTTAATAGTTGAACGCCCCTATGAAGCATGCAACATTTGTGTCACCTACATGCCACTCAATATATGCGATTTGGTGTGAGGTGTTACGTATGCACTCCATTACTACAGTTTTTCTTTCATATTGAAGACACCACTTTTGAGTAGCTCGCATATGTATGTGTGTGTGTGTGTAACAATTTTTAGGTGTATATGTTTCAGCTAAAGCGTATGTGGAAGTAATAAATCTGTTGCAGCATCAGTAGGAACACATGTTTAGCTTGCAAGTGGTGTCGTGTGCAGCTTCTATCGATTTCATCAGAATGCCAACTGCTCAGCGATGTACTCGTAGTGAATTCATTACTGCTATTAAAGATACATTGGCATTGAAAATAAAGCTATTGACCTATTTTCGTGGAGAAAAGTGATTTTCCGCCGTATTTGGCAGTGGCTGGTTTATCGCATTCGTATAAATTAAAAGGCTTAAAGTTTATTTTATCAATTTAATGTTGCTAGTTTCTGCTATTCCTCAGAAATAGGCTTAATTCTTGCAGTAAGTCTCTGCTTGCTATACACTTCAACACTTTTTAAAAAATTGTAGGGTAAAACCGCGAGATATGCACCACAAGTAATATGGCACCCCTGGTGACATGGCACTTCTGGTGAAATGACACCGCAGGTGAAATGGCACCGTAATTGAAATGGCACCGTAATTGAAATGGCACCGCAATTGAAATGGCACCGTAATTGAAATGACACCATAATTGAAATGGCATCACAGGTAAAATGGCACCCAAGTTATATGGCATCCCAGGTAATATGGTACTTTAAGTGTCATGGCACCCAAGTTATATGGCACACCAGGTGATATGGCACCCTAGGTGATATGACACCGCAGGTGGTATGGCACCCCCTTTAATTTCAATACTTGCAGCTTTCGTAGGATTCAATTATGATAAAACTTTTATTCAGTTGTCCAAAAGATTTCATGAAGAGTTCGTTTAGCAGCAGTTCCTATTGTTATGAAGGTGAAGAAAATATTTACTTCCAAGATAAATCTGATATATTGAGAAGACTATGCACAAGGCACTATTCTAGATGATTGGATCCAATGCGTAATGTGACGTATGTGGTCACATAAAACAATGTACAGCTTATACAAAAACATGCAACAACTCTGAAAAAAATGGCTTAAAAGCCACTTAGAGTGCCAAATCTATTATATTTCAGTGGTGCCATATCACCATAAAGTCTTAAACTTGGCACCTTAAAGCATTTGTTATAAGAAAAAAAATAAAAAAACATATTTGCAATAATCTATGTTTAAGTTGTAGTAATCGGTATTATTTGTTTTAAATTAATTAAAGTGTAAATTTGTTTTTAATTCCCTTAAAAATCTTTTTTAAATAAAAAAGGTGCCATTTCTCCTGTGTTTTCTCTAATAAATAACATTAGCTTAGGGCGACATCACAATAAATTTATTAAAGTTACACCTACAACATGATTATGATTCAATTTTTGGCTCTATTGTTATTGTTGTCATAGGTGTAAAAATTCCCTTTTTTTGCACTTTTTTTTATAAATTTTTCATCAAATCATGCATAAATTATACACCTGACATTGGATTTACGCATCTTTCGCTTCCTTATACCTAAATGCCTTTGCTCTTCTGTATTGATTAAACCATATCAAAACACCCACATACTACGTACAATGTATGTCCTACATAAATACATATTAACTAATACACATGTGTCGCTAACACCACGTTGCTTCAACGAACTGCACACGAAACGCTGTACCTATCTGAAACGATGCATAGAAAGTTTTTAAATTTTTTCTAATTTCACCTTGGTTGATTGTTTGCCTTGCCATAAATGTGTCATGTCAACAGCGGCAACATCAATGTGCTGTGTTACTTTTTCTCTCTTGATATAACGAACGTTGTTACATCAAATAGCAATAGAAAGCGGTGTCATCAGTGAGCTCAGCTGCAGCTTTGACATACACGTGATTATGGAGCTTAATAAAAATTTTTTTATTAATTTTTTCTTAAAAAAATTTGTACCTTACATTTCTTTCAAAAGAAATATTGCACGCAACTGAGCTTGCTATTTTAACATGGATGATCCTTAATTATGTTGGTATTTTAGAATGTAAGCACCGCTTTTATAAACTTGCAGTACCAGATTTTATTTGGTTGTTATACTTTCTCGAACACATTAGCTTTTCAGACTAAAGAACTTAGATTTTAATTTATTAATTATGCAGTGCATTTTTTTGCAGAATTTTTATTGAAAAAGTCGAGAAATATTGAGGAAATCGAAAAAATCTTCAAAAAGTCAAAAATATTTTTAAAAAGTCGAAAAATTTTGAAAAAGTCAAGATATGTCGATAAATTCGAAAAATCTTGTGAGAGTCAAAAATACTGAGAAAATCGAAAAATTTAAATGAAGTCAAAAATCTTGAAAAAAACAAAAAAATTTTGAAAAAGTCAAAATATGTTGAAAAATTTGAAAACTTTTTATAGCCTTAAAATGTTGAAAAAATTCAAAAATCTTCAGAAGCCACAAAAATTTTTAAAAAATGGATAAATGTTAAGAAATCGAAAAAAGTCAAAAATCTTGAAAAATTCAAAAGAATTGAAAAAAGTTGAACAAATTGAAAATTTTAAAATTTTGTGAAGTCGAAAATTGTTGAGAAAATAGCGAAAATTTAGGTAAAGTCAAAAAATCCTGAAAAAAACAAAAGATTAAAAAAAAAAGTCAAATTATGTGTAACAAATCCAAAAATTTTGAAAAAGTCGAGATGTGAGAAAAATCTCGAAAAATTATGAAAGCGTCGAGAATATTTGATAAGGTCTAAAAAAGTTGAGAAAGTCAATATATGTTAAGAACATCGAAGAGTTTGGATAAAGTCAAAAAATTATGAAAAAATCAATAGATTTAAAAAAAATCAAAATATGTGGAACAAATCGAAAAATTTTGAAGAAGTCGAAAGCTGTTGAAAACGTCGTAAAATATTGAAAAATTGTTAAGAAACTTGAGGCAACAAAAAACCAATAAAAAAAGCTAGAATTTTTATTCAGAAATGGTATTTAAACCATATATAATGTTCTATGGATCACATTTGGCTTCATTGGCATCCATTCATGTTCCAGTGGTCCATTACCAAGTAGCCAAATAGCCATATTGGGTTCTTAGTATGAAAAGTCTTTATTTTCAAGGGCAAAATCCTGGCATTAGGAAAAAGAAACAACACAGAACTGATGCATTGTTTCAAAAACTGTTTAATACTCTACGTAACTCATTAAGTTTTATCGAAAACCATGTGTGTTCCTGTAATCTATGACCAGATGATCAAATGTCTATATTGCGCACTTCAAAGCTAAATGCCCAAAACACAGCTACTTTTTACTTTGGAACAAGAGTATCTCAAAAGGTTATAAAGGGTTTTTCAATAGGAACGCTACAAAAGTAGACCAATAGGGACAGCAAACGACGCCATATTTTTTCCCGCTCTCTTGACATTTCTCTTCAGTAAGGTTTGCCATTTCATCATGAAAAGATATACGAGCCAACAACGAGTAGAAATTATTAAAATTTACTACCGAAATTTGGAGTCAGTGGCCTCAACTTTAAGAAAGCTACGTCCAATTTATGGTCGTCATAATCGTCCTACCAGATCAACAATTGAGCGTCTAGTGGAATCCACCGGCACAGTACAAAATTTTTCCGTACCAGTGAGGCAAAGAAGGGCCCGTAGTGTCGAGAATATTACTGCCGCTGAAGCTTCAGTTCAAGAAAGCCCAAATGTGTCTCTCACACGTCGTTATGAAGTGTTGGGCATCTCTGTGACGTCGTTGTGCCGAATTTTGCGAAAAAATCTTGGCCTTCATCCTTACAAGATCAAATTGACGCAAGAACTGAAGCCGCTTGACCACCAGAAGCGTCGTATGCTCGTGAATTGGGCTGAGCAACAACTTGAAAATGATTCGGATTTTCATCGAAAAATCATCTTCAGCTATGAGGCTCATTTCTGGCTGAATGGCTTCGTTAATAAGCAAAATATTCGTTATTAGTCAGGCAGCAATCCACACGTACTCCATGAGTAACCATTGCATCCCGAAAAAATTACGGTTTGGTGCGGTTTATGGGCCGTACTTCTTCCATGATGATCAAGACCGGAACGTTACTGTGAATGGAAATCGCTACCGTTCAATGATAACCGTATATTTTTGGCCCGAATTGGATGATATGGACTTGGACAATATGTGGTTTCAACAGGACGGCACCACAAGCCACACAGCGAATGTCACAATCAATTTATTGAAAAACAAGTTTGGTGAACGTGCCAATAAGCCAGCGACGATTGATGAACTTCGTACAAATATCGATCGTGAAATTGCAGCAGTATCGGCCGATTTATTCTTGAAAGCTGTCGAAAATTCAGCGTCTGGATTTCTGCAAGAGTGCCCGTGGTGGCCATGCAAAAGAAATCGAGTTTCATGCATAATGGCATCGAATGTACTTTTACAGGAATAAAAAATTTCATTGATATCCAAAACTGTTTTTGTTTTATTTAAAAAACTTTTGTAGCGCTCTTATTGAAAAACATTTAACATAAAAGAAGATCGCAAAATACCGCAGAAGATGTTTTGTCGTGCCAACAGAGAAAAAATCTGCATGTCAAGATGGTATCTTGTGGTATAGTCTTTTAAGATCTCTAATAAAGTTGGAAATGTAAACTTTGCAGACCTTTTAAAAAGCACTGTTTTTACTTACAAATCACAAACGCTTGTCAAAAAACTTTGCAAGTATTTAGTTGCCACGAATTGACATTTTTGTCAAAAAAATAACTAAGAAAAATTATTGAGGTACCCAATAACTTTGCACCAAAATTTTATACCAGAATATCAATGAAAAAAGTTTTACAATTTTCATATAAAAGATATTGAAGTAATAATTTAAAAATTTTAGTACATAAATTATTTATCAAGTCACATCTTCTTCTACTTTAAATTCCAGCACGTCAGATTATTTAAGCTGAACCAATATAACATTCTTTAAATACAAAAAATTGCTTGAATAATTTTTTGTCAGCATAAATCTTGAAAGTACATACATTCAAAGTTAAAGTTTTTAGCATTCTGATAGGCAGGAAAAGGAGACACCAAGGAATAAGTAGAATTCCAAGGAAAACATATAAATATTTTATGCAAACAATTTTTGGCGCTTAAATTTCCGCTTAAATTTCGACATTTTTTTTTATGTCAACAAAGTAATAAATAGATAGAAAAAAATAAAAAAACTCTGAAAGTATGTACAATAGTATGATATACATCCTAACAACAGTCAAATAACAGTGCAACAGAGACAACGTTATTTTGCCTATGTTTAATAAATGTAAATAAAGTGTAAAGTAAACCAAAGTAAACACAAACAAAAACACAAAAACGAAAAAAACAAATCCTCCAAGGATGCTTGGGGATATAAAATTTATTTGCGGTATTGTTTTCCGTAAACAGAGAAAAAACCGCGCTAAATTGCCTATAAGGAAGTGTACTACGTATAGGTGGGAGTGTGTGTTGATGATGATAAAGAGGACTTTCACACCATGAGCGATTTTATGGTTTATGTTATCAAGAAAAAAAAAAAAAAAAACTTAAATTGCTGTCTTTTTTTCCACATAAATTTTCAACAAGCGTCTTTAATATAAGTACATATCTTTATCAGGGTGGCCATTAAATGCAAGCTCATGACGAATTGTGTTCAATCGGCTCGAAATTGTAAGAAAAAAAAAAATTTTTTCAGATTTATAAGTTGATTTCCTACGGGCCTTTATTGTATGCCTTTACGATAGATGGACAAATTTAACATAGGGCCGATCATGACTGTATAGTGCCCCTGTACGAATTCAACATTAAGATCTGAAAAACTCAGTAATATATTTTTTTTCAAAAACTCGCTTTACTCGCCAACCCCAGCGTAGCTTTTTCTCTTTTCAATTTTCTCTCTTCTACTCTGCGCGAAAAGATTATTTCTTATCACTTTGTGTTTTGAAATTTTTATTCAAGACACACACCGTCAAAACTGTCTTACTATTTTATTTATTACATAAACTTTCAAACTGTGTTAACACAGTGCTTTATGGACTGTAACGAATATATATTGCTTCTCAAACTGTAAAATCACAGTGCTTTTCAAACTGCAAAATCACATTGTTCCTTGACCTGTGGATTCGAGGAATTACTTCAGTCCTCCGCAAACTGTATTGACAGAGTGATTGTCAAAATATTTTATATAATAGAAAGATAGTCGTTTGATCACCATCCATCTCCGAATTTCGAAAAAAAATATAACGGTCACCCTAATGCGTGTAACCGGATTTTAACCGACACTAAACACATGTGTGACCTAAACCATTTGATGCTTTAAAATCCCGTCTTTCGAAGGCGGAAATAAAAATAAACCTTGATTTTATGTATGCGCTTTACATGAGCTTAAAAGCATTTGGTGCTTTTGAAACAGGCAGAAACACACATGCTCCCACTGAGCTAAAAGTTTCAACACTTTTTTGATACGTTAACCCATTTTAGACATTATATGAAGTAAGATCTTTCTTGATTTAGGGCAGCGCTGCAAACCATTTCAAAAATAGATGAGGTCGAACCGTTTATTGATAACTTTGCCAATCATTCTGAACCATGGCTTGGTTCGGACCGAATGACTTAGTAAGTAATATACTTAGATGTTAGAATTTAATTGAAAAAAATCATTTAAAAATGGAATCCATTTGATTTTTGATCCGAACGGAACCATTTTTTAGAGTATTTTTCGGTTCAGCGTAAAAGAAGTAAAACTTATATTTAAAAAAGTTGGCGTGGCATTTGTCTGATTACGCCCACTCTTCGACTAGTCTACGGCGTTTATGTACTGCATCTGCCTACTAAATTTCATCAATATAATTTGTATAACTTTCGAGTTTATAACATAACTGATAACGCCCACATTTAGACGATTTTTGGTACCTGCCTTCCAAAAATTCAACACAATAATTAGCTTCTGAGTCAATCTTTGCGTAATCGATAATGATTTGGGTTGACATCTCCGATTGGTAAAATGATTTTTTGAAATTTCGAAAATTTCCAAGATATGAGGCTATAGGAATTTCGATCCAAGTTACTCACATATTTGAAAACTCATAGCTCCTCGGCTTTTTATCCGATTTAAATGCAATTTTTAGTGTTAGTGCAGAAAAGTAAAAAGTAAAAAAAAATTACACTGAAAAAAAAAAAAATTGTTTAATGTGGAAAAAAATCTTGGTGCATAATGTTCTTTTTTTTAAATTATTTTTATTTAACAGTATATTTTATTATAATTATCTTCGCGCTATAATATAAGGATGCTACCGTCCGTGCTTCACTCTCCGGAAACCACACAGCGAAGTTTGTCAACAGGCTCTTGAGTAGAATCCACAAGGTAGTAGAGCACGTGGTAGACTGGAAGAGGTCGCTGAAAAAGAAAACCAAGAATCGGGAAAGTCGTGGCAAGAGATCAAAGTCATCGCAAGGGATCGTGACAAATGGAGAGATTTCATATTGGCCCTATGCTCCCCCTAGGAGTTAAAGGAGAATACATACATACATACATACATACCGTCCGGGCAGTATTTTTTTTTTTCAGTGACCCCTAGTGACATTTTCTGTAGAATAGCTTAACCCATTGCAACCAAGTTTTTGGAAAAGGTGGTTAAAAAGTCCCATACAAACTTGATATAGTGGGCTAAAATGTTCTGGAAGGCTAATATGAAATCAAGCATGGAACAATTTTATAAAACATCTTAACCCATTATATCCCGTTTCTATGGGACCTTTTAACCCCCATTTCCAAAAGCTTTGTTAAAATGTATTTAAATATTCTACAGAAAATGTCACTAGGGGTCACTAAATGACTTGAAAAAAGATAAAAGCTTTTTTTCCACATATTTTTTTTTTTTTAAGTTTTTTTGCACTAACCCTGGATTGATTTCGTCCATTACTCCACCACTGTATTATGGATTTCACGTTCGGCAGTTACCTACCAAATTCCATCGAAATAGTGTTTATGGCTTGAAAAAGAAATGAGATGTAACGAAAAGTATCGAAAAAAAGTGTCACGGCCTTGAAATTTTATACCTCACGTGCTCAATGAAGTTTCGCTTCAAAAGTCCGTACTGTTTTCTTCATCAATTTTGCTTCTTAAACTTGATACATACTACTTTTTTACGCAAGTTTTAAAATAGTCGTGACACTTTTTCGTTACATTTCGTTAAACTACAGAAGCCATTTACATGAAATTTGGTAGGAATGGAACAATCATAAACATCATACGTTATCAATTAATTGCCACGCCTTCTTTTCAGAAATTAACCTTTCATAAATTTTCTGACCAAAATGGGTTAAACTGTAATATTTTGTTTTATTTTTTTGTTTCTTCTACTCATATACAAACTCTTACATGTATTTGTTAACCATGCTATAAGTGCTTGCATCATTTTAATGTCGCTAATGGCATTAGCAACGGGAAATCTTTTAAGCTGTGTAGTTGTTGAAATCAAAGTTAAAATGGAATTTTTTTCTCCCACAGGTTTTCATTTGATGGATTTCAAAGTTTATGTGAATGTTCTGTGTGGGATCATCGAGCGCTCAGTTCTAAATTCAATGCTTAGTAATCAGTTCAAAGACAAAACATTAGCAGTAGCAACAACAGCAATCAAATTCAACCTTGATGTTGTTGCTGCATGCCAGCCTGCCCGCCTGTGACACAACAGAAGCACCAATTGTATGACGAAGGAGCTGTGTAAATCATCAGTTTTTGATTCGGAAAATTGATTTTTCATGATGATGTGACATTTTTACAATCTTACTCTGTCTCCCTTTCTCTTCCTTGTGTTCTTGTGGTTCTTGTTACTGCTGCTGATGATATTTTTAGTCATTAATTTTGTGATAAAATTTCAGGCAAATGTGTTCATTCAAACAAACACACATACATTCTTGCAGGCAAGCTTGAGAGTATGCAAATTTGTATCATTATTTTTAATGAATTTTCGACACTAAAGAAATTTTTACTTGGAAATTTTGTTAATAGGGTAGCGACAGTTGAAAGTTTATTTTTAATTTGCAGATTTGTTTTTAAAGTAAACGTTTTATTACATTTGCAAATTAAATTTTTTGCTTTGCGACTAATTCTTAACAAACCGAATATTTTTGATAACGCATGTACTATAAATAATTTTATCGAAGTATTAATTGCAAATTAATTATATGATCAAGGTTCAGATTTTTCAGATGCCGTGCTATTGATACACAACATCCCTCCCCCTTGTGGAAAAAAGTCAATATATTTTCCTGGGGACTTTAGATTTTTGTGGTCTCTCGACTCGTCGATGTTCTTAAACATAACAATCCAAAAATTAGTCCAAAAATGGAGTAAAAATATTAATATCACTTCGTTTTCGATATATCAAAACTTATTTTTTAAAAAACCATTATATTTTGAAACACGCAACTCAGATTGTGAACTTTCGTAAGCTAGTTTTATGGGCTGTTAAATACATTTCTTTCGACTACAACTATTTTCAAATCTAATTAGGGCTTCCTAACTTATATTGGTTTTTATGAAAGTCTACCTTTGTGCCGGTCCCTTTTCCACACATATGCACCAAACCTTTTGCATATGCGTTAAATAGTCTCATTTGTATGGTGAGTTTCTTTCATGGTGTAGTGTCATAAATTTTTCTAGTTGGGGGTATTCTTTCCAATGCCCATTACAAATGTGCCAAATTTCATTTCTCTGCGTAAAACAGTTTCTGAGGTATGTCAAATTTTTTTATTTAGAGGCATGCTACCTCCCATTTTTATAATAAGTGCTATTTGAACTAGTGCCCTTTATACATGTATCAACATTCACACCGATGCGTCAAATGCTTTCTGAGATATGTTGAATTTTGTTTTTTAAGGGCGTTGCACCGCCCATGTTTCTAGTAGGTGTTTTTTTGGCTTAGCGACGTTAAAAAATGTACTGAGTTTAATTCCTTTGCGTCCAAAATTTTCTGATATATGTCCAATTATGATTTTATGGGCGTGTTTCATCCCTAGTACTAAGTTTTAATTATCTTGATCATTTCAAAAGATCTTTTCTTATGCAATTTTTTTTTTATTTTGCAGTAACTTTTTCTTTCCGCAAGGGATGTTGTGTAGTACTAAGTTTGAGTTGGCTATTAGGTATTTTTAAAAAATATTTCCCTATATTGGTGCTATCTACTATCCTATATTTTTTTCAAAATTTTTTGACAATGAGTTTCTTTCCACATGGAAGAGGGATGATGTGTAGTACTTAATTTAAGTTATTTTTATTTTTGAATTATATTTCCTTATAATAATGCTATCTACTATGCTATATTTTTTCAAAATTTTTTAATAATCAGTTTCTTTCTGCGCGGGGGAGGGATGTTGTGTAGTACTTGAGCTATTTTTATTTTTTCCTTGCATCAATACCATCTACTATGTTAAATTTTTTTTCTATCAGTTCTGTGGCAATAAGTTTCTTTCTACAAAGGGGGAGTTATGTTATGCAGTACTTAGCTTGAGTTATCTATTGCTTTTAAAAGAATTTTCCCTTAATGAATATTACTGTGCTAACATTTTTTCTCTAGTTTTTTGATGGTAAGTTTTTTTCCATAAAGGGGAGGGATGTTGTGTTATACTAAGCTTGAACGATTTCTTGTTTTGGAAAAACTTTTCTTTATATTAATATTGCTATGCTTACTTTTTTTCACATTTTTTTATTTATTTTTTGACAATAAGTTACTTTTAACAAGTGGAGAGGGATGTTGTGTAGGACTAAGTTTAAGTTATCTGTTCTTTTTTAAAAATTTTTCTCTTTGTATATTTTACTGTGCTTTTTTATAAGTTGTTTGACAATAGGTAAGTCTCTTTTCACAGCGGGGGGAGGGATGTTTTGTAGTGATATATATGTTTGTATATCTCTTTTATCTCTTTTTATCTCTTTGTATGCTAAGTTCATAATTGTAAGTTAGTGAGCAATTGATGTACATAAACAAAGTTAGTCTAAGCTCAGCTCTCGTGTCTTTCACTTTGATATATACATATAACACTAATTTTGAGTTATCTTTATCTTTTCGAAAGAATTTTCAGTTGATGACCTGTTTTTTTCCTAAATTTTATGGTAATAAGTTTCTTTTCACATGGGGGAGGGATGTTCTATCTATGTTTTTATTCATCAGATTTTCACACTACAGATTTTCATACTTCAGACTTCAGCTAAATAATTAAATAATTAATAAAAGTTACATGATCAAAGTGCACCGCAAGTCAAACGCAAAAATATGTTCACATCTCAGAGTTATTGCTTATTTAACATCAATTTAAGACAATATTCAAAAAGAAACCATTTTTATTCTGCGCCTTGATGTGCAACAAATTATGCACAAAGCCATTGGGAAAAGCTGGTAACTTTTAACTGTCACTAAAAAAAATTTTTAAATATTTCAGCAAACAAAAGCTTCCTACTCCACGCTTTAACTTTTAATGCTATCAAAGTTGCAAAGCTGCTTAAAAGTTGACTTTAAAAACATTAAAATTTCAACCAAAGAAAAGTTATACTGTGCAAAAGCAGTAAATTTGTGGGCGTGTCACCCAAAAAACTTTCACTTAATTGTTAGTGACATTTTGCTGCTGTGAATTCTGTGTGAATACTTGAATAAACATTTACGACGATCAAATATTAAATGCTGCAAGTTTTTTGCTTGAAGGGGGCTGCATTATCTATGGTAGTGAAAACTGAGAGTTATGCTCATTCAAAGTAATATTGCTAATTAGCTTGACCAAGTAGTAATTATCTTTTGAGGTTAAAAGGAGTTAATCATCAGGTAAAAGTTGGAAACTTAAAAGCTTTTTATAAGGTTGTCTTTGAATTTTTTATTTCTACATAAAACTAAAAGTTTTTTCTTTTTTGAAAAAAGATAATTCTACATCAACCACTCAGTTGTCAGAATGTAAGCAATTCCAAACAAACCACATAACAATACCCATACAAACTTTTTATAAAGCTTACCCTAAGCTCTTACGCATCAAGGTAATGAAATAAAAACACTTAAGTAAATTAATTTGATTGAATTTAATTAAATAACTTTTTCAATGTTGAAAGTACGCGCAAAAGTACTATCCAAAAACGAAAAAAAAAAAAAAAAATGTCAGCACAAATGTAACTTTTGCATAGCCGCTAACACCAGCCGCACCACAGTAAAAAAGACGAAAAACTTTTGGCAATTTAAGAACCTTGCAGCATATACAGTACGAAACAAAAATAAAAGTTTTTTCTTTTTCTTCCTCTGTTGGTTTCCTCTCACTTTGTTATCATGTAAATCTCAAGAAAGTAATACCACCACAAGTGACAAACAAATGCCGCAGCAATAGCACAACAATTAAATTTCCCAAAGAACTACAGTGACGAGTGAGCGCGGTAACACCAGCGTCAACATCAGCATCAACACAAACACACATAAAGTAATAAAACTCAAACACAATACAGATACACCTGCAAGCAGTTTTACACCTTAAGAACATGTTATTGTGCTGCAGTGTAATAATAATAAAGGAAGTAGCCGACGGAAATGTTGCGAATTTTTCTAGAATTTTTGTGAGTAAAATTTGATTAAGAAAGGTGCTATACTTTTCAAGTTTCCTCACTTAATTCAATTTTTCACTGCTCAAAGGTATTTTATTCGCCGCTTGCCGCTTAAGCGATAACAAAGCAAAGTTGCTTCAAAATGTACATTGGACTTTGTTCCCATTTAATTTTGTTGCTAAGCATTGTTGAGCTAAATATCTATGTACAGCATTGTCAGACAATGTTGCTCTGAATATAATTTTCGAATGCTTCTTTAATATGTTGCCTAATGCATTTTTAAGTAGTGCTATAAAGAAATGTTGCAAGCCATAGGTGAAACATTTTCTTTAGAAACATCATTAAGGAATTGTAAGAAAAAGTGTTGCTTAGCAAATTTGCTTGAACGCTTGCTTAATGATAACCCATAGCAAATAAAGTAAATATTTAATATTTTAAGTGAACACGAAAGTATTCCTATGTTGCTTTACAATAATTTTCATTGTCACTATAGAATATATTGAAGCTCCATTAAATGCGGCAATGCAATGTTGATAACTGATTGTTAAAAGTTATTGCAGAACAACTTTAGTTTTGAATATTGCTAGTCTGAAATGTTCTTACACAATATTGTCAAACGAATTTGTTAAACATTGTTGCAAAGCGTTGGCAATTTATGTTGTCTGAAAAAATAATTTCGAAATTTTTGAAAGCAATGCTGATAAAGTATTTAATTGACTAAGTAGAACTCAGCACTTAGAGCAGCTCTGTGAATTTTTATAAAAGTCTGAGAACCCAACTGCAAATTTCGAAAAATTTGAGCTGGAAAACGTCTAAGACATATTTTTTCAAAATATTTATATACAATAGCTCTAAAATATTTTGAAGAAGTTAAGCAGTGTTAAAAAAATCTGTTCAAAATGTTGCTGAACAATGTTGCCAAAAAACGTTGTCAAAAAGTTTTTCTAGGCGATTTTGCAAAAAGAATATTGCTACTTTTTTTGCTTTGCGGAAAAATGTTTCCAAACAACGTTGCTAAACAATTTTGCCGAAAAAGTTTTGTCAAAAAGTGCTTTTAGGCGATTTTGGAAAAAATTTTGCAAATTTTTTTGTGTTGCGGAAAAATGTTGCTAAACAATGTTGCCAAAGAATTTTGCCGGAAAAATGTCAAAAAATGTTTTTAGGCGATTTTGCAAAAAATTTTCCAACTTTTTTTGTGTTGCGGAAAAATGTTGCTAAGAAATTTTGCCAAACAAAATTGGTAAATAGCAGCTCTAAAATCCACTGAAAAATTTGCTAAATAATGTTGCTAAGCAATGTTGTCCTGAAATATTGTTTAACAATGTTGCGAATTCAAACAATATTGTAAGTTTTGGGTTTTATTAATTTTGAAAAATTTAGCATTATTAAAAATTTTGAAGTAAAGTTACTAAGCACTGTTGCCTAAAAATATTGCAACTTTTCTTTGTGTAACTCAAAAATATTGCTAAGCAACGTTGCCAAACGATATTTGCAAGGAATAACTCTAAAATACTCAAAAAAAGTTGCTGAACAATATCGCTGGAAAATTTTGCCAAGATATGTTAATAAATTATGTTGCTAAGCAATGGTGCCAAAAAATATTGTCAAACATTGTTGCTATGCTCAAAAATGTTGCTAAGCAATGTTGTTAAACAATATTCGTAAGAAAAAACTCTTAGCAAGTTGCTAAACAGTAACGGAAAAAAAATGTTGCCACGAAATGCCGATAAATAATGTTGCTAAGCATTGCTGTTAGGCAATGTAGCAAAACAATGTTGCTAAGGTAAAACATATTGACAATTTTAATGTTGCTGAAAAATGTTGCTAAGCACTGTTGCCAAACAATATTCGTAAGGAAAAGCTCAAGGATACTATTAACAAGTTGCTAAACAATAACGCAAAAAAATGTTGCGAAGAAATGCCGATAAATAATGTTGGTAAGCATTGTTGCTAAGCAGTGTTGCTAAAAAATGTTGTCAAACAATGTTTGCAAGGTAAGCCATATTGCAGATTTTTCTATTAATTTTGAAAAACTAAATCTGGGTTCCACTGAAGCCTCCACCAGCAACTTATTTTTATAGTCCACTCAACTGCGTATCTGTTCATCGTGGTCTATTTGCCCTTCTTTTCTGTACTTTATATTGAAAATTTTAATTACTTCACGCATGTTTGTACACATGTTGCTATCACAAGTATAAACGCAGCAACGGAAGAAATGTGCGGCTGCTGTTGTTTGTTAAGAACAAGCAACCAACCACAAAACCGCTAAGAAATTGTGTTATAAAGAAAATATGGTAAACATCACCAAGTGTTAAGTTGGTTAAGACACTGTGTTGGCATACATGCTATACAATAGTCTATTCCTCAAATGTTGCTTTTTTTGTAAAAAGGGAAAGAGAAAAAGGCAGGATTATTGCATGAGTAGAGCGGAGCGGTGTTAGCGGATAGTCTCAAGGGTATAATGAAGCGTTAAGTTGTAAATGCGTTTCATACTTTCTTTCTTCCTTGCTTTATTAGGAATAGACAGCAATAAAAATGTTGGGGAATTATAAAAATAAAAAACGTTCATAGGGGGAAGTAGCAGACATTATTATTATTATTACTTTTTCTTTTATTATACAATGATACTTACTCACACAACGTTGATAATGATATGAAGTAATAAAAAATAAAAGAAATGATGGTAAATATGTTGAGCAGATTATGCCAGTAATTACTTTAATCCTATGGCTTCAAATTGAAAGTGCGATTTTTATTAAAGATTTAGTAATTATAATTAATAAGGCACATTATATGATTGTTTAATAAGAGCATATACTTAATGAGAAAATTTAAGGGTGTTGCAAAAATTTTCAAAAAGAAATTGTGTGAAAATAGTACCAACATCTTAGCCAAATATTCGTGTTTTTTGTTAACTTGTTTGATCAAAAATCAAAAAAGTTTTGTTTAGTAAATATTGCAAATTCATGTATCCAAACAAATAGAAAATATAAATCCCACAGTCTCAAGACAATCAATAAAACATAAAAAGTTACGCACTCACGTTTGCATTTTAACCTCAGGCACATCAACACAGTGTCTTTCAAAGTGCTAAAATCACAATTTATCTATAGGCATAACCGATTTCGCAGAGTTTTTATACAAAAGATAGCATGTGTGTGTGTTTGAAAATGCCAAGCTCATATTATATACATCAATAAAATAAGGAAGAAAAAAATATTTTTATTTGTGCTCTTTCCATTTGATTTGAAACACGCGCTCGAATTTTGTTCTATTTTTTTTGATGAAAATTAAATTTAATGCAATTGGCTGGTATTTCGCTGTGTTACTCTTTCGCCTGTTTCTACTTCACTGGTAATAATATTTACTTAATGTTGTGTACACATTCATATACTATGTATACACTCACATTTAGCTGCTTGCGTGTAGGCGTCATTGTGTGCATGTGTGAAAATTCACACATATGCAGTTACCAAAAAAAAAAACCACAAACAAACCAAAAAAATGTTCATGGTTGAGTTACTTGAGTTGTCAGCATCAACAGCAGGAATTTGTCTGCTGCAAGGAGGGTAAAGAAATCGCGAAGGATAATTACAACTTATTTGTTCAATCGTAGGGAAAATTGTGTAAAAAGGAAAGAAATAATTTGCAAATTCCATTGCAAAAAATAGTAACATAGACACAATTTGCTAAGAAAATCTTTAAATTTTTTGCTTTATGCATTGCATACCTTAAGGCGTTAAAATTTAAAAACAGTATCATACAAGTTTTCCACAATGAGTAAAGCATTTTCCATATCAATTGATCTTTTTTCAAATCAAATCGATTTTTTTCCCAGACAAATTAAACTTTGCAAAAAAAAACACATAAAATGTTGAACCTCTGCAGGTATCGTTATGAGACTTATGCCCCAGACAGACGGCAGCTCTAATGCACATTACAGACGCAATTATGTAAAACTTTTCATTGCATGATTTTAGGCATTTTTTAAATAAATATTTCATAGACACCGACTAAAAGTGGTCAGCAAAATTCTAATTAGCTTTTCTGATGCTTAACTCACCATTTATCTTGTGTTTGGTGCTTTAGAATTTTTTAGACCCTCAATTGGGAAATTTTCTTTTAGTCAATGTCTATGAAATATGTATTTCAAAAACGCCTAAAATTATGCAATAAAAAGTTTCACATTATTGCGTCTGCAATGTGCACCAGAGCTGCCGTCTGTCTGGGGCATTAGTACATCGATGAGTGTTGAGTCGCGAAACACATTCAAAAATGTTGAAGAAATTTGCTAAACGATTTGGAAAAAGTTTAGTTTTATTTGAAAAAAGATGAGCATGATGTAGAACAATTTTAACTTGGAGTGGAAAACTCAAAGTTTAGTGCAACTTATCCAATAGCTATAAACTTCAATTTGTTTTTTTATTATTTAAGTAGCATTAGTGCAGATCCATATATTTTTACTTTATGTGTTCATTTTTCTTATCTTCATTTTATGTTTAACAAATTGCCATCACGTCTAGCCATGTGAACAGAAGATAAAATTAGCTTAAACTATTAATCATTGATGTTTTTTGATGATTAATTGTTTATTAATGCAATTTTTTTTAAACAAAACCTTGGTTGTTTTAACACATATTCGGCTATTGTGTAGGTTTCATCCCACCTATTGACAAGTCAACAACTTTATTATCTGCTTGATATGTTGATTTTATTTAAAAGTAGAATTTTTTTTGATGCTTGCCTTAAATTGAAACTTGCATTAGAGATAATTTCAATTGTATCACGTGCATATATAGTAAATAGATAGCATCGATCCTCATACAAAAAAAAAAAGTTTGCTTTAAGCCGCCCATTTTGTAAGCTTAACGGTTTTGATAAAATATGAAAAACAGGATGTTCGAAAACAAAAATCATCCGCTAAAACTATGCAATATTTTTTTTTGTAATATCTGATATTTCAAAGAGTATGCAAATAAATCAAAAAAAGAATATTGCATAGTTCTAGAGGGCGATTTTGTTTTTGAA
The DNA here is from genome assembly GCA_951812925.1 of Calliopum simillimum. Classification (NCBI taxonomy): domain Eukaryota; kingdom Metazoa; phylum Arthropoda; class Insecta; order Diptera; family Lauxaniidae; genus Calliopum; species Calliopum simillimum. The sequence continues at coordinate 8,026,375 of OX638370.1, forward strand.
CATCCTGTTTTTCATATTTTGTACTGAAGTTTTAGATTCACTATAACTTCTTAAATTTCAACAATTTGAGGAGACTTTTTAGATGTGTCCTTGACACCTAAGGGCGGAGATAATTAGTGCACCTAGTCAAAAAAAAAAAAAAACATTTGAGATAAATTACTTTTATGAATCAAGTACAGCCCACATCAAGAAATTTACAATATTATACCACACATGATGATCGGAGGTAAAATATCGAAGCAATCAGAAAAAAACCGCGTAGGTATTATTTAAAGGTTGAAAAAAAAATTTTTTTTTTTCCTTAAAATATCAAAACCGATAAACTCTCAAAATGGACTGTGCAGCAAGTTTTTTCATTATTTTTTGTACTGTACTGGCTCATTCCATCTACATTAGATGGGGTTTATAGTTTTATCACAGCCTGTATGATTTAATTTTATATTGACTTAAGTCACGCGACCTCCTCTTAAAAGAGTTTTTCCCGAATAGTTGCTACTCCATCATTTACGTCATAGTCTATCCTTTCATTCTTTCATTCTTTAATTCTTTACTTTTTTAATTCTTTCATTCTTTCATTCTTTCATTCTTTCATTCTTTCATTCTTTCATTCTTTCATTCTTTCATTCTTTCATTCTTTCATTCTTTCATTCTTTCATTCTTTCATTCTTTCATTCTTTCATTCTTTCATTCTTTCATTCTTTCATTCTTTCATTCTTTCATTCTTTCAATCTTTCATTCTTTCATTCTTTCATTCTTTCATTCTTTCATTCTTTCATTCTTTCATTCTTTCATTCTTTCATTCTTTCATTCTTTCATTCTTTCATTCTTTCATTCTTTCATTCTTTCATTCTTTCATTCTTTCATTCTTTCATTCTTTCATTCTTTCATTCTTTCATTCTTTCATTCTTTCATTCTTTCATTCTTTCATTCTTTCATTCTTTCATTCTTTCATTCTTTCATTCTTTCATTCTTTCATTCTTTCATTCTTTCATTCTTTCATTCTTTCATTCTTTCATTCTTTCATTCTTTCATTCTTTCATTCTTTCATTCTTTCATTCTTTCATTCTTTCATTCTTTCATTCTTTCATTCTTTCATTCCTTCATTCTTTCATTCTTTCATTCTTTCATTCTTTCATTCTTTCATTCATTCATTCATTCATTCATTCATTCTTTCATTCTTTCATTCTTTCATTCTTTCATTCTTTCATTCTTTCATTCTTTCATTCTTTCATTCTTTCATTCTTTCATTCTTTCATTCTTTCATTCTTTCATTCTTTCATTCTTTCATTCTTTCATTCTTTCATTCTTTCATTCTTTCATTCTTTCATTCTTTCATTCTTTCATTCTTTCATTCTTTCATTCTTTCATTCTTTCATTCTTTCATTCTTTCATTCTTTCATTCTTTCATTCTTTCATTCTTTCATTCTTTCATTCTTTCATTCTTTCATTCTTTCATTCTTTCATTCTTTCATTCTTTCATTCTTTCATTCTTTCATTCTTTCATTCTTTCATTCTTTCATTCTTTCATTCTTTCATTCTTTCATTCTTTCATTCTTTCATTCTTTCATTCTTTCATTCTTTCATTCTTTCATTCTTTCATTCTTTCATTCTTTCATTCTTTCATTCTTTCATTCTTTCATTCTTTCATTCTTTCATTCTTTCATTCTTTCATTCTTTCATTCTTTCATTCTTTCATTCTTTCATTCTTTCATTCTTTCATTCTTTCATTCTTTCATTCTTTCATTCTTTCATTCTTTCATTCTTTCATTCTTTCATTCTTTCATTCTTTCATTCTTTCATTCTTTCATTCTTTCATTCTTTCATTCTTTCATTCTTTCATTCTTTCATTCTTTCATTCTTTCATTCTTTCATTCTTTCATTCTTTCATTCTTTCATTCTTTCATTCTTTCATTCTTTCATTCTTTCATTCTTTCATTCTTTCATTCTTTCATTCTTTCATTCTTTCATTCTTTCATTCTTTCATTCTTTCATTCTTTCATTCTTTCATTCTTTCATTCTTTCATTCTTTCATTCTTTCATTCTTTCATTCTTTCATTCTTTCATTCTTTCATTCTTTCATTCTTTCATTCTTTCATTCTTTCATTCTTTCATTCTTTCATTCTTTCATTCTTTCATTCTTTCATTCTTTCATTCTTTCATTCTTTCATTCTTTCATTCTTTCATTCTTTCATTCTTTCATTCTTTCATTCTTTCATTCTTTCATTCTTTCATTCTTTCATTCTTTCATTCTTTCATTCTTTCATTCTTTCATTCTTTCATTCTTTCATTCTTTCATTCTTTCATTCTTTCATTCTTTCATTCTTTCATTCTTTCATTCTTTCATTCTTTCATTCTTTCATTCTTTCATTCTTTCATTCTTTCATTCTTTCATTCTTTCATTCTTTCATTCTTTCATTCTTTCATTCTTTCATTCTTTCATTCTTTCATTCTTTCATTCTTTCATTCTTTCATTCTTTCATTCTTTCATTCTTTCATTCTTTCATTCTTTCATTCTTTCATTCTTTCATTCTTTCATTCTTTCATTCTTTCATTCTTTCATTCTTTCATTCTTTCATTCTTTCATTCTTTCATTCTTTCATTCTTTCATTCTTTCATTCTTTCATTCTTCCATTCTTCCATTCTTTCATTCTATCATTCTTTCATTCTTTCATTCTTTCATTCTTTCATTCTTTCATTCTTTCATTCTTTCATTCTTTCATTCTTTCATTCTTTCATTCTTTCATTCTTTCATTCTTTCATTCTTTCATTCTTTCATTCTTTCATTCTTTCATTCTTTCATTCTTTCATTCTTTCATTCTTTCATTCTTTCATTCTTTCATTCATTCATTCATTCATTCATTCATTCTTCATTCTTTCATTCTTTCATTCTTTCATTCTTTCATTCTTTCATTCTTTCATTCTTTCATTCTTTCATTCTTTCATTCTTTCATTCTTTCATTCTTTCATTCTTTCATTCTTTCATTCTTTCATTCTTTCATTCTTTCATTCTTTCATTCTTTCATTCTTTCATTCTTTCATTCTTTCATTCTTTCATTCTTTCATTCTTTCATTCTTTCATTCTTTCATTCTTTCATTCTTTCATTCTTTCATTCTTTCATTCTTTCATTCTTTCATTCTTTCATTCTTTCATTCTTTCATTCTTTCATTCTTTCATTCTTTCATTCTTTCATTCTTTCATTCTTTCATTCTTTCATTCTTTCATTCTTTCATTCTTTCATTCTTTCATTCTTTCATTCTTTCATTCTTTCATTCTTTCATTCTTTCATTCTTTCATTCTTTCATTCTTTCATTCTTTCATTCTTTCATTCTTTCATTCTTTCATTCTTTCATTCTTTCATTCTTTCATTCTTTCATTCTTTCATTCTTTCATTCTTTCATTCTTTCATTCTTTCATTCTTTCATTCTTTCATTCTTTCATTCTTTCATTCTTTCATTCTTTCATTCTTTCATTCTTTCATTCTTTCATTCTTTCATTCTTTCATTCTTTCATTCTTTCATTCTTTCATTCTTTCATTCTTTCATTCTTTCATTCTTTCATTCTTTCATTCTTTCATTCTTTCATTCTTTCATTCTTTCATTCTTTCATTCTTTCATTCTTTCATTCTTTCATTCTTTCATTCTTTCATTCTTTCATTCTTTCATTCTTTCATTCTTTCATTCTTTCATTCTTTCATTCTTTCATTCTTTCATTCTTTCATTCTTTCATTCTTTCATTCTTTCATTCTTTCATTCTTTCATTCTTTCATTCTTTCATTCTTTCATTCTTTCATTCTTTCATTCTTTCATTCTTTCATTCTTTCATTCTTTCATTCTTTCATTCTTTCATTCTTTCATTCTTTCATTCTTTCATTCTTTCATTCTTTCATTCTTTCATTCTTTCATTCTTTCATTCTTTCATTCTTTCATTCTTTCATTCTTTCATTCTTTCATTCTTTCATTCTTTCATTCTTTCATTCTTTCATTCTTTCATTCTTTCATTCTTTCATTCTTTCATTCTTTCATTCTTTCATTCTTTCATTCTTTCATTCTTTCATTCTTTCATTCTTTCATTCTTTCATTCTTTCATTCTTTCATTCTTTCATTCTTTCATTCTTTCATTCTTTCATTCTTTCATTCTTTCATTCTTTCATTCTTTCATTCTTTCATTCTTTCATTCTTTCATTCTTTCATTCTTTCATTCTTTCATTCTTTCATTCTTTCATTCTTTCATTCTTTCATTCTTTCATTCTTTCATTCTTTCATTCTTTCATTCTTTCATTCTTTCATTCTTTCATTCTTTCATTCTTTCATTCTTTCATTCTTTCATTCTTTCATTCTTTCATTCTTTCATTCTTTCATTCTTTCATTCTTTCATTCTTTCATTCTTTCATTCTTTCATTCTTTCATTCTTTCATTCTTTCATTCTTTCATTCTTTCATTCTTTCATTCTTTCATTCTTTCATTCTTTCATTCTTTCATTCTTTCATTCTTTCATTCTTTCATTCTTTCATTCTTTCATTCTTTCATTCTTTCATTCTTTCATTCTTTCATTCTTTCATTCTTTCATTCTTTCATTCTTTCATTCTTTCATTCTTTCATTCTTTCATTCTTTCATTCTTTCATTCTTTCATTCTTTCATTCTTTCATTCTTTCATTCTTTCATTCTTTCATTCTTTCATTCTTTCATTCTTTCATTCTTTCATTCTTTCAATCTTTCATTCTTTCATTCTTTCATTCTTTCATTCTTTCATTCTTTCATTCTTTCATTCTTTCATTCTTTCATTCTTTCATTCTTTCATTCTTTCATTCTTTCATTCTTTCATTCTTTCATTCTTTCATTCTTTCATTCTTTCATTCTTTCAATCTTTCAATCTTTCATTCTTTCATTCTTTCATTCTTTCATTCTTTCATTCTTTCATTCTTTCATTCTTTCATTCTTTCATTCTTTCATTCTTTCATTCTTTCATTCTTTCATTCTTTCATTCTTTCATTCTTTCATTCTTTCATTCTTTCATTCTTTCATTCTTTCATTCTTTCATTCTTTCATTCTTTCATTCTTTCATTCTTTCATTCTTTCATTCTTTCATTCTTTCATTCTTTCATTCTTTCATTCTTTCATTCTTTCATTCTTTCATTCTTTCATTCTTTCATTCTTTCATTCTTTCATTCTTTCATTCTTTCATTCTTTCATTCTTTCATTCTTTCATTCTTTCATTCTTTCATTCTTTCATTCTTTCATTCTTTCATTCTTTCATTCTTTCATTCTTTCATTCTTTCATTCTTTCATTCTTTCATTCTTTCATTCTTTCATTCTTTCATTCTTTCATTCTTTCATTCTTCCATTCTTTCATTCTTTCATTCTTTCATTCTTTCATTCTTTCTTTCTTTCATTCTTTCATTCTTTCATTCTTTCATTCTTTCATTCTTTCATTCTTTCATTCTTTCATTCTTTCATTCTTTCATTCTTTCATTCTTTCATTCTTTCATTCTTTCATTCTTTCATTCTTTCATTCTTTCATTCTTTCATTCTTTCATTCTTTCATTCTTCCATTCTTTCATTCTTTCATTCTTTCATTCTTTCATTATTTCATTCTTTCATTCTTTCATTCTTTCATTCTTTCATTCTTTCATTCTTTCATTCTTTCATTCTTTCATTCTTTCATTCTTTCATTCTTTCATTCTTTCATTCTTTCATTCTTTCATTCTTTCATTCTTTCATTCTTTCATTCTTTCATTCTTTCATTCTTTCATTCTTTCATTCTTTCATTCTTTCATTCTTTCATTCTTTCATTCTTTCATTCTTTCATTCTTTCATTCTTTCATTCTTTCATTCTTTCATTCTTTCATTCTTTCATTCTTTCATTCTTTCATTCTTTCATTCTTTCATTCTTTCATTCTTTCATTCTTTCATTCTTTCATTCTTTCATTCTTTCATTCTTTCATTCTTTCATTCTTTCATTCTTTCATTCTTTCATTCTTTCATTATGAGAATCGGGACTAATAAAATTTTTTTGACGAAATTTTTTACCCAAAAACTGTATCAGTTTCATTCACTTATTCGAATGACTATGTTGATTTCATTTACCATATCATTAAAAGGCAACAAAGTAATTTACAACTTTGATACTTTATATTCCAACTCTTAATGAGTAGGTGTCGACGCATAATTACTAAGACTCGTATTTATGTCTGTTTGAAGTGGAAAATGTCCTTATTAATTGAAGTAAATTGTATAACAATTTAAGCAGGATAATTGATTACTGTGCTTTTGTGTCGCAAACATTGTATAAATAATCAATTAATTAAATACATCGATTAAGTGGTACATTTTGATAGGTATTAATGATGCTCAATATAAATGGCCAAGGTCAACTGTCTGCATTTATTTCGATTTCAAATTAATTATACCATAAATATTTTGTGCAAACAAATTTCTGAATTATATTTTGATGAATGATAAGTAGGAGGATTAATCGTTCGAAAAATGAGACGTGGTGGGCGCATCTTTTTTTAAGCAGAAATAAGCCAAGACTTAAGCTAAATGTGCTTAAGCCTCTATGACTGAAAATTTTGTTTTTAATCGGATATAAATGAATAAAGAAAATTTAATTAATGTTGCTTATAGATGTTCTCCTTTTTATGTCGTTCATCTAATAATACAAAATGAGATCTCATTTTACACTCATCATTGTTCTTGAATGAACGATAATGTCCTGTGTATGCTTGCGTTTATTGCGCGCATTTTCCGCCATCCATAAAACTGCATCCTTGTGTATCTAATGATGATGAGTTGTTGTTGTCTTTAAGTTTGTGCTTTGTCATTTCAGCTATAGTACATAGCACAGCGCACTATCATTGCTTGTTTGTTATAAACAAATGTTTGTTGAGATTTTGCTGTTGTTGCTGATACTTTTGTTTTCATTTCGCCGCGTTTATATCGTCATTGTATTCATCATCAACATCGTTGCACCAAAGAATGACAACTTAAGCGACAGCCACAATAACAGCTGCTCCAGCACTGTACACTCTGTATCCCCTTAGACATAAGTAATGAATGCATTTGCTGTTGCTGCGAAGATGAATATTCTTCATTCACTACTAAATAATCCACTATGGTGAAATTTTATCATTCTTACGAGTTGTGTACTTTATATTTTACTTCTATTGTACAAATGTGTGCATTTGTCTGAGTTTGTGTGCCTTAGTTTACTTGTGTTTTGTTGGCTTATGCTTGTTTTCATCAATTTCATGGATACTGACTTTGAAAAATTTACTCTGATATTTGCTGTTATGGGACATTGAAGAAGGAAGAAAAAGCAATTGATTTATATTTGGGCATAAGACCATGCTGATTGAGGGTTTTTGCTTCACCAGTTTAAGCTAAATGCACTAAGTGAACTGCTTTACGTCACAGGGTGTACTGAAGTCTATTTTTTCTATTATGTCAAAAATACTTTGCATGCTTTTAGGCTTTGATAAAAAGTGAACAAAAAGTGAAAGTGGTTGAAGGCATATATTTCCTTAATTGAAGAAATCAGTTAGTATGAAATAAGTACAAATGCTTCGTCTAAACTTCTTTAACTTTTGCGGTCGCCTGTTATGAACTATACACATAAATGCAATAATAACATGATGTATAACCAACATTTATTTTTTAAGCTGACTATGTTGAAAAAAGCCATGTACCTATCATCCCAGACTACAACCCACAAACCGAAAGTTTTAAATTTTTTTTTATTTTCTTTACTTTTTTACTACTTTTATTACGCGAAACCAATTAGCATGCGGGCAAAAGCAGCTTAAAGCCATAAAAAAGGATTATGCTATAAATTACAGTGTTAAGGATATGCAAAGCACAGTCAACTCAAACAAATTACGTCTATACTGTTCAGCTTAATGGTTTGTGAAATTAATAATAGTATATTTTATGACTTAACGCAGTTTTCATTTAATGGAGTTGTTGATTTTTATTTGTATTAACACGTTTATTTTGTTTTTCTTTTATATTTTTCCAAATGTGGAAGGCTTGAGGAACTTTTTAAAATTTAACCAATGAAAAAGTGGCATAAGTTAAAATCAATTAAAAACTTTAAGTTCAGCAACAGGTTACCACATTTGCTGCATGTTGGTAAAGTTTTGCTTATTACATTCTTTGAGCTACTGATAGCATGTATAATACTGAACCATACAGCAAGCATCTGAACAATAACACAAAGTTATTTGTAGCGCAATGAATAAGTTATAACGAATCATATGTTGTAAAATTATTTTTTTTTTCCGCTTAAATGTCGTAAAAAGTCATAATACGCGTAAAAAACACGAAAAAACGAAAAAAATGTTTTAAATTTTTGGTTCCGATTGCGGACCCTGGGTAAAAAAAATGTTTTCCACTATAATGTAGTAAATAGTCATATAACGCGTAGAAAACTCGAAAAAAAAACCAAAAAAAAAAGTTTTTAAATTTTTGGTTCCGACATCCCATGGGGGCATGAGGGATCCTTGGGTGAAAAAAATTGTTTCCACTAAAATGTCGTAAAAAGTCATCAAACGCGTCACGGTGCTCTTAAACAGTCGATAGGTTTTTTGGCTATGTGGAGAAAATCTGTGAATGGGGTTTCATTTGTATTAGTTAAGTGGTCTGAAAAATGCAAGCCCCGAAATCGTAGGGGATGATCCCGCGAAATATGGCAAAAATAAATATCCCATATAAAAAAAAAAAATCGGAAAAAAAACGCAACAAACAAATATAAAAATAATTATATGTAATGTATTTTGCAATGCTGAATCTAAATCCGGCCTTAAAATTGCTATATCTTATACGGTTTTTGAGATATCTTAGCCTAAACAAGGAAAGAAGACCATTTTTCCTATATTTTGAAGCTATATAACTAGGATTTAAAACATTCATACGCAAAACTCGATAGATTTTCTAAAAGCTCCAATCTTTTTCTTTAAAACCGCATTTGAATTATGTCCATAGCTTCATTTTTCTCTGAAATATCGTAGACTGAAATAATGACAAAACACGTTTTTTGCAGGACGTATATCCGTAAATTCTGATGCAGAAATGGAAAGCTCTAATCAATCTTCTAAATCTATTTCAAATAATGTCGATATCTTTATTTTTCTCGGAGATATCATAACCTAAAAAGTTAAAAAAGTGCAAAAAACGTGTTTTGTCATTATTTCAGTCTACGATAATAAAATTGGAATTTTCAGATAAGGTATTGAATTTTGCGTACAGATGTTCTATACTATTGTTATATAGCTTCAAAATATAGCAAAAACGGTATTTTTTCCTTGCTTATGCTAAGATATCTCAAAAACCATATGAGATATAGCAATTTTAAAGCCGGATTCAGATTCAGCATTGCAAAATACATTAAATATAATTATTTTTATATTTGTTTGTTGCGTTTTTTTTCCGATTTTTTTTTTTTTATATGGGATATTTATTTTTGCGATATTTCGCGGGGATGATCAGCTACGATTTCGGGGTTTGCATTTTTCAAACCACTTAACTAATGCAAATGAAACCCCATTCACAGATTTTCTCTACCTAGCCAAAAAACCTATCGACTGTTAAAGAGCACTGTGGCGTAGAAAACTCGAAAAAAAGGAAAAAAAAAATTTTTAAATTAATTTTTTGGTTCAGACATCCGATGGGGAACCCTTGGGTGAAAAAAATTGTTTCCACTTAAATGTCGTAAAAAGTCATAACACGCGTAAAAACAAAACAAAAAAACGAAAAAAAAAAAAAAAAATTGAAAGTTTTGGTTCCAACATCCGAGGGGAGACCCTGTGGTGAAAAAAAGGGTTTCTACTAAAATGCCTCCGACATCCTTTGTGAAAATTTTTTTTTTTACTAAAATGTCGTAAAACTCATGAAATGGAAAGAAAACACGAAAAGAAGGAAATTTTTTTTTTTAATTTTTGGTTCCGTCATCCGATGGAGAACCCTTGGGTGAAAAAAATATTTTTCATTAAAATGTCGTAAAAACTCATGAAACGCGAAGAAAACACAAAAAAAAAAAACGAAACAAATTTATTAAATTTTTGGTTCTGACATCCAAGGTGGGACCTCTATGTGAAAAAAAATTTTTTTAATGTAACAAAATGTCGTTAAAAGTCACAAACTTATGGACTTACTCCAAAAATTAAACAAAGAAAAGTTGTTCACAATAGTCTCGGGAATTTGGCATTTTCCGGTGTTTTATCGGTTCTCGTCTACCCTGTATATAGGGTGTAATCGATAAGGTTACGAAACTTCTGGTAGGTGATGGAGGAGGCCTAGACTAATAAAGAATTGCACCTATACCAGCGTTGCCATTGTGACACTTTCGGTGTCACATGTGACACTTAGTTTTTGTCTGTGACACCGAAAAAATATCAGATTTTTGTGACACCACGATTTTCCACAAGGTGTCACGGACTATTGGGCTATTTTATTTTTTTAGTAAGTGTGGCTCATTGAAAAAGTACTTTTGATCTCCAAAAAGTACTTTTCCGCATTGAATTAAGTACATATAAAAAAATATGGGTGGCAACATCGTGAGCACTTATGAAATGTCAAAATCAGATTACGATTAAATTTTTATTTATAATGGGGTTTCACAATAAATGTGCCTTAAGTATGTAAGATAAGAAAACCGAGTTTTTTGAAAATGGCTCGTTAAATTAAATTGAACTGTGATTTTGAAGTGTTAAATTTTCAGTCCTTGAAACAAGCTGTTTAAAAAGTTTTTTAAAAAAAGCTACTTAAGATAGAATATATATATATGCTCCTAAATTCTGATAAAAGTTTGTAATGTTCAAACACATGATTTTTGAATTCGTATGGAAGACTTACGAAATCGTTTTGGTCTTTTCTATGTGTGATTTTTCTTTAAAAAAAGTTATAACCACTATAAAATGATACATGAAAGTTAAAAATCGTATGTAGGTTCTCATATGATTTTTCTCTATATGGTATCATTTTCAAATAGTCATATTTAAAAAAAAAAAATCACACAAAACCAGTTTATAGCTCATTTCTAAAACAAAGAACAATTCTTAACGATGTATACAACACAAAAGAGCAAAACAATTTCATGCGTCTTTTATACAAGTTGTTATAAACTTTTATGCAAAACTAATTTTTAGCAAATTATTTGCAAATCTTTTTGAATAAAAGTTTCTAGGTCTAAAAAAAGCCATAAGTACAAACCATTTTTATATATGTTTTTATAAATTTCTTTACATACTAATTTATGTATTTGTTTTTGAAGTTTGTTTATGTTTTCATTAAATAAATTAAAATTGTTAAACAATCCTTGTCGTTTTAATACTTGTATTTCCAGAACCTTAATTTGGAGACGATACGACGATAAAAACTAAGACTACTTACAAACAATAGTTAAAACTCCTATAGGATTAAATATAATATCGATACATCCAACGTAAAAGTTTGTAACTCAAGTTATCATCTTTTTACGGGACAATGATTTTCGAAATCTGCGCATCAGACTCCATCTTGTGTCAAATTTTGGTACCACTAGCTTGAATTTTGAAGGGCTGGGAGCAATTTTTGAAGTTACAATCTGAGTATATTTTACTGAGGTCTCCATGCAAAAACTTGGCAACTTAAGTTGATAACTTATGCACTGGACAAAATTGACAAATTGCGTTGGTAACTTAACTTACAAAGTTATAAGTTAAATTTTCTTTAAAAATCAGTGGTTGTTAGTCCTACATACCAACGTAATATCCGTAAAATATTTTTAATGTTAGTTGGCAAGTTAAGTTACCAACTTTTCCCATGGAAACTCATATGTATTCATTTTATCCAAATTTATCCAAATTATATGTTGAAATTGTAAATATCTCTGTAAATCAATTTGGAATAGTGACAACGATTTAATAGTCGAAAAACCTTTATTTGAACTACAGATTTCCAAAGTTTTATTAAATTTTGCATTTGGTTTTCTTGTTTTAACGAAAACAATACAAAAATGATCAAAACTAAAAACTACGATTTTCGAGTTACCAACTTTTACGTTGGACGTATCGATATATAAAAATGAAGGGTGTTATATGACACCTTTTTTGAATCGCTGTGACACTCTCCCTTTTGAGTTGATGGCAACGCTGACCTGAACGAAAGATCTAAAATATACGCCAGAGGAGTTATAGGGACAAAATTGATTTTTTGACTTATTTTCCAAATAAAATTTTTGAGTCACCCTAACCTTTTAGAGAAATCTTTTTTTTTATAAGAAACTTATGGCTAATTGTATGAGCTTTCTAAGGATGGAATTGGTTTATAGTTTTCGAAAGGATTTCGCAAAGTTCCCGAACAGTAAATTTGATATTTAAAACTTCTATTTCTTTTTTTTGACTTTGGCTAGCATTTTGGTATGAAAAAGGTCGTATTGATATAACTTTTTACGATTTTTTTTTGTGGAATTCCCGTTAAATTAAATTCTATAATTCATTTGTTATACCAATTTTCTTGAAATTTTCTTCCTACGGGCTAATTTCAAATCAGTTTTATATAAACCAGTGTTACCAATGATTGCAACCATCTAGTCGTTTTTCGCGATATACTTGATCCTCTGGCTGATGTTGTTTTAAAAAAGAAACAGATTCAACGCCATCCGTCTTGGAGTCACTCCTCATTCTTAGTATCAAGTCAAAAACTGAGCAAATCATTAGTATCTCATGTGGTTATCCGTTTCCTCTACAAGCATTTTGGTATTCCATCAAAGTATTGCACTCTCCTAAGTCTATGATTTCTATGGGCATATGCGGGTCTTAAAAAAAGTCCGATTGGCTTATATATAATGTTGACATTGTATTGACGGACTTTGTTTGACGAATTTCTCCTCGTTTTTACACCAACACTCACTTAAAGTAACATAGGTATTGCGTGCGATTTTTCATTTTCATTCCCATGCCTTAAAATTTCTTTTATCAAAAGGCTATACAAAACAAAATATTTTGTTTTGGCGCTTAGCACCCTTTTTATTTTATTCAAAATATTTTTATTTAAAATTAAACTTTATTCCGGTATTTTTTTTCTATGACTCCTAGTGAAATTCTTCGTAAAATAGTTTTGTTAAGTATTTGGCCCATTATAACTAAGTTTTTGAAAAAAAAAGGTCAAAAAGACCCATAAAAACGGTATATAACTGGCCAAAATGTTCCAGAAAATTTTTCCTGGCTTTATTTCATGTTAACCTACTTCAACATCTTATTATATCGCGTTATTATGGGTCCTTTGACCCCCTTGGTTAAAATGGGTTATTGGGTGTACAACTTAAAAACCGGAATTTTTTAGCGAAATTTGATGCTTTATTGTGGAAAAATGTTACAATATATTTTATTCAAAGTCCATTGGAAGCTACAACATTCCATCCCAAAAAAATTGCGCCGGCCAATTTTCGATATCTTGAACTTAAGTGAACCGTATTCCTGATAGGGCATTCTGCATTGATCGGAACAAATGGTAGTCTGATGGTGCAAGGTCTGGGCTATAAGGCGGGTGAGGCAAAATTTGAATAGATTTCCCATCCGTTGTTTTCCAGGTAATTTTTGACTGGGGCAGCAATATGTGGCCGAGCGTTATCGTGGTGGAAAATGATTGACTCGTGTTTGGTCGCATACGTTGGCCGCTCTGCCTGGATTTTCTGCTTCAATCGGATCAATTGTTGACGATAGAGTTGAGCATTAATGGTTTGGCCACCTGGCAACAGCTCATAATGAATCACACTTAGCTGGTCCTGACCAGGACGTTCTTTGTATTCAACATCAAAATCACCACTTTTAAACCGTCGAAACCACTCACGACAGCTTAATTCAGCTGGAGCATAGTCCCCATAAACTTCTACAAGCAAACTATGACTTTCCGCAGCAGTTTTCTTTGCAAAAAAATGACCCAACAGAACCTCCCGCAAATGCTGTCTTTTTCTCCAATTTTCGAAGTTATTCATCGTGAAAAGTAATAATGATGCACACAAGATAAAATTGTTTTGTTGACTGATTTTCACAGCTGTCAAATGTACCTTCAAAATGACATATATATAAAGTTCGAGCTTTTACGATATTTGTTACTGTCAAATTCCGGTTTTTAAGTTGTACACCCAATAATTTTTTTTACAAAAGTATTCTACAAAAAATTCTCAATCAACTCATCATGGTTTAAAAAGGATATATGCAATATTCTCACTATTCTCAAATTTTAATAGCGGTGATACCTGTTCTTTATAAAGAAGTCCATATGATCTCTCTAGACACAGTTTTGAAGAAAGTGCCGACAAATTCCACTTTTTTTTTTTAATTTCAAGCAAAATTTTTTATTTAATTTAATTTCCAAAAATCTTAATAATTTATTTTCATAACTCGTGTAAATTTGAAATGCAAAACTTTTTCCACACATTTAAATATTCATAATCATCAACATCATCATCATTAACATCATCATCATCAGTAATTTATGCTGGGATAAATTTGATTTAATTATATGCTTCATATCAAGATTTCATGATTGTTAAATTTAATTTATGCTGGTTATAAATATTTTACGATTTCATTATTGCCAGCACCTAATTAATGGTGCTCATATGTACGACCGGATGCACGACACATGTGGGTGCGTTTATGCGTGTGTGCGTTCAACATCACAAAAACATGAAACGCTTAAAAATGCTAGCGCAAGGATTCATGTATTTCCTATAGTATAAATTTAACAAAATTTTATTGCCGACAATTTATATTTAGTTTTAAAACATATTAAACAAATAGCAAATTATTTTCCAAAGCGACCACTTGCAACTTTTCAATTTCCCACGCGTGCAAGCCACTCAATTAGGAGATAACTTAATGCTCTAATGCATTTTCATATTCTCACAAAAAAAAAAACTGCCCTTTTGTAGTTGAAATTGTTCAAAAAACCCACACACACTATCGTTGCATGATGTCCTTAGAATGGCATTAAAATGATGCTGCAGCTCAGTGAAGTTCGTTCCTCCAGTGCTCATTTAACTTCCCTAAAGAAAATAATTTCCTTTTAAATGTGTCGTACGTGATAAAAATGTTAGAAAGTTTTCCTAACGAGAACAAACTTCTTTAAGAAAGCCAAACCAAACAAAATACAAGTATAAAAATGATTAATTGCACAACTTGTGTTCATGATGTAGGTATTGTTACAAATACAGTCACCTACTCGTTGAATGGTATGCACCACTCGAACACAACATGAAGCCATGAATTTATGTGAAAAAATGAAAAATTACAATTTTCAGTTTACCAGTCAGCACACGGGCACAAGAACAAATTAAGTTGCAGGCCGAAAAAAAAAAAAAATTTTGTCAGTTTCAGACGCCAAGAAGGCGTTTGGTCCCTCTGGTTGAACACTCTGTGTGACAGCTATAAAAACAGTTTGAAACAGTTGGTTCTGAAAAAATTTTACACCAAATTAAAATGTCCAATTTGGTGGTGGACGAAGATAACGAGTAGTTAAGGAAAAATCAATAATTCATTATGGCCAAAATGAAAACAAAGCCGAAGGTTGTCGACTTTTTTGTTTTAATGTCTGTGTGTGTGTTAACATTTTAAGGTCACTTATCATTTTGAAGTATTCACGGTGTGTATTTTGTTTTCTCTCTGTCCTCGACAATGTTTCGATGTCAGTATTGCTTTCTTAACCGATTTTGTCTACCTATTGAATGTGTTTAGCTACATTGTGTACATTTATCTGAATTGATGTTTGTCTATTGACATTGTCAATGCAGAAAAAGCATTTTTCTTGCCTCTATTAAAAGAATTTAGTGTTTTTAGGCATATGTAAGCATTTTAAAAAAATTTCCCAAAAATTTCCCTTCTAGGAAATTTTGAAAAAACCATTAGTTTTCATTATTGGTTGAATTTTATTATTATCTAAAATTTCCCAAAAATTTCCTCCAAAAGAAGTGTTTTTATTTTGGCTTTAATTTGTAAAACAAATCATTTTGAGTGTTAACTTTCAAAAATCACTAAAGTAGCATTTTGTAGTATTCACGGTGTGTGTTTTGTTTACTCTCTGTCCTCGACAATGTTTCGATGTCAGTATTGCTTTCTTAACCCATTTTGGCTACCTATTGAATGTGCTTATCTACATTGTGTACATTCATATGAATTAATGTTTGTCTATTGACATTGTCCTCAAAAATAATGCAGAAAAAGCATTTTTCTCGACTCTATTAAAAGAATTTTGTGTTTTTATGCATGTGGTAGCATTTTAAAAAAATTTCCCAAAAATTTCCCTTTTGGGAAATTTTTAAAAACTTGAAATATTAAAGAGATTGTATTTGAAAAAACCATTAGTTTTCATTATTGGTTGAATTTTATTATTATTTAAAATTTCCCAAAAAGTTCCACTTAAGGAAATTTTTTATTTTTGGCTTTAATTTGTTAAACAGTTCATTTTGTGTGTTAACTTTAAAAAATCACTTAAGTAGCATTTTGAAGTATTCACGTTGTGTGTTTTGTTTCTCTCTGTCCTCGACAATGTCTCGATGTCAGCATTGCTTTCTTAACCAATTTTCGCTACCCATTGAATGTGTTTAACCATATTGTATATATTTGTATACATGTCTATTGATATTGTTTTCAAAAAAAATGGGAAAGAGCATTTGTTTTGTTTCTAATAAGGGAATTTCGTGTTTTCATAAATATTTTAGAGTTTCCTTTCATTTTAAAAATTTCCTCAAAAATTTCCTTTTTGGGACATTTTCAGAACCTTAAATCATTGGGGAAATTTGCTTAAAAGAGGCACTAGTTTTCATTATTTGTTGATTTTTAATATTTTAAAAAATTTCCTCTAAAGGAAACTTCATGGCACTTCAATAATCATAGTTTAGCACAATTGGCGTTTGCAAACCAAGACTAAGACCAAGACCATAGCAGTCTTGGTCTTGGTCTTGTGCTTGCACATTGAGTCTTGGTCTCGGTCTTGTTCTTGCTCATTAAGTCTTGGTCTCGGTCTTGGTCTTGATGTTGAAAAAATTTTCAGAGATATTGAGTATTCAAAATTGCAATACTATATTTTTCCAAAGCAGTGGGGTTTTTAATATGCCACAATTCAAATCGAGCGATGATTTTATCTTCAAAACGGGCGTGAAACAACTTTTAACTATAAATTAGCAAGACTGAAAAGCAGTCTTGGTCCTGACAATTATCGTGAGCAAGACCAAGAACAAGATCATAGCAGTCTTGGTCTTGGTCTTGCAAAAATATCAGCATCTTGGCCTTGGTCTTGGTCTCGCAAAAGTAGCAAGTTCAAGAACAAGACGAAAGACCAAGATTATTTTTGCTCATCACTACACAGCTGGAAAGCTCAATGCGGCACATGTTTGAATATAGCTTGTTAAAATCTCCAGAAAATTAAGGAGAGGATATGAAAATAATTAGGAAAAAAGGAAAATTAGGAAATGGGGAAAGTGTATTATCATGCCCGAATCGGGAATCGAACCCGGGACTTCTGGGTTGTAAGCACAGTACATACATTACCAATGCGCCGCAAGGCCGGCTTTGTCTTCGAAAATCATTCGGAAAGAGCATTTGGATTGTCTCAAATAAGAGATTTTCGTGTTTTTATGAATATGTTAGCATTTTCTTTCATTTTAAAAATTTTTACAAAAAAATTTTGCTTTTGGGAAATTTTTGAAAACTTGAAAAATTAAGGAAATTTTCTTTTAATAAGCATATTAACATTATTAGTTAATTTTAAATATTTTAAAAAAATTTCCCAAAAATTTCCTTTTCAGGATTTTTAAAAAAAATTTGTACATTTATGAATTTGCTTTTATAAAGCGTAATTTGTCATTGTATGCTGATTTTTAAAATTCTGAAAAAAAATATCCCAAAAATTTCCCATAAGGGAAATTTCTAAATTTGTGCTTTAATTTTTAAGGCAAGTCATATTGTGTGCTTTAAATTTAGCAGTGAAGTAAAATACAATTTTAAAGGATATTTAAGTAAAAAAACATAAAATTTACCAAATTTTTTTGTGTCGAAATACTGTTAGATAGGCCCAAAAATCCGCTTAGAGATTACCAATTGACCAACTAGTATTAACAAAGGTTTTGTGAAATGAAATGGGAAAATTTTTATAAGGACTGAAGGCGGTAACTAGTTACCATGCACTGTGGCGGAGTTTTGTAGAGGCGCTATGCCGCAGATATTTTATGTATAATGTTTTAATACTTTCTGTACTAAGCTCAAAAGGCACTCTCTAAACCAAATGCTGTACAAAATGTGTTAACATTTTGTTGAATTATAAGGTTGTGCTTGCTGCCAGGTTTTGGGAATTTTGTATGCTGCCTTAACTTTTACTACTTCAAGGTCGTTTAAGGCAGATGTAGCGAAGCCATTATTTGACGAAATATTATATAAGGATTTATTTTTAAATTTATGAATGTTTAAAATTACTTAGCGCATAGTAAACAGAGAGTATAACGAAGAGAATCATTGGATTTGCTTTAACCTTTGTATGGTCATTATTAGAGTTTTTATAAAATCATCATCATTTTCATCATCATCGTGAACAGCTTTAATATAGATATCATTAATATATTCATTATCATTAGCATCATTATGATTATAACTTAAGCCAATAGCCTTATAATTGTTATAACGTGGCACACTTTTAGGCGCTGCAATTAAGAAATTTTCATTATATGCGACAGCAGAAATATGATTAGCATAAATCGCGCGTGGGCGGTAGGTATTCTGCTTTTTTTTTGCCTGTTGTGCCACCAGCAGCTGTAAAGTAAATGTGAGCGTAACATGAGTCAGCAAAAATGTTTAGTAAGGGATAAAGTGACGATTACGTTAAGTCTTAAGCTGCTTTTAGGCATGATATTGAAGCGTGACGTAGCATGTATTATATACTATATAAATACCTAATTAAATTGCAGTTTAGTGGTATTAATTTTTTAGTGAGGGCTCAAAAAATGCAAATATTGTTTTAGAGAAATTCATATTGAATATGCTGTCGAATGGGAAATATGTAATGCTTTCAGATTAATTGTAATCTGGGCATGAAATAGAAAATTCGCCTTATTTACTGTCACAACATTTTAAACTTTAAGAAAAATACCAGTGATGCAAAGATAGAATTTTTATTGAAGTATCAACTCGTTATCCTTCTATCGCATCCTTAGACTTTGTTCGAAATTTTTATATGTGACCTGATCTATGAAAAGGGTGCTTACGTGTCAAAAAAAAAAATTTCCCAATTTTTTGCCGATTCGCATAAATTGACGTTTAAAAGTTGTTTTCCAGCTGTTTTCACGAAATTTTTTTTTTTTTTTTCACGTAAGCCCCCTTTTCATAGACCAGGTCACATATAGTATATAACTTTTTACCCAAAAATTAAACTTTTCGCTAGTCGCAAGTTTTCGTCCTTCAACTTTTTGCATAAATTTTTAAGACTATAAATCCATCCTTTACTGTCTAATTAAAATATCTGACAATGCTGTACAAATTAAATGTCACTTAAGTTAATAAATCTTGCAGACACACCTTCAAGTAATATATGCAATATTTAAGTAAATTATAAGCATACATACTCGAAAATATACATATGTTTGTGTAGAGACACATGCATATAAATAAATCACTCATACGCACAACGCACTCCAAGTAACCAAAAAAGCAGTAAGTGAGTTAATGCATAAACGCCAGCATGTGTACAAATGTTTGAGTGCTTGTTTTTGTATATATGTATGCATAAAGAAGGCCACATACATATAAATAAGTTGTATTTACATTTTGCCCTGAATACGACCAACAACTGACCAAAAATTATTAAATAATTCACTTAGGCTCACACTCAAAAATTCATATTGGGGATAATCTATGAAATACTTACTTATCTACAGTCAGTTAACGATAATCTACCATGATCCTAACAACTTTCTTAAAAAGTCAAGTCAAGGAAAATACCATTATTTAGGTAAATATTAAAGATCCAAAGGATTATGCTTACAGTTTTCATGCCAACGGCTTAGCGCTTTTGGTGCCATATGGCAACAGCTGCGATGTTTGTCTTGAGCTGTTCATTTCTGACAAGAACAGGTACGGTTGTTGACTAATAGCATTTTCTTGTTAGGAGAAAGCTTCAACTTACGATTTGAGTGCTTGCGATGACCTGAATACAAAAATTTATAAGAAGATGCCAAAAACTGTGCTGTGGTCTGTAAGGGGTTAAGTTACCACTTTACCAATTGTCTATAAACACGTGCTCCTTTAGCGTCTTATTGATGCTTTAAGCGTTATTATTTTTAAGTAGCGATAAGCTAACCAGAACTGCTATGGTCTTTGTTTTGGTTTTGATATTATGTCTTGGTCTTCAGCATCTAGTCTTGGTCTGGGTCTTGGAAAAAGTGGGCGATAGGAAATAGCGCCCAAATTATTTTATTACGGAATTGCGCTATAATCATTTTGGAAATAATACTAAGAAAATCGTCCCTTTACTGTCAGTTTTTCAAGTTTTGAGATATATAATGTTAAAAAACTAAATTTTGTTTTTTGTAAGGATTTTCGTTGATTTGCTTTAACTTTAATGATGAAAATAACCACTTTTTAACAGAGATCTGGCTAAATGGGTCTTATTAAACTATGATATTTTGGGGCAGAAACACCAAATAACTCAAAACTCAGGAAAACTGACTTAGTACTTTTCACTTGTACGGGAACGAAATAATGAATAATATAATGTAACTAAGTTTTGGGCGTTATTTCCAAAGTGATTATCGCCCACTTTTATATGAAGATAACCTTGGAATAAAATATTTTCTTCACCTTAAGAAGCTTAACTAAGTAGTATCCACCTTACGTTAATAAGTCCTCTTTTTTGGAACAACCATTGGTTGTATTTTCCGCTTCAAGGTTTTTTTTTGTCTGCTGGACCATGTTCGGCTTAGAGTTTTTCAAAGTCATTGGTATAGCAGAGATTTCACTTAACATCACTTCTGCGGTATATCACTTGTATTCAAAACTTTGACAGGATTTTCTATAATATTAGAGAAGGTTCCAAATAAATCAAATAAAAATTATCTGATCGTCCTTTCTGACTAAAATTCTGCAATTCTGGAGTGACTATACGTTCAATCACTTCATATTTGTACTCCCAAAAATCTTATAACATGCAAAAGGAGAAATGGTATCGGAACCATATTACCCACAGTAACTTGTTGCCCTTTTTCCTTCTTGGTATAAACCGATAAAAAGTGCCACCAAACAAAAAAACATTTTCGCTATTGCTCGTATTCATCCGGAAATAAAATCACATTCAATTCTGTTTATTTTCATCATACAACTGTTTCCAATACTCACCACTCAGATGCCCCTCGAAATGGTTTTGCAGTAAAAGAAATACTACCACGACGTCTGTCGCATAGCTGAAATGAGCTGCGTCCATATTTTAATGCTACGAAAGCTGCAAAAGTATTAAAATTGTAAGAGGTGCCATATCACTTGGGGGTGCTATATTACCTGGGGTTGTCATATTACCAGGGGTGCCATTTCACTTGGGGTGCTATATCTCCAGTGGTTCAATATCACTAGGGGTGCCATATTACGATGGAGGTGCCATATAACCTGGGGGTGCCACGTTTGCCGGGTTTAAACTATGCAAAAATCTTCGTACTTTATATCTTCAAAGCATCATTTGACCAATTGAATCTGTCATTTTTAAAAGGGGATATGTGTCGTTCGGTCGAAAATTTTTTTTATGTGTTTTTGCTGTTGTAGCGAGGACGCTAGTTGGTCTATCGTTTTACCAAGTAAGCAGCTTACTACATAATATCATTGTTTGTTAAACCCCATCATTAAAATCGCATTTAAATAAGATTTACCAAACGTATCCCCTTTTAAAAATGACAGATTCAATTGTTGTTGTGGTGTTTGAAAAGTTGCAGCAGGATAGAAGAAAATCAAAATTCAACACTAACATTTGGATTGACCGATGTATTGAGCTCTAGGACAGAATCACAAATAAATACTATGTAACATTTAAGTTGCTAATTTATATGCATGCACATGAGTATGAATCAAAGTGACCATGCTTTTTGTATGTCTACACTTTTTTTTCATCTTTTTTTTTGCTGGAACTCTCAGGAATAGCATAGACTACGCTTGTATGTATGTATGTATTCTCCTTTAACTCCTAGGAGGAGCATAGGGTCTACGCTTGTACACACATACAAACATTAAATATATGAAAGTGACTGTATCAAAATGAAATGAAATACATATTCATGAATAGCTGGATTATAAGTTAATAGACAATTACACTTGGAGAAAGCCAGCTTTTTAGCATGTGCGGTTTATTTACGAAGAATCTACAAACAAAACTAAAATTCTTTAGCTGGTCTTCAGTTTAAGTGTGAATTATGCAAAAAATGTTTCAATTTCCAATACGGAAATACAATAAAATTTCAAAAATATTACGACAAATTTTCTTCCACTGCAAATGTGGCACACTGTCATAAAGCATATCCTTGCTTATAATTTGCAAGGACCAACCTACGAGCCTGCAGGCCTTAGCCTAAGCTGGCGTATAAAATGTTGCTGTGTTTTATTTGTATTTTACTTTATGTTGTGCCGCCTTTCTTCTTTTTCTTTCACTTTTCTATTTTCTTTTTCAGTCATCTTTATAGAGATCAGACATTTTCTTAAGTGCTGTTTGTTGGATGGCTAACTGATATCCTTGTTGTTTATCTTTTTCTGTATGAGTGTGTGCATTTGTGTGTGTGTCTGCATGTGTCTATGACTCTGTGTATGCTTACGCCTTTATCGGCATCGTTATTTTCATGCTTTTACGCTCAAATAAACACATGCATAAATCCTTCATACCACTTGCTTATGCTAATGTGTGCATGTGAAAGATTGCTATTTATTCAACGTTATACGTTTGTTTGTATGCGCGTGCCTGTATAATCGTACATAGATACGACAACGTGTGAGAAAATGCGTGTGTCAGTCTTGTAAAAGGATATAAATACTTAAATTTTCTTTTGCATATTAAAAATATTAGCTTTCCATAAGATATAAATTTTGTAGCATTACTGAATGTCCTTTTTCTTAATAAAAACGAAAGGAGTGTGTTTGTATTTCAATTTCATATGCATAACATTTCAATTTAAGCTAAAGCTATTTTTCACTCGTGTGACATATTTAGGAATTGAATGGTGTTAACTACATAAATAAGAGTGCGAAACAAAATTTAAAGCAGAATAATTTTAAAGGATGTGCGATTTCATGAAGTGATTTCATATGGTTTTTAAAAATTTTTTTAAAAAACTAAAATTATTAAAAATGTAACTATTTATAAATTAAGGCAAATTCGCTATCAGAAAATGTAAACAAAAATATACAAATTGTTGCAAATTGTTTCGTTATCCTTTTGAGTGCGCAAATACAAGATGTTAAAAACAAAAAAAAATGCACTCTTAAAATGTGTATATTTACATATCAAGATAAAAAAAAACAAACAAGACAAACCAACAAAAGATGCATTACATATCAACTACATAAAGGGCAATACTGTTGGAAATCGTAACTTTGGTGACAGAAATTCAAATATTGCTTATATTACATAAACTCTAAATGTTAAAATTTTATTTCCGAGTAATTTTTTAATTGCTTAGTTGATTCAATTCATTGTTTAATTAGTTAATTATATGAAAATGATTAGCTTATAATTAGTTGATAAATTGATAGAGAGAAGCTTTGACTAAGTTCTTTACTGATTAAATTAGTAATTCAATTATTGATAAATTGACGCAATAATTACTTTAGCAAAATGGATTATTGATTTAATTTTAATTGATTAATGGATAAGTCAAATACATGAAAATAATAAGTTGATAAACTGATAAATCGATTACTTGACTAAGCAGTTAGCTTTGTAATTTAATTAATGATTAACTGATGAATTGACGTAATAAATATTTTAGTTAATTGACCAATTGATTAATTTTTTGATTGAATAACACAGGTTTACAAAAAAAAAAAAAAAAAATGTCATTGCGTTTTGACCAGACTATGTGTTTCCTAGGGACTTTGACGCTCTGAATCCCAATCCGGGGTCCATTTTTTTTCCAAAACGTCTGATAAAAAATATTTCAAGCTCATATGGAAGTCATGTGTCGTTAAGTGATAAATTCGCAAAAATTCTGAAACTAATTTCTTATCATTTAATTCTTAGTCCTTAAAAAGAATATGGGATCAAAAAGGGTATCTCGGACCTAGTTTCCGAGATATAGCCACCGGAAGATCCGGATATATCTTCTATCAAAACCGCTATAAGTTGGGAACCCCTGGATGGATTTGGAAAATATTGGTGTCATATGAAAGGTATTTTGCTATTGCTGCTGCTGTTGTTGATGTTTTTGTTGTTGTTATTTGTTGTTGTAATTGAAAAATTTCACAAAATTTCAAAAAAGATTATATCTCGAAAACTATTAATCCAATTGAAAACATTCTCAAATTATTTCTAGGCTGTCAAAGTACCTTTCATATGAGACCAATATTTTCCAAATCCATCCAGGGGTTCCTAACTTATAGCGGTTTTCATAGAAGATATATCCGTATCTTTCGATGGTTATATCTCCGAAACTTGATCCAAAATACCCCTTTTGATCACATATTCTTTTTAAAGACTAAGAAAAAAATTAGTTCCAGAATTTTAGCGAATTTATCACTAAACGACACATGACCTCCATATGACCTTGAAATATTTTTTCTCAGACGTTCTGGAAAAAAACGGACCCCGGATTCGGATTCAGGACGTCAAAGTCTCTAGGAAACTCATAGTCTGGTCAAAACGCCATGACATTTTTTTTTTGTAAGCCTGTGTAATTGATTAGTTCATAATATGAAAATAATTAATTGATAAACTGTTAAATCGATTAGTTGACTAAGTAGTTAACTGATCAAGTTAGTAATTTAGTTATCAGTTAACTGAGAAATTTACGCAATAAGTTTTTTAGTTAATTGATTGATTTAGTTGATTAGTTAATTATATGAAAATAATAAGTTGATAAACTGATATATCGATTACTTGACTAAGTAGTTAACTGTTTAGCTTAATAATTCAATTATTGATAAGCTGATAAATTGATGAAATGATTGAATGATTTATTGACTAATTGATTGTTTGATAAATTAGTTTTATGAAAATTATTAGTTTAAGATTAGTTTATGAATTGAAAAATAGATTACTTCACTAAGTAATTAACTGATGAACTTAATAATTCAACCATTGATTAACTGATGAATTGAAGAAATGATTGTATGATTTATTGACCAACTAATTTATTTATTTGTTGTTTGTTTGATTATTTAATTACACTAGTTTACAAATGATTAAAATTTTTTTTCCCAGCGAATGCCGTTACTCATTTTATATGGAAAATGGGCTGCTGATTCCGAAAATCGCATTTTTTTTTTTTTATTTCGTGTCGTTTTCGAGATATCGGTCATTTTCGGTTTTTGGACCAAAAAAAAAAGATAGTTCCACTTAAATACAAATATCTCAAGAATCAATGTTTGTATTCAAACAAATAATATGTCATATTAAAGGTAATTAAATTACCTACAAATGATATCCACATCACTTTTTGGCTGGTTTGTTAGTTTCGATGAAATAAATTGATTTCTGAAAAAAAGAGTATATTTTTCCGAAAAAATTACAAAAATGTCTAAATCAACTGCAGATTTTTACAAGAAAAAAAAATTTTAAAAATCATTTTGTATTTTTATATCATAGTCTATAAATTTGTTAGGCAAATAAAATACTATTTAAGAAAATCGATGGAAAAATGCAAAAGTTGTATACAATTCATTGATAAGTTACCAAAATGCGTTTTTCCCTATTTTTCCGTTTTTTTGTAATAAACTGTTCGAAAATTTGAAACTTTTTGTAAAAGAAATTAGAAAATCCAAAAAATTCTTAAAGAAGGCATTAAAAGGAAATACCCGTGCCTCGCCGTTTTTCTCTAGCACGTCAGATTTTTTTTTAATCGATTTTTGAAGTTTTTTAATCCACTGTACATGAAAAAACAGAAATAACGCATTCTTGTGTTAAATCGATGAATTTAACTATATGATCCTTACATCTGAGGTGTATCATGTCTTCAGCAAACTTATGCAGGATACTACGCGGAATATTTTTGTAGACAATTTTAACCCTCTCAAACCCCCACATGTAGGTCAAAATGACCTTCATGTGGGGGTCAAAATGACCCACATGTGATGGTTTTAGAGGGTTAAAATTTTCTACAAAAATATTCCTCGCAGTATCCTGCATAAGTTTACTGAACACATAATACACCTCAGATGTAAGGATCATATAGTTAAATTCATCGATTTAACACAAGAATGCGTTATTTCTGTTTTTTCATGTACAGTGGATTAAAAAACTTCAAAAATCGATTAAAAAAAAATCTGACGTGCTAGAGAAAAACGGCGAGGCACGGGTATTTCCTTTTAATGCCTTCTTTAAGAATTTTTTGGATTTTCTAATTTCTTTTACAAAAAGTTTCAAATTTTCGAACAGTTTATTGCAAAAAAACGGAAAAATAGGGAAAAACGCATTTTGGTAACTTATCAATGAATTGTATACAACTTTTGCATTTTTCCATCGATTTTCTTAAATGATATCTTATTTTCTTCACAAATATATAGTCTATGATACTAAAAAAAAACGTTATAAAAAAGTTATGTCTTCTTGTATAAATTTGAAGTTGAATTTGATTTTTTCTTATTTTTTTCGAAAAAAAAAAATTTTTTTTTTAGAAATCAATTTATTTCACCGAAACTAACGAACCAACCAAAAAGTGATGTGGATATCATTTGTAGGTAATTTAATTACCTTTAATATGACATATTATTTGTTTAAATATAAACATTGGTTCTTGAGATATTTGTATTTTAATGGAACTGTCTTTTTTTTTTGGTCCAAAAACCGAAAATGACCGATATCTCAAAAACGACACGAAATAAAAAAAAAAAAATGCGATTTTCGGAATCAGCAGCCCATTTTCCATAAAAAATGAGCAACGGCATTCGCTGGGAATTTTGGCTGTAAACTAGTGTTATAGAAAAATTATAAATTCATGATCATTTGATTATAAGTTGATGATAAGTAGTGAATTGACAAAAAATTTAACATATTGAATAAACTTCAAATGTTTAAACTGTATATTTGATTCACTGCTTACTAGGCTAATTGATAATAAGATTTAATTAGTAAATTATGTGAAAATGATTGTTTGGATTGATGATAAGTTGATGAATTAATAAATCGATTACTTGATAAGCTGTAAACTGATTAACTTAATGATTAAATTATTGTTTAACTGGTTAATGGATGAAATGATTATTTGATTAATTAAATAAATTCTTAAATGATTTATTTTTTTAATTAATCTATTGGTAAAGTAGTGATATTTTCTGGTGATTATAAAAATATCCCAAAAAACATACAATGAAAAATATCAAAAAAAAAAAAAAAAACATCCGAAAATAGAAACATCCAATAAAAAAATGTCCAAAAATTTTTGGATGTTTTTTTATTTTTTTGATGTGGATGTTTTTCATTGGATGTTTTTTTTTTGGATATTTTTGAGTGGAATCATATTTTCTACAGGGGGCTGTTGCATAGTAAATATGTTTTTTTTTATTTTGTATGTCCTGTTGTCTTTTTCGGACTACTATATTTTTCTTTTGTTTAACTGAGTAAATACTGTATCATGGTATGACAAATTGTACAACAAAAATTTTTAATGTTTTTTCTCGCAGTAAAGTTCATGCATTGTTTGCCTATCATAAATTGCCATTGCATTTTATTGTCTCTGCCATTTTGTTAGTTTGTCTGCCGGTTTGTAGAATTATCTGTCTTTTTTTTTTGAACCCAACCAACGCCTACCTTCATAATTTCGCTTAAATTTAACATTAATATTGTTGCCTCAAATTCCAGGTTGATTATTTGCTTAACAAATGTTTACCTTCAGGTGATCGGGCAAAGAAAGATTACGTATATGCCAACAAAGGGTTTTAAGATTTAATTAAACTGCTAGAGGGTTGTTGTGTTTATTGTTCGTGGGAGCAATTTTTCAGGCTTTTGTTTTTGAAATCCCTTAGGTAAGCAGGTTGAAAATTTTCATTAGTTAAGTTGAGTTGATTATGCAAAGTAAATAAATTTGGTTTTTCTGCTACTGCTTGCTATTCATTTGGTTGTGGCAGTTTTAGTTTAGTAACCAACAATTGGTTTGCATAAGTTTTGAAGAAATATTTATAATGGCTATAAATTATTATTTTTTTTAAGTTTTCTAAGGTTTATTTCTGTGAAAAATTGAAACGTCCGAACGCATGTACAATAATAAAAACATAATTTTTATTAAATAATCGATTGACTAACTATTCATTAGTTGATACATTGATTTAAAAATTGAATTGTTAACTCATTCAATCACTGTTTTAGTAACTACGTATATTTAATTTCTTGTTGAATTTGTGGACTTATTTACTCATTTATTATTTTTTGATTGATTGATTGATTGTTTGATTATTTGATTGATTGATTGATTGATTGATTGATTGATTGTTTGATTGATTGATTGATTGATTGATTGATTGGTTAATTGATTGATTGATTGATTGATTGTTTGATTATTTGATTGATTGATTGATTGATTGATTGATTGATTGATTGATTGATTGATTGATTGATTAATTGAATGATTGATTGATTGATTGATTATTTGATTATTTAATTGATTGATTGATTGATTGATTGATTGATTGATTGATTGATTGATTGATTGATTGATTGATTGATTGATTGATTGATTGATTGTTTGATTGATTGATTGATTGATTGATTGATTGATTGATTGATTGATTGATTGATTAATTTATTGATTGATTGATTGATTGATTGATTGATTGATTGATTGATTGATTGATTGATTGATTGATTGATTGATTGATTGATTGATTGATTGATTGATTGATTGATTGATTGATTGATTGATTGATTGATTGATTGATTGATTGATTGATTGATTGATTGATTGATTGATTGATTGATTGATTGATTGATTGATTGATTGATTGATTGATTGATTGATTGATTGATTGATTGATTGATTGATTGATTGATTGATTGATTGATTGATTGATTGATTGATTGATTGATTGATTGATTGATTGATTGATTCATTGATTGATTGATTGATTGATTGATTGATTGATTGATTGATTGATTGATTGATTGATTCATTCATTCATTCATTGATTGACTGATTGATTGATTGATTGACTGATTGATTGATTGTTTGATTGACTAACGGTTTGCTCATTTATTAATTTATCCATTGGCTCGTTTATTTAATGACTTATTGACTATTTGCTTCAGCGTTTAGTTGATTAACTGTTTCGCAGTTGACTCATCGAATGAATAGTTCTATGATTGATTGATTGAAATACTTAATGATTACAACGATTCTTTTCTGATTGAATGATAAGCTGATTGATTGAAGTTTTGATTATTTATTGATTTATAAATAATTAAGCTCATTAATTTACTGATTCATTGACCCTCGATTGACTGCTTAATCGACGAAATATTCCGCATTTGATTCATCGATTAAATGCTTTCATGGTTCATTGATTGAATTACTAAATAGTCCAAAGAGTTAATGACTAATTGGTCGCATTTGTGTTTATAATTAGATTTGCATATAAGTTTTGAGCTTGTTAGGTACTTAGTTTGTAAATTAGTTGCTTGGCAGTTAATTGTTAAGTAAATAGGTTACTTGAGTGATAAGACAATTACTTTATTTTTCTTATAACTACTAAGATACCTAGTTAGTTAGTTAATTAGTTCACTAAATTAAATTCGTAAGATGCTCACAAAATCGAAAAATTTTAGTTTAAGTTCTTTCAATCTCATGAATATATTTTTTTTTTTAACTGAACTTTTAGTTCTTTTAATTCTATCACAGACAATATCTCTGGTCTTCCAATGTAATTAACACAATGGAGAAATAAAACAAAAATGAATATTGGGGCAATTTTTTGCAGATATTTTCTGGCACATTGTTTTAGTTTTATATGAACCAAACTATGACTACAAATAAAAAAAGGAAAAAACTAAATATTTGTCTACTCATTAAGCACATACTAAAGTTAAACTTTTGTCTCTTTCTCTCTCTACTTTCTTTATTGCAGATGCTAATTGCCAACATTAAGTGCAGAGGAAGTTCAGCTCGGCGTGTGTTGTTTTTGTTTGAAAATAAAATGAAAAGAAATTAAATAAATTATTCTAAAGTAGAAACGACAACACTACCAGCCGTAGTTTTGGCAAATACTATGGTGCAAATTGTAAAGATAATCAAGCCACAGTAGGAGGATCAAGCGAAATAGAATCAGCATAAATTGGGCAACACAAAAAAGATTTATAATAAACAAAGAATCTAATTTTATAAAAATTGACCAGAAACATTTAATTACTTTTTTAGAAAAGCGGCAGAAATTGAAAATAAAAATCTTCACAGAAGTATTGTTTTACGAATAATGCATAGAACCGTTAAAAAACTTTACCCAAAAAGTTAAAGTTTGCGTTACCAAATTTACATAGCACGAAAACATGAAATATTTCGCTGATTTCAGAAACAATTTAAGACAATGTTGCAATGCTGTGCAGCAACAAAGTTTGTATGAAGAGCACTTGAGTTGAAAGTGCATGCTCAACGCGGAAAAAAATCACAGAAACAACAACTATTACAAGTTCAGCAAGGTCAGTGGCAAAATAACCGAAAATTGCTTTTAATGCAAACATGAGCAATTTCTATAAATTACTATTGTTGGCTATAGTACTTGCAGCAATAAAAATAGCAATTACAGAGCAGCAGCAGCAGCAAATAGAAAAAATAAAGAATTCAGGAGGAATTGCTGAACACAAGACAAGAACAACAAAGAGTAAATATGGCAACATACCGACGACGACAACAACAGCAGCTGTTACAGCAATTGAAGCAAAATATTTGCAGCTAGTCTTGGCATCAGCAAAAACAACGAAAATTTCACAATCACAAAATGCATTGCCTAATGTTGTTGTTGAGTATGCGCCAGCGACAGCAACAACGCAAAAATGGCAACAAACTCTAACAACGAACAATGCACCTTCTGTTGCAGCAGCAGCGGCAACACAAACAACAAGTCAACAAAAGGCCAACTACGTAAAGGCAACATTGCATGCGATAAAATTGGCAAGTGGAAAGATGAAGACAAAAGTAGCAGCGGCAGCAACACAAGCAAGTCAACGACAAAGAGCCAATGTTGCTATTGAGAAAATAGAGTTGCTACTTAACCAAAAAGTCATCAAATCACTGAAGTTAACAACACACTTGCCAAAGATTGTGAGTACAATGGAAAATGTTGCTGAAAAGAGCAAAAATGTTGCTGCAGTGAATAATGATGAAATAAGTGAGCGTAGCAGCAGCAGCAGCATTGATGATGACAATTTAAGCATTGAGATGAAGCTTGTCGATAGTGTTGTGCCACCGCATAAGCAATATAAAGCAGTAAATTCAATTAAAGCTAAAAATAATGCGTTAAGGGAAATTGATGATATGCTGTCAGCAGCAGCAAAAACAGTGCCAAAAATAGCAATTGATGAAAATTTGGTAGTTGAGGGAGAAAATATGCTTGCTACTAAAAACGACAGTAATTATTTAGGTCATGCTGTAGCTGAGACAACAGAAGAGCAACATTTACTTGTTGAAGCTGCTGTGGGTTCAATTAAAGCTGGAAATTATTCTACTGGGAACTTATTAGAGTTGCCAAGCTTATTTGTGACAGCAAAGTTAAAAGAAAATCTTACAATTACAACACAATTGAAGACAACACATTTTGAAAATGATAAGCAGCATAAATTCAATGTTTCAACCTTTATTAACAATAAAGAGAGAACAACAAAGCGATTCGGAGAAAATACTAGCAACATTACAAATGATAACAAGCAACTTTCTCTCGCTGAACTTGAAAATTCAAATGAAATTGGCTTAAAAGCAAGTGAAACTGATACCACTAAACTACTACTAATTTTCAATTCCGCTGAAAACCAAAGCAAAATGACTAAAAGCAGCCTGAAGCAGCAACAAAATGTGGCAAATGAAAAGCTCTTTAATGCAACAATTGCAAAAAAGCTCAGTGATAGTGAAATGCTTAGCAATAATACCCCAAACACCACTAATTTTGCGCCAAAATTAACAAATAATGAGAACAGCAGTCAACAAATGCATCACCAAAAAATGTCCAATATACTTGTTAAGAACTATAACAACTCTATTGCTATGAGTGAAAATTTTGAAGAGAATAATATTGCAGTGCAAAAAATCAATGATAATAATGTCACACTAGCTAGTCTTTTTGCTGTTAAAAACTCAAACAGTGCTAAGAACGTTATAAATAATTATGCCGAAAAATCTCTTGCGAACTATAACAACACTGAAGTTATGAATGAAAATTTGCAAATTAGTAGCATTGAAGCACTAAAAACCAGCAAAAATGTTGGTGAAAATAATGCTACACTATACGATAAGCAGTCAGTCGGTGCTTTTGGGGTGTTGTCTAATGAAATCTCAAAAAATGCCGAAAATCTTGTTAAGGACTATAACGCCTGGAGTGGTTTGAATGAAAATTTAAAGTCTAATAGCAAAGCAGCAGCAACAGAAAATAAAAATTTGACTGGAAATGGTGATACATTAAAACCCGTTTCGAGCAAAAGCCTCTCTACAAAGATCGAAGATGATAATGCTGGAAAGCACGATAACTCTTCATCAGCATCTGCAAAACTTGTGCCGCCAAAGAGTAAACGTTCTAATGGCAAACTACGCTATATGAGTGAAAGTGTAGCGCCAAACGCAGAATACGAAGTAACTGACGACAATACGGTGTCGGCTGAAGATGCAACATACAGCAGTGGTTTCAACAGTTTGGAAGCAACTGCAATAAAAAATACAATAGATGGTGTGGAAGCGGCAATTCCGAAGCTAGAAATTACTACAGTGAATACGGATTTATCCGAAAATGCCACAAAAGACTATAGCAAAAGTAATGCTGTAAGTGATATATACATAAACAACTTAGAAACATCAACGCGCTCTCTGACGATAGAAAGTACAGATGCAGAAACAAACGAAAGCTTTACTGGAACAGAAAAGCAACTTAGGAACGGAAGCGCTGAAAACCAGCTACAGCTGAAGAATACAAAAGATCAAATGATGAAAGAAGATAACTCGAAAGCCAACAGCAGTAAGGAGCAATTGGAAGCACTACAAAATGTTGTCAAAAGCAATATAGCAGAGGACATTGCGCCCGCTGAAGTTGATGAATTGGCGGAAATAGACGAATTCCTAAATGAAACCAATGAAGGCAAGGTAAAACAATTAATACTTTTACAGCAGCTAAATGAAACTGAGTTTCATAATTTTGCTGATTTCCAGAATTCCACAGAAAATTCGACAAATGCTTTCAATAAATCAAATATACTCGCAAATTTTGAAAATAAAATTGAAAATCCACATGAAATTGGTCCTAAGATTAAAAATGAGACAAAGATTACCGAGACCAAAGTAAAACAAAAAGATGAAATTACGTTGAAAACGTTTAATATCGTAAGAACTACGGCAGCAGCAACAATACAAATACAACAATTGCTTAGTAATGACAGCAACACTAATGTTAATAGCACTTATAATTACAGTGACGACAACATAAAGAGCTTAGCAACACAAAAGGAAGCAACACAAATGAGTGAGCAAATGGTAAATGGAAATAGTAGCAACAGCAAAAGCAACAATAACAATACAAAAACTAGCAATAATGTTGTTACTATGCAAAATAGCAATAATATTACTCATAGTGTTGCCAATAGCAATAATTCTAATATAACTTGGCTTAAAGCCACAAATAAAACGACGGCGAACTCCAAATTAAAAGAAAAATCTCGTGTTGTAATCACCAACTTGGAATTGCCAATATTGCAAGAAGTTGCAACAGCAAAAAACATTCGCGACAACAGCAACAGCACGCAAATAATCTACAATGATAGTTTATCAGCAACTACAATGCAAAATCCAATGTTGGCACAAAAAAAGCTACCGCAACTTTCAAAATATCCCACTATACCTTTGGTGTTGCTTAAAGAAGACTCGGCGGCAACCACAACTTTGGCAACAACCCAAGCTGCCACAAAAGCAACTAGCGATGAACTCTACTACAATTTTCCTACAACTTTAACGACAACTCCTTTTTCAACGCAAAGCGTAACAAACATGCTGTTGCTGACCACAGCAAAAACTGTAGCAGCAACAAAGAGCATGTTAACTAACTTACTAAGCGAAAACAACAATAGGAGCAACAACATAACTATGATGTTGTCGTTGTTATCCACTAGCAGCAGCATCAGCAGCAGCATCACTTCCACTTCTGCTTCTACTTCGCCCGCTTGGCCAGTTAAGCATGCCTCTGTTATGGAGGGTGATGTTATACTTGGTGGCTTAATGATGGTACACTCACGTGAGGATACCATCACTTGTGGTCCCATTATGCCACAAGGTGGTATACAAGCACTTGAGGCAATGCTCTATACTTTGGATCAGGTGAATAAACAGCAATTGCTGCCGAACATTACATTAGGTGCTCATATATTGGATGACTGTGATAAGGACACGTATGGTCTGGAAATGGCAGTCGATTTTATTAAAGGTAAGTACCAGAAAAGAGTTATAGTGGAGTTTGGAATGACTTTTGTTTTATTTCAAAACTTGTTACTTTATTATGATGAGATGGAGTCTATTAACCCTTTCCCGACCGCTCCTGATCCTATGGAAAATGTAAAATTTCTATTCAAATGTGTTTCCAAAACTTAATTTCTTTAATTCCAGTTGCGAAAAAAATTATGGGACATATAAGTCCCGTTGGTCGTGAAAGGGTTAAGACTAAATTTATGATAACAATAATACAATTGCTAAGCCAGTGTAGAGTGAAACTTTTCTACTGTATATGCCAAAAACTGTTCAGAAATTTTTTAAAAGTTTCTTTAATTTAAGCGCTTTTTATATAAATTTCGACTTGCATAGGCAATGAGCCTATGTAGGGGCATTTAAGTACACGTAACTTTTTTATTAATGAATGTCTCTCAAAGTTTTTTTTCAAAAACAGATTTTATAGTTTTTGGAGAACAATTATGTGTAAAAATTTTGTTTTTATTTATAGGTAGGTATTGCTTTAATATCTATTTGTTTGTTAAGAAATTTTAAAAAATTTTATGAAAAGTTTATTTCATCTAAGTTTCTGATTATTTTTAGTCCTACCACAGAAGTTTCATAAATTTTCGTTTTATATTTATGGAGAAATTGCAACTTGGAAAAACACGTTCACAAAAATTCACATGCTTATAACCTTTGAGAAAATTAAAGTTTTTAAAAAAAAAAAATATATGTGTAAATGCCACGAAATGCCGAAAAATACCTGTCTCACGGATGTATTGCGCTATTGAAGTAAAAGTTCGACCATCCCACCACGACATTGTTTCAAAATTAACATTTTTAGTAATGAACATACATCCCGGAATAAAAAAGAAGTCATCATAAAGTTTAATTGCATGAGAACTACCAAAAATGTCCCCTTCGTCATGGTTCTTTTGCCAATCAATCAATTCCACGCTTAATTTAACCAAATACATTATTCCACAGATGTTCTGCGTGTAAACATATGCTTTTTTCGTAGATCAAGCTCAATTCTGACCCTCCGATGCTCGCTGGTGGCATTATCACTATTGTCCCACGCATTTCTCATGTTTCGTATGTAATTTTAAATTATCGCGGTTATTACGCCGCGTTAGACATGGAGCACTTACTCGCCGGGAGGCATTACGCGCCAGGTTTTGTTCAAATCCATCAACACAGAAACCAAGCCCAATGGATGAATTCCCTTCAAATGTTACCATGTACTTGCTGCGGTCAAAACAAAATGACAAAAGTACGGGGTTAAAATATTGGTGAGGATTTGAATTTGTTTGGTGCATCATCATTGCGGAATGAAGAGTCTGTCAAACTTAGTCTATTGTGCCCGGCAGCAAGAGTTTGCGATTTGCTTTGTGTGCGTAATGTTCAATTATTCATGAAATGTCCTCTCCGCCATGTGTCCCGTTCGTCATGATTTTGCGTTATTTTTATTTTAAGTACGGTATTTTGTGGCATTCACCCGTATAGGGGAATAATCCTGATCAAAAACTTTTCAAAGAATTACCAAAAAAAGTTTGAGTTGAGCAAGTTAGTTTTTACCGTGTCTGTTTGAAAAAATTTAACTCAGTAATATTAAATTTGCACTAAAAATTTAGCTGTGATGAGATTTATAGATCCATTTGAGATTAATTTTTGATAGTAAATGTCATAAGCGGGAAAATGGAAGTTGTTCTTCAATCTTTTCTTAATATTTGTCTTTAATATGCTTTTTTTTTACTTGGTCGAAGATATCTGTAGCCCTGTTCAGATTTATACGATGATTTAAAATATAGATGTTGTTGCAGCTTTAGCTTCTACTTTAAGGATTGTCAAGGCTGCTAATATATATTCGTTAAGGAAAAAATAATATTTCCTTACTCTCGTTACATCAAGTACATTACTTACTTAGTTTACTTTTATAAATTTTACTTATTTCCTCTGCATCCTTCGTCTTGCTTATTTCATAAATTTTTTAAATAGATTTTCTATATCTCCCATAACTCAATGTCTATGCGAAGTTGACTTCCTTGGGTTTCTTTCCACTTTGTTTAACCCATTTTTCACCATGCTAACAATTTATTCTCTACCATTACTTTGTTTAACGCTAAAAAGACTTTAAGTTCATCATTGGAGTTTAAATTTGACTTAACGAAATATAATCCAATATTTGAAGAATAGGACCTAAGTATGTCCACAAATATGGACATTAACGCCAAAAAATCTAGTGATTTGTGCTGATGAATGATTTTTCCTACTTGATTAAGTTTTCTTAATGTCGAGTCGTGGACAAAAATTTTTTATAAGAAATGATGAAGTGGACTTTGTGCTCTGAATTCATGTACAAACTACTAAAAATTTCCTATGCTCTGTGCGAAATGGGTTAACATGGTTTGGTGCACCTTGAACAGCTCTTTTGTTTGGTTATTTGTTTCTACTTACATCTATTGCAGGAGTAAGTTAGTGTTTTGCACAGGGAATAGTAGTTTTTTTCTTGGTTTTCCTTTTTTCTCTCTACCTTCAACACTACCATGTGCTGTAGCTTTTTCTTTGTATTTTCCGGCTAATTTATAACGCCTGACATGACTTTCGATAAGCTTTAGTAACTTAAGTTTCTCTGTTTTGCCTTACAATGCTTTTATTTCCCATGTAACTCAACGAAGTTGGCTTAAATGTGTTTTAAGGAAGTACCCAGTCAGGCTACTTAGGGGTGCCGCCCACAATACAATTAATGTTTGAGTAAGGCCTTAATTTCGTTTCAAGTTTTCTTCTTTAACTTAAAGTATAATATGAAAATGTGGTTTTTCCTTCCGTTATTTATGTTTTGTCTTATCTTAAAGAGTAATACAGCAGATCTTTTGAGCTTTAATAGACTTCTCAAAGGTACTGCTTTCAATTGTGTTTACCGCTCGTAGCGTACAAATTATAAGGAATTTGTTTTTTTGAAAAAAAAAAAACTTTAAAACTTATGTTCGAGTATTGGAGTTTAATGTTTTTTTTTGTTACTTTATTTAGCCTTTATTAAAATTTCACAAGTCCACCACTAATTCGTTGATTGTAATATTTTCAATTTTGGCGCATAAACGCAAAAAGCAAATATTATTTTTTGCTCCCATAAGTGCCCTCAAAATACATAAAAACTATTTCAATCTTCGGAAGGATTTCCATTTTATAATAGTTACTTTTATATTTTATTTAAAATATAAGCTTTTGCAAAAAAAAAAGTCGCATATTGTACAAAAAAAAGCGCCCTAAGGGGTTTACATCGCAAAGTAAACATGAACAAATGTTAGTTATGCTTTCAAAAAACAAAAGTGAAATGAATTGCAAATAGACACATTTTCAGTTGAAAAATATTTATTTTTAGGATTTTTTTTTTCCAAATCCTAGCCAGAGGCCAGTAAAGAGCTAAAATTTAAGCTTTTTTGGTTTAAAGTACCACATCTGTTTTTATTTTATACACGAAAATATACAATGGAAAAAATTAACAAAAATTGTGGAAAACTTATATAGTAGCAATGTAAATGGGACATTCCATTGTTGGAGGAGAAGTCTTATCAAAGGAAATTTTAAATATCTCTATGCATATTAGGTGATATTTGGTATCACTAGACCTGCGTTCCTGTATGTGAAGAGTTTAAGGAAACTTCGTCTAAAAATACATTTTTAAAGAAACAAAGCATATTTTGTTAGTAGGAGTGATATCTGAAATTTAAATATAAAATAAAGGTTTAAAAATTGTAAACTCTAAAATTTTGGTAGAAATGACCAGGCAAGACTATAAAACATGTAAACATAATTGAGCGGGCAAAAGTACTCACTAAATAAAGAGATTTTCTTCGCCGCATTTTGTAAAAAGTGATTTTCTTCGCCGCATTTTGTAAAAAGTGATTTTCTTCGCCACATTTTGTAAAAAGTGATTTTCTTCAACGCATTTTGTAAAAAGTGATTTTCTTCGCCGCATTTTATGAAAAGTGATTTTCTTGTCCGCATTCGCACAAAAAAGATTTTTTTCGCCGCAATTTAAAAAAAAAAGATTTTCTTCGCCGTAACTTTCGGTTGGAAGATTTTCTTCGTAAGCACCGGCGATACAGTGCTGAAAAAAGATAAAGCACAAAGAGAAAGGCAAAAAGCATAGCACTGACTTCATGTTGATCAGTTTCATTTCACTCCGTTTCATTTCATTCCATTTTGTTCAATTTTCATTAATTCCTTACCTTTTGTTCAGTTCATCTCATTTCATTCTTTTGTTTTTGTATTTTCCTTTAACTCTCAGGAGGAGCATAATTCTATTTCATTCTGCTCCATTTCAATTTATTCCAGTCCACTATGCTTTTACTTCATTAAATTCCGTTTCACATTATAGCAATCATTATTCCATTCTATAATATTCGTCACATTTCAGTTCATTGTTTACTTCACCATTCTAGTCCATTCCATTTTGTTCCATTCTGTTCTTTGTCAGTTCATATTATTCCATTTCATATCATTCTATTCCTATACATATTATTCCATTCCTATTCATATCATTCCATTCTTATCCATATGATTCTATTTAATATCATTCAATTCCATTCCACATAATTTTTTTTCAATTTCATATCGTTCCATTGCATTCCATATCATTCCATTCCACTCAATATCATTCCATTGCATTTCATATATCATTTAATATCCTCCCATCCACATCATTTTATTCCATTCCATATCATTTCATTTCATTCCGTTCCATTAAATACCGTTTCATTTCATTTGATTTCAATCTATTCGCTCACACAATTACGATCAGCCAATTTGTTTGCCACTTTTTATCGCATTGTCCTGCTTGTGTCTCATCTTAATTAACCACATGAAACACTTATTTTTTGAAACTTTGGTTTAGTTTAATCATCAACATTTTGTAATCTCTCAAGAGATTATTGTTTGAATTGAAGGACGTTTTTCTTTAATATATGGTATTATTGAAATGTCCTTCCTCCCAATTATAGGCTTCCCATTTTACAAACTCTTAAGGAATGTCATGTCTTACTTTTTGCTTGTTTGGTACACCTTTCAGGCTTAGGTTGCTCAATTTTTTCTCTCTTTTATAATCTTGGACCACTCCCTAGTTAAGCTCTAAAGATTTAATTTCTAGGAAAGTTGCCTCCTCTTGTAATCAAATATAGATTTGTGGGATTGTTTGAAAATCAGACTGTTGAAGAGCTCAAGGGAAACATTTGAGCCGAAATCATTGCCATCGCGTCAAATATGCTCGAAAAGGTTATGGAAACTGCGGCAAAAATGCTCATTTTGCCATGGCCAATAGTTGCGGCAATTTGATTGATATTGTATTCAAAAAGTTAGCCAAAATAAATTGAAAAGTATAAAAATAAATGAAAATATCTCGGTTGCTTTTTTTTAAATTATTCAAAGATCACATATCGACATGAAAGATGAGGCTCCCCACACATTTTCTAAAACGGTTTTCATTGTTTTCTTTTGGATCACACAGTATGCCTCTATAAAAAATTTCGTAGCAATTTCAATTAAAATTGAATTTGATTTTTGGAGGCGTTTGCCTTTAAAATTTTGATATTAAATTGTTTCATTGCATGGAAATATCCTTAAATAAACAATAACAAAAAAAAACTAACTAACCAAAGTTCAAAGGATTATATGCCACTTTTTACATTTCATGTGCTGACATTGCTGTGCCATTGTGTGCGAAATGTTGTTTGTTGTTGTGTTTTTTTTTAATACTTCTCCTTTTTGTTAGTTTAGCTCCATACGTATACACTGCCACAGTTGCTTAACTGTAATTGAAAAATTTAATCCTCATCATATCCTTTGTACAAATAGAAATAACAGTGCAAACACTGCAGCAGATGTAGGATTTTTTGGAATTTTTAAACTGGCAAAATTAGAAATAAAACCACAAAAAAACAGAAAACAAGATTCACAACAAAACAGATCAAAAAAAAAAAAAAAAACGGACTTAAAAAATTTTCACCAATTTCACGCGTTAAGCCGCTGGCAAAAACTCTGCGCAACACTACCGATTTTACAGTGAAACGAAAAAGCGAAAAGACTGCAATTTGGCAAAATGTTCTTGAAGTTTTGTCAGAACATGCCATAAGCATTTATGAAGTTTTATTTCCTATGAAATTTTTGAACTCAAAAAATTCAAATTTGTTCCACTGTCTTCATCATTGATAGGTTACATGGGAAATTGTTTGGCGCCGAAACTTTTAGCAGTGATTGTTTTTTCATTTTTTTTTTATGTTGCAAAAAATTTATTATCATTGCAACACATGTGTAGTAGTTATCGTTATTGTTGCTATTTTTTTTGTAAAAATCTCTAGGGGGAATATGAAAAATTGGAAGCGCTTATCCCGCGGGTAAATATTGTATCTTCAGAGCCACGTTCAGCATCAAACTTTCTATTTTCAATTTTGAATGCATTTTGTTAAGTTTTGTTGTATATTTTGTAATTTAAGGCTTGGCATGCTCTCGTTTTTGTCAGTGGAGCTCATAGTGCTGTTAAAAATTTAATCTACTGAACTTAATCCTAAAATATCTAACAAAAAGTTTAAGTTTTGAGCTGGAAAATTTTTAAATTACAAATTTTTGGATATTTCCAGGCTTTCTTTCGAAGGTTATGAATTATTAATTTTGGAATATCCACAAGTTAAGTTTTGCAAAAAAAAACTTTTTTCAAAATACGCAACTTAAAACCAACATTTCTTCCGTGCAGAGCCGACATTATTGACGTTCAAATTCTGCAAATAAATTATACTGAACAATTAAGCAAACCGAGCATATTCATATTCGGAGCTAATGCCAGTGATGTCTTACATCCTTTCCTGAAGCTCTTCCTTTTGTACCTCAAATACTGCGAAACGGGTATATACGGTGTCCGATCTGAATTTTTTATATTCTTAAAAATCAATTTCTGATTAGGGGAACTGATGCTATTGTGGTATAGTTTTTCAATGTGGTACGGTCGCATATCTCCGAATTGGGAAAGAACCTGCGAACGTCACTGCTTTTATTCTATCAGAAAATATGAAAAACCAGGGATGTGTTGCTGTCATGCACCAAACAAAATTTTTCCGGTGTCAGTTGAACGAAACTTAAGTCGCGTGTGGTTGATTTTTTTTTCCGGATTTTTTGCAAAAAAATTTTGTTAAGAAAAAGTTGCTTTTTGGTGAAGTTTTATTTATATTCAATAAAGGTAAGTGCTAAGTATTGCGAAATAAGTGTTTAACTGTGTAAATTCACAGAGTTTCCCATTTTATATATAGAATTTTGTAATTTCTAAAAATTGGCCAGTGTGGTATAGTCGTGATTCGCTAATGTGGTATATGAATATTTCTTGTTAATCTCAACATTATTTGATTGCTGTTTATTTTTTTCTAAAAACTATGAGTTTGAGAACCAATGTAAATGTTATTATGAACATATTTCATGCCTTTCAAACTTTATATTTGGTTGTATGGTTAAGTATACCACATTACCCTACTTATATGTACCACATTAACAGCCCACTTTACAAGTACTGATCAGTATATATACCACATTGTGCCACCATATATACCACATTACCTTCGAACTTTTTGAAAACAGCTTTTTTGACTTTTTTCAGATTTTGCTCAATAACTTTTTTTAATGAAATTGCACACATTTTGTTGAAATATATTCTGTAGCCAATACTTCAATGATTATCATAAAAAAAATTGGCTGAAATTGATCTAACAGTTTTCTTTCAAATTCCACCTAAACATTAGCTATACCACAATAGCATCAGTTCCCCTATCTTCCATCGATTTCAAAACTATATTACCTAAAATGGTCATTAAACAGTTTTAAGAATAAACATCATTGACCATTAGTTAAAAAAATATAGCTTCCGGCTCACATTCCAAAATTTCTCCAGAAATTGGTGGAATGACGGAAAAAATAAACATATATATGGACACGGCCACCATTGGCAACGTTACGTTCGCATGCACGTTTTTGCTCATATCTCTTTAAAAAATAATCAAACATCATGATATCTTAAGTGCATGTAATAAGGCTCCCTAAGGCCAATATTTCATAGCCACAAAGTTTTTGTCTATCGCTTATGGCTTTGGAGTTATAAGAGTTTAAGTGCCGTTGGGAACGTTATTTTTTTTTGCAAGCCATTTTTGAGGTCAGTGCACATTTTCTAAAAAGTCTGCGAATCTAGTAATGTATTTTCTTCTATAATTTGAAGGTAAAGGATCAAAGTTATGATTGAACTTCAAATTGTGCAGAAAAATTTTTTTTTGTCGATTTATAGACGTTAAAGCAACGTTGGTTACGTTGTGCAAAAGCGTTGGGAACGTTATGCGTACGAATTTCCATAAATAAATTGGGGGCAAATAAAGCCAATCAGTCCAAACATCCATAAAGATGAGAATATGTGAATATTTCATCCCTTGGAAGATTCCCATTTACACTACATTACAATATTTTTGCTCCAAGACCTCGATACATATTTTTTTTTGAAATTACGATTTCTCCCAAAACGATAAAGCTATCTACATGAAACTTGGCACAGATAATATTGAGAGCCATTTTCTGATCAGGATTAAAATTGAGCGTGATCGGTTAATGTTCACGCCTACCTTCCATATACGCTAGTAAGAACATTGTATGGGAAAAAGGCGTGCAGATTAACCGATCACGTCCAATTTTAGTTTCAGGTAGCCTAGTGATATTGTCGTTATCTGTATTAAATTTCATGCATCTAGCTAAATTCGAATGGCCGCCAGTCTGGGTTCAACAAAAAAAATGAAATCGAAAATAAATTTTTTTATGGTTTTTTCAGATTTTTATGTTGAACCCTGACAGGTGGCTGAACGGATTAATCTAGATGCATGAAATTTAGTACATGTAACAAGAATATTACTAGGTTGTTTCGGAAGCATCAAAAAGCCTGTACGGAACGAAATATTTGTGATATCCTATGCAC
The DNA here is from genome assembly GCA_951812925.1 of Calliopum simillimum. NCBI lineage: Eukaryota > Metazoa > Arthropoda > Insecta > Diptera > Lauxaniidae > Calliopum > Calliopum simillimum. Next base: position 8,070,172 of record OX638370.1, read on the forward strand.
TTGGATAGATCTCAAAATAGCAATTAGCGTGATTTATGTCCATAACTCCCTCTTCAATCCCCTAGTTCTTATTGGTTGATTTAAATTATTGTAAGGAATTTCTTTCCCTTTCACCACAGCTCACTGCGTGGGTTCAGAAGTAGTTTTAGTAGAAAAATATAACTTATGATTTTTGATTAAAAAATGTTGGGAACGTTATACATATTTAGTGGCTATGTTCACCATGGTAGATACTTTACTTAGGTAATTTTAAAATGGATTTAGAAACTTGACTGAAAATACTCGAAAAGGGTGATTGCATTTTAATATTTTACCCACTAACTTCTGCTACAAGAAACTTCTTAATATATTTCGTTGGCAACGATATGTTTTTTTTTTGCGGTAGAATTCATCGCCAACAAATATGCACAAGCAACTGGTTTTCCTTCAAAATATCAATGTAAATCCTTCATTTCAAACATTTTCTCTCTGAGGAAATCAAAATTGCATTGATACAATAAAAATAAAGCAAATTTTTACCTTCTTTTCGGGACTGGTTTTTTTGGGATTTTTTTTTTTTTCTTTTCACAAGCAAGAGTAAGTTTTTATGAAAAAAGCACCCTTAAATCAACTTATATACTTGAAAATTGTATTTTTTCACAGCATTTGATGTAAGTTTATGAAATGTGGGCAAATGAGTGGGAGATTTAAAGCAAAAAAAAAGGTGTATAGCTTCGTCGTACGTGGCCATGCCCATATATGGGTGAATGTCACGAATAGCCGAAGAACACCTGTCCCACGGGTGTCAATAATTCAACATGATGGACTTTATTTAAAATTAAACTAATGTAAGCCAAATTTCGTGCATGGGGTTTTTGGCTCGCTTATCATGAATCCGGGGTCGAATTTACTAGATATAAAATGGCTCATCCAAGATGGCGTACAAAATTTTCAAAAATCAATCGATTTATTTGAAATTTGGTATATTGGGGCTTATGAGGTTGCTGATCACAAATCCGAAGTCGAATATACAAAATTAAAGGTGGAGAATACAAAATGGCGGACAAAATTTTCAAAAATCAACCATCATTCATCATCGTAATCAGTGATTCCAAAAACTCATATATACAAAGTTTCAGGAAAATCGTTTGATTTTTTAAAATTTTGACCTTCGTCTTGGATCCGGCATTTTTAACTTTGTAAATGCAACCCCGGATTTGTGACTAGTGACCCAAAAAACTCCCATGCACGAAACTTGATTCACATTAGTTTATTTTTAAATAAAATCCATCATATTGAATTTTTGACCGTCATATTGAAGTATTGAGTATGGAAGGCGTGGTGTAGATTTCAGGGGTTTTTAGGACTACTTATGATTTAGACGGTGAAAACCATCGGTTATTGGACCATTTCAAATTCAAATTTTCATATCCTGAAATTACGGTTTTTCGAGACATTCACCCATATAAGATATGGCCAAAAACGGTAATACCTACTGAAATCCGTAAAATTATCAAAGGTGAGTATTTGCTAGTCTCAGAGCTGATCTCGAACAAAATATAGTCCCAAAGTTTTGCCTGCACAAGTATTTCCAGTGTCCAAAACCAACTAATGTGATATCCAAAAATCAAATAAGTAAGTATGAACCTTCCATCCGCCAGGATCTTATGCGATGATTTCTATCTCTTGTCGCGACTTTCTCGATGCTTTGATTGCCTTTCAGCAACAACCCTTCTCAAGTAGTTCTTGGTCTAAGACGACCTCTACTGCCTTGTGGTTTCCACACAAAGGCCCGGCAGCAGACGGAGAGTACTACCAATCCATCACCACTTATGTAGCTTGAACTTGCATTCAAGCATCTCGTTCCATTTTAGGTGTAACTCGGCGTTTGAGATAGTGCGAGGCCACCAAACCAGTAGTAAGGGATATGTTAACCAAAAGAATTTCCCAAAACGTTGAATCCAATGAAAAACTTTTTGATTTCCGGGTTCTACAAATAAAAGACATAGATAAAAATCAAGAGAAACTTTTATATTTCGACATTTTAGCCCAGGAAAATAAGACGAAAAAAGAGCTTCTGTGCGAAAAAATTCCCAGTGGAAATTTTTCACCGGAATTGTCTTTATTTATGCATGATACACAAACTGTGAAAAGTCCATTGCAAAGTCGTGTGCGCATAAAAAGTTATTAAGGCTCAAAGGTCGCTAAAATCAGTTTTTTGAAAATATCTCGCTAATGCTAACTTTTACAGAAAAATGTTGGTCTCCAATTTTATAGCATAGGAAATTTCCTACAAAAGTACGTTAAAAGTATTTGCGTACAGCTTCTAGTTTAGGAGATCACCCAATTTAAAAAGTTGTTAACAGTTATGATATGAAATACTACCTATGAGTTCATATTAAAATATCTTACTTTTTAAATTGCAATAACTCTTCAATGACAAGTTGTACAAACAAATTTAAAATGCCGTTTGAAAGATAATTTAATTTTCTATATACCGTACAAAATTTTTATTTCGAACGGCTCATGACCTTAAAAATATTCTTGAATAACCGTTAAGGCTTCGAAATTACTGGTTTTTTAAGGATATCTGCGAATTGGTAAGTACTACAATAAAAAGTAATGGAACCAAATTTGTAGAGAATTACAAGATCTACAAAAAATAAGCGATATGTGTCCACATAGAAGTAACCGTATAGAAGATATTCAATAGAAACCGGTTTTTTGGCATTTTAAGGGTTTTTTTGGAATATCTTCTAGACGGTTACTTCCATGTGGACACATATCGCTTAGTTTTTGTAGATCTTGTAATTCTCTACAAATTTAGTCCTATTACTTTTTATCGTAGTACCTACCAATTCGCAGATATCCTTAAAAAACCAGTAATTTCGAAGCATTAACCGTTATTCAAGAATATTTTTAAGTTCATGAGCCGTTCGAAAAAAAAAATTTTGTACGGTATATAGAAAATTAAATTATCTTTCAAACGGCATTTTAATTTTGTTTGTAAAACTTGTCATTGAAGAGTTATTGCAATTTAAAAAGTAAGATATTTTAATATGAACTCATAGGTAGTATTTCATATCATAACTGTTAACAACTTTTTAAATTGGGTGATCTCCTTAACTAGAAGCTGTACGCAAATACTTTTAACGTATTTTTGTAGGAAATTTCCTGTGCTACAAAATTGGAGACCAACATTTTTCTGTAAAAGTTAGCACTAGCGAGATATTTGCAAAAAACTGATTTTAGCGACCTTTGAGCCTTAATAACTTTTTATGCGCACACGACTTTGCAATGGACTTTTCACAGGTTGTGTATCATGCATAAATAAAGACAATTCCGGTGAAAAATTTCCACTGGGAATTTTTTCGCAGAAAATGTCTTATTTTCCTGGGCTATTTTTAAAATTTTGAAAACTTTTTGTTTTTTTTTTTGATTTTAACCTTTTGAAAAGTCTTATTAAGGATTTATAAAGTCTAGTAAAGGTTTTAAAAAGTCTAATAAAGGTATAATAACTTTCAATCGAAAATTAAAAAGTATAAGATATGATCTTTCTCTTCAGAAAGTTAATTTCAAAGTTTAATTAAAACTAAATCCCATTAAAGCAATTAATGTGGCACATACGCGGCAATAAACTGCACTAACACGCACACAAATACACTGTGCTTTGTGGTGACGTTTAACTAAAGCGGCGCCTGTGCAAGTCCTTTTATGGTTCTAGGTATTTTGTTTAATTCATGAATGGCAATGATTCAGATAACATTGCTACGGGCCATTACCGTTGCCATAACAATGTCAGTTTATGTTCGTCGGTGTTGTAGACAACTGGCGCATTGTGGTCAGAATGCATTTCCATTTATGTTAGCAAAGCAATTAACACTGTAAAAAATTAAGAGTTGGAACCTGCATATATGACAACGATTGTGGTCGTATAACAGACACATGTCAATTTAAAAACTTAAAATTTCGCAAGTGAGCTACCTAAGATTTTTTATGTAAAAAAGGATTTAAAAAATTTTTTTTTTAAGCACCTAATAAAACAATAAGCGTAAACCAGGCTATAAAATGGTATTTTTTTTTAGGACCAACATTGCTCATTTATTGTTGAAAATCCCTATTTTAAATAAATAAATTAAGATCTTGGCAACTTCTACACCACTGAAAAAATTATAAAATATATGTATCTAAAAGTCTACTAATAATATCACATAAAGAAATTTTGGTAATCAATTTTGGCTCAAAAGTTATTAACAATTAAGTGTAAAAAGTAACTCTATTTTCAGTAGTAGAGAAAAACAAGGCAATTCACGCAAAAAGTATCAAATAAACTCAGTGTGCCAGACGGTTCATATCTCCGTTTTTTTATCCGTTACGGATGCGTTACTGATCCGTTTGCAGGAGAAATTTCAAAAAAAAAAATTCGGATAAAAAAGCAGAGATATAAACCGTCCGGAACACTGGGAAATATCAAATATCAAAGTATCAACTCAAATAAAAAATACGTGTGAATTTTGTCAGAATTTTCTGAATCATTTTATAATTTTTCAAAAATTGGTCAAAAAAAAAATTAAATGTTCCAAAAAATTACAAACAAAACTCACACATATTCCTTAGACGATTCTTCTCATTTTATGCCAATAAACATTTTTTCGTAAAATGCCTTGTTTTTCTCTACTACTGAAAAAAATGTTGCACGGCACACAGTATTGTTAATAGCTTTTGAACGCAAATCGATTACTACAATTTTTTTCTGGAATATTGTTTGTAGACATGCGTTGAGTGTCCACATATATTTTATATTTTTCTCAGTGGTGGAGAAGTTGGTAAAATCTTAATTTATTTATTTGAAATAGAAATTGTGAGGATACAAATCGGAACCTTCAATTACGTCCACATCTTTTTAATAGTTACTTGTATTTAAAGTATTAATATTAAGAACTAATTAAGGTTAAAATAAGCAATCTATTTCTAGATATATTATTAGTAAGTTTAGTAAGTAGATAGTTTTAAGACAATCGCATCCAAAAGGCTTGACGAACTACCGTGCAACCGCTTGATAAACAGTTAGACGAGAATTGCATGACTATCGCATGCAGCAGCAACTCTGGTCCCGAAACAGTGAGTGCCAACTGTCAAGTCTTATCAATAAAAGGAAACAGCTGATAGTGGTTGTAAACAGAATGGTGGAATGTAAGTTCCGGCAATGGCATCGTTCTCTAGTAACCCAACCGTGTTCTTCAAATATTTCAACCATTCGTGGATGAAACTGAGACTTTCAAGCAAAACCCAGTACATAAGTATCAGTGGAAAGTGATTATAGCCTTAGGTTTTGTTTTCTGAAGAATTTCCTGACCAGACCCGAAAATGTAGCGGTGACGCGGGCTCTTGTGAATAAACAAGACAGACAAGGACAGGTTAGTAGAGGACAACGGGGAAGCAGTGGTGGCACGACTCATGGATCGGTTGCTATTCACGACTTACAGATATTCTCATCATCCATACTTACCCCATTTGTCACCCGTATTACTAAGCTTGTATTTTAATATATCTTAAGAGTACTTTTCAGGCAAAATATAAACAGTGAATTAAAATTGTGAAATAACACAAGGAAAATTGTGAAGTGTTTCTTTCCTTGGCGGGGAAATACGGTTGCGGTTCGTTACAGGATTTCCAAAAGTAAATGAAAAATGTTGGTCCAAAAAAAATAAAAAAAAAATTGTTATTGCCTGATTTAATATTTTACTAGTTGCTCTCGTTGTTTCTTTCCACCACATTTACGGAGTGCTGGAATTTTTTTTTTGTAATAATTTTCGCTTAAATGTTGCCAAAATACCTTGCTTGCTTTTGGGCTTGGAATGTCTTGTGTTTATGCGAGACTTCAGCACAATAGAGACCATGTAAATGATTCTTTCTGTTGAATGTTTTTGCAGTGTATAATGCTTTTCGTGCTTGGTGGCTCTTTTTTTCTAAATGTAAGTTCCGTGCAATCATGAGATTTCATTTCACTTGTCCTACATTTTGGAAAAGGTCTAATTCAATGCTTTTCCAATTTAACTCGAATTTTCGAAAACTATATTGGTTTTGTTAGTCAATCCCATACACTTTTTTTAATGCTTTTATGCAATAGGTTGTAGTGGATTGTTTTTATTACTCAGTGAAAACTTTTATAGCATGTTATACAGTGTTAAACAAGTTTTTATGGTTTTTTCTAAATCATCAATACTAACTAGATTCACAGCTCTGCCTAAAGTTTTGTTGACTGTAATTTAAATACAATTTATTTGTTTACTTTCATCTCCCCCACTCAATTGGTCTATCAATTTCTCCAAATTTATGCAAATGTCAATCAATCAATGAGCATCCATAAGGTTAACAGCAGGTGAACAACATTCACATAACGATGTCAACGTTAATTTGTTTTGTCATTTTGATTTGATTTTTCTTCTTGATGGACTTGGTTTCTTTTAGGTTTTTGTACGTTCAATTACATTGATTTTTTTGTTTTGATTGAAGGGTCATTTTCAAGCACATAAGTGTGTTACAATTTCAACATAGTTTTTGGAAAAATTGAGCAATTTTCGCAGAATTTAAAATGAATAATATCAAAATTAAATCTTAATCTAAACTTCAATTGAAATAAATATCTAAGTATAAGATTATAATCTAATGCTTTAAATGCTTTAACAATTGTAAAATTTATAAAATTTTAAAAACACTAAATCACTTAAATCATATCTATACCAATAAGAAACTCAAGAAATTTATTTATTATTTATTATTAAATTCAAAGAAATATTTCATATTTTGCTCAAATGAAATAGACACAAACTGACTTGAATGCGGTCAGATTCAATTTAATTGGTCAGACAAACCACAAATAAACTACAATATCAATTTTATATGAAAGCACAATCTTTACGATTGTGTTATGATGACGCAACTATTGTGAAACACTTGGAAAACTCTACTCGAGAGAGAAAACAAATAAAAAGAAATAAAGTGAAATTCCATATATTGTAGTATTCTATAGATGGATGGGGATGTTCAATGCATTCCATTATTTTGTCCAAACAAATAAAATGCCATAATTGGAGAGTAACAAGAACAAAAGCGTGTGGTAACAAAAGCAATAAATTGAAATATCATATATATTTTATTGTGCTAAAAATAAAAAGATATGTATTTTCAATAGATGTAGGAAAAATCAAATTATTTTTATGAAATTAATTGCTCGGAAACTATTGTTGTTACCACATGTTGGCATATTTTTAAAACTATTGATATTTTATTGTGAATTTGCACTTTTGATATTAAAAAATATTAAACATGTTTTACAAACAGTATCGAAGAAATTCAAAACTTTAAGATATACAGGTATTAAAAAGAAAAAAAAAAATTTAGGAATTTTTACTTGGATGATTGAAAATTTTGTATAAGACTAAAAACATATAATAATGTTGAAAAGCACGGAATCCTGCTTAGGTCGACAATAACAACTTAACTGACTGGATTGACTGAACTGATTGATCTGCATGAACTAACTAGACAAAATAGACGAACTAGATGAACTAAACGAAATATACGAGCTATACAACCTCGACGAACTAGATGAACTAGACGAACTAGAGTAACTAGACGAACTAAATGAACTAAACGAACTTGACGAGCTAAGCGACCTAGATAAACTCGACAACTAGATGAACAAAACGGACAAGATGAACTAAACGGACAAGATGAACTAAACGAACTAACCGACCTGAACAAACTAGATGAAATAGACGAACTAGACAATTAGATGAACTAGACGTACAAGATGAACTAGATGAACTAAACTATACTGACTAACTAGACTGACTAGACTGACTTGATTGAATAGGCAAACTAGACTGATTAAACTGACCAGATGAACTAGACTTATTTAACTGTGTGGACTGACTAGACTAACAAGACTGACAAGACAGACAAGACTGACAAGACTGACAAGACTGACAAGACTGACAAGACTGACAAGACTGACAAGACTGACAAGACTGACAAGACTGACAAGACTGACAAGACTGACAAGACTGACAAGACTGACAAGACTGACAAGACTGACAAGACTGACAAGACTGACAAGACTGACAAGACTGACAAGACTGACAAGACTGACAAGACTGACAAGACTGACAAGACTGACAAGACTGACAAGACTGACAAGACTGACAAGACTGACAAGACTGACAAGACTGACAAGACTGACAAGGCTGACAAGACTGACAAGACTGACAAGACTGACAAGACTGACAAGACTGACAAGACTGACAAGACTGACAAGACTGACAAGACTGACAAGACTGACAAGACTGACAAGACTGAAAAAACTGACAAAACTGACAAGACTGACAACACTGACAAGACTGACTATACTGACCAGATGAACTAGACTTATTTAACTGTGTGGACTGACTAGACTAACAAGACTGACAAGACAGACAAGACAGACAAGACTGACAAGACTGAGAAGACTGACAAGACTGACAAGACTGACAAGACTGACAAAACTGACAAAACTGACAAGACTGACAAGACTGACAAGACTGACAAAACTGACAAAACTGACAAGACTGACAACACTGACAAGACTGACTAAACTGACAAGACTGACAAGACTGACAAGAATGACAAGACTGACAAAACTGACAAGACTGGCAACACTGACAAGACTGACTAAACTGACCAGATGAACAAGACTGACTAAACTGGGTGGACTGACTAGACTAATAAGACTGACAAGAAGATCCCAAAACGGTGAAAATGACTTTAAGAAGATCCAAAAAAAAAAAATTATGGTGAAAATGGTGAAAAATTCATATATAGGTGTTTTACTGAAATATCGTTGTGGATGCTGACATGACTAATTTAAATGGTATTATTATGCCCTTATACACTTTTTTAGTGGAAAGGAAAGAACCAATAGGCCCTTTAAAGATACCGCAGAAAAACAAATGTTTTCGTCAAGTGTCGGTGGTAAGGTGGCACGGTGGTTTTTAAAAAATTTTAACTTTTTGCAATACCACCCGCGATTTTTTTCAGGGATAATGCTGGGGGACCCTTCTAGTATCTAAATCCGCAAACCGCGAAATCGAACGTCCAGCCGTTTTTTTTTTTTCGACCTTTTAGTTTTTTTAACGATTTTTGAGTATGTCTCGGTGTGTATATACATATTATGTACACATATATATGTATATAAGTACATATATATACTTGTGTATGTATATATGGGCTAATCCTGTGTTGCGAACGTTACATTCGTACGCATATTTTTTAATCCTGAAGACGCTCTGAACGTTAAATTCGAATTTTACCTGGAGTAGTATGTTACCCTTTGAGAGTACTTTCAAAAGGCATTTAAAAATATTTCCTGGCTTGTATCAGTTACGATATAATCGTGCATAAAGTGCTGTTCGAACGTTACAAAAAACAGAAGTCGTTGTGGAGATCGATGTACATTTTCAAAATTTTTAGCAAATTTTGCAGTATAAACGAAAAAAGCAAAATCCTCCAAAGAAAGAGGAATATTTGAGCATATCGAAACTGCTTTTGAAAGAACCAAAGAGTCCTTCGTTCGTTCAAAAATTTAGCTTTTATGTGTTGCGCACGTTACGCTGCGAACGTTACAATTTTTATTATGTATATACATTAGCTAAAGCAAAGTGGTTCAGTGTCTTTTTAACTACCTTAAACACAATATATTCACTTGGTTTATTTGTGGGAGAGGTTATAAAGAAGCGCAAGGCACACAACAGTAAAATGTTCCTTGTGACTGCCTCTAACGTGGTAAATACGATGTCATGGCTTATCCACTAAATCGATTTTTATGAAACTCCGATAGAAGATAGAACCCCAACAAACAATGTTAAAAATTTTGGTTTTTAGTATGTGCTGTTACGCTCCTAGCGGTAAAATGCACATGCATGGCTAAAACACTGCACTGATTACACAGTCCTGAAATAAAAAAAAGTATGAGATCAGAGTAAGTAGGTGACTGTGATAGATTTTTGCTCGCTGAAGCCGAATATGACCACCGATTTGCTCCATCACGTCTGAGATCCGAGTTATCCTTGATTTAAAGTGCATGAAACGCTATTTTCAGATATATGGTGTACATCCTGAAAGCAGTCTAGTTCACTTTTAAAAGTGGCATTGAATAACACTGAGCTTCTTCTTTTAAGCGTACTTTTCATTTTTTATATTGAATCATCAGTTTCCGAGATATCATCGATTGAAGTAAAGGTATCGCTAATCCCTTTAAAGGACTATATTCAATTTGTATACTTTTACTTTAACGGATGATATTTCGGAAACTAATGATCTAATTAGAAAAGTTAAAAGTTCGCTTCAAAGAAGAAGCTCAGGGCTATTCAATGCTGCTGTCAAAAATAAACTAGACTACTTTCAGGATGTACGCCATATGTCTTAAAATAGAGTTTCTTGCATTTTAAATCAAGGATAACTCGGATCTCAGACGTGATGGTGCAAATCGGAGGTCATATTCGGATTCAGCGAGCAAAAATCTATAACAGTCACCTACTCTGATCTCATACTTTTTTAACTTTTTTAAAAACGCAGGACTGTGTTATTAGGAAAATTGAAATGGAAAAACTATCTTAGGAAGCGTTTTAAAAATTTTGTTGTTTTTTCGTAGGCGGTGCCATGCCTCTAGCGGTAAAATCTGCTGTCACGGCTGCACAATTGCAACAATTTTTAGAAAATTCGGAACAAAGAAGGAATCTAACAACCCTTGGTATAAAAGTGTACAGTATTGTACCGTGGAGGATCCAAGATTTATCTATTTTATTCTTACAATAGCTTTTAAATAATTTCATTAATTTTAATTTTCCGTTGCGAACGTTACACAAGTTTATATTAAAATAACTTAGTACTTCGTCATAATTTAAAAATTTTTTTTTTCTAAGCTTAAAGCGCAGCATCAGCTTTGTTTAAAATGCTAGAAGGTTCTAAAAAAAATTTATACTTTATTCCTATATATTTATAAAACCTTTTTTTCTGTTGCGAACGTTACAAAAAATAGACTTTATTTTCTTAGCATTATTTTTTATCTTCCTGTGGAGCGTCCAAAGTTTTTCTTTCATCAAATTGTGAAAAATTGATGCGAAAAAAGTAAATCAAAGAATGCAGCACACAATGGTTGTTTTGAGCTATATTATGAACAGCCGAACAACACGTATATTTCGAAAAAAAAAATAAAAATAAAAAAAACTGCTAGGTAGAGGAAGTTTAAGGACTGATTTTCATACTAGCGATTGCCGGATACAATTTTTCTGTTGATATTTTTAAGAGTATATATATGGCCCATTATTCAATAAATTAACAAAAGAAGAAGAAGCAACTTTAAAATTTTTCTCTGGGTTGACCATTTTTCGGATATGCCCATATGTGAAATATATATATATGGATATATATATACATACATACATACATACAAATAAAAGGTATCGTTTCCGTACCATTTATTTTAAAAAAAAAATCGATTTTTTCGTATTTAAGAAAAACACAAACAAAAACCGGAAATGAAAGTAGTCATTCCAGATGTGATTTTTGATGCTTAATCCAATTCCGGTATTAAAATTGCTCTATTACGTCCGGACTTTGAGATATCCTTACATGTATGTTTAAAGGACACCATTTTTTTCCTATTTTTGAAGTTATATAACAAGATAAGGTAATCTTATGCCGTAAAATCTGGTGTGACAGTTAATAGCCCTAGTTTTTTCCTTGAAAACTCAATCAAACCGATAACGATATCTTTTTTTTTGTCGGAGATATCTTTGCCTAAAAAGTTAAAAAAGTGCAAAAACACGATTTTTGGCTATATTGGATGTTATATGCAGGACACACAAAATTTTTTTGGGAATTTCTATTACCAGAAGCATTTGTTACTTTCTTTTGGCTTTAAATTGAGCTATCAAATGTTTATCTGCAATATTTCTCTGCAAAGTTATGTTGACTTTAAAATCACACCATGAAACTTAAAGCGAAAAATCTCGGTTTTCGGCTATATTTGAGGTTGTATACAGTACGGACAAATTTCGTCTGCTCTTTTTTACTAACCGAAGCATTTAAAACCATTCTTTATCTGCAAAATAAGGTATCAAGAGGTCTCTTGTGATATATACATATATATGTGTACATAATATGTATATACTCACCGAGACATACTCAAAAATCGTTAAAAAAACTAAAAGGTCGAAAAAAAAAACGGCTGGACGTTTGATTTCGCGGTTTGCGGATTTAGATACTAGAAGGGTCCCCCAACATTATTCCTGAAAAAAATCGCGGGTGGTATTTGAAAAAGTTAAAATTTTTTAAAAACCACCGTGGTGGCATACCACATTGCAAAAAATATCGGCATGGATTGGTACAAAAAATGCATACTTGGCAAAAGAGCAACAAGGGCTAGAAATTACGTCACGTAGCCGTCTAAGTCTGCAAAACAATTGATCTGACATTGACATTGATTTGTTGAATTTGTGTGAGTCAATGCTTCCAAAATAAATTAATTTGGTTATCTTCTCCATTTGACTGCGTTTATTTTTATATTTTCCTATTTTTAGCCAATTTTCTAAAGGTGCCCACCACTGACCCAAATTTTTTTTTTTGTCAAAATTATCACTTCACTATTTTTTTTTATATAATTTTTCCAACTGAAGAAATAAATTTACTTTATTCACCAGTAGTTAGCTAAGGTCTCTAGCTTTCCATTTATATGTCTGTAAAATATCAATATCAAAAGTTATGAGTCCAAAACAAAAAGGTGCCCACACCTGACACTATTTTCCTACTGTTAAAAGGTATTTTTTAATTTTAATATATTCTTCCTACATTGATGCATTTTTCATTTAATTTTTTGGGACATTAGTTATTAAACTATTGTTGACCAAACAAGTCAATCCCGAATAAAATCTCAAATATGAAGCAAATCAAGCATAGCGCTGTTATAAATTTCATTACCAAGTAGTAAAATCTGTTCAAACAATACTGTCCGTGTCCGTGTCTGAGTAAAACAGTGTCTTACAACTGGCAAAACCTCTTTATGCAAGGCAGGGACTCACTTGAATATGACTCATCATGAGAGCTGATCAAAGTGTTCACTCCGAAAACATTTACTACGTCCAAAAATTAATATTAATAATATTGTACATACTTTTTTTGTCAATTTTTCGTCAATGTTTTGCAGACCGGTTTTTTACGTTCTTGAATTTTAATGACTATTTTGAAAAAAGTTTTCGCAAAAGTGCAACATTTAATTGAAATATGTGCTGATTTCGTGAATCCGATTTTTTGATTAAGAGTTGCACTTTTAGATTAAGAATATCCCTCTATTTTTATAACTTGGTTATCAACGTCACATAAATTGAATGAGTTAATAAAATTAATGCAATTTTTAGTAACCACTGTTTTTTCTTATAACCACGCTAAGGACATTATACCCCAAAAACTCAAATCAAAAACATCTGTTGGGAGCATAGACCGGAAGCGCCTCTGGCGGCGAAAATATGAATTTAGAGACGGTCAAACATTTTACTTAAATTAAGTTTTTAAGATGACCCTATCACAAATATTGTGTACTCCACAGTTTTTTTTCGGGTCGAAAGGGTCAAGACACTGTCTAAGCAGAGTAATATAAATCACAACTCATCAGCTCTATTCTTGAGCATCAAGGTTAAATTGACTTTTGTTTTTAAGTCCTGTTATCAACAGCTTGTTTATGGCATCTTTATCCTTTTCTCTCATTCATTATAGCAACCTTGTAGTATTTGCCATTAAAAGTTCTTAATTATGTGGCCAAAGCAATAAATTTTAAATAACCAAGAGCACATAATTCTATTGACTGTCCCGCCATGTAATGCAATTTATTTAAGCCAGAAATGAATGAAAATTATACAAAATAAATTAAGTAAAAAACAGAGAAATGGAAAATTAAATTTACATCATAATCAAAATGCGCTCAAGTGCTGTCAATCTATTGAAATGTAATGAATCTTTTGTGGATCGCATATTTCTGTTAAAAGCAAAATTTTCAAATATTGCAGACACATCTACACAATTAATTTGCATTTAATGAAGTGAAATTATTTTTAATGGAAATTCACAAAAAATAAGAACAAAAAATACTTAATAGTAAGAGGAACAGTATTTCATATTTTTGCTTTGATAAAAATCGACTTTTCAAAAGCAATAACATTTGCTTTTGAGTAGGAAATAAATTTATTTTGCGAGAAGTTGCAAATTTTATCCTTCTTTTTAATAAAAGTTACAAATTGCTTTCAATTAAATTATGAAATTTTTGGAAGAGTAGTGAAAGTTTAGCTTTGTTCCCTGTTAACTGTTAACATAACTTGATAACAGTGAGCTTTTGTCACATTAGAGCTTTGCACTGTTACAAATTTTTGGTTTGTGCACAGACTAGGCAACAATATTTTTACAGTAAAAAGTTTCTAAAAAGGATATCTAAGGATTTAACATTTTGGGACAAATCAATGTTGAATAGCATTTTCTTTTTACTGACTTATAAACTTGATATAGCAACAAAAAACAATGAATGCTGTTGTTAACAGCCTTTAAGCAGATTGCTGATTGCTGTAAATTTTACGAAAGACGGATGTTTAATAGCCGTATGTTTAATAGTCTAATAAATAATAGCGCATTTTGTCAATGCAAAAAAGCTCACTGAATGCTTTTATATTTTGCATAAGCTGCAAGCAAATGACAGTCAAAAGCTTTTACGCACAAAAGCTGAAGTATCCGCGGGCATACGCAGCGAACATCAGTAGGGGAGGGGGGCTAGTGTGGACAATTTTTATATAATTATATATGTAAATATATCATTTTTGTAATAAAGTAATTTTTAGCGACTACTTATACCTCTTGCCTTCATAATTGCATCAATAGTTATGACTTTTTATTTTCATAAATGCACTATTAAATTATTTTAAAAAGAGCTTACATTTGATTTAACTGGGGGCTAATGTGGACACCATAAGAAACTTGATAATTCATACAAAAACGTTAAGAAAGAGTTCAGATACATGTTTATTCAAGAAAATAATGATGTAATACACATAATAATACAAATAAAAAATTAACTGCTATCCCATGTTGTATTTGGAGAAATTTATATCAAACTTCATATAACTTGCTGATCGAGATGTTCCCGGCAGTTGTTGTGCTTGTGGCAGCTTTGCCGCTATTTCATTTCGGTGAATTTGACTGGTATCCGGTAAATCGGGATACGTGAATCTGTCGTTCTTTCTTTTTAGTAACATACTTTCTTGGAACGGCTTTTAGAAATGGTCTGACGATTTCTGTAGTCATTTCAGCTGCTGCGGACATGTCCACACTAGCCCCATTTCAATTGTCCACACTAGCCCCTTCATGTCTTTTTAAACAAAAATACTTTTTTTTAACATTGCGGTAAAGTTCTTTAAAAATAATTTCAATGGTTTAAATAAACACTATTTTAAGTTGTATTATCTATTAACACTACAGCAGAAGAATAATGAGTTTAAAAGTATCACTGAAATTACGAAACAACAAAAAAATTACTTTTTGCTGCGTAAAACACGTTCGGTCACGTAATCATGGAAAGCTGAACTGTCAAGAAATGAATTTTTTTTTTGATGATGCAGAGTGCAAATACCAACTTGAAAAAAATAAAACAGAAACAAAAAATTCAAAACGGCGCGAGAATTTGAACTTGTCCACACTAGCCCCCAGTCCACACTAGCCCCCCCTCCTCTACTCTTAAATGTTCAAAGCTTTCAGTGTTTTCTATGCTCATAAGACTGAACTGCTTCTGTTTAGTAGAAAATATAAAATTTCTATAGGGGATCTACAAATCAAAGGAGGTAGGTTAGAGTACCCAGCTAAAGTTTATCTCATAGAAACTGTTTTTAAAGAAAAATTCTATAAAGGACCAAACATTAAACAAACATAAAGCTTTTATCTCTTTACTCCTTACATCTGTAAGAATTTCATTTGGAGGACCCAAAAATCTTCTCTGACTCAATATGAATGCGTAGTGTGGCTGAGATTAACACCACACTTAAAGTGTAAGACTTTTTCCTAGAGAAATATATGGGTGATTCTCAGATAACTCTACTTTTGCGTTTTAAAGGGCAGTTTATAAACGAAAACAGTTTTTTTAAAAATTATAGTCACAAACGTGGCACTCGGCACTCGCAGGTAGTGCATTTTATTTTATGCATGAAACAATTTTTTTGTAGGATTTGCATACATGACCCCAAATTCTTTCGGAAAAATCTTGAACTCAAGCGCGTGCTTTACAATGAGTGATAAACTACAAAAATGTCACAAACGTGGCGCATCAAAAATGTCACAAACGTGGCACTTTTTATCAGTTTGCAAAAAAACATATTTTCATATAAAATTGAGTATACAGATGTTTAGTTGAAGGCTATTAATTATGTTTTTAATACAAAAATTTTTCTACACCATCAGAATCCTGAGTTATCCTTGCTCAAAAGTGAAAAAATCACTGTTTTGACATCAACTTAAAGCTATAGAACAAAAACAACAACAAGTAAAATTAATTTTTGTCAATGGATTCAGACAGCCAAACTTATTGTCAACAAGACATAATTTACCGTTTTTCAATTAGATTCCCAGTTTCCGAGGTATAATCGTTTAAAATAAGGATATCTTTCGATAACATACAAAGGATTTTTCGAGACCGAAAAGTTAAAAAAAATCAAGTTTTATTATTTTTATCAATAACATATTTAATTACAAAAATTTTGAGACCTTGCAGACCATAATCGCATGAAAAATTACAGTTCTATGCTAGATTTAGTGAATAAGCCTACTAAACTACATACTGCTTTGCAAATTAACAGAATCAAAATTTCATCTGTTCATTCACTAAATCTACAATAGAGCTTTATTTTTTCATCCGATCTAAGTCTGCAAGGGTCTAAAATTTTTGTAAAAAAATATGTTTTTGATAAAAATAATAAAATTTACCATTTTTGTTAATTTTTCGGTCCAGAAAATCCTTTGTGTGTTATTGAGAGGTATCCTTTTTTTAGAAGCTTATAACTCGGAAACTGGGAATCCAATTGAAAAGTGGTAAATTATGTCTTGTTGATAATAAATTTGGCTGTCTAAGTCCATTGACAAAAATTGATTTTACTTGTTGCTGTTTTTGTTAAATAGATGTCAAAACTGTGATTTTTTCACTTTTGAGCAAGGATAACTAAGGATACTGATGTAATAGAAAAAAATCAAGATCAGATTCGTAATTAGGAGATCCTAATCCACCGTAAACGGCTATAAAAACAGAGGACAGGAAACCATAGTTGATCTTTAGGGCGGTAGGGTATAAAAAAAATGGATCACCGGAGACATGACACTGTTGCAAAATTAGTCTTGAAGTGTAAATTTGTCATTTGATACAATATATCTCTCATCAAAACGCTTCAAAACCATAATTTTTCCATATTGTGGCTAAAATGTCACAAACGTGGCAATTTAGTCACAAGCGTGGCAGCAATTTCTTAATTTCGACCTCAAAGCCGTAAATTCACACTTGTAGTTGATCTACTTAAAAGGTGAGTTTCAAGAGTGTGTTTCCACAAGATAGCATGAAGAAACTTGCAAAAATCCAAAAAAAATTATCAGCCAATTTTACAACTCGAAAAAGCACACAACTCGAAAAGCACAAAAGAATCACCCATATGTGTTTTACAGGTAGTCAAAGCGCTTTCAATTCTTTCATTCTAAGCATGCTTAAAGTCTCAAAGTTCTGGGATAGCCTAAGTTAGAAAAGATGATTTGTGTGCTCACTAAACACTCTTTTCTCAACATTTGTCATAGTATGGTGCAATTATATGGTACTAGTGTTAAGTTTTGTTTTGCATTTACTTCACAAAATACTATATTTATTGTACCTCATTTTGAATTCTTCAAAAATGTCCTTTTAAAATGATGCACTCAGGATTTCCTATTTTTTTTTCTTTCCTTAAGCCAACATGTAATTTCCGGTTCTATTTCAAGTTTATTGTGCTATTGTAGTGCTGCATAGATTAAAACGGAAGTAATATTTAATAATTGCAGCTTGAATGCATATGAGCGCCATTGCGAAACAAAGGATTTTATGCAAAACACATGCAAAACCAAAAAAAAAAAAAAAAAAGCTAAAATAACATGCATTTTGTATGAACAGGAGAATGTGTGAAGCTTAATATTAAAGTGTGTTCATGTTTGTGGCTGTGTGTGTGTGTATTTGTCAAAATGTCATATGATTGTATAAATACTTGGCTGCATGGTACATAACCGGTAGGAAATTATTTTATTCAATGATATTGCACTCTACTGTATTTGTAATAATTTTCTACTACTACCTTATCCTACTAAGTTTGCAACTAAATACTTCTACTCTTTTCACTAGTACTTTTTTTCAGTACTACTATTACTTTTTCTCCTAATCTTTTTTATTCTATTTATACTAAAACTATTTCAACATACATACTACTTTTTCTACTACTATTTTCCTACTACTATTTTTCTACTGCTATTTTGTACTACTATTTTGCTACTACTATTTCTCTACTATTATTTTTCTACTACTATTTTTCTACTACTATTTTTCTACTACTATTTTGTTGCTACTATTTTTCTACTGCAATTTTTTTACTACTTTTTCGTACTCCTTTTGTGTATTAATTTTTTTATAATTTGTTCCTTTACCACTTTTTCTCCCACTCTTACTATTTTTACAACTATTTCTACCTACATACTTCTCTTTCTGCAACTATTTTCTACCACCATTTTTTTACTACTTGTTTCTAAAACTATTTTTTTTTTGTTCCACTATTACTTTAGCTATTTGAACGGTTTCATCTATAAATTTCCTTTAACACTTTTACTCATATCCCCACTTTTTCTACTACTTTTTCTATTTTACTATTTTCTACTTCTATTTTTTCTACTAGTCTTTTTTTCTACTACTCTTTCTACGCGAAATTAAAAATTTTTTCTTACAACGCTTTCATATAATATACTCTACTTTTACTTTTTCTACTTATCCTTTTCCTACGATTTATTTTTCGCCTACTTCTTTTTCTACAACTATTTTTATACCCTACACCCAGGGTATATTCACTTTGTCCTTCCGTTTGTAACGCAGAGAAGGATGCGTGGCAGGTATAGAAAAGTATATATATTCTTGATCAGCGTCACCTCCTGAGTCGATATAGCCATGTCCGTCTGTCTGGCTGGCTGGGTGGCTGGCTGGCTGGCTGGCTGGCTGGCTGGGTGGCTGGCTGGGTGGCTGGCTGTGTGTTGAAATACATTTTTTGGGAAAACTGAGCAAGATAATTCAATGAAATTTGGTACACTGCCTTCGTCGTCAAAGTTAGCTCGGGGGATTGAAAATGAGCAAAATCGGCCAACGGACACGCCTACCGCCCATACAAAAATTATATTCAAAATGCAATTTTAGGAGTATTTTTCACGACAATGCAACCACAATACATATAAGTACTACGAATTGTAAGCGCAAGCTCTGATAAAAATTTGAGCGAATTCGAACAAGAGGGCGTGGCACCTCTCATATAAGCAAAAGCTTCAAAACGCTATTCGAACCAAATTTGACTCAGACACTTAGAATTATAAATGAAAGGTCTCAGCAAAATTGGGTGAAATCAGACAAGGGGGCGTGGCACCTCCCATATAAGCAAAAGATTCAAAATGCTATACTGAAAGAGTTTTTTGAGATAATCCAACTAAATTTCACTCTGACACTAAAAACTATAAATGCAAGCTCTGAATAAAAACTGGGTGTACTCGGACAAGAGGGCGTGGCACCTCCCATATAAGCAAACTTTTCAAAATACTGCAGTGTAGGGTATTTATTTTTTGGCCAGGCCAAAATTTACACCCTTACTAGTTTTAATTACTTTTCTACTACAACTTTTTCTTCTTCTACTTTTACTTTTTTCACCAGATTTTTTCCTACTACTATTCTCTCTACGCCAAATTATAAATTTTCCCGCAGTTTTTTTTCTGCTACTACTATTTTATCTAATAATTTTTCTACTAAGCCTACCAAGTTATACTACATCTAAATATTTGTACCTACCACTTTATCTACTACTATTTTTTCTGCTAAAACTTTTTCCACTACTATTATCACTACCATTTCAACTGTTTATCTATTATATGTTTCTTTACCACTTTACATCCCACTTCCTACTTCTACTTATACCTTTTCTACTACTAGGTACATTTTCTACTACTATAAGTTCTGCTACTGCTTTTTTCAGTAGCTGATTTTCTACTAGTAAGCTTTCTCAGCGAAATAACATAGTTTTCCGTATTAGTTTTTCTATTACTGCTATTTCAACTACCTACTGGGTACTATTTCTACTATTACTTTCTCCACTTTAGCTTTTCCCACTGTTGATACTACAACTGCATATTTCTTACTTCTACTTTTTCTTTTCCGATTTTTTAAAATTTTTTCTACTACTATTTTTTAAAAATTTTCTACTACTACTTTGTACTTTTTTTCTACTATTATTTTTTACCACTTTTCTACTACTATTTGTAATAATTTTTCCACTAGGTACTATTTTTTACTACCTTTTCGACTGCTGTTTTTTACTACCTTTTCTAATGCTGCCACTGCTGCCATTTTAACAGTTTTATCTATATTTTTTTCTTTTAGCGCTTTTACTAACACTAGCAATATTTCTACTACCACTTTTTCCACCCTTAATTTTTCTACCACTATTTTTTCTACTCGGACCCTTAATGTGCGCATTAACGCATAAGTGTTTCCTGTATTCCTGTCATAGCTGCATACATTGTGCCACAAGTTTTGTCATACACACACACTAACACATTTGTATAAAGCTGCTTAAGTTTAAGCGCTGACAGGACGCGTTCAAAGAGTCAACAGCAGGCAGACATGCAAATAAGTTGCATAGAGAGAGACATGCAAACAATGAAACTACATATGCATTAGCTATCCCTTAGCAGCATATTGTTAAAAACTTTTGCCATCGGTTGACTGTTAAAGATACATATCTTATTTGCAACACATTGCTAATGCATAGTAAAAGCATTCGTTCTTTAGAGTTCTTAGAGCAAAAAGTTTGAAAATTTTATAGCTTTTGGCAGGCATTTTATTTCTTTAACTTTTTCTACCTTTAGTTTTTCTCTATCATATGCTGTTGGGGTAAAGGATCTCATTTTAGTTAGATTTTTTGAAATTTTCCTTTTAATTTGTACTTAGTCCTTTTCATGTATAATGAAAAAATCAATGAGCTGTAAAAATCTGCTGATTTAAGAATAATGAAGCTCAACCTTGATATCTTAAATGGCCATTAATTTTCATTTTTTCCTTTGCATTTTATTTTTATAACATTTTTTCTCTGTCTTAGTACAAAAAAAAAGGCACATTAAGGATATCAAGTTTGGCCTTCGTACAATTTATCGTTTGAATATTTTTAACCCTTTTGTTTCGATTAGTTACGTATATATGTTGCTAAACAGTTAATGAATCGATTTCGAGCAATAAAATACATTTTCATTATAAGTATTTTGAAATTAACTTCAACCCATTTCGTACTGTTTTCGTAATAATGGGCATATTTATCACTCAATTGTCTTTTCTAACATATTGAAAAATGAGACAAAATATTTAATATGAAAACTAAAGACGGAAATTTGGCAACTTTAGATTGAACTTGTCGAAATAAAGTCAAAAAATATGACAGAAATATTGAAAAGTTTTACATCTTGCCGTTGCTAGTTTTTTGTTTTTGTTTTTTTCAGATTAAGTTGTCAAAAGTCAGAACTTTGTTTGGCTTGGATGTATGTAAAAAAAGCAAGAAAGTTTAACTTAAATCATACAAAAATTCTATTCAAGTAACAACCCACACTTCATTTGGATTTTGCTTATTTTTTTTTTTTGTACGTAAGAGTAAAGACTCTTCCATTTTTTATGCCTTCAAACCACGTACAAAACTTTTGACTTTTAACATCAGACTTCCGTTTGCGCCTTTTGTCTCAATTTTGACGCTACTCGCAGCAGCGTTCACACTTTGAACACAATGTGTTTTATTTCCATTTGTTTTGTTACTTTTGGTTATTTTTTAACTTTTGTTGTTTTCTTATACTTTTATTTTTTTCTTCGTATTAATTTTAAAGGATATTAAAAATAATTCCATATTGAACAGAAATACGCTTTTGATAATAGCACGCTGTGTTTCCTGTTTTCATTCAAAGTTTACTTTATTTAATTTGTTACAGCACTCAAATTTATCACAACTCAGTCTTTAGTCATCCCTTTTCTAAGTAAGAATGCTAAGTAGATAAAAGAATAATGAAGAATTTTGTAAGGGTTTTGCAAGAATGTTATACAGAGGTTCTGTTTTTAAGTTTATTAGAAACAATATAACATGCGTACTGTAGTTACATCTGATTGCGTAATGTGGTTATTTCTCGTTGATTCTCGCAATAGCTTTATGTTATGAAAATGTGTTTGTAGTCGCCTTGTTCGCACTGAGATAGTGTGCCAATCAATAACGATTTTTAACTGGTTGCTTCTACTAGTTGTTTTCGCTTTTCGTAGCAAAATAAATCACAACAACGAGTAGACAGCACAACATTCTTGACTTTTCTCAATAGTTCTATAGTGAAAAATGAGTTGCTGCTGTGATAGATTATTCAAAATGTCATATGTATCTGTTATGTCTTTACCATCGCATATCACCTTGCTGGTACGCAATTTAAGTTTGTGCCAAATTTACGTGAGCTTTAAATTCAGTTTACGCTAGGTGACGCTAATTACTTTTATAGCCAGATTTAAGCCACATTGTAGTAATTATATAAAAAAAAGCCGAAACGTGCCACAAAATAATGAAAGAGTTAAAACCGATTACAAAAGACAAAAAGTTAAAAATATTTTAAATAATTTGGAAGGCAAAATTTCTGACTTTTATGACCGGAACTCATATTTTCCACATCCATTAATTAAAAAAAAAAGAAATATTAACCTCTCTACTTCTATTTTCACTAGTACTTTTCTAATGCTACCCCAGTGTGCCAGACGGTTCATATCTCCGCTTTTTTACCCGTTACGGATCCGTTACTGATCCGTATCGCTTTTTTTTTGGGAATCTTCCCCGCCAACGGATCAGTATCGGATCCGTAACGGGAAAAAAAGCGGAGATATGAACCGTCTGGCACACTGGGACCACTCTATCTACCAAATCAGAAACTTTTCTACACTACTATAATTTTTTCTACTATTTATACTACAACTATTTCTACTCACTCCTTTTTCTACTAATAATTTTTACTACTTTTTTTCTTCTGCTATTTTTTACTACTATTTTTTACTTCTACTTCTTACTACTATTCCTTACTACTATTTTTTCTACTATTTTTTACTACTTTTTTCTACTACTATTTTTATACCATTATTTTTTAATACTATTTTTTACTAGTATTTTTCTACCACTATTCCTTTACTACTTTTTTATAATTTGTTCGCTTCACACTTTTACACCTTTTCTTACTATTTCCACCACTACCTCTTATTACCACTACTACTACTACTTCTTTTCTACTACTTTTCTTCTTCTACCTTTTTCTACTACAATGACTTTTTCTTAGACAAAGTACAAATTTTGTCAGTGCTACTACTATTTAGACTAATACTTTTTCTACTTATCCTATTTTTTATACTACAGCTATTTCTACCTAATTCTCTTTTTTCTACTATATTCTACTACTACTTTATACTATTATATTTTTCTACTTTGTTTTATGACAATTTTTCTATGCATAATACTACTGCCATTACAACGAATTTATCTTAAATTTGTTCCTTTACCACTTTTACTCCCACTACCACTATTTAAACTACTAACTTTTCAAGTGTTACACATTTAAACATTAATTGCTTTAAAGTGCTTAGTCTGAGTATTTCAATTAACTCTTCTCAAAAAGTTTCGTCATTAATGAACTTCTCCAGTTCTTTAATTTATTTTTTGTAACTGCCTTTGAAGTGTTGTTTCAAATAAGACATTTATTTCATCGTGTATACATTATATCACTTTCACAAAAGCAATTTTACACAAATTTAATTGTAGAACTTCCTCAAAGCAGCGGGGTTATTTTTCTTTGGTTTATTATTCTTATTTTTTGAACTCTAGGTATTATTATTTATGTTGTCAAGAAAAAAAAAAAAAAAAAAAGAGTAGAAAAATTCAACTTTTTATCGCAATTCTCATTAGCGTTGATTTATTGTCGTGCATAATTTATAAATGAAATTTCCTAAGCTTTTAAACATATTCCAAAGTATATTTCTTTAAAATTAATTATTCTGTAATTGAGAAAGTTTTTTTATAATTATGTAAGCAATGCTTTACAAGTTATAACGAACTCTATGAATTTCGATGTATTTTTCCTATACAAGTGAAAAGTACTTAGTCAGTTTTGAGAGATTTTATGTTCCAAAAATTTAATTTTGTTTTTGTGTATTGAAATCTTTGTTTTGATTTTATTTTATAATGAAAATTACCACTTTTTAACACAGATATGGCAAAATGGAGCCGCGTTTTCCTCCAACGAATCATAGCTTCTATAATATGCCTATTATTATACAACATCATATTTTTATTTATACATAAGTAACAAATTATTTCTGAATAACATATGAGATGTAATTAATTTAATTATAATTAATTAACATAATGATTTACTGTCGTAAATAAGTACTTAGCTAAGAGATATAACCATAACATTAGTTTTGGGTGAAATTCCCAGCACATTAGCAAAAGAGACGCATACGGCAACACTGCGCAACAGCTGTTTTTGACACGCAGCTGTTGTTCGCTTTGTTTGCTGTCAAAGAAACAGCAATTAAATTTAGACACACCGCAGTGAATCGGGACAGTCTTTGCGTTACCGGCGACCAGCGAACAAGAGCAGCAGTAGCAGCAACCAAAGAAGAAATAAGGTACTTCTGATTTTCTTTGAACAAGCAGTATAGTTCTCTTAGTAGTAGTAGCAGGAGTTTAGTAAAATAGAAATCGCCGAGGTAAGCACACGTAGCCCGATACTGAATCAGTTGCCTATGATTAGCAAGAGTGTGAGGGGCCACACAGACGAATAGCCCGATACTAAATCAGTAATTCGTAGGTGCGACCTAATTTCGAACCTGTTTCTCGTATGTGGGGGCAGCAGCGTAGCAAATAGAGCGAGGAAAAGCACTAGGTTGTGTGAGATAGATAAACGTAGATCAGGTTACATACCGTAGGGTGGTAAAGAGGACCACCACATTAGACATGAGGAGCACGATGATAGATCAGTGGCTCACGGCCAATATATAAGTGGTGAGAACAGACTAGCCTTCAAACCCGATTCTGAATCAGTTTGCCCTAAGTGTTCTCTCTCTTTCCATTGCAAAACAGACTTATTTACGTGGAACAGAAGAATCAACGTAGGGTTTTAAGCCGCCACATTAAACGTGAGTAACCCGATAGCGTATCAGTTGCTCACGATTAATGTGTGTTCGCAGAAAAAATAACTGAAGGAGGGGCAGAGAACCAACGCATTAGATGTAAGTAGCCCTATACTGAATCCGTTGCTCACGGCTAAAGTTAAGTGGTGAGAACGGACTTACGCGCATATCCGATGATGGATCAGCTTGACGTACGAACGATCTCTCTCTCAAAGTCGAAGTAGACGCACATAGGAAAGCAAGAAAGCACATTATCTTCGAGAGAACGCATTTAGTCTGTGACGTAGTTTTTTTATTGGCGATAGGCAGTACTACTAAAACACGACACTAGACCACGGCTGTTGGCAGAGAGTGGTGGGGAGAGGAAAGACGTGTTTTCGTATTATTAAGTATTTTTAAGCAAGAGAAAACAAAAGGCAATAAAAAATGAAATAAGTAATTAAAACTCTAACCCAGGTCTTTGAATACAAACCAAGAGGCCGTCCTTTTCTTTATAAATTTTTGTACCCAAACTGCTGGTAAAAAGGTTTGTTACACCATAATAATTTAGTCCAGAAATACTAAATAACTCAAAACTCGGGAAAACTGACTACGTGCTTTTAACTTTTATAAGGACGTTATAATATGTATATAAACATTTACAAAGATATAAAGCAAAAAAGTTATAAAGAATCAACTCTAGAAAGCTTTTATGTTGCATTTTATCTTATTTAATTTTAAAATTTTTTTTCCTTTCATTTGCCATGACTGTAGCTGGCATGCTGCTTAAGCAGGTGGAAATTGCATTGTGTGCATTTTTAAAATTGTGTTTTTTCCCAGAAAGTGATTGTCACTTAAATGCGGTTTATTTTTTTTTTTTATTTTTGTGGCTGCAACGCTAAAGTTAAACATTTTCTGCAAAAATTGTATTCAACTCTTTCTCACCATAAGAAAATTATTTTGCATACAGTTAAGAATAAAAATCATTTTAATTACTTTTGTAAAATAATTAAATTTAAAATGATTTTTTTCCCATTAAAAAACATATTTGATATCAGATTTTTTCATATGAATCAAAAGTTATTTTCATCAAAATGCTGAAAATAATAAGTATTTTACTTATTTTTTCATAATTTTTTTTTTTAAGCTTTTAATAATGATATTTTTCAATTGTAACTTTATGACTATACATTTTTTTCTCTTCTCTTTTTCCAGGTATGTCGAGTAAATTAATACGCTGCATTAATATTTTATTAAAAGCATTATGGCAACGTATGTATGTATGTACTTATATTCGAAGCATATCACAAACCGTAATTAAAATATTGAATACTTTCGGTTGTATTACAAATTAATGTATGTAAGGTTATGTACATATATATAAAAAAAAGCATTGAATTGCGTTGAATTTCTTACTGCATTACATAATTAACATTTGAAGTAAATTACAGATTATTCTTTCAAGGGATGACGAAAAGATTTTCGTGCAAAAATAATTACTTAAATTTGAAAAAGAGACAAAAATAAGAAAAAACAACATATTGTTTTGCATATAAATCAAGATTTATAAATATTATAAGAAAGCCTAATTTTTCGGAGTGCCTTGCTACATCGTCTCTTGTCCCGAGAGAAGGACATCTCCAATTACATTAAACCAAAGAATGTAAGTTGCCTAGATGCAATTTGTATACGAACCAAATCCCATCCATGTGCGTTAAATAATTAAATTTTAGAGACATGCTTAATTATTAATTATAATATTATAACATTAATTATTTAATTATCCAGCCGAAAATTGCAACTTTTTGCCTCAAATTGGATTTTGAGCGATTTTTCGATTTTTTCATATGGCTATATCTCGGTAACGAGCCAAAAATATTGTTTTGATGACTCCAGCAATGTTGTAGCTATTGAATGGAAGAAAAAAATGAAACGCGTAAAAAACACGAAAAAAACGAAAAAAATTTTTTTTTTTTCATATTTGGTTCTGACATCCAAGGGGAGACCCTTGGGTGAAAAAAATTGTTCACACTAAAATGTCTTAAAAAGTCACGAAACGCGTAAAAAACAGGAAAAAAGGGAAAAAAAATTTATTTCATATTTGGTTTCGTCATCCTAGGGGGAGCCCTGAGTGAAAAAAATTTTATACACAAAGATGTCGTTAAATTCATGAATAGATTGATAGATAGAATTCCTGGTGAGAATTTCTTTATCACTCCAGGATTTTGTGGCATTTAAAAAACGCTTTTTTCAGGCATATGACGCAGTTCCAGCAAACAGTGTAATTCTTTTTTTTTTTTTTTTTTTCAAGAAGTTTTACTCTCAAAACTTTCCACTTTGACCCCTACTTTCTAAGTTGAGGAGTTTTTTTTCAAAAGGGCTTATAACCAAAACGAAGCAAAAGTAATGTCATACGCATTATTTGCATAATAATCGATTAGTGGATAAATCTGATTTTTTTAACTAAATGTAATTAATTTCAAGCCATCAGGTAAACTTTTCGTGAAAAAAGAACCCAATTTTATTTATTTATAACAAAGTATCAGGCAAATAATATTATGATACTACTTTTGCCTCGTTTTGGATATAAGCCCTTTTGAAAAATAACTCCTCAGTTATCATCGATTGAAGTAAGGGCAACTCAAGTTCATACAAAGATCATAATTATTATAAATGTAGCGAGTTGAAATAAATTTACTTTTAAGGACAATAGATTTAATTTGAAAATTTTGGAGAAATATTCTGATGAAGTAGATTATAGCTATCTGATGTGATTGAAATACACACAAATTGCTTAATTTCATTTGGAATATCTCAATAATGAATGAACTGAAACCACACAATTGGTTTGGTTTCATTTTTCAGCACAGTAAATACTCAAAACTTAACACATTTTTAATTCGCTGAAGCTTTGCATTGTTTCGGCTTTCAAGGATTCTCAATAATTAATTGCATGCAATTAATTACATGACTTACAACAACGAAATGTAAATGAAATTTGTTTAATGCGGAGTATTTTAAAGTTAACTGAAAATACTTACAATGCTTAAATTCATATTGTTTCTTTGTCTTCATTATTTGAATGGAAATAAATGATGAAAAAGTTCATCAACATCAACTGGCTTTTAAATACCAACTTCAAAATTTATTCATTTAAAAGAAAAGAAATTGATTATCAAATTTTTGGTTATATCACGTCAATAAAAAAGACATAATTAAATTACGCTACTGTCTACGTTTAAAATGTCAACATAAATGGCGAGCATATAAAATGTCAAAAAACGAGTTCAGTGGCATGGTTGACTGCAAGCAGAGTTACCACAAGTCATTGAACAGCATTGTATTAGATAAAAAACTTTTGATGTTGGACCTATGCTCCCATTGAAGGTCTTCGGAGTATCCAACCAGACAAACAAACTTACTAAAAAAAAAACAAAAATTGATCTCCACGATCGGGATTGAACCCGCGAACTCTTTACTATTTGAAAATAGCAGCGCGCGAGAGAGATATTGTTGTTAGATAGGTCGAAATGAAGACAATGTAAAAAGTGGATAAGTCATAAAATTATTAGAATCGTCCAAAAGACACGTGTGAATTTTTTTAGAAATCTTTAAAATTTTCCAAAAATTTAAAAAAAATGTTAAAAGTTCCAAAAACTCTGAAAAATTTCAATATATAGGTGATGCT
The DNA here is from genome assembly GCA_951812925.1 of Calliopum simillimum. Lineage (NCBI taxonomy): Eukaryota > Metazoa > Arthropoda > Insecta > Diptera > Lauxaniidae > Calliopum > Calliopum simillimum. The sequence goes on from OX638370.1 coordinate 8,099,382, forward strand.
CTGCAAAATGTACCATTCAATATCACGGGGCTCAAAATCATGCTTAATAGTAAAATTTGTTATTTTAACAATTAAATACAGATACCTAACAAAAGCTTCAATACGAACAGCTTTAAAAGAAAATTCTTAATACATTTTACTTTGAAATCATAATATATATAAAGTGTTCAAAAGTCATTCTCCATGTTGTGCCTAACCGCCACTTAGTGCAATTAATTTGCCTGTTTCGCATGGAATTGTTTGCATATATATTTCTGTTACTGTTTGTTAACTTTTCGAAAAACTTGTTTTATATATAACTTACATACAATTAATGGGTCCCTCATTTTAGACTATCTCCGCTCAGTTTTTTTTTATTCTAACGATTAATTTATTAAATACTGAGTTAAAAAATTAATTCAAAGTGAAGGTAAAGAGCAGATTTAGTGCATTTTCAGCTCAGTCAGTTTTGGTTTTTCGATAGTGAGTGTTCGTGCGCTTTAAAAAAAAAAATATACAAATTTTGTAAAGAACGCAAGTGTGTGTCATTCTCCGTGTAAGTTTTATTTATATCGCTATACATATTTGTTTATCTCTTTATATTGGGTGTACAGCCTTAAAACCGGAATTTTTTAGCGAAATTTGATGCTTTATTGTGGAAAAATGTTACAATATAATTTATTCAAAGTATTGTCCATTGGAAGCTTCAACATTTCCCCATCTTTCAGGCAATTTATGAATTCCATCCCAAAAAAATTGCACCGGCTTGGCGGCCAAAAATGAATCGAGTCAATTTTCGATATCTTGAACTTAAGTGAAGCGTATTCCTGATAGGGCATTCTGCATCTATCGGAACAAATAGTAGTCTGATGGTGCAAGGTCTGGGCTATAAAGCGGGTGAGGCAAAATTTCCCATCCGTTGTTTTCCGTTGTTTTCCAGGTAATTTTTGACTGGGGCAGCAATATGTGGCCGAGCGTTATCGAGGTGGAAAATGATTGACTCATGTCTGGTCGCATACGTTGGCCGCTCTGCCTGGATTTTCTGCTTCAATTGGATCAATTGTTGACGATAGAAATGAGCATTAATGGTTTGACCACCTGGCAACAGCTCATAATAGATCACACCTAGCTGGTCCTAACCAGGACGTTCTTTGTCTTCGACATCAAAATAACCACTTTTAAACCACTCACGACAGCTTGATTCAGCTGGAGCATAGTCCCCATAAACTTCTACAAGAATGCGATGACTTTCGGCAGCTGTTTTCTTTGCAAAAAAATGACCCACTAGAACCCCCCCGCAAATGCTGTCTTTTTCTCGAATTTTCGAAATTATTCATCGTGAAAAATAATAATGATGCACACAAGATAAAATTGTTTTGTTGACTGATTTTGACAGCTGTCAAATGTACCTTCAAAATGACATATATATAAAGTTCGAGCTTTCACGATATTTGTTAGTACGGGCATCCACCGTCAAATTCCGATTTTTAAGTTGTACACCCAATAATTAAATGAATAAACAGTTAGATGGGCTATCCAACAGTTTCAGTATTTTTAAAAAACAATTGCTATTTTCATGGTGATATTACCGTTTTGGCAACATTTTGTCATTCTCCGTATAGTAATTCTCCACCCGATTTTTTTTTTTTGTTTTGCCTAAACCATTTATTTAAAATATAAAAATTAAAATTTAGTCTCCAAACAATTAGAAAAACTTCTCAAAAATCCAACATAAATTTTTAGGGCTGCCATATGGTTATTTACGAAAACCTTATATAAGTCGTACTTTCTTTGACTGAATTAAAATTTTTGGTTACAGATTCAGTGCATTTTCAGCTCAGTCAGTTTTTTTTTTCGATAGTGAGTATTCGTGCGTTTAAAAAAATAATAAAAAAATAAAAATGTAGTAAAGAACGCAAGTGTGTGTCATTCTCCATGTAAATTTTTACTATATTACTAAACATATTCTTTTATCTTTATATGTGACCTGGTCTATGAAAAGGGTGCTTAGGTGTCAAAAAAAATAAATTTCCCAATTTTTTGCCGAATAGCATAGAATTGACCTTTAATAGTTGTTTTCCAGCTGTTTTCTCGAAAACTTATTTTCGCACGTAAGCCCCCTTTTCATAGACCAGGTCATATAAAGTTAAATCATTAAACAGCTAGAGGGGCTATCCAACAGTTAAACTTTTTTAAACAATTGCTATTTTCATTGTGATATTACTATCTTGGTAACATTTTGTCATTCTCCGTATAGTAATTCTCCAGCCGGTTTTTTTTTAGCTTTGATTAAACCATTTAATTAAAACATATAAATAAAAATTTAGTCTTACAACAATTAGCAAAACTTTTCAAAAATCCAACATAAATTTTTAGGACTGCCATATGGTTATTTTCGAAAATAAATGAATCTTACTTTTTTTGACTGAATTGAAATTTCTAGCTTTAGAAACGCTCAGATAAACTTTTTTAAAGCTGAACGAAATATTCGGTGTTGCCACCCGGTTTTTTTTTTTGCAAAATATTTGTGCAATTTTTAAAAAATTTAACGTGCGTTTCTGTAACCAAAAATTTAATTTTGCCAAAAAAAGTAAGATTTAAATAAATTTTCGAAAATAACCATCTGACAACTATAAAAATTGATGCTGAATTTTTCAAAAGTTTATTTTGAGACTTAAGTTTTATTTTAATTTTAAATATAGTGCTTAAGCGAAACTTTAAACAAAAACAAAAGGCAATCCCGAAAGCTTATGTTCATTTTTGAAAATAGTGCCAGAAGCTAAAATCATCATATGCTATACTTTCAGTTAAAAAAATAAAAAAAATAGTTGTAAACAATATGACGCATGTTTTGGAATATTTTACGGAGATTTATCCATATACTTTTTTCGTAAGATGCCTTATTTCAGAGTGAAAAATTACTTTTTCCGAAGGCATAATTGAAAAACGAAAAATCAACTGGCAACTCTGTGATTTCAGTCAATGAGATCTTTTTGCAAAAAGCTACTTATTTATAGTATGATTAAAATAAAATAATTTAAGTTTTTATATAAGTAAATGAAAATTCAATATATTTATGTCCTTTTTTAGCTTATCATGATATTTTAGGAATCAACAGCGCCGCATCCTTTCAACACACTAAGCTTATTTGAAATTTTATTTATATATTTATTTAGATAAACTGACTGACATACTCTGCATTAGCAGTTGAACTTTCACACAGAGGCAAAAAGTAAATGACACTTAATAGAGTGAAAAACAGCGCTAACTTAAGTCAAAAAAAGAAAAAAAAAAACTTCGATTGCATAAATTATGAAAATGTTTTTACTCTGGCCAATATACTTATATGGTAGCAACAACAGCAACAAAAAGTTTCTAACAAACTTAGTCAACGCGTTCACTGACATAAAATACTTACAGCCGTACAGCCGCGTGGCACAAATACCGCGAAAAGGACATCAAAATATTTTCAAATGTTTGGTTAAATTTTATTGCATATTTTTGTGGGGCGTTTTAATTTGGCTTCCCTCATTTGCTGTTTGTTTTGACGCTGTTAGAATCCTATCATGATTGCAAATTATAAGATTTTCCAATTATATGTTTGTGTTTGCGTATGAACATTTTATTACCTTAAATAAGCGGCAAATTCTGGCGAATATTGCAATTGTGGCAACGCAATTTGTTTGCTTAATTAGATGTGGGTTGTATGAGTAATCAAATTAATTGTGAGATTATATTAAATGGTATGTATACAAGTAAGTAAATATGAATCTGAATCAAAAATGCTTGATGTTAAATCTGATTAAGGAAGTTTCAGTTTTATGCCTGTGGAAAAGCTTAAACGACGAGCATTAAAAATTTTTTACAAGTTAAGCAATAAAGAGCCCGTACCGCTTAAATGTTTATTAAAGTGCACTTTATGGCGGTGTGTTATTGGCCAGGAATACTTCCATTAATTTGATGAAAATTTTGGTGGATGACAACTTTTGCTTTCAAATCAAATATCTGAGCACTCATCCAGACATTGACTTCAAACTTTATATAAGCCGCTTTATCAAGTTTTCTTTAAATTTATACGTTAACTTGTTTCAAAAGCTTGGCACTACCGAGAAAGTATATAATATTGATGGGTTTGTTTCTAGATGATGCAGTTTCTGCAAGCTATTTTCACATCTCAACTAAAAAATCTCAAAAGTACTGATGATCTAGTGTGTTAATTTCCTTTTTTTGAGATAAGATTTAATAATTAACTTTAAAACATTATGTCTTGCACTCTTAATAATCTCTGTTCAAAAAATATGTGCAATGAAGCCACTCAGACACTTTGACGATAGATATTTCATCACGTAATATCGCGCAAACTATTCCAGCTATGAATGTCTTATGCATAGTTGCAATACACTATGCGTACATATATGTACCCTTTTAGTGCTCTTTGTACCTTAAATGTGCGTTTACTGCACCTTTGTGTAACCTTGTGTACCTTAAATGTGCCTCTCATTACCTCTGATACACATTTATATACTTTTTTACATCTTTAATGTAATTTTTTATGTACTTTTGCGTAATTTTTTGAACGCTTTATGTACCTTAATGTACCTTTTTGTACTTTTTTATATATTTAATGTAATTTACTTACATTTTTTTAACTTTTGATGAATATCTTGATGTTCCTTTTTGTAATTTTTATATACTCTTTATAAACTTTTCTATGCAATTTCTTTTTTGTAACTATGTATAATGTACCCTTACTTATTTTTTGTACCTTTAGTGTACCCCTTTGCAACTTTTGCGTACATTTATAGAACTTGGCATAACTTGTTGTACCTTTATTTACTTTTGATGTACCCTCATGAAGGCGAAATTTAATAAGTGTCTCTCCTTGTTTTTACGATTGAACGAACCACTAGATATTTCAACAATTTTTGGTGAAACTTATTTGAAAGGAACCTGTTCGGCGGATGTCGAATACACGTATCGTTCACACAACGCTATATATAGGACGAATATTATAAGTGTCACGACTGCTTTTTAGTCTTTTTTTAAAAGCTGATCAGTTTTCACCTCATATTTATACATATCATTGACAGAAAAGTAACGAATTTGATCAGGGTATTCTTGACAAAAAATGTAAGCAATAGCAACTTTGGTCACTAATAAAAGTCACAATTACTTAAAGGTTGCTATTGGCAAATCACTTGTGACTAAAAGGTCGCTGTTAAGCTCATTTCTAATGTGTGATGCTGAAAACTCAAAAGACTACAAAGAGTTATTTTAATTTGCTTAGAAATTTTGTGCTAAAAACTTGTTTTTTAAGCATCTTTCAAACAAATTTCTCCTGAAAAACTTTTAGCGTATAAATCATTGTACTAAATAATGTATAACACTTTAAAGGCATGCAAACAAGTGTTTTTCATTCATAAAATTCACAATTTGTACTACAGTAGTACAATGATAAGACAGCGCATGTCTGCAGCTACGCTTACTGTTATTGCACTTAACAGCGCTGTACTAAAACTTCTCCACTTTTGCGTTTTAACAGCTGTTTATGTTAACACTGCTGTTGTCTAACAGTTTTTCTTTTCATTTTGGTTTGTGTTTTCCTTGAAATATTTTCGACCATTTTTGCCAGTGACTTGGCAGCGAATGTTGTTGTTTTCATCATCAAATTCAAGTTGCTGTCAATATCCTTTCGGTCGTAGAGCTCAGTTACGTGCCGGTCTTGCCACTTAACAGACGTAATTAACGACGCTTCCGAATTGCACTGCACACGTTAATATACAAACGCGCATACACACAGACAAACACTCTTGCAGTATAAGAGCGCGCGCGCGTTTGTTTGTGTGAAACTGTGTGGATGTCTTTAATTAATTGTATGTGCTTTGTTTTCTAAATTAAATTTGTGCGTTTTTTTTTTTTTTTAATTTAATTGTGTGTTTTAAAAAAAATACATGGAATTGTAACTTGATAAATGTGTGGTTAAGAAATTAAAAAGAAAAATTTCATTAAAACGAAATGGTTATGCAGAAAAAAGATAAATAAAAAAATTTAAGAAAAAAAAAATATGTGTTTAAATTTTAAAGTATGTATGCTGAAATTAAAATAATTTTTTTTAAAAAAAGAAATAAAAAATGTATTAAATTTTGTGAAATTTTATTAAATCTTGCAGATAATACTGAAACATGATAGTTTGAGTGCCAATATGGATTATTTGAAATAAAACGTTGAAATATGAACTCCAAATGAACTTATTTAAAAATATATATCTTTTAAGATATCGTCTATTGAAACAATATATTTAGTTTACTTTGTTCATTCCAAAAACAACAAAAGTTAACATTGTTCATATTCAAGTGAAAGGCACAAAGTCACTTTTTTCAGTTTTGAGATATTTGATCCAAAATATTGTATCCATTAGACCAACAAGACTCATTGAGCAATAGCTCTTTTAAAAAGTAGATTTTTTATCAGAAAAAACAAAACCAAAACAACAATTATCATACAAAAAAAAAACAGAAATTTTTAAAAGAGATATGGCTCAATGAGTCTTAGTAGTTTAGTAGTAGTTTTTGGAACAAATATCTCAAAACTTGAAAAATGACTTAGTGTTTTTCACTTGTTTATTGACTTAAACTTTTTGGAAGTCTGTTTTAAACAGATAAACTATGCTTTATAAAATATTCTGTATAAAATATTATACAAAAATATGCTCATGGAACTTTATACTTTTAACGATACTATATATCTTTTCTCTTTATCTTTTTTCTGTTGGAGAAAAGCAATACAATCTTTTGTTAGCCCTTTTATATCACGTTTCAGAGAAAATGCTAAAATCTAATTTTGCAGACAGCAACGGAAATTCATAGTCTTCTCGAATAAAGATTTCATTTTAACTTTTAAATTGGATCTTCACTTTTCGAGTTGAAATAAAAACAACTCAAGTCTATCTAATATAGTCCTCTATAAGAAGTTGAGATATCATCACTTTTATAGATGATATCTCGGAAAATGAGAGTTCAATTGGAAAAGTTTAATGAAAAAGATACGGGAGATGATGAGGTCTCTTAAGATATCAATGTGCTGATTTTCGTTGAAATCGGAGAAAACAAATTAAAACTTCTTCGGTTTTCACGAAAATCGGCACATAAAAAGCTTATGAGCCCCTTATTTTAATTTTGATATCAATTTAATTAATTTCAAAATGACGTATTCAATATAGTGCCTTAAAAAATTTAGGCTAGGTAGAATCTGGGAAATGACCATGTTGTCATCATTAACTTAGGCCTAGAAAATGTTTCCATTGTACACTCGACACTAAGAGCTTTAGCAAGTCTAAGAGAACAAATTGGATGTACATATATACTTCCATATGGATTTTAGGCAAACTCCAGATATGCCGCCTTTTTGATGAAAAGCCAAAACAAAAAATCTGCCCAAACAAATTGCTAGAAAATTTAATGGCGAAGATTTTTGAAAAAATTTCATTTCAATCGGTCAATTATTATTGTAGAAAAGTTGATTTTTACAACAAAAAGAGACTTTTAAAAGGATGACTTTTTATTGTGATACAATAGAAAAAACCAGTTCAGATTCTGAAAAGGTAGAACCAAGCCACCATAATTGGCCATAAAAACCAAGAAAGGATAAAAAGAACAGTGTAAATATTCAGTCGGCAATAGTGCCAGCATTTCGAAAGCACTGAGCCAAGCGTAGTCAGCTTAGAGTTTCAGAGCATCTACGACAAACACAGTATTTCAATACTTTCCAAATTTCATGGAATTACAACACCCATGAAATATTATGTAGATGAGTGAAAAAAAAATAGGAAAAATATTTTTCATGGGTGTTGCAATTCCCAGCAGTTCTCAAGTAGACAATTCGCCCAATATCACTGGCGAAGTAGCTAACAAAACACGCACTAGTTCCTTTTTTGACCCCAGGTAATGCAAGCAGTCGCCAGTTCAATAATAAAATATAAAACGTGAGCGATAAAAACATTTGAATTTCAAATTTTCTTTGGAGAGACTTTTTTTAGTTTCAAAATTTGAGTAATTTTATTTATAAAAAAAAAGAAAGAGAACAAAATTTAGAAAAAAAAAACAAAAATTTTTTCAATTGTTTAAATACGAATTTCACATGACTACGTCAATAAGCTTTATAGACGAATGAGGTAAAGACTTCGTAATTTATCTACATACATAGGTGAAAAACTTTGAAGCCCAGGTTCGAATCTCAGTGTGGGTTGTTCGATTTTTTTTTTTTTTTATTCTTTACTAAGAGAACGCCTTACAAGCAAGCATCTTCTCACTAGTGAAATAGCTAGTGAGCAGTAGAGCAAAGGGTGGCAATTGACCCCTGCCTATGACATGCACACGTTAAATTCGCCAGTTGAGAACGAATAAAGTAGATCTGGGAGGAACTAGTGCTGGTTACCGGTAGCTAGCGATTTCGCTAGTTCGGTACTAGTTCCGTGAACTGAAGGGTTATAAGAGATATTGTGTTTGTCGTAGAGGCAAAATTGGCTCTTTTTTATCGTATGCTACTGTAAATGATCATTAAATTTCCAAAGCTAACTTACAAAATTGTCGAATAATAATTTTAAAGTTAGCAAGATATTCTCAGAAGACTGGTTTGCATATTTGGACCATATGCTGGTTATAAATAATAACACAATACCATACGGTATGGTTTTTAATGTGCTAAAAACGAATGCAAGGTCAGGATTCAGCCATCACCCACAGATTTTGAGATATACTAGCTTAAAGTTGCAGACAGCGCTGTTTTCAGCCTTATGGTGCAGTTCCGGGAAATGTTGTAGTTCCATTTTTTCAATGACATCAAATAGCCACAATCTTCTTTATAAAACTATGCCTTCAAAGTTTTCCGATTGGACTCTTACTTTCAGAGTTATCTTCCTTTGAAGTAAAGGGTAATCATTTTTATATGTTAAATTAATTTTACGCTACAAATATAATGTAGTGCTTCGTATGGGGATTGAGATACGTTTACTTCAAACGGTGATATCTCGGGAAGTTAAAGTCCAATCGAAAAAATTAGCTGGTATAGTTTTATAAGGAAGATTATAGCTATTCGATGCCATTGAAAAAATGGAACTACATAATAAGCCTGAAAGCAGCACATTCTATCAATTTCAAGCAAAGATTATGCAAAATTTGAGAGTGATAGCTAAATTCTAACCTCGGATTCGTTTTTAGTACATCAAAAACCATACCGTATGGTACCTCAACTTACTACTACAAGATTTATTTTTTATTTTGTGGTCCTGTGTAATAAATAAATAAATCAAGCATTACATTACCATACCAATGTTCTTACTATTTTCCGTAAACTTTTTAATTGTTTATCTAGTAATCTTATACTACGTTTCCATTGAAGATTTTTGAGGTGATTTGGAGCTATTTCGAGAGTTATCTAAAAAGGTCGTTGTAAATCACGTGACTTATAATTCAAAAATAAATCTACTTCTGACGTGATTTATTTCAAATCTTCGTATAAACTTTAAAAGCCTATCGATTTTACCTATTTTTAACCAATTGCCACATCTTTACTTTGACAATCGGCATTTAATGTAATGAAAAAAGCAAATGGAAGATACATATTAAGAAGAGCAGGAAAAATCACTTTAATTTTCCAACATATGATATTTACTGTCAAATAAAAATCTCAGTCAGCTGGTGGAAATGAATATGATTTAGCAGCTACACTCATAACTCTCATCACAACTAAACCTCTAAAAAGTTTTTTTACTCTTTTCATATGAGCATACTGAATTTTGAAAATTGAATGAATAAGTATATTTCGACATATATAAAAATAAATTTCGACTATCTCTTTATGTAATTCCATATATATTAGATCTAGTCTATTGTCAAACTATCTTTTCAAACAACAGCCTAAATGTATGCAATGCTATTAGTTACAGTCTTTCAAGTGACGGCTTCTTTTTGTACGTCACGAACAAACAGTGCATAATTTTAGGCTTAAATTATTTCATAAAATTTCGCACTCACTCACTAGCCATTCGTTATTGTATATAAAATTAAAACATAAGAAAAGAAAATTATGATAAATTTGGTCCTTCAGATTGCCACCAAAAAGCTTGCGCTCTAGATAATTAAGAAAGTTTTCTTCCAGCAGCACACCAGCCAGCGCCACTTGTATCAAAATTTTGTTTAATGACTACTCTGCTTCCGCTACCAAGAAGCGCAAAAACCTTTGAAATATGATACTTTGCTTGTTATAATTGCTTTTAAGTCCTACGAAATTTGTTGAAAGCTCATTAAATTAATGCAATTTATAGGACAACGGCAGCAGAAACAGAGCAGCATCAGTTAAATATGAAAAATCACATGACAAATTTTCTTGACAAGAAAAAACAAGTGGAAAAGTTTCAGCTTTAGAACTTTTTCAATGTGGATTTTTTTTTTGCTTTTTTTTCTCTCTGACTACCCAAAAAGTTTAGATTTTTTTGTTTTAGTTGTTGTAAATTTACGAAAAATTTATAATTTAATCGCTTAGACTCGTAAGTCATGTAAAAATTCAAATTTTTACGGTCTCTTCTCAGAAGCTCTACTTTCTGAAATCATGAAAAGTATGCATCATATAATTTGTAATAAACATTTCGTAATGTCTTTGGCTGTTGTAATTCTATTTATATCTTATAAAAGATTTACCTGGACATTTTTCTTGTTCTGTATAAATTACGAGTGAGTAATGGTATTGCACAGGACCTCGCAAGCTCACAAAATCTATCAAAATATATATATATTTCTTTTTCTAAATGCTCAAAACAATTGTTTCAACTGTGAATGAAACTTTATACTTCCAAGTACATTCTTTCTTAATCAATTATCCATCTAAGCCTAACTTCTTTCAGTTCTGAGTAATCCAGTATTCTACTGTCAAGTTGTAGACCTAAAAATGTGATTTCTCAAAATGGCAAAAATGTAAATTATATGCAATGCTATCATCACCTCTATATTATAACTAGGTAACCCCAATTGTCTTGTTTTGTGATAATTCGATAATTCAATTTTGAATTTGACTTATCACTAATTTTAGACTTTTCTAGTTTTTTTTTTGTTTTTTGTTTTTTCACAATCGTACCTCTGATTGGAGCAGATTGAGTATTAGACCAAGAAGAATATCATGTGGGACTTGTTTCAAAAACTATATTTCAGGAGTTATCTAGTTGTAGGTTAAGAATTAACTAAAATATGGCCGCTAAAAATGGAAATTTTGATTATGTGATCAGAAAATGGTTTTTGTTCAAAATCAAAGGGACGCAAAAATGTTTAGAATCGTTTGAGACTTTGTTTTTTTTTTTTGAGCAATTTTTGAAAAATTATAAAATGTACCCAAAATTTCTGAAAAAAATCATACGTACATACAATTTAAGGCATTTTTTGCAATATAGACTTTTTCTTAAGACGCCTTGATTTTGAGTGCAAATCGTCTCTGTGATCGCATAAATAAAATCTCCATATTCGAATGGCAATACTTCGATGAATTTTTAGTAAATCATTTAAAAGGAAATTTTATCTACTGATTTTGATATGAAACTAGCATTTCCCGCCGTGCGTTGCTACACCAAAAAGTGTAAATTGTCTTGTTGTAATTTATATTCGTACTGATTCTCACTTATTTGGTTAAATAGTTTCAGAGATATGTATGTATTCTAATTAAACTCTTAGGAGAAGCATAGGGCCAAACATTTTGACGAACCATATTGGTTTCGATTATAGGAGAATCATTCCTAATTATGAATTTTTCCTGCACCTCCAAATCCGATGTGCATGCTGCCGAGGCAGATGGATTAACCACATTCTCGTGGGTACCACAAGGAGAGATATTTTCCATTGGTTTTCGATCCATGCTTCATTAGTATAATCTTCTCGGCAACGCCCCACGCAGTAAGTTATAATCTTAAGGCTGGATCCGACAAGCGCTGCAATTATAGTGGCCAAAATCACTTTCAGAGATATGAGAGTTTTATAGGTGTGACACCGTCTATTTTTCCTTTGGGTATTATTTGCCTCAATATCCTTAATACATATACCAAATATCATCTATGTCCGTTAAACATTTTCATGATAAATACATTTTTTTTGGAAACACAAAAAAAAAAAAAACGAGGGAAAAGTTTTTTCCACTTAAATGTCGCAAAAAATCATGAAACGCGTAGAAGACACAAAAAAGCGGAAAAAAAAAATGTTTAAAAATTTTTGGTTCCGACATTCAAAAGAGTGCTCTTGGGTGTAAAATTTTTTTTTAAGCTAAAATGTTGTAAAAAGTCATGGAACGCGTAGAAAACACAAAAAAAAGGGGGAACAAAATTGTTGGTTCCGGCATCCTTGGGGGGACCCTTGGGTGAAAAAAAAAAAACCGGAAAAACTAATGATGCAGAAACATGCGCCGTAATCAAAAACCCAAATTTATATAAAAATGATTGATGCAGCCGTTTGGGAGTCTATAAGGAACACACAGACATACAAACATTAATTTTTATATATGAGCCGTTTATTTTGAAAGTGCCCTAAGTCCACTATAACAAGAGTAATGTCATAATATGAACTCGCTGGCATTTTGTTCAGAATGAATTAAATTGAATTCTGTCTCTACATAAAGCTTACCACATTGTGTGCAGTTAATGGCGTTATGTTTAAAAAATAGTATCGGTCAAAAAACCGATTATTACGGCCCATAATGTGAATGACATTACTTTTGCCCCGAAATGTACTTAGGTCACTTTCAAAATAAACGGCTCATATGTGTATAGATAATTCTTTATCTATCTGTGATACTAAAATAGTTATGGGCGAAAGAGTAAAAGCATTAGGAAGTTTTTTTTTTTTTTGAATAGGCTATTTTGAACGGAAATTCAATTTTGTACCAAAAAAATTTCTATTTAATATATCGAAATTTTGCATATGTCACTAAAAATGTGTTCAAAAAACGTAAGAAGTGAATTTCTCTTCCCCCAAACTCCAATTTTCGCCCTCTTCTTTAATAGCACTCCACGGTTTTTCCTCCCTAAAGGATCCATTTACAATTATCTGTAACAAAACAAAAACAAATTAGTTCCTTTTATATGACATAATCAGGTCTACTTGAAAATCTGAATTAAATCCAAAAGATATAAACAGAATAAGCACTAAAAAGTGGCCATTTTCCACTTTCCTTTTTCCCAATATTTGACCGAAATAACAAAAAAATTGCAAATATTAGGTATGTATAAAAAACTATGTTCACATATGTGGACGTTACCCATAAATAAAATAATTGTGATAAGAATACTTATACTCCCAAATCGGAATGTTTTTTTTTTTCCATAAAAACTAAGACGTCCATGATTTGCATTTTTCAGTTTTTCTTGTGTATACTCGTAGATTTTTCAAATTATTTTGATTTTATGACTTTGATCATAGAATGAATTTTTGAAAAAATTTTTCAAATTATTTTAATTGCTTTTGAAGTTAAAAAGTTGAGGAGTGGCCGTACCAAAGGGCCTAAGTACCATTTCGAGGCAAAAGTAATGACATACTTTTTATGTGCTTTGTAGTCGGTTATTTGACTGTTTAAATTTTTTCAAGATAATAAGATGAATTTCACATAATCAAGTAAATTTTTAGTGAAAACAGAATACAATTTTATTAACTTCTTACAAAATGTCACCCCTTTCATATAATGACACTACTTTTGCCTCGAAATGGTACTTAGGCCCTTTGGTACGGCCACTCCTCAGTTATTTGCAAAAATTCATGTTTCTTTGCTTCTTCGGAGTCCCTTTTGGAAACGAAACTTTGTATTTGAACTCAGATGCAGAGGTCTGCAATGCGTAAGTATTTGCTCAAAACGAGTCAATATTATGAAGACAAACCCATAAGTTTAGGGAGGTATTTACCAAAATAGTTGGTGTTTTTATTATAATAAATTATTATCCATCTAGTTACATATATACTTACTTGTGCTACTGTAAAATGTATGCAAAACTAGTAGTTATAAACTTTCACGTGACAACTTCTTCTTACAAATTGGCAGCAATCAGTGCATAATTTTAGGCTCACATTTTGTCTTACACTATCTCATTCATTGTATTTGCCATTAGACAAATTGAATCAAAGATATAAATAAAAAAAAAAATTTATAAATATTTAATATTAAATTTGAGTGCTTGATTTTTTTCTAACTGCGCACAAATGTATGCAACTACTTTTTGCTTTTTTGCACAATTCAACTAACCAACTAAACCACAAGCAAAAAATAGAAAAATTTAATTAAATGCAAATTAAAACAAATTACGGAAATCAATGCCGCATAAAACTCTGAACATTAAATAAATAAATAAACGAATTGAATATACCAAATACGAGTACACACATGCAAAAACAAACGAAACGGAAGTGTACGTTGCACATGTATGCGTGTGTTTATTTGCACGGGCTTATCAGCAGTAGAGAAATTAAAACCAACAAAACCACAACAAGCAAAAAGCAAACATATACACACACAAACACACACACACGAATACACACAGCAATATACGCAACATGAAATGAAATTAAGATAAAAACACACAAATAGCTCCGTGACTCGTAAGCGTAAGCGTAAATTGTTGCTGTGAATTTAATTTGTAAAACAAATTTTAAAACAACAACGTTAAAAAAAAACGGAAATGAGTCAGTGTACGAGTGTTGTAATTATTAGCAAGAACAGCAACAACAGCAACAACAACAAAATGTACACACACACACATGCAAAGCATGTGAAATTGAGCTGGTGTGTAAGTTAATACAACCATGAAGCAAATAAATTATTTGCATAAATTAGCAACGACTTAAGTTTATTAGGAAAATTCAAAGTGAAAAAGCATAAAACAAAAGAAAACGAAGAGGTAGAGAGAGAAAATTGACAACAACAAAAAAGTAAAGATAAAAACATCAACAACAAAGTGTTATGTTATGTGTATGTGTGGGCTTTTGAAAAAATTAAAATTATGCAAATACTTGAGGTTTATTAAAAAATTATGCATATATGTGTCATTAAGTTATAGTAAGAGCGAAATAATTATTATAAACGAAAGACGTATATTCTACACTGTGCAAAAAAATTTTTGTTCAACTGAAAATTTTCTTGTAATAGGTCTTGATTTTAATTTAACTAGAGTTTGCCTTGTGGCCAATATTCGAACATTTTGATTTGACTTTAAAAAGACCACTTAACTGTTAACTTAACCAAGCACATACTTACTAGTAACCATGTCTGTGAATTTTTTTTTAAGGGGCGTGACAAAGCCGACTTAAAAACATAAAGCTCATATTATCGTTCCTTAGTGATAACCCTTACCTCCATACCAAATTTCATAAATATCGATGACGCGGTTTGATCGTAAGAGTGTTTTTTCCATTTCCCATTTTCCCACTTTAAAACATAAGGGTTACATTATAAATTCTTAGTGCATATTCTATCTCCATAACGAATTTCATGAAAATCGTCGTGAGAGCGTTTTTTCCATTAAGAGGCGTGGAACCTCCCATTTAAAACATAGGGGTCATATTATCGTTTCTTAGTGTTAGCCTTTTCCTAAATCAAATTCCTTAAAAATCGATGCGGTGGTTTAGCCGTGAGAGTGTTTTTTACATTTTAAGGCGTGGCACCCACTTAATAATTTTTTGAAAGTGATATTGTTCCTCAGTGCTAACCCTATCTCCATACCATATTTCATGAAAATTCATCTAGCGGTTTAGCCGTGAGAGCGTTTTTTTTTTCGTTTAAAGGCATCGCCCACTTTAAAAAATGAAAGAAAATGCCATGCACTGCTCCTCCTAATAAATTTCCCAATAAAAAAAAATCAATCGAATATAACGAGGCTTAGCCATAGAAACAGGGGCTGAACCGATTTCGTTTGCCTATTTATATAATGATGATAATGATGATAACTGAGAACTATTTAAACACATACCACATGTCGTATGTGTAACATTTTATTTATATGCAAAAATAATATCAAATGGAGATAACTTAGTAACAGATATAACTTTTGCATTTATTACGATATATTGGTCATTCTTTTAGCATTTTGAAGATAAAACTTCATACTTTTAGGAAAAACTTAACATACTAAAATCACACATATTGCAGTATTTGAAAAGAGTTTTGCAAAAATACGATTTGCATGTAACTAAATTCTGATTCACCACGTAAATAAATTATCGAATACTTTTTATGCAAAATTTTTGAATTTGATATTATCTCTCCAAAAACTAAAAAATTTAAAAAAAACAAGCTCTTATGCCCCAGGCAGAAGGCAGTTCTAATGAAAATTTGCAAACGCAATAATGCAAAACTTTTTATTGCATGATTTTAGGCATTTTCAAAATACATATTTCAAGACTATGAGATGACAATGACTAAAAGAAACTTTCCCAATTCAGGGTCTAAAAATTTCTAATTAGCTTTTCTGATGCTAAACTCTCTACTAATCTCGTTTTTGATTTTTGGATTCTATGAAATATGAATTTTAAAAATGCCCAAAATCATGCAATAAAAAGTTTCCATTATTGCGTCTGTAATGTACATCAGAGCTGCCGTCTGTCCGGGGCATTAGAGTTGCATTTACATAAATATAGAGTTATTTTGAGTTCAATTTGAGCCGCCATTTGTGACACGCCACAAAATGGTATGGCTTTATACATTTTTTTTTGCATAAAATAAAGGCAGTGCTCCTATAAAAATGCAATTTAGAACGCTTAATTGAATGTCGCTTGTTGGAAAAATAGCGAAAATTGACGTGATATGTCAGCGGACACGCCTACCTCCAATAGAAAATTAGTGTTTTTTGGTTGAGTTAAAATTCTGTAACCCTTAAGTTATGCAACAAATTATTTCCACAAAAATTTACTTACATTGCAAGCTCGCATTGAAAATCACATGACTATTTTCAGAAAATTATTGAGTTTTTTCATTGACGCAAATATGGGAAAAGTTTTTTGACAAAAATTTAAAGTGCAAATTGCAACCTTTAATTTTTTCATAGTACATAGAAGATGTAGCTAACTAAGAAATTTTTAAAGGAAAATTGTAAGCGCTGCATTTTATAGAGCCATTTTAATTTGCGCATATTTTTCAAACCGTTTGAGTAATCTAAATAGGTTTTTCTTTAAACTTTACAAAACACTGTACTTCAATTAATGAGTATGTAAAAAATGCAATTCTTGTAAAAAAAATAAAGTTTCCCTATAAAACTGCATTATTAGATTTTCTAAAATCAAAAAAAAAAAAAAAAAAAGTAGCCATATCGGCAATATTGAATACAAAAAATTTATTTCCCCACTAAGAAAATTAACACTTTTTACAATTTCCCGGTTGTTATTTCAAAATTTCATTTCACTCTTTATATTTTCCCTGAAAAGCACTGTTAAGATATATTAAAATACAAGCTTGTGACAAATGAGGTAACGCATGCAGGTCTGTGTTTCCGTTCAGACTTCAGGATTTAAGAGAGTCACGCCACCGCTGCCTCTCCATTGTCTTCTACTAACCTGTCGTTGTCGGTGTTGTTTGTTCACGAGAGCCTGCGCCACCGCTACACTCTCGGAAATTCTCCAGAAAACAAAGCCTATTGTCTTAGTCACTGTTTACTGTTACTTTTGTAGTGGGTTTTGCTTGAGAGTCTCAGTTTCGTACACGGTTGGTTGAAATATTTGAAGAACAAGTCTTACCTATTTGCCGGTTGGGTTACTAGAGAATGATACCACCACCGGAACTTACATTCCACCATTCCATCTCCATCCACGATCAGCTGTTTTATTTTATTGATAAGATTTGATAGTTGGCACTCACGGTTTTGGGACCAGGGTTGCTGCTGCACGCTGTAATCATGCAATTCTCGTCTAACTGTTTATCAAGCAGTTGCACGATAGTTTGTCAAGCCCGTTTGATGCAAATGTGCTAAAATTATCTATTTACTAAAAAATTCTTAGTTTTAAATTAATTCTAGTCTTATTTAGCAAATAACTTAGATTTATTTCTTAAGTAGTGGGTTATTTTGATTATATTAATGCTTAATTAAATACTGGAAACACAGGATGTGGACGCAAATGAGGGATTCGATTTGCGTCCTCACAATTTGACGTAATTTATCCGTAGCTCCAATTATTTAATTTTTTTTAGTGTAAGACGCTAAATTCTGAAAAAACCATATACTGCGTCTGTTTTGAAGTAGATAAGCAAGTGAAAAAGAAAATAACAAACAAAAGCCGTATAACAAAAGTAAACGGATAAATAGCAAATGAACGTTTTCCACATGGGTGCCGGAAATTGCCAAATAAGACATCAATTTATGGTACTTTAAGGCAAATATTGTGCAATAAATAAATCATAAATGTATAATTTTTACGGCTTTTTTAGGCAATTTCTCTTTGGCCAGAAGAAAGGAAGTTGCAATACTTAATTTTTTACGATGCCTTTTCTTTCTTATAATAAGCCTCTCGTTTGGTATATATGTACATATACTGTATATAAAAATGAAAACAACGTGACTAAATGAAGCTGCTGGTTTCTAGCATTTTTTATTAACTAAATGGCAATTAAGTTGAAATAAAGACCTACCAGCAGCAAGAAAGAGTATGAGTGCTGACGGCAAACGGAAGTGTCAAATAGGAAGTGGAGTGTTTAGTGGTTAAATGTTCAATTTGTGTGTATTTGTTTATGTACATGTGTATATGTCTTGTTTTCTGTACATAAAATCAGCTACTTAATTTGCATTTTAAGTATACAATTAAAATTTTTTTAACTACGCGTCTTAAAAACTCTGCATTTTATTACTTTCTTTGTTTTCATTGTAAATTTTATTACTTTCTGGCATGAAGAGATATATTTCATAAGCAGGGTATGTTCGAACATGTTTTTTGCAAAAGATTAATGATGAATATTCAAAACTCAAGTTTTAGAGGTCAGCGCAGTTTGTTAGTTTAATTTCTTTAATGCCACACGGTCATAATTTAGATAAAAAGTGAACTACTTGCTAACAAAAAATTATACCAATGATGTACTCATATACTTTGTTCAGTACCTTTTTTTGCCGCCTAAATTTTTTTATCCATTTTGACCAAAAAAAGAGCACTAAATATTTTTAATTTTTTTTTATTTAGTTTTTTTTTTTAAAGTTTTAATTACTTTCAGTAACAACGTGTTTTTTAAAAATAAATGTACTTTTTAAGTATCCAGCATTTGTCCTTCAATTCTTGATATCTGCCCTGCTCATTAGCAGGTAGGTGCACTTTTAAACGTGTTGCCACATTAACCATAAAAAGATTTTACTATCTTTTTAATGTCCTTGTTGTTGCTGTCTTCAAGACAGCAGACAGCAGACAGACAGTGTCTTGTGTCATTTTTATGCACTACTTAATTGCATAATTTGTTAGTGCTATACCACCTTTTAAGTGGTAAATCTTAATCATTTGCATGTTTTTATAGTGCCAAGTTATTCAAAATTTTAAAAAGTTGTTTTTAGATATAAAAAAGAAGTTTTTAATTATTGAGGAGTGTCATACTTTTTAAGTGCTTTATAGTCGTTTATTTGATTGTTATAATTTTTTTAACATTATGATATAAATTTCACATTATGAAGTAAACTTTTAGTGAAAACAAAAAACAATTTTATTGACTGCTAACAAAATGTCTCCCGTTTCATATAATGACACAACTTTTGCCTCGAAATGGTACTTAGGCCCTTTGGTACGGCCACTCCTCAATTAAAAAATTCATTCATTCGGTTACAAAACTTAATTTGATTTAGAGACCACTTCTTATTTTAATTAAATAAAGGGTCCGCCATCAACTAGTGCTTATTTCGTGAATGGTAACAGTTAGTTCTTGTCTGATTTGACAGATAATTAGTTTTATCCTTCCGCTGAACGAATATGGTTGCGTTTTCGCTTCGCTAAGTGGGCCTGCGAAGAGGCATAATTTGGCCATTTTTCTCCGAAAATGAGCAAGGAGTGGCCGTTACAGTCAATGGCGATCATTATCGGGCCATGTTGAACGAATTTTTGTTCACAAAAATTGAAGAGAAGGATATTGGCAACATTTAGTTTCAACAGGACGGCGCTACGTGCCACACAGCCGAAGCTACACTCAAAAAAAAAAAAAAATTATTTCAAAAAAAAAAAAAGTTTTTTGGCGGACCCTTTAAAAGACGCGATTTCAAGTTTAATTTAATATTATTTCATTACTTAAATAATAATAATAATTCTATCCTTTTGTATCCCTTTCTAGTTCTGACCGAAAGGTATACGTGACGTCAGTCGCTGAAACTCCTTCTTGTTAATCTTTCCCTATCTCCTAGCGAAGTAGCGGCATTCCTGATTTCTTTTGACTATGGATGACAATTCTTCGACTCAAGCTTCACTCCCTTACTAGCTAGTTTGCACAATAAATTTGCGCACTCCAAACCGTAGATAAACGGAAATAGCTAAACAAGCGAGTTCCCTCAAAAACACTCCTTATGTGTAGCTATTTCCCTGCGTCTTCGTAAGGAATTCCTATTCTTGCGCAACCAGTCGGCGGACTTCAACTTTTGTATCAACGGAAACAGCTAAACAAGTGAATTTCCACAAAAACACTCCTCGTTTGTTGAAAGCTATTTCCTACTCCTATGTACGGAATCCTTGTGCTTACGCAACAAATTGGCACACTTCAAGTCGTATACCAAAGGACACAGCATAAACAAGCAAGTTCCCGTGTGTAAATGCACCGGACATTGGATATTTGTGAGTGCAGCTAACTAAGCGTAGGTATCCCCACAAACCAACTCTTGCTATAAACAAATTTCTACTATAGCCACTACTATTATGATTTTGATGCTTGTTTACAAAAGCTGGAATTTTTCAAGTAATTTTTAAGTTGTAAGGTGACATTTTGAACATTGCCTACCGTTTTCACTAATCAATGCTACGTTGACAAGCAACCGTGACGTTACATTACGAAACGCTACTTCTTGGCTAATTCCAGCATTACTTATTACGTACTACGTGTACGCATGTTCGATAGGCTGTTTCTTGTCAAAGCAGTCAACAGCTGTTTCTGACAAGACTGACGTGCCAGGGGTGACACTGGTAAAATTCAAATTGCTACATTAGGTGTGTTCGCTAATTATAATAGATTACAATTCATGCCTTAAACTTAACAATTAATGACTTAATGTATTTATTGAACTTAAGTAATAAAAATAAATGCAAATTAATGAATTAATAGTCGATTCAAATTTGGATTGTTCATATATGAATAAGCAGCGCGTTAAAAATGTCACTGCCAAAGCAACGAAACAGAAATAAGATAAAATCATTTCAAACCAAAACTACAATAATTAGATTCTATTACAAAAGAGACTTAAGTATGATATTTTTATGAGTTTCCTTAATTGTACCTAGTTACAGCGAATTAAGAGGCCATTTACATAAAAGTTAAAATGTTAAAAGATTAAGCTAACTTCTTTTTGAAAACTATGGCATCTATAAAAAATTTTTCTACTAGTAATTTAAGATACTTATTTAGCTCACTTTTAAAGTGATAAATAAGGTCATTATAGAAATGAAATGTTTAAAATTTCTTTGTCGAAAATAGATTTCAATGGAATATTGCTGGCACTGTTTAAACAAAATTAGATTTAAATCACGCTGATTTCATTTTCAAACAATTCCATCATGTAACTTACTTGCATTAACTAAACAGCGTTAAATGTGATTTCGATATTTCGATATTCAATGCATTTCAGTTTAATTGAAAATCCTACGCATTTGTCGTCGCTTGCAGCTGTAATAATTAAATAAACTCCCTCTCGCTCTCTCCCTCTCTCTGTCACTGCAGTTGTCATGTTACGTGTGTAGTGCATTCTGCTGTTGTTGACAGTTAACTCTACGTAACTGAGCGACATGCAATTAATTGAAACAAATGCGATAAAATTGCATAATGCACACAATTACAAAATGCAATTGCTGCAAATTTCATTGTATTTGTGTGTTAGCAATTATGTGTGTATGGTAATGTACTTTGTCCTGTGTATGAGTGTTGATTGCATCTAAATTTTGTTTGTTTCTATTTAGTTTATGATGATGAAGTCAGTTTTCTGACTAAATGATAAACTGAATTAATTTACAAAAAGATTCAAATGCTTACTTACGTATACATATGCATATTTGTATGTAAAAGTGTTAAAATAATGCAACAATGGAATTAGATTTTGACATTTGGAAATCGAAATTAAATTCTCATTCAATTTCGGCCTTTAATTATCAATTAAAATTAAAATAAATCAAGCAAATATTTTAATTTTTTATAATGTAATTTTCTCAGATAAGGTATTATTGTATTATATTAGCTTAAAATTTTAATGAAAATAATAACACACTTTGCATATTTCACATTATTATTGTAATTTCATTTAATATATTTAATTAGAGTTCAGCACTATTTAGTCAAATAACTCAACAGTTATTCAGTCAACTTATTTGTAACTAAACACGCAAGCACTTTCTACAAACTTTCTGAGCATGTTTTGAACTTTTTACTATTATGACGCCTAGATAATTGCTGTTATTAGACCGTGAGACGTTTGCAAAAGCTTAATTGAAATATGTATACATCAGTGGCATAGATAGAATATTTTTTCCAGAGGGCCGACAATCTCTTTGGTTCTAGTGCACATATCATTATAAAGATATATCCCATACTCATATGTCTTTTTGCAAGATAATTTGAAAATTCTGTGGTAGTGCGCCAGAGCCATTAAGCCCTTCATAAATAGGCTACTGATGTGCATTTTATACTTTAAGGCAAATATATCATTCTAGAGTTGAAATTTAAAAATTTGTAACATCTTGAATTTGAGCTTGATGATCTCAGAAAATGTAAATTTCTTTCAAAAATCTCTTTAAAAACAAGAAAATTTACAAAAGTGTTTCTTCAAAACTTGTGACGAAACTTTTTGCTACGGCCTAGGACTTGAGTGGCCGGTGGCTAAGGTTCGCATCACAAAATATTTTTATTTTATAGCTCAATACGAACGAATACACAACGACCAAAAGGGCTTTCTACTCTTCGTCCCACCCTTACAGTACCGTTCTAACTAGATGCTGCTAACTACATACCACCTTCACAGTATCGACATAGCTCAATACCTTTCTAGCTAAATACCTTTAACTACTATGTTTACCACCTTTACTCGCTGCAGGTCGCCGCCGGAATGACAACACTTTCTGTCGACACTGAGCTTATAATCATCCCAAATCACCTCTGTGTGGTAAACAGCTGATTGCTGTGACAGCTGTTTACTGATGTTGCCTCATGTTACTAAAACTATTGTACTTAATCTACTCCACTATCGTCCAACTATTTTGTTGGTTGGCCTTAAATTTGTTATACTAATTAACATATTTCAATTACAAATTAAATGTTATTTAATCAATATAAATTCAATAATCGATATAAAATAAATGTGTGTAGGCAACAAGCGAGCGCTCAGCGACTTGCTACCTCACAAACTACACTCCAATCTTTCTTATAAAATTTGAGCTCAAAAACCCTCCACGATCAAAATTTTGATCTAATGCACAGCATCATTTTTGACAAAAATTGCCCTTCCTTTTGGAGCTGCCTGTTTTCAAAAGTTTTAAACCCAATTTTCAAGATCAGCAACCTCAGAAATCCCATTGACTACAATTATGTCGGCACAAAATCAGTTTTTGAGATATTTTCTCGTCATCTTGGATCTTTCGTTTTGTTTTCGAAAAATTATGAATCCGAATTTGAAATCAGCGCGTTTAAAAACTCTTGTAGTCGCAATTTCGTCATGTGATATGATAATTTTTGTGAGGAAATTGTTCTTCCCATTGAATTCGCCATTTTGTAACCAAATTCAAAATCAGCAATCTTATAGACTCATCTGACCACACTTCTATTGTGATATAATCACTTTTTAGAAAACTGCGCACGATTTTGGATCCAGCATTTTGTTTTTGAAAAATTTGATTCCAAATTTGTTATCAGCGACCTTGAAAACCATCCATTACCACAATTTTGTTGTGTTATAATTTTTGTTTTAAAAAAAAATTCCGCCATTTTAGATCCACCATTGTATTTTCCGTAGCCATAATTTTGTCGTGATTTCTTTGAGAAAATCGCCAGACATTTTGGATTCACTATTTTGTCTTAAAAGCAGGGGGTATCAGACTTTGACTCAGTGATTCAGTTTTGAAGAAGCCAAATTTCAAATTGAGAAATGATTTTATTCTTGAAAGGGACGTGACACTCCTACCAGCAATAAACTGTCAAGACTCAAAAGCAGTCTTATTCTTGCTGTTCAAGGCTGCGGGGGGGTTATAAAAGTCAAATATTCGACAAATAGTGAAGTTGCCTAGATTTCCATAATTTTTGCAGATGACTTTTATGAGCGTGTTTCTTAAGTTTATAACTTTTGCATCGATTTTCCTGACAACACGTTCTGAACTTTATTGAACTGCAAATCAAGTATCGTGCATCTACACTAGCAAGTTTACCAACGTCTACAAAAATTTTTCCAAACTTTCAATAATTTAACTTTCTTGAACTTCCTTTCTTTCATCTTTGTTTGTGTTGTTCTATCAAAATCTGTCAAAACAATCTACGAGAAAATGTTGCCTTAATCACTTAAGCATTTGAATGTTGTATTTCGTTGGCCAAGACAGCTGGATTGTAAGTTACTTGTAAGTCTTAAAGTTTGTTTGTTTGTTTGATTTTTGGGAATGTATGGTGTATTTGCTCATGCTCATGGTGGTCATGCTGGATGTCAGCAGGGTTAATTAAATTGAATTCCTATGAAAATTTTGCTATTTGCTGTTCGATGGTAAAAGTTTGGCAAAAGTTTTGTGTTTATTTGTTTTATTTTGGTTTTTCGGTAGCTTGTTAATAAAACAAACTTTTTTATTTTATCAATGAAATTTTATTAGCATGTCAGGTTAACAGGAAACAGCACAAATTTAAAGCACTTCCATAGAGTTTAATAAAAGCTAAGGTTTTCTATTACAAAAACCAAATCTTTCTTTTTTCACACAAAGTTCTACAATAAGCCTTTAAGTGATTTTGCAATGCTTAAATTTCACTTGCTCTGCTGCTTCTACTAAATATTCATAAAATGCTGATGAAATTGCTGCGAAAAGCCAAATGTTGCCAATCGAATTGGCCTTATGCACGAAATGAAATTCATATATCGATTTAAGCCAACATCGCAAATAAGTAATTTGCTTTCTATTGTTACTGCTGACGCTGCTGTTGTTGCTGCTGCTCCTGCTGCTACTGGTGCTGTGCAACATATGTGGCACGTTCTATTATGCAATGCAATGTCACTCTTTGACTGTTTTTTGTACGTGTCTTTGTAATATTTGCTTGCTTTTTGCGTGTGAAATCTGATTTTTCCAATTTGAATACGAAGAAATGCTTTGCATTGCAATTTCTTTCATTTTGGTTGCCATGTAATCTCTGGAGATTTTTACAAATTTTAAATTTTCTCCATTTTCCTTAGACATTTCGTGAGCAATTTTTTTTTTAAATTTTTTCACTATCTTGCACCATTTTAGAGTTTTTAAATTTTTGTCTACTTTTTAAAATTTTTGCTATTAGCATGTTAGCAACAACTTTACACTCTATAACCTGAAGTCCTCTCGAGAAAACTTCAAAAACTCAATTTTACAAAAACCTCTGCGCTAAATCAACTTAAATTTTATGAAGAAACTTCTCTTCAATCAACTTTAAATTTAGTTATTTGCACCACATCAAAACAGACGATGAGCTAAAGCAAATTTTACAGCTGACACCAGGCACTTAAGTCAATGCCTTTGCTTTTTCACTCTCATCCTGCTGCATCTTCTGAAGATGTTGAGAAAAAAGCTGCCAACAGCGTGTGCACAAAATGCGTAAATTTTCGCAAACTCATAAACATAATTTTTTGATATTCAATTTGTAGTCACTTGAGTGGCTGGGCTGGTTGCGTCGTCGTCGCTTGCTTGAGAAGGTCATAACCAAAAATATGTATACATTATGAAGGCAAAAGTATGTAGACGACGACGACGAAGAAAAAGGTTTCCTCCAACCACTTCATGTACGCATGTAGATGGTGTTACTGGTATGAGTAGCAAATTAAATGAATGTGACTTGAAAGCGAAGCAAAACAGTAAAGGCAACAAATTATGGAATAGAAAAATGCACAGTAGTCAGATGTACATATTACTAATAAGTAAGTAGTGTTAGTGAGAAAAAGCTTGAAAATGTGCCAGAAAAACAATTACGAAGGACATGTTATGCTTACACAAAATCCTTTAGTTTTAGATTGGCCTCATTTCTGTACATAATTTTGAGTTATGTTTGTCTCGATGATTCCATGGCCAATTAAGTAATTGCAAGTCTTATTGGACAATTTGGTCTTTAAGATCATTAGAATCATAAATTTTCTTTTATATCTTGCTCAATGCATGGAAAGTCTGCAACATGAACAGAAAGACTGCAATACATAGAATGAGCCAAGACCATACATGCCAGTAGACAATGCACAGTCAGGAAATAGCTTCCAACAATGTTATGCAAGCTGGTACATTTCGCGAAAGACAAAAATGTCAAAAAATTAGGAAATCCTTAAAAAGACAAAATATTTAAAAATTTTTCCAAAATATTTATGTTGAAAAAGTCGAAAAAAGTTGGTAAGACCGAGAAACTTAAAAAAAATCGAAAAATGTTGATAAAGTCGGGAAATGTTGGCAAAGTCGAAAAATGTTGATAAAGACAAAATATATTGACAAAATCGAGAAACGTTGATAAAGTCAAAAAATGTTTAACGTTATATTGTTAGCAATATTCAAAATTGTTGATAAAGTCGAGAAATGTTGATAAAGTCGAAAAATTTGGATAAAGCCGAAAAATATTGATAAAGTCAAGAAATATTAATGAAATCTAAAAATGTTGATATCATCAAGAAATGCTAACAACATTCAAAATTGTTGACAAAGTCGAGAAATGTCGATAAAGTCCAAAACTTTGGATATAGTCAAAATATGTTGATAGAGTCAAAAAATATTGATAAAATCGAAAAATGATGATAAAGTCGAGAAATGTTGATAAAGTCGAAAAATATTGATAGCACCGAGAAATATTGATAAAGTCAAAAAAGTCGAAAAATGTTGATAAAATTGAAAAATGTTTATAGCATCGAGAAATGTTGATAAATTCAAAAAATTTTGATACAGTCGAGAAATGTCGATAAACTCGAAAAATATCGATAAAGTCGAAAATTGTTGATGAAGTCGAGAAATGTTGATGAAATCGAAAAATGTTGATACCATCGAAAAATGCTGACAACATTCAAAATGTTGATAAAGTCGAAAAATATTGAAATGTTGATAAAGTCAAAAAATATTGATAGCATCGAGAAATGTTGATGCAGTCAAAAATTAGTAACCAAGTCGAAAAATATTGATTAAGTTGAGAAATGTTGATAATGTCGAAAAATTTTGATAGAATCGAAAAATTTTATATTTCTGAAATGTTTACAACATTCAAAAATTGTTGATAAAGTCGAGAAATATTGATTAAGTCGAAAAATGTTGATAAAGTCAAAAAATATTGAATTCTCAGTAACGATCAGTAACGGATCCGTAACGGGTAAAAAAGCGAAGATATGAACCGTCTGGCACACTGGGTTAAGTTGAGAAATGTTGATAAAGTCGAAAAATGTTGACATAGTCAAAAATCATGATAAATTCGAGAAATGTTGATAAAGTCGAAAAATGTTGATAAGTCGAAAAATATTGACAAAGTCAAAAAAAGTTGATAAAGTCGAAAAATTATGATAATGTTGAGAAATTTGGATAAAGTAAAAAAGTATTGATAAAGGCGGGAAATGTTAATAAATTCGAGAAAAAAATGTTGATAGAATCGAGAAGTGTTCAAAAAGTCGAATATCGCTAATAAATTCGAAAAATATTGAAAATGCGTTGCCAAAACTTGGCTGGATATTAGAAGTATCTACTTAATTGTGAAAGCTATCTTTTGAAGGTTAATTTCGCGCATATTTTCCATGCGCTTCATTGCAAAATTTGATTGAAGATGTTTTTTTTTTTCTTTTATTATATACTAGCATTTAAGTTACCAAATGTTTCACGTATTTTAACCACTGTGTATGTTAGTTACAAAAAGTAGCACAAACAGCAAACAAAAAAAAAAAAAGACAAACGGAAACATTTATTAGGCACGTGCATATAAATTTCAATTACTTGTGTAGCATTAGCAGCTCATAGCATAAATTGTTGCTGCTACTGTTTATGCTTCGTCTGCTGCTGCTTTGAACAGCAGCATCATATCGAAGTCACTTGCCGTAGTCGTTGTCGCTTTTGCTGATGAGTGTTGATGGCTGTTACTCTTAATATATAAAATATTGAAATATTGGGAAAGTAAAAAATTGCGAAAAAAGGGCAGAACAAATATTTGTTTTGCTTTCGTCCTTTTTACCAAATTTTTTTCTTTTCTTTTTGTATTTGAATGTCAAGAGCACTTTCAAGTTATGAAGCTATATTTATGACCAATATAGAATTATGTACAATGTGTCTTTTTGGTTTTCTTTATTTTATTTATTGTTAATATGATAAAATTGTTATGCTTTGATATTTTTGCTGATAGTGCAAAATTTCAAAATATATATTGAAACAAAAGAAGAAAGACAATTTTGTTAAGTAAGTATTTCTGAAATTTATTGTTTGTTGAAGAAAACAATTTTTTGCATAAATTTTTCTCTTCCCAATTACTTGAAACAATAGTGGGCATTATTGATTACAGCATCATCGCTTATGGTATTTCATCATGCTTTGAGTCTGAACTTTAGCTGCAATTTCTATTTTGATCAAACGATCTAAAAACTGTAAAGTTTAACTAATTCTTGAAATGATTAAGCAAGGATATTGGCCTTCTCAAAGTTTTCAACAAATATCCTGGCTAAACAGTTTGTGTCTTGATAGTCCTTGGTTCCAACTTTAAGTTTAGTTTCTCCTCTGATTAGTCCCAACTCTTTTCTATAAAAATCTTTCAACGAGAATACAACTAAACGTATGAGTAACAAATGTTGTAAAAAAAATTAAATTTTTCTACCTAACTTTGCTTAAATTTTGCAATTTCTTGTCGCTAGCAAACAAATATGTATATGCATAATTCCATGCTAAACGTTTCATAAAAAACATTATTACTAGATAACATTCACATCGGATGCAACAAAAACTCTTTAATGCCTTATCATTAAATTCATATTACTCGTAAATTCAACACTTTTTGCTCTGATTGTTTAACTTTTTATATTAACACCTGCAAGTGAACAAGTAACTCGTAGTATGTGTGACATGCAATGCGAAAAGGCAATTTTTATAAGCTAATTAATATCACATAGCACAAACACATTAACAGAGTACGAAGCAAACACAAGTAGACGTGGTAGTATGTAGTAGTAATGGAAATAACGTAGTGAACTGCTAATGAAGTAGCAATAAAATTGAGAGCGAATATTGCACTAAAAATAAAACATCAAGCATGTAATGAACAGAGCAGCAAAAAAACTGTAAAGAGGGGAGAAAAATAAGTGGGAGAAAGGCTAACAAAAAAAAAAAAAAATTCCATTAAGACATTGAAAAAGCAATTAAGAATAATAAAAAGTAAGGATGTGCAGGACAATTTCATATGAGAGTTGGTCTTATTGGTCTAACTGAAATTGAATTGAAATTGAATTGAAATTGAATTGAAATTGAATTGAAATTGAATTGAAATTGAATTGAAATTGAATTGAAATTGAATTGAAATTGAATTGAAATTGAATTGAAATTGAATTGAAATTGAATTGAAATTGAATTGAAATTGAATTGAAATTGAATTGAAATTGAATTGAAATTGAATTGAAATTGAATTGAAATTGAATTGAAATTGAATTGAAATTGAATTGAAATTGAATTGAAATTGAATTGAAATTGAATTGAAATTGAATTGAAATTGAATTGAAATTGAATTGAAATTGAATTGAAATTGAATTGAAATTGAATTGAAATTGAATTGAAATTGAATTCAATTGAAAATGGAAGCCAATGCTCTACAATGTTAGAAAATTTGAAAAAAAGTTCTTTGTGCATAGTTTTTGACCCCCTCATTCTAGTTCCAATAACTCACTGACAACATTTTTCATGGAAATACCCCTAAGCCTCATTGTATATAGATTTGCTTGGTTCAGTAAGGAAAACATCAAACGCCATCTGGCGCATTGTATGTATGTATGTTTGCTTGTGTGCCTGATATTTGCTTACACTCATATACCACTGTATGTATATGCGTTTGTCTGCTGCTTTGTAAACAGGTAATTATTTGCGGTTATTGTGTTAATTAGATAACGGTAAAAGCATTGAATATGTGCGTGCTTTTTTGCGCTACCATTAACTGTCATACGAAGCGATTACCATGACTACTATTGCATATCACACATGGTGTGTGTATGTGTTTTTGTACGTAATATTGAAACGTTAAGAGACTTTGATACCAGCTGCCCCCAGGAGAGTCTGCTGGCAGTACACATAATAGTACGTTGAAAAGGTTTATGACCACAATTTAATGAAAGCACATGACTATTCTTCTTTCATTGCGGTTGAATGCTCTTAATTTTCCTTTCACATAACGAACAATACAATTGAAAAAGCAAAAGCAAATAAAACGAATTGTTATTGCATGTGTGTGTGTCTAACTCGAATTGTATTTGTAGACGCTTATAATTTCCACATACATCCAAATTGTTCATTTGGAATTACGTGTGAAGGCATTTATTTTGTTGATGAACGTGACGTATGAGTTATATTTGTTAAAAGTAAACATTTTCATATGAATCTATATTGCACATCCATGCAATATGTTTGAGATAGAGGTTAAAATAAAATTTTTAGCGTATTTGTTTCTATTCTGAATAACACAGTATTATGTGGTGAAACTAATTTTGTTCTTTTTGTGACTTATTATTAATGTTGGCTCTATAAAATGAAGTGTTTGCAATTTCCATTTGAAAATGTCAAAATTACCTACGTCTAGCTATATCTTGTAACTTTGAATATTGAATGGTGCGAATCTACTCTTTCAATTTAAGTCAAAAAATCTTTGTAATATTTGCGCCAATTGAGAGACTCATATATTTTCTGAAAAATATCATGCGATTTTCAATGCGGGCATGCAATGTTTGTTATTGTGTTTGGAAATAATGTCGCGCACATTTTTGGAGTATTTTTTATGTTTCTAAGTAGCTATATTTTATTAAGCATGTCAAATTTCATTGTTGTAGAAGCACTCTTTCGATTTTTTGCAAAAACATACATGAGGCCATACCACTATACGACGCACTGATTTTTCACGAATGGTTGGCAATAACCAATTGCAACTGAGATATCGTATTGCATTGCCGCACTACAAATAGTTTGGTAATTCTTAGTTTTTGTAACGTAAATGGCTCAAATTTCCAATATCGTGCCATGTAATGACGCTCATTAGAAAGCATCTAAATAAGCCGCCTAAGTTTACCCAAAATTAAAACACTTTTTAATTTTAAAGTATAAGTGCATATCAACTCAACACAATGAATCAAAATTTGTGTTGTCCTTCCGCATAAGTATTTAAAGTGCTA
The DNA here is from genome assembly GCA_951812925.1 of Calliopum simillimum. Classification (NCBI taxonomy): domain Eukaryota; kingdom Metazoa; phylum Arthropoda; class Insecta; order Diptera; family Lauxaniidae; genus Calliopum; species Calliopum simillimum. The sequence continues at coordinate 8,131,093 of OX638370.1, forward strand.
ATATCCTTAGAATATCACAATTTCAATTGCACAAAAATTTCCACAAATGTATTCCAATATTTCTGGAAAAAACAAATTATTTTCCCAATAATATTTAAACTTCATATGCAAATTCTTTCCAATTTATTTTATTGCACAAAGCAAAATGCAATTGCAAACTGATAAATTTTACTAGAAATCTACGCAATTCTACGACACACTTTATATAAAATACAAAATAAAATATTTAGCAAGAGAGAATATTTCCTTTTGACGACGTCAACAAAAATATTTCTACGAAACAGCAACTAGCTAGCAACACCATGCTGTTGCTAGCAATAATAATGTTTGTTTCTGTAGCACATCACGTCGTATGATTAATTTCTAATTGCACTTTTTTACCATTCTTCTCTAAATTTAATTTTGTGAATATTTCAACTAAGTTTATTGCGCGCATTCCAGTAAAAAAAACAAAAATTAAGAAATTTCTGCACAATATTTTTTATTGAAAATAAAATAACAAAAAATGTTCTTCAAAAGTCAACTATGCTTTTGACGTACAGAAATAAACTTCATAATTAAAGACTGTACGCGATAGTGGAAAAATTTGCTGAAACTAAGGAAAAAAATGTTTTATATGAAGAAAGAAAATATTTAAGCATTATAGTACACTGGTTTTAAGATTGAAATTAATGTGGTTTGATAGAATGCGATTTTCTTAGAACAAAAACATTTTTGTTTTATTTTTTTGACAGTTTTAAATTTTACCTGGAGACCATTTTATGTTTTTCAGAGATGGTTTCACTGAAATCTTTATGAAAGCGTATCTTGTTGAAAAAGTAATAGTTTAATATAGTCAACATAGTTAAATTATGATCGGACAATAAATGGCTGAGTTATGACTCCTTAAATTTAAAAATTTGATTATTTTCTGTTTTTTTGAATTTTTCCATTTGAGGTGTTTCTTTAATGGGGGGTTCAGTGCCCCTTCAATCACTTTCCTGCAGTTTTTGCAGGGTGTTTGGTTAACGCAGTGTACTCTTTTTTACAAAGTTTTGTCATTATAGCTGCTGCATGTACAGAGATATACCTAGAGTTTTGTTAATTTTTTTCGTTTGGGGGCTACCCCCTTAATCCCCGCCAAAATCACTTCACTCTATTTCGTGAGGTCAATGGACATATTTTAACAGTTATGCATACTAAAAAATGCATTTTGGATTTTTCATGTCTAAATTGTATGAAATAGTGCACCGTGGAGCGTTGCGATATTTATGGATAGCCCCTAAATAGAAGAAAAAAAATAAGTTTAACAAGTTGAATGAGTTAACCAACAAACAACAATCTCTCGTAAGAAAACCACTCTACCGGAGTAAGCTTGACGGGAGAATGACAAGACGGGAGAATGACTAGACGGGAGAATGACTAGACAGGAGAGTACTAGACGGGAGAATGACTAGACGGGAGAATGACTTGACTGGAGAAAGACTAGACGAGAGAATGACTAGACGAAAAAATGACTGGACAGGAGAATGACTAGACGGGAGAATGGCTATTCGGGAGAATGATATAATATTGCAAAAACAGTAATATCACAATGAAAGTTGCAATGGTTTTTAAGATACTTGAAGCTGGTGGATAGCAACTCTTATTGCACATTGATTTGATTATATAAAAATAAAAAAATTGTATAGTTATTTAGAAGAACTTTCAGGGAGGATGCCACACACTCGCATTCTTTACAAAATTTTCCAGGTGTTTGTATAGAAACGTTTATAAGGTATCTATATTAAAAAGTAAAAATATCAAATTTTAAATTCAAACATAGTTTTGAGCCCCAGAACATTGAATGGTAGATTTTTTGGAGAATACGAATGTTATTATTAATACTAAGTTTTTATTTTTCATACTTGGAATTTCTTTTGAAAAACATTATTTACAAAGGCTTATTTTGTTTTCTGTACTCCTTTAAAAAAATAGAAAAGTTTTTATAAAATATTTTCTCTTTAGTATTGTAACCGTTTGTTTTGTAGCTTGTTTTGTGCATATCTAGCTCTCAATTAGAGTTCACATTTATGTAGTTTGAATTAAATTCCATATACATGCGAATTAAAACTTGAGCCAAATATAATTAAATGTAAGCAGCATGTAGTTCAGAGAAACTTTCTACAAAATTTAACTTAACTAACTAAACTCTTTTACATTACAACTCTCATCACTTAAGGCTGTTAAACAAAGTTAATCACATTTGTAGCAAAAAAAGAGATATTCTTCCTAGGTACGCTACAGTTACACAAGTTTTTAATTACCTCATAAAATCTGAATTCTAACTATTTATTCCCAACATGACACGGCGGAGTTCTTGCTCCATAAGATTTGATTTGCGCAACGTCTGTAAAAAACAGAAAAAACAGAGATTGCAGTAAAACTTTTATGTTGCCACCCCCTATGCTGCGGCAGCTTTATGTTCGTCTGCTTTTCATGTTTTTATCTTTGTAAAAAATAAAATTTTACCTAATTTGCACTTTCATTTGGTTTTTTCATTGAATTTTTGTTTTTGCGCCACACTCCATCGTTTGTCTTTTTTTTGTATATTTTTGCTGAGTTTGCTGAGGCACCCGCTGATTTTATTTATGGGCCAACTTAATTGTGTATTTTGCACCATGGCTGAGTTCTGCTGTTAGTTTTCTCTTTTACCTAAATTAAATTATTCCAAAAATTTTTGGCTTTTTTTTGGAAATTGTGGAAAAAGTTTTTTGGCATATTGTGCGCAATATGTGTTTAGGCAGAAACTTGCTTTAAGGTGGTGTTAAAACTAAACTTGTGTATAATACCTTTCCAAAACTATTCTGGATAAGGACATCGCTTAATAAATGTCCCAGATTATAATTATGTAAAGCAATATTTGCAATTATTCATTAGATAAGGTCGATCTTAAAATTCATCCCCACATAATCTTAAAACTAAGAAAGACTCTGAAAAACGATATCCACATCTTTGTTTTTCGTTCCGATTAAAACTTAAGGGTAACCTTTATTTATGTAAAGGATACCAAAATTGGCTTGGAAAGTAAAGATTAAGTTTTTTGGCGTTAAAAAGGAAAGCGATCGAATTTTTTTCAGAATTTTTGGAAACCATATTTTTTTTTTGCCGAAACAAAAATTTTTTTTTTCGATTTTTCGCGTTTCATGACTTTTTACGTAATTTTAGTGGAAAAAAAATTTTTCACCCAAGGGTCCCCCCTAGGATGCCGGAACCAAAATTTTTTTTTTTTTTTTCGTTTTTTCGTGTTTTATGCACGTTACATGACATTTTGCGACATATTAGTGGAAAAAAATTTTTTTCTCCAAACGGTCCCCACTTGAGCTGGCAAAACCAAATATTAATTTTTTTTCATCTTCGTTTTTTCCATATTTTCTAAGCGTTTCATGAAATTTTACGACATTTTAGTGGAAACGACATTTTCACCCGACGGTCCCCCCTTAGAAGGCGGAACCAAAACTTTGTTTTATAATCTTTTTTTCGTACTTTCTACGCGTTTCATGACTTTTTAGACATTTTAGTGGAAACATTTTTTTTCCACCCGACGGTGCCCGCTTTAGATGGCGGAACCAAAAATTAATTTTTTATTTTTATTTTCGTTTTTTTCGTGTTTTCTACGCGTTTCATGACTTTTTAGGAAATTTTAGAGGCAACAAATGTTTGCACCAAGGGTCTGTCTTGGATGTTGGAAACAAAAATTTCTAGAATTTTTTTTTTCGTAATTTTCCTGTTTCAAAAAAAAAAAAAAATAATTAAATAATATATCATGTCTCTGAAAATATTTAACGGACATAGATGAGATTTGGTATGTACATTAAGAGTATCGGGACAAATAATGTTCATGGGAAAAATGAGCGGTTCACGTCCTCAAAAAACGTTATGTCTCGAAAATGATTACTCACATGATTCGCATCGGGAAAATTTATATTCTTTGTTTTAATTTAAGTAATTTGGAATGCCCCCGCATCCTTACAAGAGAAGGTGTAGCGACGTCTAACGGGAAATGCTAGTTTATTAATAATTGTGAAAAATTCACACGTACTCCTTAGATGATTTCAAAAATTTTTTGCTTTGAACACTTTCTCAAAATTTTGATTTTTCTACTTAATAACAGTCTTCCAGCATACGAGCGATGTTTTGCAAATAAAGAACAGTTTCCATCTTGATCAATTAGTTTCCTATAAAAGCTTCTAGGAAACGCTTCAAATGCATTTTTTCTTTAATATTTTCCGCTAGTTTTTCTTTTTATAGCACCACCCTTAACAGCCTTAATTATTATATTTCTAGAATGGTAGTTGATACTAATATACCTATCTAAAGTTTTCAAAAAGTTATTTTTTAATTAGTTTTAATTGTATAATGAGTAAAAAAGCAATAATTTTATTTTTTGCTTGCATCTTTTGCTGCACGAAACAGTGTTCAAGTGAATTTTATACCCTTTAGCTTTCCATTTAAATGAAGTTATTAGTGTCAGTCAGTTGCAGCATATTACGCAAATTTTTCTGTAAAACTAAGCATTTCTTTTAAAATGTACCACAAAGTTCTGAATGAATGATTTTAATAGAATATATTAAATATTTTGTGAGAGATGCGTTGTAATGTAAATTATACTAAGGTATTTAGCCAGAATCTACTCATTAACATAATTACACTAGCTTACAGCCAAAATATACAAGCATTGTTTATTTTACTGATGCACCCTGTTTCACTTAAATAGAAAATATCCAACAAAAAATAATTAAAATTATGGATAAGTTTTCGAGACATCAATTTTTGAAATTGTTTTGTTTTTTTCGAAGTTGTGTTCACTTTTTAAGTAAGTCATAACTCAATCACTTGATTTGGTCGTACATTTATAGTGTCTTAAGTGTAATGGCTCAAAATATATGAGAAGAGTCGATTTTTTTGGTCAAAATAAAAACTGAAACTTCACTCAATAAATACGAAAAAATACAAAAAAAAATAATTACAAATTTTTTCTTGTCTGGAGCACATAAACACTACCTTTGGCAAGATATGAAAGAACATTTGCAGAAAACTTTTTGATAAATATCGGCGTAATGACCAATTGAGTGAAGCCACCAAAACTCAAATTTTGTATTTCCGTGTTATTCGAACGACTCATTTTGATTATTTGGACCGTGGGACGCTGCACAGTGGGGCAGATACTCTCAATACCTGGCGATAATTCAAAAAATTAAATGTTATTTCAGGATATCCTTTTATATTGGTTAAGTACAATATTGACCAACGTACTATTTGCCATTTTTCAAATGACTTGTAATAAACCCATTTTATCACTACAGCACGCTAAACTTTAACTTTGTAGACTGAAATAATTTTTATAAGTTATTTCCATATTAATCAAAGCAGTTTTTTGCTAAAGTTTATTAACTTTTAAAGTTATTTGACCATGGATAATAGATAATAGATAATTTAATTAGGTTCCAAGCCTTTCCAAGCATTAGTTATGATTCAAAAATATTCCGTTTAGTATTGACTTCTAGAAGCGACAAGAAAATTTTGCTACTTTTTGCTACTTTAACATTTACATCAATTTTTAGAACGTAACCTTAAATAAAATATTTTTTCTTGCATTACCGACATTATTCAAAATATCTGATTTTGTTTTACAAATGGCCTCTAACTTATTATTTGTCACGAGACAAGAACTTATAAACATTATGTATAGTTCTGGACAGTATAATTTTGAACAGCAATTTGGTGTTTTGTTAAAACAGATGGAAAAGAGAGCAGGTGGTCATCACGAGCACTTAAGTAAGAAATTATCTCTTTTCAAGTCCCAATATTGGTCAAAATGCCTGAAGGCGTGTGTCTAATTTTCCTATCAGGGCTGACTTTACTATTCGTAGCAATTGTACCAAATTTGCTTCGATTATCTCAGAAAGCACTCTCAATACGGAGTTTTTAAGATTTTGCTTGTATGGGAGGTACCACGCCCTCTTGTCCGAATTTGCTAATTTTCCTACCAGAGTTTACCTATGCTATTGGTAGTAAGTGTACTAAATTTGGTTTGATTATCTCAGATAGTACCCTCAGTATAGTTTGTAAGACTTTGTTTGTATGGGTGGTACCACCCCCTCTCATCCGAATTCGCAAATTTTCCTACCAGAGTTTACCCATACTATTGATAGCAAGTGTATGAAATTTGGTTTGATTATCTCGGATAGTACCCTCAGTATAGAATTTTTAAGATTTGGCTTGTATGGGAGGTGCCACGCCCTCTTGTTCAAATTCGACCAAATTTTGTTGGAAGCTTAAGTGATCCATCCGTAGTATGTATACGTAATTTGGTTGCAGTGCGTAGCTCCATTCATTTGATGCCACATATGAGAGCTCCTTGCCCCAGTGTGCGCTGGTTCAAAATTCTTGAAAGCTGGCCAAAAGTCGAAAAAAATGTTTTTAAACTATTTTTTTATGAATTGTATCGTCTAACAGATATTCATAGGCTTCAAAAAATTTGTAAGAAAGATCCAGGTAGTCCTACAATGCCCTTGGGATCTCTCCAAAAGTACGCTTCTCAGATAGAAAATTCTGTGAGTTAAAAGTAAAAATTTAGTGTTCACTGCAAAAATTGTTTGATTACTGTAAATCTTAACCGATTCTAATGTTTGAATATGAAATCTCTTTGTAAAAGAAAACACTATCGAACTATTATATTCAAAACTTGCAATAATTTATACTTTTACGGTAACTGTGATTAACTCAAAATCAAATTATTTCACAAAATCAGTTTGCAGTCCTTAAGAAAAAAGCCCAGAACTAATTTATACCAAGTCATACCACCAAGATCTTTTGGATTTAAGAAGATTGAATCCTTTTCTAACACATATTAAAAAATTGAGGTGCCTTTTTTTGCCTTTTTTGTTTGACGCGATTTTTTCTGTAGCACCCATAGGAAAATTTAACTCACATTGCTTACCAAGTATCAATATGTAATGCTCGCCCGAAATGATAAAATTTTTACAATATTATACAGCTTATACTCCATGATAAAGGAATCTAAGGCCCATTTTTATTTAGATTAATTTACCGTTGCACACAACTCTATCAAATCTAAAGTTTTGAAATAAATTTTTAAATTAGATATTAAAATTGTGCAAGTGTTGTTTTTTGCCATTTCGAGTCCGCCATTTTGTTTTTAAATCTAATATCAGATTCGTAAGCAATGACCCCAAAAACCCCCGAGTAAATTTTTTTCTTGGATTTGTTTGAATATTTATGCAAATCGTCCGCCATTTTGAATTCGCCATTTTCTTTTTTAAAAATCTAACTTCAAATTCGTAAACAACGACCTCAAAAACCCACAAGTAAAAAATTTCGTCTCGAAACTTTAATGATTTCGACTTTTGGCCAGCTTCTAGGGATTTTGAGCCAGTGTGCGTGTTTAGCAAAAAACTTATTTTTAATTGTTTTTTGTTTATGCAGTGTTTTCGTATTCGAAAAAAACTATTTTTTTATATAAATTACCTTTCTAACGGTGTGCTATTTGTTGATTTCAATCTATTAAGAACAGTTTTGGAAAGATTGTAATTCTTTCTGACTACTTAGAATGTAAGGAACAATTAGTCAGACTGGGTAAATGGTTTTATCTAGCCCTAGATTGAATTCGAAAGCAACAAAAAAATCCGACGGACTGGCAAGACATGACTCTTCCTTTAATGTTACTAGTACTGAGCAAAAAAACGTAACTTTTTTCTTATTGAAAAGCAATGAGGGTGTCCAGAGCAATCTAGACTTCAAATAAAAGTTAAAAAATCACTTGTTTACTACTTCAGAACCGCATTAATATTGTAAGAATTATTGCAACTTGCACTAAGCACTAAGTCATCGGCAATCATGTTGAAAAACTAAGCATCACTATTGAAGTTATTTAGAAACAAGAGTATTTTGAAAATTTTCTCGGTGACTAGTCAAACCTAGAAATCAATTACTAAGCAACCCTTCATCAATTCACTCTGCAAAATCGCCGACATTGTAATCGGCTCGCTGCTCAGTTACCTTAATAGGGCTAACTGGATATAGATATAGTGAGTTAAGTTATTTTAATTTTTTACATGCATTTGTACCAGTCTAATTTGAGGTTTCTTAGCTTGAATCGCTAAACCGCTATACAAACCTGACTTAACCTGAGAACCTCTGAATATTTATCGATTTTTTCACTTAAAATCTTTAAAAATTTTCTAAGAAAAATTTTAAAAAATTATACAAATCTGAATAAAATCTATGAATGCTTAGAGTAGTTTAGGGTAATGTGGTTACCTTTTTCTTTTTTAATGGTAGTAGGTAAGCTTGGTCAATTTATTTGTATTAGTTATTCTATTGTTTTTACTATTTGATAATTTGTATACTAAAATATTAACATTTTCAAGCGTGAGCCCAGTTAAATTGAAAGTACCTAAAAATAGCTGAAAAAGAAAAGTGTCGGGTAATGTGGCTCACCCTGCCCATTTCCTTAAGAAGTACCGTTATTCGCAAATTTTGTTGACTAAATGTCGAGTAGTAATTTTTAAGATTATATTTGCTATGAAATAGCTTTATATTCTTATTAAATAATAGTTTCTGGTAAGATAAACCAAATTCATACTAACATGTGAATAAGTAAGAAGGGTTATCGAATCATACGTAAAATGGTACTCCACATTACTCAAACTCGGGTATCCTACACATGCAATTAGCTTTTTAAGGTGTAACAGTAGTCAAAGTTGATATACGGTAAAGTATAATATGGGGTAGTCCACATTACCCGAATACATCACGTTTTTGAAATAATCATTGATTATATAAAAGAAATGTAAAATCAGACTTGCTAATGCATTTTTTCATTGAATAATAGATCCACAATTGCATTAGAGTTATTTGAATTTTAGAAAACTGAGTTCTGAGGAAGTAACTTAGTTATTCACCAAGTACTACAAATAAGTCAACTTGACCTCACAGCATATGCTAAGAATTTCACACGAATAATAAGCATTATAGAAAAGCCGAAGAGCGTAAAGAATATGTTTTTCGCTTTTTATTGTGCACAAATAACCAGAATTGTTGTGTATTCTTTAATATGAGAAATAAAATGGTGCACCATATTACCCGCATAGTCCACATTACCCTAAATTACTCTATTATTTGTCAACATTTTCCATACTATTAATTTGGTTTTTACGCCCACAGCATACAGTTATTAATTTTTTCACGCCTTTTAGGACGTGCCATGTGGTGAAGCTTTAATTAAAAAAAAAAAAAATTTAAGACCCCATTCCATTCAGCTGTGCTTGTTTTTTTTTTTTTTAATAAAACCACGCTTAAAACTTGTGTTACTGTAAATAGCGAAGAAGTTAAATTAAAACAGAAAAAATCGATTTCGTGCACACAATTGTGCGTCGAAAAGAAAAACTTTCAGTTAACATACAATTTTTTGTGTAATTTCGTGTTCGCAATTTTTTTTTTTGTTTATTTTTTGCCACTTTTACAGCTGTTATAGCATGGTAATATGCGCCCCCGTTGTACTTTCATTTCAATACCACTTGCATTTTTCAACATTTTCTCGCCTTCACTGTCGATACGTTGTTTGCATTGAACGTGAGTCAATTTGGTGCGGAAGTGTAAACAGCTTAATGTGCAGGCACACTTGCATAGTTAAGCGTGTTTGAGCATAAATGTTGACTTTTTATTTAAATATTTAATTAAAGCTTTTTTTTTCGTTTAATAATATTGCTCATAAATAAAATTTATTCATCAAGTTTTTTGAAATTTTTTTATCAAGTACAAACCTTTAAGTATTTTTCTATCATCAAAATGTTTCACGCAAAAATTGCTTTCATACTATTCATTAAACTAACTTCCATTAGTGTTCATATATCAAGTTTAAACTTTATGTATGATACGAGTAAAATTTGTTTAATTAATTTGAACAAAAGTTAAACTTTTCCAATGTTTACGAAAAAATTGCACAAATTGCAAACTTTCATGCTGTCATCATCTAAATCTACTGCTTCCTTTCTCGCATGCTCTCCTGCGCTCTATTTGGCTGATTGTTTTTTTTTTACGAGATGCTCTGAATTTGCTGTGAAACGGTACGCTGCTTGGTTTTTTTTTTTTTTTTTTGTCAAATCACCTTTTCAATTTAATTTCAAAACAAAAGTTGAAATTGATTTTCAACAGTTAATTGCAAGTCACTCATACGACATGTTGAACTAATGCGTTGCATAGTTTTTCGTCAAAGTTTTTGTTGACAAAATTGAATTTTTATTTCTTTAGCAACTCTGCTATAAAAAAGTGCAAATTAAAAATTAAACCAATTTTCGTGAATTTAATACTATAAATTGCTTTTGCTGCGAGAGAGTAAAGTTGAAACAGAGCTTTTTAATTGCCATGCAAAATGTGTGAGCAGCATATGTAAAAAGAGGACGCAGCGCTTAATTTCCAACCACAAAGTGATTGGTTTTATCTTAATGAAATGTTGTTATATTTCTTATATTTCTTTTGCAAAGAGAGAAGTAAAATTTTCTGAGATTTTTTGTTAAAAATATGCGCTTTCAAAAATACACTAATGGCTTATTTATTTCTTCGCGCAACTCTATAGATAATTAATTTTTACACACAACATTGCTTGTCAACTGGAAAAGGTCATTAGAAAGGGAAAAATCCAAGAATCCGGAAATTCATGTAGTAAGTTAAGAGTCATCTTAGAGTATCATATTAGCCGATGAATAGTAGTAAATTGTATCACCCCATAAATTCTCAAAAGTCATAAAATCACTAAATCTTTTATACAAAATCATATCAAGGATAAGCTCAAGTAACCGCAATTTAATTATACCCTGACATGGGTGTGAAAAATTGTGCCACATGAATAGCGCAACAATACACCCACTTAAAACTTATGTAAAACATAAAACTTAACCTGGCGTGGTATAGCCAAACCAAGCACTTCCGCGAAAATGCAAATCCTATCAAAACGATCTGCTATTTTTCACAAACAGTTAAGTTAACAACCTATAAAGTGGTGTTAGTACTGGTTAGTCAAGCAATTTGCCATAAACAATCGACAGCAGCAGCGGTAGCGTAGGTAAAACGACACAATCGCACAGTGAAAGTGAAGAATTATATCTATAGCATCCTTCCTAGTGATGTCCGCGCGCTTGCTTACACTAATGAACGGTCACGAAAGGGTTTATATCGCATACAGCAAAAAGGGAGAATGCTTTCCACTCTAAAGCATTTGCGAGCTTGTTAAAACAATAAATCAAAATATCGGTTTGTTAGACAAAAGGCACAGCAGCAGCAAAACTTTAACCAATAATAACAAAAACAGCAGCAATATGACTGGAAGCCTTTATGGAGCTATGGAAAACATGAGGCCAGCAAAGCCGCTTAATGTCGTCGCAATCCTGTTGCACAGTTATGCGTTGTAATGAATGTTGTGTATAAAAAAGAATGCAGAGCAGGATGTAGCGGAATATTGAAAAATTTTAAAACTGTTGGCAAAATCGAATAATGTTGCTAAAGTCTAAAATTGTTGCGAAAAGTATAAACATGTTGCTACACTCAAGAACCTTGAGAAAGAAGAAAAATGCGATAAAAGTCTCAATTTATTAGAAATTCACAAATAGATTGAAGTAATCGCAAAATGTGGAATGTCAAAAAATGTTGATGAAAGCGATGCAAATTTTACAAGAGTCGAAAAATGTTGATAAAACCAAAAAATGTAGCGAAATTCTAAAAATGTTACAAATGTCAAAGAATGGCTGCAAATTACAAAAATCGAAGAATACAAATAATACAACCTAAAAACATAGAAGTTTTGCGTGCTTCAGAAAATGTTGCAAATTTCAAAAAATGTTGCAAAAGTTGAAAAGTATTTCAAAAGTCGAAAAATTTTTGATAAAACCGAAAAATGTTGCAAACTACCAAAAAATGTACAAAAGTCAAAATTGTTTTGTTAAAGTCAAAAAATGTTGATAAAGTCGAAAAATATTGATAAAGTCGAAAAATGTTGATAAAACTAAAAAATTTTGTGAAATTCAATCAAATGTTGCAAAAGTCGAAGAATTGTTGACAAATCCAAAAAATGTTGCAAATTTCAAAAAATGTTGCAGCGGTCGAAAAATGTTAAGAATATAAAAAATGGTTGATAATATCGACAAATGTTGACAAAGTCGAAAAATTTTGATGAAATCGAAAAATATGGAAATAGTCAAAAAAATGTTGATAAAGTCAGAAAATGTTGATGAAATCGAAATATGTTGACAAAGTCAAAAAAATGTTGATTAAGTCGGAAAGTGTTGATGAAATCGGAAAATGTTGATAAAGTCGAAAAATATTGAGAAAGCCAAAAAACGTTGATAAAGTCGGAAAATGTTGATTAAATCGAAAAATGTTGAAAAAGACAAAAAAATATTGATAAAGTCGGAAAATGTTGATAAAATCGAAAAATGTTGAGAAAGTCGAAAAATGTTGAAAAATTCACAATAAACGTTGATAAATACGAAAAATATTTATAAAATCGAAAAATGTAGAAAAAGTCAATAAATGTTGATAAAATCGAAAAATACTGGTAAAATCAAAAAATATTTATTAATTCGAAAAATTTTTACAGTCAAAAAAATGTTGATATAGTCAAAAAAAAGTTAATAAGATCGGAAAATGTTGAGGTGGTCAAAAAAATGTTGATAAAGTCGAAAAATGTTAATGAAATCGAAAAATGTTGATGAAGTCGTAAAAATGTTGATAAAGTCGAAAGATATTGAAAATTTTCAATGCAATACCTGTTGCCATTTTTGGTGTTTTCCTAAATTTGCCAACTTTTTCAAATTTTTTTAAATGCTCTCAAAATTTTTGAACAAATCACTGTAGGTATTCTGCTAGTGTTGACATTGTGTATTTGCTAAAATTATGATGTAAAACTTTAATCTCAACAGTATATAATCATAAAATTGTTGCTTCGTGAAGATTTATGCATAATGATATTTAAAGAATTTTTTGCTTCCCTCTCTCTGCTCGAAGTCTCTCGATTAAGCGTTGTTTTGCTTTCTCCATCCAATACCAATTAAATAAAAGTTTATATTTAACAGAATTTTGTTAACCCTATTGTTGTTGTAATTACTAAAATGATTAAAATTTTGATTTTCCATTAAAATGAAACTCTCCTGGTATGTTGTAATTCAATGAAAGTTCACGAAAATTGTCCCCCTTGAGCGTTATTTTTGCAATGTGATGACCAACATCAACAACATTGGCTCTCTACATCCAACACCTACAATCATCAACAACTTTTTTGTGCTGTGACAAGGGTTTGGCATTTTCGGTTGTTTTGTGTACATATACAAAATGTCTAATATTTGCGCTTGTATTTAGAATAATTTTTGGGAAATGAAAACTTATATTATGACGCAAAAAAGGATATCCGACTTAATTATAAACGAGACATTGGGCGTTGATTTTCAAAGACAAGTTTTAACAATGCTGTTGGCAACATGGCAAAGTTTTTAGTTTTTAGCCGCCAATAAGCGGTTGTTAGTTAGAAAGTTTCATCTTTTGTGAAATTTTGGTAATTATTTAAAAGTTTAAGTAATTTCTGTAGAATTATGTTTCAACTTAATATCTTATCTCATTATTTACTTGAAATAAAAAGTTTTTGTGGTGAAGCATGCTTCAAGGTTATAATTTAAAACCAATATTGGTCTCTAACATGTAAGGAGTCTTACTCCAGGACTTCCCGCGAAAAGTGTGGGACGTCAATTTGTGGCAAAGAACTAAAAAATTTTTATGCTTTGCCTAGTCCTTAGTTTTTCTTAATAATTTGCTGTTTATTGCAGCTTCTATTGACATTTTTGTCACTTATTTATAAATTTGCAGGGAAGGATTTTTTCTACATTTCGCTTACACAACTTCAATTTTTAATATTTTTCTATAAGCGTTTCCTTATTTTTCAACTAATAAGGGTCTTTCTTTTCTTTTCAATAATTACAGAAATTTGCATATTTTTGTGCTTCCTCTTTAAATTTCTTTTCTTATGAAGAAAAAATTCAACAAATTTTCATTTATTGTATTAAATTTACCCTGCTCATTAACGGTTAGCGCTCCCATGCTGTTTTCCCTACTGACCATTTTCCACTTTCATAAGTGTAACCATTGTGTACTTTACAACGCCCTCAAGGTGTTGGTGTGAACTTTAAGCGCTGACTCAAATTTCGCCTTGCAGACGTTTGTCTTGAAAAACAAAAAAGAATGAAAGAAAAAACAGACGCCAATAATGTATGATGAAAGGCGACAGCAAATTTGTGTAAAATAAGGTCAAGTTGGAAAGAAAGATGAAAGCACACAATCAAGTTAAATGAAAAAATTGCCAAAAAGTAACAAAATTGTGAGTTGAAATGAAATTCAGCACAACGCGCCCAAAAGTAGGCAACAAAATATGTTTTAAGAGCTACTGCTGCTGCTGTACAAAAGTAGCAATTCACTTTCTTTCGCACTGAAGAAACTGAAAGCAAAATCTTGCCGCTGGCTCATGCGAATGGGTCATAGCATACTTTTAGGCGGCGTCACAGCTGCAAAGTGTCAGTCATTCGGGTTGCCTTAACCAAGAAAATGTTGTAATACATCAAAATTAGGTTATGGTTTCACCACTAGCGTTATTTAATGAAATTTCTTATGCTTTAATGGGTTAAGAAAAGCTCTGGCAATGAAAAAAATTTGGTAAATTTTTATGTTTACACTTTACATAGGCTCACTTTTACTTACTTTTTTCGTCCCGTTAAATGAATGCGACGTGTGGCAACACATGCCCGGCAAACGCCTCTTGTTATTGAAATAATCGTAATTTTTTTTATGACACAACTTTTGTAACGTTTAAATTGTTTCAAATTAAATTGTTATAAAATGAAAATTTTCGAGAACCTTTATTTTGTTGCTTTCTTAGTGTGTAAGTGTCTGTGTGTGTGTGTGCGCATAACATTTAAGTACGACATTAAAAAGTAGGGACAACAAATGTTTGCATACTCTAAGGCGCTTTTCGCTTTCGAGCCGCAAAAAGGTCGGCTTTCATTTGGGGTCTCTATGTATTCTGAAATTTTTGGTTTTGCTAAAATTATGAAATTATGCGAGTTTAAATTTTATATTTTTTATGAATTTCTTTGAAACTTTAAGAAAAAATGCAACGAAAGGTGCAGAGACAGGCATCAAAATCATGGAAAGCCTAAAATTTGTTTTAATAACTTTGCTTGCGTAATAAACAAAAGTTTTGAATTTTAAAAATTAAGCTCAGGCTTTTATTTCGTTAATGAAACAGAAGCAGGAAAATTTTATGTGATCGAAAATATACATATATACGAGGGCCAAGGAGCCGTGCGTGAAATCAGTTGGTGTGGCACTGACATGAAATTTGTAAAACATTGCCTACTGTCAGCTATATGACAGTAATTGTCCGAAATTTTGGACAAATTCATACTGGTTGTTGACAACTTCTGAGAAAGAGCAGATTTGAGGTTTCGTATTTTGGAGAGAACTCGTGACGATAAAAGTCCTTTTTATGAGCCAGAAGTCGTAAGTTGCAATTCAAGAAAAATTATGTGTCAAACATGGGAATCCACGCCCTCCAAGGTCCATCATCAAAATCAATTTTCCATTTTTTTTGTTTTTTTTTTTAAGTTCCAGCGAAATATTTGTTTTTTGTCCGGCTTAAACTCAAAAATCTATGAACAAACTTTGAGCAGAACATAAGCATTTCAAATTGCTTTTTCGGAGATGTTTTTTATGTTGAAAGATTTATGTGAAGTCGAAATATGTTTAAAAACTCGAAAAATGTTTCAAATATCAAAATATATTAGTAGCATCCAAATATGCTGCTAAGGTCGAAAAATGTTAATGCGGTCAAAAAAATGTTGATGAAGCCGAACAAATTTTTGTACTATGGAAATATTTTTATATAGTCAAAATATGTTGACAGTATCGAAAAATATTGATAAAAACGAAAAATGTTTAGAAGGTCGAAAAATGTTAATGATGTCGAAAAATGTTAGTACCTAATATCTTAAAATTTTGAGTTAAGTCGGAAAATGTTGACAATATAGAAAAATGTTGATAGAGTCGAAAAATGTTTATAAAGTCAAAAAATTATTATGAAGTCCAAAATGTTACAAATATCCAAAAATTTTATGAGGCGAAAAATGTTTATAATGTCAAAAACTGTTTATAAGGTCGCAAAATGTTTATAAGGTCGAAAAATGTTTATGAAGTTGAAAAATGTTACCAATATCCAAAAAATTTTGATTAGGTCGAAAAATGTTGACAATATAGAAAATTTTTGATAGAGTCGAAAGATGTTTATGAAGTCGAAAAATGTTACAAATATCCAAAAATTTTAATAAAGTCTAAAAATGTTGATACCCAGTGTGCCAGACGGTTCAAATCTTCGCTTTTTTATCCGTTACGGATCCGTTACTGATCCGTTGGCGGGAGAGATTCCCAAAAAAAAAGCGAATCGTTTTTTTTTTTTGGAATTTCTCCCGCAAACGGATCAGTAACGGATCCGTAACGGGTAAAAAAGCGAAGTTATGAACCGCCTGGCACACTGGGTAATGTCAAAAAATGTTTACAAGGTCGAAAAATGTTTATGAAGTCGAAAAATGTTTATGAAGTCGAAAAATTTTTATAAAGTCGAAAAATGTTGACAATATAGAAAAATGTTGATAGAGTGGAAAAATTTTTATGAAGTCGAAAAAGTTACAAGTGTCCAAAAATTTTGATAATGTCAAAAAATGTTGATAATGTCAAAAAATGTTTATTAGGTCGAACAATGTTTATAAGTAAGGTCGAAAAATGTGTATGAAGTCGAAAAATGTCCAAATATCCAAAAATTTTGATAAAGTCAAAAAATGTTGATAATGTCAAAAAAATTTTATAAGGTCGAAAAATGTTTATAAGGTCGAAAAATGTTTATGATGCTGAAAAATGTTACAAATATCCAAAAATTTTGATAAAGTCAAAAAATGTTGATAGCATTGAAAAATGTTGATAACAAAAAAAAATTTTGATAAAGTCGAAAAATGTTTGTTTATAAGGTTGAAAAACGTTTGTGAAGTCGATAATTGTTAGTAGGGTAAACTGGGGTACATTTGACACTGGGGCACATTTGACTTTGCCATTTTCGGTGTGAACACGCCTTTCGAACCAAAAACCTGAAATGCAGAAACATAACTGATTAGAGTGGAAGCAACGTAATGAACTTTGGTAGTTCTCTTTCAACTTCTCCCGCGCTAATACGCTTTTTTAACTTTTTGTGTATTTTTTTGTTATTTTCGACATCTTGTTCGTAAGGGTTTTGCAAATAAAGTTGTATTGTTTTTTAGAAGTAAGTATGAAAATTTGGTAGCTCTAACCTTTACAATTAATAGAATAAAAGAGTTTTTTATCAAGGTCAAATAGTTTAAATTTTAAAATATTTTTAATTCTTCAAGAGATATTGGGGCACATTTGACTTTTGTCGAAGGGGCACATTTGACGTTCGTCCAGACATATGTGTTTGTGTATTTTAGAAGATTTTCTAGTGTTATCTTTTTAAAGATATGGTATACCATTATAAAATGAAGAAGAACAGACGCGATGGCGATGAAAAAAAAGTTAAATGCGCTATTTCTAATATCGGAAACCAACGAAATTTCCATCAAACTGGGTCTTATCTAATTTAACATTTTATGTTGACGTTTTCACTAAGGGTATTGTTGGAAATTGTACTTTATATTGAAAACTTGTTGAATGTTTGATGTTTGCCTGACTTTGAGGAGTGCAATAGATTTAAGCTACCAACTCGAACAAATCCAGCCTCAACTTCACGTTCATGCACTAAATACGTATTTGACATCGACTTATATATAAAATAGGTCTTCGTTAATACATACATACATACTTATTATTTGCATTTATATGAATAAAATATATGTATTAATGTTTTGTTTAATGTTTTTGTGTTATTTTTGTGAGTGTCAAATGTGCCCCTTGCAATGTTAAATGTTCCCCGTACCAGGGGCACATTTGACAAAATGACTTTTTTTGAATAAATTTAAAAAAGGACTCTTAATGCAATGTTTTAAAAATTTTTTTTGTCTTTGTTTTAATCTTAAATAATCAATGTTTCAGAAACAGTAAAGAATATTTAGATAGTGCAATAATTTTCAAAGATACAAGCCTTTGAAAATTTAGCGTCAAATGTGCCCCAGTCTCCCCTAATATCCAAAAATTTTGATTAAGTCCAAAAATTTTGATAAAGTCGAAAAATGTTTATAAGGTCGGAAAATGTTTATGTACTCGAAAAACGTTACCAATATCCAAAAATTTTGATAATCAGAAAATGTTGATAGCATCGATAAACATTGTTAACATCGAAAAATGTTGATAAAGTCGAAAAATGTTTATGAAGTCAGAAAATGTTAGTAGTATCCAAATATTTTGATTACCAATATCCAAAAATTTTGATTAAGTCAAATTATGTTGTTAGCATCGAAAAATGTTGATTAAGTCGAAAAATGCTGATAAGGTCGAAAAAGTCTACAGTATTGAGAAATATTGTTGAAGTCGCAAAAAGTTGATATGTTTAACAAGTTTTCTGTGTTGCAAGCGTTTTGATAATGGGAGGTCAATGGTTTTATGCTACATGTAATAGAGGTAGCTCGTACGCACTGTATAACGATAAAATATTTTATCAATTTATTTATAACCCTCATTCTTTATGATTTCTTTTTAGAATCAAATCCTTGCCAAACTTTAATATGCATTTTCTTTTTAAGCTGAAACTAATTGACATATCACAACGATAACAAGAAGCTTTAATTTAGTTTTCCTTCTTTTCCCCCATTTAAAATAAAGCTGCGAACATAAAATTTGAGTCGTAAAAGGAACCATAAAAAATGCTATGGCAATAAAACGCAGCAAAGCGCACTAACGCGCCCGCTGTGTCGCTCGCTGTCGCCTTCATCGTATAGATCTTAAATAGAAATGGATAAATCCTTTTTGAAACAAATTGACATTTTTATTATCTGCTCTTATCATGTTGTTGTAACGAAAAATAAGGAAAAAAGAATAAAAGCACAAAAACAAATAAAAGACATTAAAAATAAAGAGAAGATATCAAAATAAATCCAATATTGTGCACTTTGCTAGCTACATTTGTGTGTATGTGTGGGTGAAAGAGGAAGCGTATGGGACAGAAAGTGGATACACACCGTACCAATAACGATTGATGACTTTAAAATTTTTCGCTATATTGTGACATATAATGTGTGACAGTGCAAACAATAAAACTGACACGCAACAGTGCCATATAATCAGATTAACCCATACTACACGTATTGCGATTTGGCTGCATTTTATATTTTGATATGAAAATATGAAGGGGATTCGTAGATTTCATAAATGTTATTGACGCTATATGCACACCGATCGCATAATGAACATGTTTCTTTTCGGAAGGATTATATGTTTTGTTATAAATTTTGTACGTCCAAGAAAGGGGAAAATATGATTACTACATTCCTGACCTTCCTTAGTAGTCCCCAAAGAGCAAGATTTCTTATTTTCAAGTCCTTTTAATGGTTTTTACAACAGCTATGAAGAATTTACACTTTTCGTAGCTTTTGGTTGTTGCTTTTGCTAAGTTTCTTGCTATTGTTTCATACAGTACTGTAACTACTTACTTTTTAAAAGTAATTGCATGCTTTTAGGCGCTAATTTTTTTACCACTTATTTAGTTGTCATGCTCATGCTATAACTGATATTCAACAGAAGTTGTTACGAGACAGTGTTTTCTCTTTTATCAATTTGAACTCATAATACTGATGTATTGGAATTTTTCAATTATTTTGTCATACAAAAACACAAAATTTTAATCAAAAATTTGTAATTCATGTAGGTATACCCATGTTATCAGATTTCATTAAAAATATATCAAGTAAGTGACAGCCTGGCGCGAAAAACTTTTTGCAACCATGTTTCTTATACCCCAATAAGATGTTTCTAAATACTTTCTAAGTTTAAAATTAAAAATTAATTAGATGTCATAAAACACTAAATGAATTTCATTTACGAGTACATGCAGTCCCTCCCCGCCACTACAAAACTTTCATAAAAATTTTGCCTTTCAATTTGCTGTCTAAAACTTTACAGGCATCCATGCCTGTCGCATCGACTGTGTAAGCTGTCAAGTGCTGGCATTCAATATTTAATTGCTTATTCGTGATTTATAATTTCAACACCCTGAACAGTGCACATTTTTTTTACTGAATTTTTTTTTATAATTTTTTGCATGTTCTTTTTATATTCATTTTGTTTTTCCATGCAAATTTTATCTTGCCCTTGGCAGTAAAAGTGAATGACGATGGAATAAATCACACCTTGCATGAAGGTGTTCTTTTTGCAGTGCTGTTCATAAAAGATTGACGTTTTTATACCCTGAAACCTTGGATGCTACTTGGCGGTTGAAGCGATTTTTGACATTCCTAATTGGAAAGTTCTTCAGCAAAAATTCGAGCTACAAAAAATAAAAAATTTGACAATGAAGACATTTTTTTAGTTATACCTATATATGTACCAGTTCTGGAAGGAATTTTTGACCTTTTAAGGACTCTCAACTTCTTTCAAAATTCTCAGAAATTCCAGCTTAAGCTATTCCAAGAGCTCTATTTTTAGAAAACACAATATTGACAGGTAAACAGAAATTTACAAAAACATTAAAACAAACGCAACTAATATTCCAAAAAAAGCTTTTTTGATCAAAATTTACAACCATACAGTTTGAGGTAGAAATTGACAAAATCGAAAAAAAACTAAAACACACAAAGTTCCTAGAAATACAACAGAAAATTATGAGTGGGTAAAGAATATTTTTTGCTGTGTATGTGGCTTTTTTGTTTAGTATATTTCTGTATTTTGCCGCGTATGAAAGAATCCATTGCAAAGGAAGCAGCAAAATAATATTTCATGAAAAAAATTCCTTTGTATTTAAAGTTTTATTATCCTTATTGTTGTTGCTTTTGTATTGTCAGGACAACAAATGCTTCGTGCTTTTTGTAATTGTTGTTTTTTTATTTCTTGCTAATTATACCCTACACCCAGGGTATATTCACTTTGTCCTTCCGTTTGTAACGCAGAGAAAGAGGCGTGGCAGATATAGAAAAGGATATATATATATATATTCTTGATCAGCGTCACCTCCTGAGACGATATAGCCATGACCGTCTGGCTGGCTGGCTGGGTGTGTGTGGAAATACATTTTTTTGGAAAACTGAGCAACATAATTCAATGAAATTTAGTATTCTGCCTTCGTCGTACAATTTAGCTCGGGAATTGAAAATGAGCGAAATCGGTCAACGGACACGCCTACCGCCCATACAAAAAATATATTCAAAATGCAATAATAAGAGCATTATTTGCAATAACAGAAGCAAAAGACACATAAATACTGCGGAAAGTAAGTATAAGCTCTGAGCAAAAACTAGGCGAATTCAAACTAGAGGGCGTGGCACCTCCCATATAAACAAAAGTTTCAAAATCTTATACTGAAAGCGTTTTTTGAGATAACCCAACCGAACATCACTCAAACTCGGTAAACTCGGACAAGAGGACGTGGCACCTCCCATATTAGCAAATGTTTCAAAATTATATAATGAAAGTGTTTTTTGAGATAAACCAACCAAATATGACTCAAACACGAAGAACATTAATTTTAAATTCTGAACTTAAAGTAGGCAAACTAGAATTAGAGGGCGTGGCACCTCCCATATAAGCGAAAGTTTCAAAATGCTATACTGAAAGATAACCGAATTTTACTCAAACTTTCAGAACAGTAAATGCAAGTTCTACGCAAAATCAAGGTAAGCTCGGAGGTGAAGGCGTGGCACTTCCCATATAAGCAATTTGTTCTTATACTCTCCTAATAATATACTTGGAATTCAGTGTAGGGTATTTAGTTTTTGGCCAGGCCAAAGATACCACCCTTACTAGTTTTTATTTTAATTCTTTTACAAATTTGGACTCTTAATGTCTTTATGATGTATTGCTATGAATGGAAAAATATTGCTGCTGCTGTTGTTACAGTGAATCACAAGGAATTTTTTGGTATACGTTTAATATGATAAGGTGCTTTCTTTAGACTTAAAAATTTCAAAAGATTAACTTTCGCAGAGACTAGAGGTCTGCACAAGACATGTTGAAATATAGTGTGCTATTTCTTACCCACAAACTTAACACTAGAAAGATTCAAGATTCAAATCTTCACTGTACATTAATTTTATTTTGACACTGAAGTACACCGTCTTGTTTTATGAGTGTCAAAAAAAGCCAAATACTTCAGTGTACTGCATTTTATCCAAACAAATACTTTAAGTCAAATTTAAACGTATAAGTAGAAAAACTACAGTTAAACTTATTATATAGTAACACCTGCAAGGTTGTGAGGGTAAAAGTCACCAGGGCCTTGCCCAAATCAATTACAACGAAAATCAACGCTACCATGAATTATTTTGTTGCCGTTGTCCAGTAGCACTATATTTATTACTTGATTTTTCTCTAAAAACGAGAACTGAATGTGATCTCGATATATTTTATGCTTATCCTTAAGTTATCTAATTTCTTTCTTTAAAATAAGTAAAAGGTACAAACTCATGAATTCAATTACTGTCGTACGATTATCTCATAGGACTAAACATAAGTAAGGTTATTAAGCTCAGCTCAGATATCACAAACGAACAGAACTATTGTATGTCAGAAACAGCGGTGTGTCAGAAACAGCTGATCTCATTTTGCTACCGTCACGATCATGAAAAATGACTACAAGCGAACAGCGTGAGTTCAGTTCAAGCCAGTTCTTCGCGGGCCAGCAAGCCGAGCAGTCGCACAAAAAATCGGCAGATCAACAGTGTCAGCCATTTTGTGAAAATAAACTAAGAATATCAGAGATAAATTTAAGTATACAAAACGAATCATAGAATTAAAATAAGAATTTAAGTACAGTGAACAAAGTGAAGTGATAAATAAAAACACGAATTTAAATTAACTTAAATATAATAAAGCCGTCTTTCTTTTAACTTATGGAGGTACTGAAGGTGATGACTGCAAATAAATAAATTTTTATGGTACGGATCCTGGACATGGCGAGCTAAAACCTCGGCTTCAAAAAGGTTCATCACAAGCTGCAATACATTTAAAACTCATGGTTATAAGTAGTTGATTTTATACATTTTCAAGAGAAAGAGAGAGTGTAGGCAAAAAAGAGACACTAGAAAAGAGCGAAAACTGCTTTTGTCACAAAAGCAGCATATGCACTGAATTAAACTGATGTGAATCAAAGAAGACAGATCTGTGCAATGTTTGTTTCTTTTCCTATCATATCCAACTACAGTCAAGACATTTAAACGCTACACTGAACTGAAGTATTTGATAAATAAAAAGAGGCTACAAGAAATAATATGTATATATATTGAAAAACTGAATATTTTAAAACACCAACAAGAAGTCTTCTGCAAAACCTAGTGGAGTCCATTAAAAATTATAAAATGCTATCATTCTTTTGAATATGATCCTTGCAAAGTTTTGGTTTCCGATAGTAACATAACAATACCTACTTGAAGAATTATTTTAAACGAACTTTTGTAGATTTCTTTGCGTGTGTTATTTTTTCGACTCAACTTAAGTGCTTGGTGATGAACTTTGCTTAGGCACTCTTCGGAGGCACAACACAAACTGAAAATTATCCCTATATTGTTAATTTGATCTTTTAATGACCAATTAAACATTAAACATTAACAAAACTTTCCCATAATCTGTTAAGCAACACTTTTTTAAATCATTTTTTTACTACTACACCGTGAACTTTGACTAAAGTCCCCAATTTTTAGTTTTTTTTTTCTGCTTTTTTCTCGTCAAATAAAAGCAACTGTTACAATATTCCTCCCACCATTCTCTTCGATATTAATGAGTCTTAAGTTGTCAAGCTGTTGATGTGGTATTAGCAGCGCCATATTCAAAATTTGAATTATTGATTGCATTGATGGAGCTTTTGGTGCTTCAAGACGTTTCCGCCCTTGCTTTGTGTCGTTACGCGCGCCACAACGCCACCTACTTACTTCCGGTCTTCGATTTGTCTCTTTTGTTTTGTTGCACGCGTATTGTACAAACAACGCCGCCTCGTAGCTCATTTAACATTCGCCAGAAATTGGTTTTTTGTTGAATTTTGCTTTTAGATAGGGTAGTGAGATTTTATTTCGTGTGAATCAGAAAATTATGCTGAAAAGTTTGTATAGGTACTTCAGTCATTTGCAAAGGACAACAGAAATCTTTTACTATATTCTCCTTTAATAAATTTACAAATAGAGCAATGGTTTCACCAGTTTATTGTAATGCACATACATTTATATCAAATTTATCCTTTACATTTGACGCCCAACGTAGGGATAATTTTTGAATTTCTAAGATCGTATTAAATAATAAAATTTTGTTTTCTATACATCAAAAATTAAATGCAAAGGATTATTGCTAAAAAAGTAATAAACAGATTTTTTTTTTCTTTACACTTGCTGCCCAGCGTGGGGAGAATTTTTTTAACTTTCAAGATCGAATGAAAAAATAAAATTTTATTTTCTACATATCACAAATTAAATGTAAAAGATATTTGATGATTTTTACTTTAGTTCAAAAAATATACAAAGAATTTTATCCTTTACATTTGGAGCCCAACGTGGAGCAATTTTTTGCATTTTCAAGATCGTATGAAATAATAAAATTTTGTTTTCTACACATCAAAACCTTAATGTAAAGGATTTTTGATAAATTTATTTTAATCCAAAAAAGGAAAAAAAAGGATATGGGTGATTCTCAGATAACTGTACTTTTTGTGTCCCTTGGCGATTTCACCTATACAGTAGGCTTTTTTTCACAAAAAATTACGCTGTAAGTTAGAAACTATGCTTTTCTAATAGAACGTATGAATTTTACCACCAAATATTTATTGGTCTACTTTGAAAGATTGCAAATATACCCCAAATGTCACAAACGTGGCATGTCCTACCCCTACTTTTTATACACAAAACGATGAAAAACGACCAAAAAACGGAAATAGAACAGAAAACAAGTTAGTACACATATTAAGTAAATACTTAAGGCTACAATATTCTGAGCTCATCTGCAGTTTTAAATAAATTTTAGAGGGCACAATTTCGAATTGAAAACTGTCCCCTAGTTTTGGAAAAAAAAAAATTTCTTCAAAGCATTATGCTACTACTGCATGGTACTACTGTTTCAGTCAATAGATTGCAATACATATGCATTAGTTCTGATCACTATCCATCACCCAAAGGTCATCATGTCAAGACGAGTCCAAAAAGAAATCTGTTTGCGTTTTATAGAGCAGTTTATAAACAAAAGCAGTTTTTTTTAAAAATTATGGTCACAAACGTGGCACTCGGCACGAAACAATTTTTTTGTAGGATTTGCATACATGACCCCAAATTCTTTCGAAAAAATCTTGAACTCAAAAGCGTGCTTTACAATGAGCGATAAATTACAAAAAATGTCACAAACGTGGCGCATCAAAAATATCACAAACGTGACACTTTTTATCAGTTTGCAAAAAAACATATTTTCATATAAAATTGAGTATACAGATGTTTAGTTGAAGGCTATTAATTATGTTTTTAACACAAAAAATTTTCTACACCATCAGAATCCTGAGTTATCCTTGCTCAAAAGTAAAAAAAAATCACTGTTTTGACATCTACTTAAAGCTATACAACAAAAACAACAACAAGTAAAATTAATTTTTGTCAATGGATTCAGACAGCCAAATTTATTGTCAACAAGACATAATTCATGGTTTTTCAATTGCATTCCCAGCTTTCGAGTTATAAGCGTTTAAAATAAGGACATCTTTCGATAATATACAAAGGATTTTTCGAGACCCAAAAGTTACAAAAAATCAAGTTTCATTATTTTTATCAATAACATATTTAATTACAAAAATTTCGTGACCTTGAAGACCATAATCGCATAAAAAATGACAGTTCTATGCTAGATTTGGTGAATAAGCCTACTAAACTACTGCTTTGCAAATTAACAGAATCAAAATTTCATCTGTGCATTCACTAAATCTACAATAGAGCCTTATTTTTTCATCCGATTTTATTCTGCAAGGGCTTAAAACTTTTGTGATAAATTATATTTTGATAAAAATAATAAAACTTACCATTTTTGTTCATTTTTCGGTCCAGAAAATCCTTTGTGTGTTATTGAGAGTTATCCTTTTTTTAAAGACTTATAACTCGGAAACTAGGAATCCAATTGAAAAACGGTAAATTTTGTATTGTTGATAATAAATTGGGCTGTCTGAATCCATTAACAAAAATTAATTTTACTTGTTGCTGTTTTTTATTAAGTAGATGTCAAAACTGTGATTTTCTCACTTTTGAGCAAGGATAACTAAGGATACTGATGTAATAGAAAAAAATCAAGATCAGATTCGTTATTTGGAGATCCTAATCCACCATAAACGGCTATAAAAACAGAGAACAGGAAACCATTGTTGATCTTTAGGGTGATAGGGTCTAAAGAAATGGACCACTGGAGACATGACACTGTTGCAAAATTAGTCTTGAAGTGTAAATTTTTCATTATATGCAAAATATCTCTCATCAAAACGCTTCAAAACCATCATTTTTCCATACTGTGGCTAAAATGTCACAAACGTGGCAATTTGCTCATAAACGTGGCAGCAAAATTTCCTAATTTTGACCACAAAGCCGTAAATTCACACTTGTAGTTGATCTACTTAAAAGGTGAGATTTAAGAGTGTGTTTACACAAGATAGCATGAAGAAACTTGCAAAAATCCAAAAAAATTATCTGCTAATTTTACAACTCGAAAAAGCACAGTTATCTAAGAATCACCCATATATCCATTACATTTGGCGCCCAACGTCGAACGAATTTTTGAATTTCCATGATCGAATGAAATTATATTTCAAAAATTAAATGTAAAGGACATTTGATAAATTAATTTTTTTACAAAAAAGAAATAAATGTATTTTTTTTCTTTACATTTGCCACCCAACGTGGGGTGAATTTTTGAATTTTCAAGATCAAATAAAAATATAAAATTTTATCGTATTTTCTACATATCACAAATTACTTAAATATAAAAAATATTTGATAAATTAAGCTTAGTTCAAAAAAAAAATAAAAAAATTTATCATCTACAGTGCCCAACGTTGGACGATTTTTTGAATTTTCAAGACCGTATGAAATAATAAAATTTTGTTTTTTACACATCAATAATTAAATGCGAAAAATGTTTGTTAAATTTGTTTCAGTTCAAAAATATAAAGTGCTTTTTTCTTTAGGTTTGGCGCCCAACGTGGGGCGAATTTTTTAGTTTTCAGAATCGAATGAAATAAAAAAATTTTAATTTCTACGCATCAGAAATTAAATGTTAAGGATATTGGCTAAATTTATTTGATTTAAAAAAGAAATAAAGAGATTTGTTCTCTACATTTGCCGCCCAACGTGTGGCGATTTTGTAGATTTTTAAGATCAAACGAAATAATAAAATCTGATTTTCTACTTACGAAAAATCAAACGGAAATGATGTTTAATAAAAATATTGTTGATCAACGTATAGCAACATGACAAATTTCAGGCATTACCTTACTTTTTATTTATTTATTTATTTTATTTTATATTTCTTTCTTTCGAATGGTGCCTTTTGTGCTTATCAGACATCGACACTCTTGTGCTGCTTAGCATTTTTTGATCGAATTTTTATTTTTTTCCTTGCTATGAATTCACTTTTTATTAGTAACCTTAGGTGTTGTTGTTATTGTTTTTATTACAAATGATTGCTTTTGTTTATTGCTGTTGCTGTTGTTGGTGTTATTATTGATATTGGTAGGTGTAGTCACAAGGCAAATAAAGGCGGGTGACTGTGGCATTGGCACTGTAATTGTATGGTGGAAAAAAAAAATATTATAATAGTAAGAAAAAAAGGAAAAATTTAAATAAAATAAAGAAAATAAACAAGAAACCAAATCAACATAAAAAATTGCGAGAAATCAAAAAATACAACAAAAATAATCCATAGTTTAAGTTCAATTTCAAGAGTTGTCGATATCAAATGTAGATAGATATAGTGACTAGGTATTGAGTATCAAAGAGATAAACATCACAGATTTGTTGGCATTGCTTTAAATTACAGTCTATCAAGGATTGTTTTTATAGTTTTGTTTTGCTTTTCTGAGCTGCACTGCACTATACGTAATTTGAACAGTTTTTGTGGCAAAGAGGCAAAGTTTGCAGTTTTTTACTTCATGATCAATTTTGGACCAGCTTTTGCAATTTTTTCACCATTGGACTGTTTGAAGGTTAGAGTAACCCTAGGAGACATGGCAATTTTTTTGCTAGACTGCTACAAAACATACAAAAAAAGAATTAAAAGAGTTTTTTAAAGCAATTTAGCACGAATTTGTTCTTTTAAGTTAAAGTAATAAAAGGTACTTCAGCAAAAATAAAAAGGATTTTTCTTCTTTAAAAAAAAAAATAAAAAAATACCACAAATTGCCAAAGAGCCTGAGCCCAAGGGTTATATGGCACTCTTAGTGACTTTTTGCCGAATTGTTTCATGTTTTCACATAAGGTGTAAATGTTTCTTGTGACCACATGCGGCATATTCCACATTGGATTTGGCTAAGTGGTTTGCGCATAGTCTTCTCCATATCCAACGCAAAAATGAAAATAAATTTTTGAAGGTATTACAGACTAAAAATCCCTGAATCTGGAGTAACTGTACATTCAAGCGCTTCATATTTTTACTTACAAATATCTTATAGCATGTAAAAGGAGAAATGGCACCCTATCCAAGAATTGGGTGCCAGAATAATTGGGTGCCATTTTATTTGTTTCGTGGCCTTTGTTTTCGTTATATACTAAAAAGGAGAAATGTAACCAAAACTATATCACCCTCAGTACTTACAAATATCTTATAGCCTGCAAAAGGAGAAATGGCACCCGAACCATATCACCCTCGCTAATTGGGTGCCATTTTATTTTTTTCGTGACCTTTTTATTAGTTATGTACTAAAAAGGAGAAATGGCACCCAATAACTGAGGGTGATATGGTTTGGGTGCCATTTCTCCTTTTTAGCAAATACTAAACAAAAAGGCCTCGAAAAAAGTAAAATGGCACCCAATTACTGAGGGTGATATGGTTCGGGTGCCATTTCTCCTTTCGCAAGCTATAAGATATTTGTAAGTAAAAATATAAAGCGCCTGAATGTACTGTTACTCCAGACTAACAGAATTTTAGTCAGAAAGTTTTCATCCAATAACAAAAACACATTTAGTTCTATTTATTTTAATATGTGCAGCAAATAACTGTATCAAATACTCACCGCTTGGCCTCCTTCCAAAATAAATGTAAAAAAGACAGTCTTTACATTAAAAATTTCCCAATTGAAACTGAAAGGGGTGCTATATCCTCTAAGGTGCCATATCCTTTATGGGGCCATGTCTCTTTGGGGTGTCATTTCTCCAGTGTTATCCTTACCAGAATCATGTATAGTGAAAAGTTTGGAAATTATTCAACCGAATTCATGTTGCTATTATTGGCAGCTTTTATAAATTATATTTTTTATAGGCACCGTTCGAGCTTGACTTAAGAAACGATTTGAAAAAATAGATCTACTACACAGAAGCTTTACTAAGGATCCTTGGATGGCAAGGGTTAAATTAGAAAAATAAATATAAAAAATTTCGCTCAGATATTGATTTATTCCTGTACTTCGAATACTTAGATCAGCTGTTGTCAGCCTTGGCCTTGAAAATTGCTCAAGTTGCCCAATGTGCACTGCGCCAAGTGTCAATCTTTTAGTGTCATTTGAACAATATCCAATTCCTTTTAGCGGAATTGCCATTTCATTGACGTAAATTGCACTTGGAGGATCTAAACTAAATGCTATGCAAGGGTTGGCGGGGAAAACTATTGTTTTTCTATTTTTGTATTTTATAAAATATTTTTCTTCATTTTTCTACATCAGCTCTTCTACGAATTTCTATATACTGAAACAAAATTCTGTCATTTTCATAACACTTTTTAAATTGTCAAAACTTTAAAATTTTATTAAATTTTCCAGGAAATTTTTATCAAGCAATTTCTGCTTAAGATATAAATAGCTCATGGCATTTTTTCCATGTATCTTTCATTATATTTTCTGCTGCCGCTTACTCTGCTTAACACATGTACGCACTCCCTTAACAACAACCCAAGATAATTTGCGCATACCGCCTGAACTATAATATGTCCTTGTAGACAAATTTGCAAACATGATTTTGAACTTTGCGTTGTGTGTGACAGCAGCAACCAAACGAATGAGGAAGAAAAAAACATGCGTCATATTTTCTCTTCTACTGCTGTTGCTGCTGCTTTAATATTAATAAATTTTTTTCACAGAAAAGGAAAAAATCCTTAATTTTTTATTTCGACATAAAATAAGCCAACAAACTACTGCCATGGCTGGCTTATGAAAAAAGTCATAAATCAAAGAGCGTAAAACCCAAAACGAAGACTGTGGACAGCGGCGACGTTGCATGAGGCGCTGACTGACCAACCAACCAACCAACCAAGCATTTAAGTCTACTACTAAGCAGCTAACTAGTCAGGCGATGAAGCCATTTAAGCTTAGGTGGGGCAACGTCAAACGGCAGCAGGATATAAAACTTACACTACAGTGTAGCGCTATTCTTTAAATCCTGTAGCAATGTGCTTAGCAAATTTCAGTTAAATATACGGCACAATGTAAAAGAATTAACTTTCAGTTTTTATAAGCTTCATAATATGTGAAGTATTAAAGAAATTTTAGTGCAATTATTATATGAAGCAAAACAGGCCAAGTATACCAGCTGAAAATTTTTTTGCCTGCGATTTCTTTCAAATTTGGCAATATGTTAGTAGCTATGTGCAAAATTAATAATGCGGGAGGATTTGGTCCTAGTACCATTTGTTGTTTAAATACAGAGTGTCGAAGTTGGTAATTTTTGTGATTTTTATAAAAAGGGTGTACTTTGAAAAATTTATAGCTAACACAAAACTCTGTAAATTGATAATTAAATGAAACTTATCCTATTCATTTTTAAATGTTCTTTATATAAAAAATATAACTTTTAAAAAAAAAAATTTTTACCAAAATCTTTTTAAAATGAAAATACTACCCATTAAATTTTTTTAAAAGAATTTAAATCAAAGTATAATTTTTAAGCTTTAAAATGATGTATAATTCAAGATAGGATTCGGTCGCTACTCTTTTTTTACTCAAGAAGAATGCATCTTACGAAAAAAGTGTACAAGGCACAAAATGCTTAGAATCGTCCAGGGAATACGTGTGAGAATTTTTTTTGAAATTTTTAAAAACTTTTTTTTTTTTAAGTTTTGGAAAAATGAAAAAAAAAAAAAATTTTAAACAAACTTTCCAAAAAGTTTTTCAAAAATTTCATAATGCATTTAAAAAATTTTGGTGAAAAAAATCTTGTAATACTTTTTTGTAAAAAGAACATTTAAAAATGAATAGGACAGGTTTCTTACAATTATCCATTTACAAAGTTTTGTGTAAGCTATAAGTTTTGAAAATAACAAAAATCGCCAATTTCAACACCCTGTTTTTTAACAACAAATGGACCTCGTATATTAATCTATGTTTTATTGTACAAATTTTAAGTTTCCACAATTTTGCTCAACCTGTTATAAATTAGGTCAACAATCAACTTATGTGACATATTTGTCCTGTCAGGAGCTGCCCCATATTTGACAATTGACTTTGCAGAGCAATTCGCTTAGTTGCTTTCAGTTACTCAACTCCAATGATAATTTCCCAATGGTACGGACGTTAAGTTTTTGCAATATTTTTTTTTTTTTGTTCAGCTTTGGTCAAATACGAGACAGCATGGAGTATTTGCTGCAATGCTGATGATTTGTTTTTCCTATTACCCATATAACTTCCAAGCAAACAATTTATAAATATAAGCGACAACATCAACTTATTGCAGGACACAGTGCATCATGATATTCTGTTGTGTTTTTTTCTGTATACATGTCCTGCATAATAAGCGGTATATCAAACTGTTTTATTTTGCTTTATCCTGTTTAATGCAGCGTTTTACTCGCACAGCTGTTAAATTCTATGAAAACTTTGCCATTAAATCAATGTGCTTTTTCCTAGCGCATGCAGAGATTAAATGTGGAATAAAAATGTTGCTTTCTTTTAAAGTTTAATTTTAAAGAAAAATGGAAAAATGGCTAACAATGTTAGTTTGCTATAGAATTTTAGTGAAAATGTTGCACGCGGCAAAGTTAAAAAAAAGTAAAAATATTTCCCATGCTGTTGCTTGTTTTATTGTTTACTAAATCCTTCCGCGCTTTTACTTCTAGCGAAAAATATACCACTCTTTTATGGTTTTATTGCTGCTGCTGCAAAGTATGCTATAAAAAAATAGCAAAAAGCACTAAAGCATAGAGACAAAAGCAAAAGGAAGGAGAGAGAGAAATGCAAAGAAGCAGTAAAAAAAACAAAACACAAAAATTACAAAATGAGCGCAGCAATATAAAAAGCATTCTTATTTGTTTATTTAATATGGCGCAAGTAAGCGAATGCACACACCTACATACCCCACACACATAGACAAAAGAATGCAAACACCTAAGACCAGAGTAAAGTGACATACATATGCAAGTAGATTACTCATGTTTAAGTATTAACAAAAAAATATTGTGTTATACATTCATATGTAGTGGAAAAGCCTATAAGTGGACCACCAAGTTTAAGCATATGAGTAGCGGGTGTCATATTTGAAAGTATTTCTTGCTGCTGTTTTAATGCTTTCACAGGATGTTTCATCATTGAGATTATTATTTAAAAACTATGAGTAAAACTGGGCTTTAAAAGATCTTTCATGTGCGAAGAAAAATCAGTGCCATAATTTTTTCTCCACTCAGGTAGTCAAAAAATTAGGATACTTAACACTTTATTTCAAATAAAAATTACCTTACATAGGAACTATTTGATGGTTCCACAAAGTTATACTTATTTACAAATTAAATATAATGAATAAGTAAAGAAATACTAACTCTAAATTGCCTACATTTTCTTATACGTAGAGTAAATTATGCTTTTAGGCAGAAAAATTTATAACCATTTTTACTTTATAATTCTATTAAAAATTATTTAATTTTTTTACTGCTCGCTCACGTAGAAAAATGAGAGTCATAACTTTTAAAATTATTTTCACTAAATTTCAAACTTAAATTACCTTCCCTTATATAAACATTATTTTCTATAATATTTTAGTAAAAATATTAATGCTTGGACACATACGTACGAGCGCTGTTTTGAATCCTAGTTCGGTTATTTTTTTTGTTTGTTTTTTGTATTTGAACTTTACAGTTAGGTAAATATCATAAAAATACACATCCATTTTTATTTTATAATTCTAGTAAAAATATTTATTTTTGCACAGACATTTGCTTAATATACAAATTTTTACCTCTTCATCATATTGGTCAGTTCGAATCCTAGTGCGTTGAGTTCGTTTCTGTTTTTTTTTTTTTTTTTGTTTTGTTCGAACTTAACACTACCTTAGATAAACAACACTTATTTTTTTTTTTTTTAAATTACTATTCCGTAAGGTTATTCGAATATTCTGAATTTACTTAAACAGTATGGTAAGATTTATTTCCACGAGGAGTTGTCACTATATTGACTTAAAATTCTAGCAAAATTTTCTAGAAATAAAGTAGTAATCCCTTTTTTTTCTCCATGTAGATAATAGTTAATCCTTTTGGAGCGAAACAAATTTCGGAGATTGCGTTTTTTGCATCAAAAAGTGGAAATAATAATAATAACACTCTGATTGAGTCTGAAGTGTCTGGAACTTATCACTACGCTGTCATAAATATATACTGGTATTATCCTTTAATCTTCAGCAGGAGCACAGAACCAATTCAAGACAATCATTGGTGATTACATGACTAATGTAGGGTTTCATCAAAAACCACATACTTTTTACTTTAATTCTGAATGAAAATGTATTAAATTATGTGGCAAATGACAAGATTTCTTATATATCATAACAAATTACATCATTTGTTGAAACTATAGGCCTGAACGAGACATTCTGATATCAAAGTACTTTTTTATCTCGCAGATTTTACACTTAACTGATGTATTTGATTTAAAAATTCACTTTACTCATTTCATTTCATTTTGATTCTAAAGTATACTGTCATGTTTTACCAGTGTCAACTAAAAAATTGATTCTTACAAATAAATACTTCAGTGAACTGTATTTTATACAAAAAGAAATAGAGCAAAAGCAATAGAGCGTGAACCACTACTTTTGTCACTAAAGTATCATTCTTAGTGTACACAACAACTACTGTGTATGCACTGTAGTGAACTGAGCTCAAGGCAATCAAACAAAAGAGGTCTTTGTAGTATTTGTTTTTCTTCTTTTATATCCAAGTAGGTACTGTCAAAACATTTGCACGCGACACTGAACTGAAGTATTTGTTAAATAAAATTCGGGTACAAGACATAATGTATCTTGAAACGAAATGTCTTAAAACTCCAACAAGGCATCCTGTGGAGACTTCTAATTAAAATACCCTAAGTTTAGATGTTTCTTAAAAAGCTGCGCTTTTAAATAAATAAAGTAGTACAAAATTAAATTGAGTACACAAATTATACTTCATTTTTCAATCTGGCACAATATATCACACGTTTTTTCTACTTTTTGAACCACCCACACTTACTTTTTCTATATGTATGCATAAATGTACATATGTGTGTTTACTTAAACAGCCTAAAACAAATATTGTTATCATAAACGAGTGTTATTGCACTCAGTCAGCAACAACATACGCGCAGTAGTCAAGCAACCGCATATCCTGCCAGTGCTTAAGCGTCATACAACACTCGCTAACTGCCTGTGTGTTAGTAAAGAGAATTATTATTGTTTTTTCTTGTTTCCTCGTTTTGTTTGCAATTGGGAGCATTTATGGCGTTTTGTTTTTTTTTTTGTTTTTTTTTTTATTCATTTTTCTTCTTTTTTGTATTTGTGTGTCCCTGCAGGCTGCTCACTTGGTTATTCGTTTGATTCCTTGTGTTTTTTCCGCTGTTACGCAGGTTAAGTGTTTGATTGTTTGTTTTGTCAATACATATGTATTTCCGTGTATGTATGTATGTATGCGGTTTTAGGCGCTATTGTGTACACACATGTTTGTAAGTGTGTGGTGGCATTTTATTGTTTAACATAATATTTTTTGATTGTTTTCTTTGCTTTTGTTTTGGATTTTCTTTTATTGTATTTGCAATTTTATTTTTACTTTCGTACTTTGGCAGCTTTTTTCGCATGTTTTGTTTCTTTACATTGTTTCATTTTCTTCTTTTTTTATTTCTTTTTCTCGAACCATTGTTTAAACCGACTTCATTAGGAGCAGTAAAACCATAAAATGTTTAACACGCTGCTTCAAAAAACTTAATGTTACAATAAAATGTAAAAAAAATGTTTTTAAGAAACTCTCGAGTGTTTGCATTAGCAAAAATAATGCCGCACACTTTTAAGAGCTCAGGGTAAATGAGTTGTTTTTACAAAAATGTATTTCAGTCTAAAATTTTTTCACTTTTCTGACGCATACAAAATAGAATTTTTTGTTTTACATGTACAGCAGTTCTAGTAGAATGCTAACTTTATATTATTTCTTCTGAATTTTGTATTGCCTATATAATAATGGAAAGAAGTTTGGCTTATACCAACCATTTTAAATCTGAACTAAAGTGATTTTTATCGAAAGACCTTTTTTTTTTGTTTTTTCGACCTCTAAATAAGTTTCAAAAAAATCTTTTTTCTATAGCTCCGCCATTTCACGTCCTATCAATCATCAAGTCAAGTATACCTTGTAGATGCCTCAGTGTGCGCTATATTTCATTAATAGAGATAATTTATCTGCAATAGAAATCATTTCAGAGGAAACTTTCAAAATGGTCTATGTATACTAGGGTGAGCCAAATTGTATGGACGAAATTTTATCGACCTCGGCTACCCCCCTAT
Organism: Calliopum simillimum; assembly: GCA_951812925.1. Lineage (NCBI taxonomy): Eukaryota > Metazoa > Arthropoda > Insecta > Diptera > Lauxaniidae > Calliopum > Calliopum simillimum. The sequence continues at coordinate 8,167,257 of OX638370.1, forward strand.
GTGAAAGTTCATTCAATTCTATGAATATTTGCCCAAGGAACCATACCTCTGCGTTCAACTTTAGTTCGGCGCATTTTTGATCGAAAATTTTACCTTTTATGAATATTTTTTTTATTTTCATACTAAATTTTAAAAATTTTTATAAAGACAAAAGTTATGTCATTGTATGATTTGGCTGGCATTCTGTCAGTAATCAATTGAATTAGATTTTGTTTGCACAGAAAGTTTACTTGATAGTGTGGAATTGATGCTTTATATTTAAAAAAGTGATATGGGTCAAATAGCCGATTATTATGACCGACTTTCAAAATAAGCGATTCATATATTTGGATGAATTTTTTCAAACAAAACACCAACCTAGGCTGAAAGTTCATTCAATTTGATGAATATTTGCCCAAGGAACCATACTTCTACGTTCAATTTTAGTTCGGCGCATTTTCGATTTAAAATTTTACCTTGCGTTTAATATTTATTTTTATGCTAAATTTTCAAAATTCTTATAGAGACAAAAGTAATATCATAATATGTTTTGGCTGGTATTCTGCGAGTAATCAATAAAATTGAATTCTGTTTTTACGAAATGTTTACTTGATAGCGTGACATTGATAATATTTATTCCAAAAAATTATATATATTAAAAATCCATGTAAAAATATGACTCGTTTATTTTGAAATCGGCTATTTGACCGATAAAATTTTTTGGAATAAATATAATCAGTTCCACGCTATCAAGTAAACTTTTCGTTAAAACTGAACCCAATTTGATTGAATACTGACAGAATACCAGCCAAAACATATAACGATATTACTTTAGTCTCTATGAGAATTTTGAAAATTTAGCATAAAAATAAATATTAAACGCAAGGTAAAATTTTCAATCGAAAATGCGCCGAACTAAAGTTGAACGTAGAGGTATGGTTCCTTGGGCAAATTTTCATCAAATTGAATGAACTTTCAGACTAGGTTGGTGTTTTGTTTGAAAAAATTCATCCAAAAATATGAATCGCTTATTTTGAAAGTCGGTCATAATAATCGGCTATTATGGGTCAAATAGCCGATCACTTTTTTAAATACAAAGCATCAATTCCACGCCATCAAGTAAACTTTCTGTGTAAACATAACCCAATTTAATTGATTACTGGCAGAATACCAGCCAACTCATATAATATTTTTTTTTTTTTTTTTTTAATACTTGAATTCATTTATTGAATCTTCTCATCTTAGGAGACTAACAGTAAGTTTAAAAATCTTAATCCTAAATAACATTATTATACATAATTAATCTTATATATAATTTAGTGTTCAATGTGTCTCCAGAGTTAATAGGGACTTGTACATCCTAGGAGTTCGGTAAACGCGCAGAAGAACGTAGTTGTTGTACGTTCAGTCATCTCACAAACATGCTGCCCGCCTAGCAGGATGTTTGAATGAAAAGAACTCCATACAAATTTGCGCCAGTAGTTCCGGCTGCATGTGTAGCAGGAACAAGAAATATAAGAAAGAGTACGCGTCAGATACCGGCTGCATAGAAAAAGTACGCGCCAGATACCGCCGGCTGCATAGAAAAAAGTACGCGCCAGATACCGGCTGCATACAAAATTTAGAATTCAGTCAGCTTAACATAGCTGATTGCTAACGATATCAATAGCAGGACGATCCTTTCTTTTTAGTCTGGAGAAATTTTCTAAATTTTTTAACCTCCGTGCCAATGGATTAGGATGATACAGCAATCTTGCAACGTAACTTTGCTTGTATTTGTTGATTTCGTCTTTGACCAAGGGGATGCAAAGGTCCCGATGTATGTTTTCGTTCCGTATATACCATGGAGCACCAGTCATGATTCTTAGAATTTTTGACTGAGTCCGTTGTATTAGTTCAATGTTCGAGGAGCTGGCGTTACCCCATAACTGTATACCATATAACCAAATTGGCTTAATGATGGATTTATATAAAAGGATTTTATATTCAAGTTTCAGACGAGACTGGCTATTTATGAGCCAATGTAGACTGGAGGCTTTTAGTTTAACATGCGTTTTTTTGGCTTCAATATGCTTTCGCCACGTAAGCCGTCTGTCTAAATGAATACCTAGGTATGTGACGTTTTCAGATTGAGGGATTGAAGTGTTATTTAATGTGATAGCAGGGCAATTACCTCGCCTAAGGGTAAAAGTAACCTGCTTGCATTTTTGTTCATTTCCTTTCATGCGCCATAGCAGCAACCACTTTTCGATAGAGTTTAAATGAAGTTGAAGTTTTCGTGCCGCTTCTAGGGGACAACGACTACAACTTAAAACTGCAGTATCATCTGCAAAAGTAGATATGGTTGTGCCAGCGATAATAGGTAAATCAGAGGTATACAGTAAGTACAGAAAAGGACCCAGCACGCTTCCTTGAGGGACACCTGCATTAATTTTTAAAGGTGATGAAATAAAACTGTTATGTCTAATTCTAAAATGCCTGCTTTCCAGATAAGAAATATATGTTTTGTGGACGTTAAAAGGCAGTACGTGTTTAATTTTATTGATAAGGCCTTCATGCCATACTTTATCAAACGCTTGAGCTACGTCGAGAAAAACTGCTGTACAGTATTCACTTTTTTCGAACTCATATAATGACATTACTTTTGTCTTTATAAAAATTTTTAAAATTTAGGATGAAAATAAAAAAAAATATTCATATAAGGTTAAATTTTCAATCAAAAATGCGCCGAACTAAAGTTGAACGCAGAGGTATAGTTCCTTGGGCAAATATTCATAGAATTGAATGAACTTTAACATAGGGGGGTAGCCGAGATCAGTTTTCAAATCGGCCCACCCTAATGTATACCTAACTTTTTTTTTTGTATGTGAGAAGATACTACACATCATATTGTTTGGGTGTAAAATTCAAACCAAATTGGAATGTACACAAACCGTTTATGCTTGTTCGCATAAAATGTATACTCATAAAGTATTAACACAATTTATACTATTTTGGTTTAAATTTTATAGTTTCGCTATATACAAATCTTCTATTCTTTTTTTGTATAAAATTTATATAGAAGTTTTATATTATGGACTCGGAAACTAACAGACCAATATGTACGAAATTTTTAAGATATCTAAGTATTATAAAAAGCTAGGTAATAACTTGAAAAATGGGCAGTGCCACACCCCCTAAAAATTGTTTATAGCTCTAAACTCAAATGATTGAAATTTGGTACGTGTATGGAGTGAAATAGGACAAATAATTTTTACTAAAAAAAATGGGCGGTGCCACGCCCCTCTAAAAATTAACTTGAAATAGCTCTGAAACTACTTGACACAGATAACTGAAATTCGGTACATCTGTAAAGTCCATAGGATAAATAATTTTCAGTAAAAAATGGGCGGTGCGACGCCTCCGAAGAAGTTAATTCATCATATCTTTAAAATATTTAACAGAAATGGATGAGATTTGGTATATGTATTAAGAGTACAGGCACAAATAATATCCATGGGTGGTGACACGCCCTTAAAAAATGTTGTCATATTTTTGAAAGTTTTTAATGCATAAAGATGAGATTTGGGACAAATATTAATTGCATCGGAATAATTTAATCCTTAAAAAAAATACACAGTCGAAAAAACGATTTTTTACTCAAAAACAAGGCATCCAACGAGAAAAGTTTATATGACAAAAATTGCTTGGAATTTTTTAAGGAATACATGAGAATTTTTTGAGACCTTTTTATAATTTTTCAAAACTTGGTCAAAGAAATAAAAAAAATTTCAAAAAATTATGACACTCATTTTTTTCCGTGTATTATCCATATTTTTACTTAACATTTCGTGGTTCTTTTACTTTTTTAACTAATTTGCATCTATTTTTATAATCTGTTTTGAATTAATATTGAGGATACTCTTAGTGGGATATTTTATTATAGGCCTTCAAAATTTCTTGCCATAATTTTATATCTTTTGCTTGAGTTAATGCGATTTACAATTGAATTTTCTACGACTAGCTAAGCAGCTTTTGCTAATTAATTTAAACTCATCATACTATTTGCTTTTTAGCTTTTACTTCTTTTCTTACTTTATTGTCTATCGCCACACAGTGACACCTACACAAAATACTCTACACTGCGAAGAAAAAAGCCTTAGCTAACCGAAATGATTAATTTGAATTTTAATTACAGTTCGTGTGCCACTGGTATTAACTGCTAATCAGCATTCATCAAAATTACAGGCCTTTCAATTTGTGGGACATTTTTATTTTCGTCTTTTGTGAACATTATTGTTGTTGCTATTGTGTTCTATGAATGATGATGTTTCATTGTCGCCAAAAACAAAGTCAACAACTTTTTCTTGAATCTCAAGAGGCGGGTGTATTGCACAGAAACCGTGGCCAGTCACAGCATTGCAGACATAGACAAATACGTTTTATAGTAGTTAGATAAAAAGATAAACCACCAATGCATACATATTTCATTAAGCTAAAGAATTTGTAGCGCTAAGACCAGAACCCCCAAATAACAATTTCAATTTGAGGCACTAAACCCCGCCCCCCTGCTATTCTTCAATAATGGCAGCGTAGTCATAATAATAATTCTAATTGGTTTTTCAAGTGATGCGTTGAGCCACCGATGTTGCTGCGGAATTTTATCTCGTAGTGTTGGCTCTAAGGTGTTCTGGCTTTGTTTGAATCACTCTCCCTCCTCCCGTTATTGTATTTTCAATGTTGCCATGTCTCTTTATTTTGTTGGTGTTGTTGCTGCTGCTACTTAATCTACCTAATTATATTTGGCAATTAAAATTAAACCAAATTGATCCGATCTCTACTTCATTTTAGATTTTGTTCCTCGTATTTTTAATATCAACAAAATTTTCATTATATTGAGGGGAAAAATATTTTTTTTCTTTTATTTTTGCTTTGTGACTTCTTCTTTAAATGTGTCTTTTATGTTTAGCTTATTTATTAAAAACTTTAAATTAGTTTTCTAAGTTTTGCCGCATAAAGTATACAATGGTTTTTGGTGATTCGAGCAAATTGTGCTGTAGCTGTTTTTAAATAGGCAGCGAGAAAAGTTAATAAGAAATTTCTGTCTCATACGAGAGATGATTTTAACATGAAATATATTGTACATTATTATCAAAAGAAAATTTTCAAGTGGATGATTTTTAAAACGAAATATCACTTTCAAATTAAATTTTCGTACGAAAGACATTTTAAATTAGTTATATGCCTTAAACAGAAGATTTCATTTACATTTCTCTAGCACTTAATTAGCATGAAATTATAATTAAACATTTTGCAAAAGAAAGGATATATGCAAGGATGTGATGTGGCAAGGAAATAGTTAGCTTTGCTTCCTATAGTTGCATGCAGCACATTGTTATTTATATTGTTGTTGGTAATAAAAGACATGCACGTGAAATTTATTTGATTTTTGATAAAGTTTTTTTTTTTTTTTTTTTTTTTATGTTTTACTCGATAACACTCACTCATGCAACTAATTGCTTCTACGCTATGCTTTGCTTTGAATTAATCAATGTCAACAACTACTGTGACCATATACATACATAGATCTGTAATTGAAGTTTCGAATGAACAGCGCTGTAAAAATTAACACAGGTACTAATATTTTGTTATTTGAGTACAAAATTCTAGAAAAAAGTTATTTTTTATGAAATCGATTGAAATTAATCTAATTGAGAAAAAAAAACAAACTTCGAGTTAAAGAACTCTGTTTCCCAAAAAAATCCACTATTTCTGGGAATATCAATTATAGTAAAATCGAGTGACGCCCAAATACTAAAGATATTATAAAGATGACACATCTATGTCATTATAAACTCCTTGCTTAATACTACGTCGTACCAGAAATAATACTTATTTTCGCCGCCCACCATCGAGTCCAAAGCAGTTTTGAAAGGCAATTTGCAAAAATGTATCTTTTTTTTTGCCGAACGTTGGGGTCGCACATTAATATTTTTACATCACATCTTCTTCATTTGCGATCCGATTTTAAAATATGTTGTATCAATATTTTAACCTAACATTATAGTATTAAAGCTCGCAAGAAATCATTAAACTTTTGGCTTATTAGAACTATTTCAGAATATATTTTGAATTTGGTTTGCCTAACGTAGGCAACCTCTTTTAGATTGTTCGTCATATCTTCAATATTTAGATTTGATCCTTAAGTCCTGTAGTCGATAAAAATAAGGAGACTTTTTCAATACGAGTGGGATAAGTAATGGTTATGTAGCAGTAGCTTTAAATAGATTTAAAGGTTTTTCTTTTTTATAGTCCTTATTTGTACTGGTGTTTCACTGTATCGTAGAATATTCCCATAACATATCAATACGTACATACTTACTTAATACTGCTATACAAAAAAAAAACTAAAAAAAATTAAAAAATTTTCCCTTAAAACTGACCTAGTCAGGCATTTCTGGATTTGGTGCAAGAAACGACGTTTAAAAACTTCTGCTTTTATGCTGTCAACTTTTACTTAGTTAGGGTAAGTTTGCAACTCATTCAATTTTTTCATGAAATCATGAAATTTTTTTTTAAATTGCATTCGATTTTTGTAAAATCTCTGGATACTTTTTGTAAAATCTCATGATACTTTTTGTAAAATCTCATGAGATTTTTTAATGATTGAAATTTCTTGAGCTATTGACATTTTCTTGTTTAATTTCATGTTAGAATAGTACCTTTTTTTATCTTGAAATTTTTTGTAACAATCTCATAAAATTTTTTCATAATATCATGCAATTTTTCGTAAAATCGCAAAATTATTGTAAATTCTCATGATATTTTTTGTAAAATCTCATGAGATTTTTTAGTAATTGAGTTATCTTGAACTATTGGCACTTTCGTGCTTAGTTTCATGTCAGAATAATACCTTTTTGTGATTTCATCATGAAATCATGCTATTTTTTGTAAAGTGTTGTGCGATTTTTGCAAAATCTCATGACACTTTTCACAAAATCAAATAACATTTTTTCATTACATCATGCAATTTTTCTAAAATCGCATGCGATTTTTGTCAAATTTTAGAACACTTTTTGCAAAATCTCATGATACTTTTTTGGTGATCAATATTTCTCTATTTATTGTTATTTTCTTGTCCAAATTCATGTTAGAATTATAATTTTTTTTTTTTTTTTTTTGAGATTTAATCATGAAATCAAACAATTTTTCATAAAATCGCTTTAGAATTTATAAAGACTCCGAATGTATGTATGTATGTATTCTCCTTTAACTCCTAGGAGGAGCATAGGGCCAATATGAAATCTTTCCATTTGTCACGATCCCTTGCGATGACTTTGATCTCTTGCCACGATTTTCCCGATTCTTGGATTTCCTTTTCCAACGACCTTTTCCAGTTGGTTTTGGGTCTACCGCGTCCTCTACTGCCTTGTGGATTCCACTCAAGGGCCTGGCGACAAACTTCGGTGTGTGGTTTCCGGAGAGTGTGACCAATCCATCCCCATTTGCGCAGCTTGATCTCATTTGCTATAGCCTTCTGTTTGCATTTTTGATGTAGCTCGGCATTTGATATAGTGCGAATACTTGCTTGTAAAATATAATGAAATTTTTTCTAAATAATTTCTTCTGTATTGTTGATTGCTTTTAATATTGCAGCTCTGTCCAGTATAAAAGTTTAGTATAGTAAAACACAAAAATGCAGTTTCATTTTACTTTTTTTAACAGAAATTTGCTGAATAAGTGGAACATAAAATCGTCCTTTTTTCAGTCAAAATGAAAATAAAGTCACGTTTTGTTATTCTATGCTACTGCAAGCAATACAATAAAACTTTATGTTGAAGTTGTACACAAACAAAAATACACCTTTTTTACATTTAGCATTTTTATTGTTAACACTAAAAGTTAAAAAATTTCAAATATTGTCACTAATTGATGTCACACTAAAATTTCATTGTAAAATTTTTTTAAATCTTGTGAAGGAATTTTCTGTGCCGCCACAAAAAAAGCGCAATATCTACCGGCGGCATTTTGGTTTGAATTTTCTATTTAATACAGAAAAAATCTGCTGTGTACAGTAGATAGTATCGATCCCCATTCAAAAAAAACAAAAGTTTCCTGCAAACCCGCCACTTTTAAAACTTATCGGTATTGGTTTTAAAGGAAAAAAACATTTTTTCTCGACCTCTAAAAAGCACGCGAAATGTTTTTTCGACTAGTTGTATCCATTATCTCAGTTTCTACCACCCTATGGTGCCAAAAAGACTTCATGAAATTAAAGCCCATAAAAAATCATAAGATTCATATCTACAAAGTTTCCTCAAAATGTTGAAATTGAATAAGTTATAGTGAATCTAAGACCTCAGTACAAAATATGAAAAACAGGATGTTCAAAACGAAAATCGCCCCCTAAAACTATGCAAGATTTTTTTTTTTATTTATTTGCATACTGTTTGAAATGCAAATTGTTATAAAAAAAATATTGCATAGATTTAGGGAGCGATTTTCGTTTCTGAACATTCTGTTTTTCATATTTTGTACTGAGGTATTAGATTCGCTATAATTTCTAGAATGTCAACAGTTTGAGAAAACTTTGAAGTTGCAACTTTTATGATTTTTTATGGGCTTCAATTTTATGAAGTGTTCTTGGCACCTCAGGGTGGTAGAAACTGAAATAATGAGTACAACTAGTGGAAAAAAACATTTGAGATAAATTACTTATATGAATGGAATATAGCTTATATTAAGGCATTTACAACAATATACTAATCTTGATGATCGGACGTCAAATGGCGAAGAAATAGGAAAAAATAAAATAGCGTACTATTTCGGGGTTGAAACCAAAAACTTTTTTCTCTTAAAAATCAATGCCCACAAGCTTTTAAAATAGGGGCCTTACTGCGAAGTTTTTATGATACTATCTAGTGTACAACATCTGTGTAGTTTTTTGCTCCATCCACATGAAGGTCAAAGTGTTGTAACCTGCACAAAAAAAAAAAAACATCAAGTTCATCAAGCATTTAATTGAGTTGAAGTGTGTGCATGTTTTTCATATGTATTTTTTAATAAAAGTACAATAATATGTTTTTGTTTTTCTGTATTAAAGGAGAAATAAAATGAAATTGTGATGAAATTGTAAGCATAATTTACATGACTATACTTGAGAATATTGTTAGAAAACTTTGAAAAATGAGTTCTGAAAACATTTTAGTTAAGCAGTTGAGAAAAAATTTTAAAATTGCAATTTGCATTATTTATTTTGTTAATGTGCAGAAAAGTTAAAAAATATTTTTAAGTCATTTTTTGCATATTTAACAAGCCACCAATCAAATTTTGCATCAACAGTTTCATCAGCATTATTAGCATTGATTTACATTTGATTTTAATTTCAATCAAAACACTGGAAATTTGAATTTATGCGCAATTTACTTAAAAAGTTGCTATTTTTCTTTCAGCTGAGCCCCCCGTTAAGTATGCAACGATAATAATAATAAATTAAAATTATGTTCATTAAGGCAGCAACTAAAATACAAAGAAATGTTGTTGTGTTATTTTCTAACAACTAAATTTTGTGTGTTTTCCTCGTTAAGTTTTGCGCTTTTCTTTTGTTTATGCTTTTGAATTTTTACGGCATCATCTTCTGTTTTTCTTTTCCATTTACTTTTACTTTATGCATGTATTGTTCAGCTGTTTGCAATAAAAAACTTTTGTGTACTGTTTTACTACCAACAGTGTGGAAGCAGCATGAATTTATAACCTTACTAGTGCTGTGTTTGTTGACCGTTTAGTTGGCTACTGATTTTTTGTGGATATTTCACATAAATTATGGCATATTTTTTACAAGTTGTATTATTTTTGGGATATGAAAAATTTATGACTTTAATATTTTGCGCAATTTTCAGATCCCATATTTATTTTGGCATAGAAAATGTTTTTTAAGATTTATGTATGTGAGCATATTAAAATAGCACCTTAAAAGGTCGCACAAAACGCAGATTTTTAGAAAATAAAAAAACTTCCGCTTGCAATGTTCTGTTAACAGCTTTTGAATTATGCGAGGTTCCCAATGATGACCTAACTAAGGTATGTGCTCGAAAAAAAGTGGTCGACAAAAAATGGGTATAAAAAATTTATTTTTTGACCAAAAAAAAAGAAAGTGATACATTTTATGAAGCCCAAGTTTATTTTTTTAAGAAAATGAAAAGGTTCGCTCATTTAGTTACTGTAATATTTAATGCGACACTCTTTGTTTACTGCGACTACTTTTTTTCGAGTACATACTTTATCTTTTATTTGAATTTTTCATTTCAAATTACTTAACTCAAAATTTCATTGCTATTGAAATAGACAAAGCCACGAAAAACATAAGTGTTCATTTTGGCACATGTGATGAGTAAATTTCGGCAAAATTTTTAGCTATTTTTTATTTCTTTATTTTTCAAAACATATCATCGGGTTAAAACTGCAACTAGACATCTACAATTTTTGATATTTTGAGTTAAGTATACAGAAACATGTAGAAAAAATGGATTTACGCCTGTGTCTAGTCGGTTTTATGAAAAGTAGTCCCCATCCAGTTTTATATAAGAAATAAAAGGTAGAAAACTTCTAAATCTCATACAAAATCAAATTTCAAAAAACTCAAAAAGCATTTTTCTCAAAACAATAAAAATGTAGATGTCTAGTTGTAGTTTTAACCCGACAATATGATCTAAATTAAACTATACAACATATGTAGTCCTTGTTATTTGATATAATTATTTTAATGTTTTTTTTTAATAAAACTTTTTAATAAGTTTATGAGTTTATTGATGCAATAAGTTTATTTTAAAACTTAGCTAAAACAAGTTCTAAAAATTGTGTTATATTCACAGAAGAAATAAAGTGTAAAAATGTAAAAAATGTCAGAATAACTGCTATAAAATTGGTGATCATAAAATGTGCTGTAGTAAAATAGGACAACAGCAATAGGAAATAGCTGCACACGCCTACCTGTCGCTGCTGTTTGCTACAAAACGTAGCAGGGACAAAAAATTCCCTTTTATGATACTTTTACACAAATTAAAGCTGACAACCTTAACACGCATAAGCAAGAGCAACACAAACGTCAGATATAATGTCTACGTTGTTAAAAGCTACTATAAGACTGAAGAAAAAATTTTGTAAAATGTTCCAAAACTGTTTGTTCATATATCTGCGTTTTCTGTCATTAAAACGCAGAAAGCAATGTGGAGCTGCACAACTTGGCTCGCTTTTGCCTTTTTGTGTCCTTTCTATGCTTTCGGATTTCAGAACATAGAGTTCTTACAAAACTTTGTTAATGTAACTATATCAGAATCAACACATGATACAAAAATCGAAAAAAATACATCCTTTTTTAGACAATTTACTCAGCAATTTTTTCCATTTATTTCAAGTTGGTTTTCTAACAAAAAAGTTTAATAGAACAGCAAAGCAGAAAAAAATTCAAGTTTTGCAGCATAAAAAATAGAAACATTTTTTTGTTTTTTTTTTTGTCTTCCCAAACTTTTATAGCAAAAAAAAACTAATGAAAATCGGTAAAAAAAGCAAAGTGAAAAAACCGAAAACCTACCACATAAAGTTAAGCCTAAAACACATAGACTTAGAAGTGCACACTCTTATGTATGTATGCATGTAAGTAAACGCTACACGCCCACAAACAAATACAAATACGTTGAAATGCTTAAAAAACTTTTCTAGCATATAAGTATACCTTCACAAGTGTGCGTGTGTCTTTATTTTGAAAAGGACCAACTTTTATTTGTTTACACAATTTGTGATCAAAAAAAGTATACGTTTGAAATTTATTAAATACATAGCATGCTTTTAGGCGCTGTAAGGCTTTGACATGAACTTGCTGAATTTTGACTCAATTGTCAATTGACAAATTTTTTTTTTTTACTAGAAAATGGCATTGAATAATTAAGCCATTTTAAAAAACGAAGTAACTTGCAAAAAAAATCCTTACGATGTAAAATTTTATTGTTCAAAACAAGGCACCGAAAAAAATGTTTACTTACATTTTTTGAGAAACATCAGAGCAGGTAATATAATTTCGTGCAAATTTCTAATTATAATTTTTTACCCCTAACCCCTAACCCTCAGTAATGCTTTTCGTTTTAAATCCTTTCAATTGTTTATTAATTCGCATTGAAAACCCCATACAAATCTAACGAACTGAAAAGGGTAAATTTAAAAAAAAAATAAACAACCAAAAATATAAAAGGGTCAATTGTACATAATATTTGCTAATTTAACAAAATGGAACCATAAAATAATGAGAAAAGGACTTTCATTCACTAATTTGCCACAAATGCGCTGAAAGCGTTTTTTTTTTTCGCTAAAGTAAGTGAAATTTACCGAGAAAAATTACAAAAAGGTAGCGAACTGGTAGCTACTCAGTTTTATTTACTAAAAAAATAAGTAAAGCAAACAATGTGACTTGAAATAACGAATTCAAATATTAAGGGACTAAATTTGTACAAAATCATTCAATTAAAAGAATTGTAAAAATTTGCTTAGCAATGCGCATTGTGTAGTAACATAATTATCCTTTAAGCGCACATAACATCCTCCATTAGTACTTAGTATTTTTCAATACGCGAAGTATTACTAAGGTTGAGTGTGTAATTTAATGTAACAATGTCTAATTTCCGATGTTTATTTTCATTGTTCAACGTTCAATGTTCAATGTTCAATGTTCAATGTTCAATGTTCAATGTTCAATGCTCAATGTTCACTGTTCAATGTTCAATGCTCAATGTTCAATGTTCAATGTTCAATGTTCAATGTTCAATGATCAATGTTCAATGTTCAATGTTCAATGTTCAATGTTCAATGTTCGATATTCAATGTTCAATATTCAATGTTCAATGTTCAGTGTTCAATATTCAATGTTCAACATCCAATGTTCAATGTTCCATGTTCGATATTCAATGTTCAATGTTCAATGTTCAATGTTCAATGTTCAATGTTCAATGTTCAATGTTCAATGTTCAATGTTCAATGTTCAATGTTCAATGTTCAATGTTCAATGTTCAATGTTCAATGTTCAATGTTCAATGTTCAATATTCAATGTTCAATGTTCAATGTTCAATGTTCAATGTTCAATGTTCAATGTTTAATGTTCAATGTTCAGTGTTCAGTGTTCAATGTTCAATGTTCAATGTTCAATGTTCAATGTTCAATGTTCAATGATCAATGTTCAATGTTCAATGTCCCATGTTCAATGTTCAATATTCAATGTTCAATGTTCAACATTTAATATTCAATGTTACATGTTCAAAATTCAATATTCAATGGTCAATGTTCAATGTTCAATGTTCAATGTTCAATGTTCAATGTTCAATGTTCAATGTTCAATGTTCAATGTTCGATACTCAATGTTCAATATTCAATGTTCAATGTTCAACATCCAATGTTCAATGTTCCATGTTCGATATTCAATGTTCAATGTTCAATGTTCAATGTTCAATGTTCAATGTTCAATGTTCAATGTTCAATGTTCAATGTTCAATGTTCAATGTTCAATGTTCAATGTTCAATGTTCAATGTTCAATGTTCAATGTTCAATGTTCAATGTTCAATGTTCAATGTTCAATGTTCAATGTTCAATGTTCAATGTTCAATGTTCAATGTTCAATGTTTAATGTTTAATGTTCAATGTTCAGTGTTCAATGTTCAATGTTCAATGTTCAATGTTCAATGTTCAATGTTCAATGTTCAATGTTCAATGTTCAATGTTCAATGTTCAATGTTCAATGTTCAATGTTCAATGTTCAATGTTCAATGATCAATGTTCAATGTTCAATGTTCAATGTTCAATGTTCAATGTTCAATGTTCAATGTTCAATGTTCAATGTTCAATGTTCAATGTTCAATGTTCAATGTTCAATGTTCAATGTTCAATGTTCAATGTTCAATGTTCAGTGTTCAATGTTCAATGTTCAATGTTCAATGTTCAATGTTCAATGTTCAATGTTCAATGTTCAATGTTCAATGTTCAATGTTCAATGTTCAATGTTCGATATTCAATGTTCAATGTTCAATGTTCAATGTTCAATGTTCAATGTTCAATGTTCAATGTTCAATGTTCAATGTTCAATGTTCAATGTTCAATGTTCAATGTTCAATGTTCAATGTTCAATGTTCAATGTTCAATGATCAATGTTCAATGTTCAATGTCCCATGTTTAATGTTCAATATTCAATGTTCAATGTTCAACATTTAATATTCAATGTTACATGTTCAAAATTCAATATTCAATGGTCAATGTTCAATGTTCAATGTTCAATGTTCAATGTTCAATAATCAATATTCAATGTTCAATGTTCAAAGTTCAATGTTCAATGTTCAATTTTCAATGTTCAATGTTCAATGTTTAATGTTCAATGTTCAATATTCAATGTTCAAAGTTCAATGTTCAATGTTCAATGTTTAATGTTCAATGTTCAATGTTCAATGTTCAATGTTCAATGTTCAATGTTCAATGTTCGATACTCAATGTTCAATATTCAATGTTCAATGTTCAACATCCAATGTTCAATGTTCCATGTTCGATATTCAATGTTCAATGTTCAATGTTCAATGTTCAATGTTCAATGTTCAATGTTCAATGTTCAATGTTCAATGTTCAATGTTCAAAGTTCAATGTTCAATGTTCAATTTTCAATGTTCAATGTTCAATGTTCGATACTCAATGTTCAATATTCAATGTTCAATGTTCAACATCCAATGTTCAATGTTCCATGTTCGATATTCAATGTTCAATGTTCAATGTTCAATGTTCAATGTTCAATGTTCAATAATCAATATTCAATGTTCAATGTTCAAAGTTCAATGTTCAATGTTCAATTTTCAATGTTCAATGTTCAATGTTTAATGTTCAATGTTCAATGTTCAATGTTCAATGTTCAATGTTCAATGTTCAATGTTCAATGTTCGATACTCAATGTTCAATATTCAATGTTCAATGTTCAACATCCAATGTTCAATGTTCCATGTTCGATATTCAATGTTCAATGTTCAATGTTCAATGTTCAATGTTCAATGTTCAATGTTCAATGTTCAATGTTCAATGTTCAATGTTCAATGTTCAATGTTCAATGTTCAATGTTCAATGTTCAATGTTCAATGTTCAATGTTCAATGTTCAATGTTCAATGTTCAATGTTCAATGTTCAATGTTCAATGTTCAATGTTCAATGTTCAATGTTCAATGTTCAATGTTCAATGTTCAATGTTTAATGTTTAATGTTCAATGTTCAGTGTTCAATGTTCAATGTTCAATGTTCAATGTTCAATGTTCAATGTTCAATGTTCAATGTTCAATGTTCAATGTTCAATGTTCAATGTTCAATGTTCAATGTTCAATGTTCAATGATCAATGTTCAATGTTCAATGTTCAATGTTCAATGTTCAATGTTCAATGTTCAATGTTCAATGTTCAATGTTCAATGTTCAATGTTCAATGTTCAATGTTCAATGTTCAATGTTCAATGTTCAATGTTCAATGTTCAGTGTTCAATGTTCAATGTTCAATGTTCAATGTTCAATGTTCAATGTTCAATGTTCAATGTTCAATGTTCAATGTTCAATGTTCAATGTTCAATGTTCAATGTTCGATATTCAATGTTCAATGTTCAATGTTCAATGTTCAATGTTCAATGTTCAATGTTCAATGTTCAATGTTCAATGTTCAATGTTCAATGTTCAATGTTCAATGTTCAATGTTCAATGTTCAATGTTCAATGTTCAATGTTCAATGTTCAATGATCAATGTTCAATGTTCAATGTCCCATGTTTAATGTTCAATATTCAATGTTCAATGTTCAACATTTAATATTCAATGTTACATGTTCAAAATTCAATATTCAATGGTCAATGTTCAATGTTCAATGTTCAATGTTCAATGTTCAATAATCAATATTCAATGTTCAATGTTCAAAGTTCAATGTTCAATGTTCAATTTTCAATGTTCAATGTTCAATGTTTAATGTTCAATGTTCAATATTCAATGTTCAAAGTTCAATGTTCAATGTTTATACTTAGATTATGAAATTGAATTATGAAATTGAATACTTTAATCAGCAACGATCCTCGTGAGACTTGAGAAAATATTGTATCATTCTGTGAAGCTGTACAAATTTTTTGGCTGGGCTAATAAACAGTATTTAAAACGAATATATTACATAAGATGGCGCACTGCCACAGTAAATATTCTACGCGACACAAAGGACTATAGAAACAGAAAGAGAATTTTATGTAAAAATGTCTTAAAGCGTATTTTCTCAAGATAAAGAAAAGAAATTATTTTAAGCATTTCGCTTTCTACTGTCTCCCAAAAACAACTTAAGTCTTTTTCTTTCTCACTATTTGGATTCTTGATAAATAATTAGTGCCAATTGCCATTCATTTGTAGTTAATTGAATGAAGTCGCTAGAGAATATGCTTTAAGTGTTAGTGCTTGTACGTACTGCATGATGCATACTATAGAGCGTATGTGTGAAACTAAGTATATACATACGAGTATAACAAATGTATATGTGTAGCTATAAGTCCGTATGTATAAATTCTCATAAGCAGCCAGACTGATTTATGTATGTGGCATGGCATTTTCTTGCATTTTTCTTTTTTTTTTTTTTTTTTGTGATGCCATCAATTTAATGTGCCATTTGTATTTGTCTTAAATTTTTTCCATTGCTTTCACTTCATGTGATTAACATTTTAAAAGCAGACTCTTTATTCATCAGACCGTTAAATGTAAGCAGCTGTAGCATTTTGCTTTAATGACTTATGTATGTCAATATTGACGCATGAAATTTGTTAATAAGTCTTTAAAAATTAATGTCTATACTTAAGTCATTAAAAGTGCGGCTTTCTAGCAACACATTACGCTGATAACGTTGCGTATGCGTAAGCATTTTTTGTATAATGCGTTCTGTTTTGCAGTTTTTTTATGATACTAAGTATCAGTTGAGCAAGAAATTGCACATTAAATTTTTGATTGTTATATTTAATAATTAATATAAAAACAAATGCCAATGGTTGTAATAAGCAATTTGCCTAATGGTATGACATGACGTATGAGTAACATTAATTTAGCATTGTTTCTTCTAAGTAAGTAAATAAATTAATGCACTATGCGTAATTTGAAACATTTTTAGGGGGGAAAAAAACGTTTTTATTACCTGCTACAAAAGCATTTTTTTTGTCTGACATTTGCTAAAAGAGATATTAAAGCAAATAACAGCTTATCTGATTAGTAAGTACTCAAAGTTTTTCTTTGCGCACGATGTATTGAATGCTGTATACGCAATGAAATTTGGTCGTAGTTTCTAAAACTAAATAAAATGCGGAAGCTTCAAGCGACGTTAAATGCTTTAAATCTTAAGAGCAAGATTTTGCTGACCGCTTTTGTTGAGAAAAGCCTTCACTTTTGATTTAACCTATGGCTTTTATCTTAAATTTAATTTTTCAAGCAAAAATTCCTTGCCTGCATTCGACGTATAATTTCAAGACCGCAACACCTTTTTTTGACACTTTTTCGGAGAAACCTTTTTTACGATATTTTTGTCGATAGTTATTTCTCGAAAATTTTTTTCGACGCCTTTTTCTAACGACCCTTTTATCTAGACATTTTTTTCGAATTCTTTTCTCGACAATGTTTTTTTACCATTTTTTGGCGGCACTTCATATTCGATACATTTTTTTTGACTTTTTTTTTCGACACTTTTTTTCGAAACTTTTTTTTGTGACTTTTCTGGCGACTTTTTTCGGTACTTTTTTGGCGACTCTTATTTCTCGACAATTTTTGTGGATATTTTTTTTGGCGAAAATTTTTTCTAGACACTTTTTTGAATTCTTTTTTCGAAATTTTTTTGGAGACCATTTTTTGGCGACACTTTTTCGACATTGTTTTTCGACACTTTTTTGGAGTCACTTTTTTCTCGACACTTTTTTTTTGGTATGCCTTTTTCGCTCGATACTCGATACTTTTTTCGACTTTTTATATCGACACTTTTCTTTGTCCTATCTCGGCAACACTTTCTTCTCGATTTTTTTTTTCGACATTTTATTTCGACACATTTTTTCGACACTTTTTGAGACTTTTTTGGCGATTTTTTTCGGCACGTTTTTGCCGACTCTTATTTCTCGACAATTTTGTTGGACACTGTTTTTTTGGTGACACATTTTTTTGACACTTTTTTCGAATTCTTTTTTTCAAATTGTTTTGGCGATTATTTCTGGCAACACCTTATGCTTGATACTTTTTTCGATATTTTATTTCAACATTTTTTTTTCAGCACTTTTTGGCGACACGTTTTTGGCGTCAATTTTTTTCGACACTTTTTTTTTCGAATTATTTTTCCGACATTTTTTCGTGACCATTTTTTGGCGACACTCTAAACTCGATACTTCTTTTTCGACGTTTTATTTTGACACTTTTTATAGACAATTTTTCGGCGATAACTTTTTGGCGCCACTTTTTTTCGACACTTTCTTTTCGACAACTTTTATTCGAAATTTTTCTTCGAAATTTTTTTTCCAAATTTTTTTAGTGACCATTTTTTGACGACACTTGCGACTTTTTTTCCGCCTTTTATCTCGATACTTTTTTTCGACATTTTTTTTTTTGACACTTTTTTCCGAACTTTTTTGAGATTTTTTTGGCGATTCTTCGGTTGTCCCAGAAAACTATCAATTAAGGCTTGTTAGCTAGGTGGTCTTCGCTTTGACAATGAAGCCTACAAGACCAAGAGACACATATTTTAACCTATATAGATAGCAAATCATACCTTTCATATAGCAGTTCCACGATATTGTGAAGTGCATTTATCAACACATGATCTGTTAGGGCTAAACTTAGCTGCTAATTCCGAATAATAGGAAATAGTTGCACCTTAACACCGTTGAGAAAGTCTTATTGTCAGATCTCGGAATGTGGTCGGCTATTATATTGTGGCTCTGTTGTTCTAGCATAATGCCAAGTAACCGTTTTTTAGATTTTCGTCGAGTTTTTCATGAGCTAATTGTCGGGTATGCGATCTTTTTGCCAATTTTTTGTGAATTTCAATATTTTGTTTCATTTCGGGAATAGTTTTAATCAGCAGATCATCTTCAGTAACGACGTATGCTTCGAAAAAATATACTTAATCTCTAGTTTCTAAAACATCCTTGCTTTTGGTTGCGTTATCTTTGAATATTTTACCTTTGTTTTTCTTGCAGAAGACTTTTATTGTCTGTTATGGATAATTTTAAGTCTACATAGCATCTTTTTTCTGATCTCTTGTGTTTCTCAAGTTTCATACAGGGCTTTGCCTCTTTGTAGTTAGTTCTTTCTTGCTAAGAAAGAAAATTTAAAGCCAATAATATTTTATAAGTCGGCCACTAAGTTGGTTTAAACACAAGTTGTATATTAAAAACATTTCCATAATGTAAGTTCGATGACGAAACTGATGAAGTGGTCTTGAACTTTTAATTATAGTATTCAGTTGATTGACGTGAATTATTATCCGGTCATTAAGAAGTGAAATATAGGTCAACAAAAAGACTAGTGTACTTATCCTTTTTATGCAAAATTCGCTGTTCTGTAATTTTATTTGGAATAACTTACAATCTATTCAGTAGAAAGAAGATAGTAGCGAAAAAATATTACTATGACCTTTGACCTTAAGTGTCTTGGTTGATAAAACACAGCCCCTTATGTCAACTTTAGCTCATTAGAAATCTTGTCACAATTAACTAAAGTTTTGCACAACATGACATATGAGTAACATTTGCTATAGTATCGCTAACTATATTCCACTTTATGCATGCTCTACCCTATAGCCATAAAAATAATCTATACTTTGACACACACTAAAGCAAAATACTTTATGTGTCTGTTCAACCCGCAAGCGTGCATAAGTATATGTATCTCTCATACATGTGTAAATGTAAATGCAATATACGATAAAAACAAATCAGCATAAAATTTATGAGCAGCAAGAAATAAAATACGTTAAAAATAAAAAACAAAAATCTCATAAAAAAGGACACTCAAGCCAGAAAAAAGGCAAAAAGCAACACAACAAAATAGATATAAAAATAAAAAATATATGCCAAAATAAAAAAGGACACACTCAAAATCAGCAAAGTGTCATAAAACGCTTGGCATTGTTTTAAAGCGCACTTAAATTCAAAAGGATCTCTTTAAAATGCTATAGCTGAAAAGGATGCGGAGATACAGAAAAAAAGTGTAGGTATCTCTTCTTAAAGCACAATTTAAAGCATAAGAGTGCTTCAATGAATTAATTTTTATTTTGTTGTTTTGTTGTTACCCCATTTCACGTGCTCATTGCTTGTTAATTAAATGAAAACTAGGAATACTGCCAACTTGATATTCAATCCTTGAACTGAATTGCTTTTTAGCAACACCCTTAGGAGTTGCTGTTGTTTATTAGATTACTTAACAGTTTGTTTCCTGCACCAGAAAACTTTGTATAGATTTTTGTTTGCTGATGGGGAAATAAAACTAGCTATTTATATTTGAGTTCACGGAGAATATGTGTTAAGCATAGCAATCACAGTAGTTAAGAGCATTCGAAAATATTCTTACAACATAAAGTATATTTCTCTGTATGTGCTTATTCTTTGCACTAAAAGAATTATTAATGTCAAAATTAATTCTATTAAAAAATTTTCATACGACATGTTGACCAATTAGCAAATATTTTTGTATCACACTTAGTTTTGAAAGTCTTTCCCACACTAATAAGCGGCCATAAAGCAAAATTGATTTTTATTATTAATACTCAAGACCCAATAAAATGATATAAAAAACTAATGCCTAAACAGCATCGATAACACAAGCATGAACTTTTAACTTGATATAAACAGTGTCCCAATAAAAGTGCACTTTTTGATTTAAAAATGAAAACGTATTTTTTAAGCTAAACGTATTATTTTTATTGCATTTTAAAGATAATATACTCCAATTAAGTATAAAGAAAAACTTCTAACAAATGGCTCTGGTATCAGGCCCTTGATCTTTTCATGAAATTTTAAATGACTCTTTCACAAAGATATGGTCGTATCTCACCGATGACATGCTGAATCTCGGCTTCGTGCAATTTCGGCCTCGTTTTCAAAAAAGTAAGGCCTAAAATTCATAACAGACAGTTGCTCATTGTGGATGCACTTGCTTTTTATGGATCGCATGAGGATTTTCTGAGGCCAAAATTCAACAATTTTGTTTATTCACGAAAAAGTTTAGATGGAAATGCGCTTCATCGGTGAAGATAACTTTTTTTTTCGAAAAATCTGTATTCACTTTATTTTGCTCCATTACACATTTGAAATTTTAAGTTGTTGGGAACTATGTTTTCGGTACTTTAGTGATACTCAAGTTTACAGCAGCAATGTTGTCAAGATACTGACCGGCAAGTCGGACATACTGTCCATAATCAACCCAGTTTCTTCAAATTTTTTGACCACTATTTTAATTGTTATTATATTAGGTGCACTTTCTCGTCCCAGCGTAACTTTCGACATTTTTGCAATGAGTTTTCAGAATGATAAAGCATTGTTTTTTTGTGTATTGTTCCATCTTTTAATCGAAACAATCTAAGATGAAATTTGTCAAATTTCAGAGTTGCCACTCAAACGGAAGCAAAATTGTACAAAATTTAAAAAGTGCACTCTAGTTGGGACTACCTTTACTTATTCATATACCTGTAAAATTTGCAGCTACTTTCGCTTGAAGTTGCACAAAGCACATTTTTTAGATAGCCATATACTTATATGTATTTGAAAGATGTATTATAAAAAACTAGATTTTTAGCTTTGCATTGCACAACTAAAGTGCAAGTTTACTATTTTTGATTGTTACTAAGCTCAGCAAATTTGCTTATTATCGCTAGGCGATAGATTGTAAATAAAATGATGAAAAAAAAAAAAAAAATATACTTCCTTGTTGAACTATGTCTTTCAACATTTCCAATTCAACCCTTCACTTCAAGCGAAGATAACTCAGAAATTAATGCTTGAATTGAAAAAATTTGAAGACATAGTTTGATAAGGAAGTTCAAAACTATCCAATGCAATTGAAAAAATTAAAGTACATCTCTTCTTCGAACTGCGCCATAAGCACTTTCTGCAACTACTTACAAGCAAGAGTATTCAAAATCTTCAAGGTCAATTCCGACCTCAGTTTTGGACTCCGCGTCAAATAGTTTATAAGGCTACACAGAAAAAAGTTTTCGTGTAAAATTTAAATCAAACTGGAATGAATACAGATCCACACCAAACTTGGTATAAAATCTATGCCACAACTTGGTATGCAAACCGTTTTTACTTGTTTGTATAAAATTTATACAAATAAAGTATAAATACAATTGACATTATTTTGATTTAAATTTAATAGTTTCACCATACAAAAATCTTTTATACTATTTTTGTATAAATTTTGTATGGAAGTTCATATGAAAGTATTCTAAAGCATTTTATATTAAATTTTACATAGTTTTCGAATAATACTTACACAGTATAAATTTCATAACAAAAAAATATCATTCAACTTGCAATAAATACATATACCTATTAATTTTAAGAGAGACTAATTTCATAACTTAAAATATTTTCAGGTTACCGGACATAATCCCAACGGACATAATCCTCATTTCGTAAATGGGGATTATGTCCGAAAATTTTTCGGTCATAATCCCCATTTTGGCCATGGGGGTTATGTCCGCAAATTTTTCGGACATAATCCCAAATAAAATAAAAATCTTTTATACTTTTTTTGTATAAAATTTATAAAGAAATTCATATAAAATATCATATTACCTTTATATAAAATTCATATTATGCCCATATAAACCAATCTACTTGCGCACAATAAATTCAATAATAAAAAAATAACATTCTACTTACAATAATTACATAATTAATTCTAGGAGAAACAAATTTTATAACTTAAAATAAAAACTAGTAAGGGTGTAAAATTTGGCCTGGCCAAACATTAAATACCCTACACTGCAGTATTTTTAAAATTTTGCTCATATGGGAGGCGCTACGCTCTCTTGTCAGTATAGAGTTTTGAAGCTTTTGCTTATATAGGAGGTGCCACGCCCTCTTGTTTGAGTTCATCTAGTTTTAGCTTATATTGTGCATTTATAGCTTTTAGTATTTGTGTGAAGTTTGGTTGGATTATCTCAAAAAAATCTTTCAGTGTAGCATTTTGAAACTTTTGCTTATATGTGAGGTGACACGCCCTCTTGTCTGATTCCACCCAAGTTTTGATAGGAGCTTTAATTTATGATTCTTAGTGTCCGAGTCAAATTTGGTTCGAATATCTCAAAAAACGCTTTCAGTATAGCGTTTTGAAGCTTTTGCTTATATGGGAGGTGCCACGCCCTCTTGTCCGAATTCACATAGTTTTTTCTCAGAGCATGCGGTTTCACTTTTTAGTATTTATGCGTATTTTGGTTGCATTGTCGTGAAAAATACTCCTAAAATTGCATTTTGAATATATTTTTTGTATGAGCGGTAGGCGTGTCCGTTGACCGATTTCGCTCATTTTCAATTTCCCGAGTAACCTTTGACGACGGAGGCAGTGTACCAAATTTCATTGAATTATCTTGCTCAGTTTTCCCAAAAAATGTATTTCAACACACAGCCAGCCAGCCAGCCAGCCACCCATCCAGCCAGACAGACGGACATGGCTATATCGACTCAAGAGGTGACGCTGATCAAGAATATATATACTTTTCTATATCTGTCACGCCTTCTTCTCTGCGTTACAATCGGAATGACAAAGTGAATATACCCTGGGTGTAGAGTATAAAAAGAACTATATCTCCGATTCTTTTTTAACATAAACACTTTTTTATACCAGTCTTTTTATTTTAGTCATAATAAGTACTTATGCTTTATTTTCTAACACTATGTTCCTTTTAAGTTTTTATTTTTAACAATTTTCACTCCGAACTACTGCGCAAAATGATTTTTCCACAAATGCTAAAATTTTGAGTGTATTCGATGATGGGACATTTTGTCAAAAATTTTTATACTATTTTGGTATAAAGTTTATACTTAGTTCATAACAATTTTGGTTAAGAAGTTAAACGTTTTTTGCTTAGAATAACTTTGTAGAATATATTGTAAAAATTATGTAAAAAATAAGAATTCATAAGTTTTGTGTGCCTGTGCTATTTACAAATATTTTTTGTTCTAATAAAGTTATTTTGTCTTATATTTTTTGTTCAAAAATGATGCATGCAACAAAATACTAAAACTTCAGTAGCAAAGTTATCATATCTACTGGCGGAAACCGGAAACCATGATCTTTTTGTGTCTGAGGCTTCCAAAAAACATTTCCAACTTAATATTTACTAACTGTTTTATGGTAGTTTGTTGCAAAAACCACGAAAAAAATGAACTCAGAACAAAAAGATAATGCACAGAAAAAAACAATAACTTAAATGTACAGTTCAACAGTTACACAGAGGAAGTAGCAACAGCAACAGCAGCACATAAACAAGGGCGTTTCTAAGTGAATTTATATGTTTAACACATACTAGTGAAACTATTGCCTAAAAATGGCAACACATTTAGATGTATGTTGGACTAGCATTTGTAGGAAACCAAAAACAAAAAACAAATTGCTTACCAGAGATTTAACACATACGAAAAAATCAGATATGTATATGTGCAAAATTTATTACAATTCAACTGGTTGGTGGTTGCTCTCTCTTTTGTTTAAGGTTAATGTGTTGTTCATGTTTGCCGTTTTTTTTTTTTTTTTTAAACAAATACTGAATGTACGTGTAGATATGTTTTTTTTTTTCGATTTTTAGTTTTAATGTTGGTCATTCCTCCTATCAATATACACGTAGCCTTGCCAGGATGTAAGTTAAATGATGTTAAGCTCTATAGCTAGTGTACACCATTAGATGCTATAAATATTTATGAGCTAGTTAAACCATATAATTGTAGCTTATTGCTACTTGGCTGCTATTGTTTACTTTTATAGCTGGCTGGCTATACTATCGAAAGGAAATGTGAAAATTGCGAAGATAATAACAGAGATAGAAAATGTATAATACTTCTGGTAACCAGTTTATAAAGAAGTTTCTAATATTTAATTAATTTGAAATTTCTTTCATTCCTTATATGCGCTTACTGTTAGCAATAGTTTTGTATGAATTTCAAAGCAGCCAATAATCAGCTTAAGGGTTTCAATAATATATTGTGCAAAGATAAAAATCCAATATTTAAACTGGCTAAAAGTTTCATCGATCAAAAGCTATGGGCGGTTGAAGTTGTAAAAAAACAATTTTTATTATTTTCATACTAAATAAAATGTCACTCATACGCTGTGGTGACCATTGCACTAACAAATCTCCAAGTATTTGCAATTTTTTTCGTTTTGTTTCGGAATGTTAACAAGGAAGCTGAGATTTTATGTTACGTTCAGAAAACTAATTCTTCATTCTCTGTTAACTCTTTAATGAATAGGGAAATTTTTTCCGTATATTTTTTTGTTGATTTTTGTATTTGTTCTATTTTGGAGCAAAAAAAAAAGCGCATTCTTAGTCAGAATTCAGTTTGAACGTGTTAGAGGAGAGGAAAAGGGTCTTACTTTGGGAATTTTTTAAATTTTTTTTTGTAAATTTTTAAATTTGGGTTATTTTTAATTTCAGTTTGGGATAAAATGATGCCATATGGCATCGCCGGCGTCTTTTCGTAATATTTTTGTAAATGTGTGTTTTCGTGCTATTTTTGAGCCAAAAAAAAATACGAATTTGAAGGCAGATTTCAGTTTGTGCCTCCTGGAAGGGAGGGATAGGGTGAAGCCATATGGCATCGCAGGCGTTTTACGCTACAAACACTGTATTAAAACAAACAGACGCGTGTGGATATTTCTGATCGTGTAGCTTCTGAACAATTTGTCCGATCGAAACAAGTGTTTTTTGCTTGATACTAGTGATGATCAAAAATTATTCTATAGGGAGCTTGGACCCTCCATACAACAAAAAAAAACATTAGGTACAATACTATATTTCTACAGCTGTTGCGGATGTGTGTGTAAATTTATCACTTTTATTTTTTACTAGCATTTCCCGTTGTGCGTTGCTGCTTCTTCTCTTTCACAGCTCGCGGGGCATCTCAATTAAACCGAAGAATGTCCCGATGTCATTTATACGCGTATCAAATCTCATCTATGTGCGTATATTAGTTTCAGAGGTATAACATTTTCTTAAGAGCGTGGCACCGCAATACTTTCCTTGGACATTATTTGTCCTAATACTCTTAATACCTTACCAAACCTCACCCATGTCCGTTAAATATTTTCACAGATATTATAAATTGTTTTTTTGGAAACGCGAAAAAAAACATTGTCTTTCAATTTTTGGTTCCGACATCCAAGGGGAATCTTTAGGTGAAAAGAAATAACCACTAAAATGTCAAAACTCGAAAGAAACGAAAAAATTTTAAATTTTTGGTTCCAATATCCGATGGGGGACCTTTAGGTGAAAAAATATTTTTTCCACTAAAATGTCGTAGGGATCATGAAACGCGTAGAAAACACGAAAAAAAAGGGAAATTTTTTTTTTTTTTTTTTGTTTCCGACGTTCTAAAGGGGGACCCTTAGGTGAAAAAATATTTTTTTCAACAAAATGTCGTAAAAAGTCATTAAACGTGTAAAAAACACGATAAAAACAAAAAAAAAAATTTTAATTTTTGGTTCCGATGTCCGCGTAGAAAACACAAAAAAAAAAACAAAATTTTTTTTTGTTTTTCTGATTTTTGGTTTCGACATTCTAAGGACCCTTAGGTGAAAAAATATTTTCCCCAATAAAATGTCGCAAAAAGTCATTAAACACGTAAAAAACAAGAAAAAAATATGGAAAAAAAAATTTATTTGTGGTTCCGACGTCCGGGCAGATACACGCGCTTTACCCCAAAACCTAAATATATGAATTTTTACGGTGATCGCTGATTATTCCAGCCGTTTGAAAGTCTATAGAGAACATACAAACATTCGCTTTGATATATTTTTATTTCTTTCTACTTTGATTCTTGACACTTTGATTCCTTCTTAAGCGATCATTCATAAATGACTTTAAATCTATTACGTCCTGATATGTGCATTTTACTCAAGGGCTTTGCTGAGCAATTTCCAGAGAGTACGAACCATTCCCATTTTCATATTTTTTTATTTTTTTTCGTTTCCTATTATGAGCAGTATGCTTCTTAAGTCTTTATGAAGACCACAGGTATCAAAAGAATTGACTGTTGTGGGGAATTGCGTTTTAAGCTGGAACATCTATTTCGGGTTCCATATATTCGAATATACATGCTTGACGAGTGCTCTTCTTCATCGCCAGATTGCAACACTTCTTCGCTTAAGCTGCTGTCTGTTGGTCTAAAAAATATAATTTTAGCAAGCTGATGGTGTGATCATTTTACACTGCCCTTATTTTTGCAACTACAAGGACTACCACAATTTAGACGGCCACAATTTAAACTCTATTTTCTGCTTCAAATTTTTTCTTTTAAAGAATTTGTGTAGTCAAAAATGTCACAAGTCATATCGATGCTGTTTTATTTTGCTAAAAAGACATATGTTTAAATAAATGTAAAAATGTTACTCATACGCCATGTTACTCGAATAAAAATCACGAATGAGAAAAATGTTTTTTTTTTATAAAAAACACACAGTAAAACATAAGAAATGCTTTCGAGAAAATAAAAAATAAATTACAACAACAAAATTTTTACAAAAAATAGCATTTAAGCAATAAAGTATATGACCAAATAAAACATGTTCTTGAGATGTATGTTAATAAAAGGACATGAGAAATAAATCACATAAATTAAAGTGTATGTATGCTTCTAAAGGTAGTGCTCAAGACAATGTTGCCAAGGGGCGCTACAAATAAAAGAGAACATCTGACAAAAAACGCATAAGAGAAAATAAAAGAAATAAGAACAAAGTATAATAATAAAATTTGTTAAACATTTACGCAAACAATTCACAATTACTAACGAACAAGCAAATACTTATGTACAAGCACTGACAAGCTAAGATATGTAGTCATACATGTGCATAAAGTCAAACGGATGTGCTTAAAGTTGTGATATTCGAGAGTATATCCCTGCGAAGCATTTGAAGAAATTTTGAGAAATCAATGAACTTTTTACAAAAAAAAAAAAAAAAAAATTGAAGGAAAGCTTTTAAAAAAGGTTTCATGGATTGTTTAATATTTTAAACATACCAGTGAACTTCTGACAAAGCAACCTAACTCGATATCAGACAATTCTCCAAGGTTTTGTTCGTAAATATAAAATTTAAGTGCGCATCTTTTGGTTTGATCGTCATGTCTTTATAATTTTTAGTTCCAGACATATAATGTGTCCCATAATTCACGCAAGATTTAAATTTACCACCATTTGTGCAGTAAAGTATTGCTAACCCAAAAAGAAAAAAAAGAAAATAGTCTAACAGTAGATTGTTCAAGGTTTTAAATGCATTGAAAAAAGAGATCCACTAATAAAATTTTTTATTAAAATTCACACTTTCAGAAAGCCCAACTGAAATTAGTTCAAGCAATATTTTAACCAGTTTAAGGTAGAGTGGGACACAGTTTGTTATAGAAATGTTTCCATTTCTTTATAGAATAACCCACTTAACATTAAATCGGAGAAAACTACACTTGCAAATTGATGCCAACAGGCAACAAAACACTTGCTTAACTGAAGCGTCCATATCCTGCTGCAGGATATTGTTTTGAATTGAGTTTTCTGCAGGCAAACAAGGAAGCATGAGAACAACTTTTCGTAGCATTTAAAGTGATTGTTTTTTGCTGTTGTTGTATTATTGTAATTGTTGCGTTAAAATTTCACACAAAGTTAACGCACATGGTGGCAAAAACAAAGATATCCTGCTGCTGCAAGAAGTTTAACTTTTTAAATTTTTAATGAGTTTCACACGCAAATTGTGCTATTAACACTTTTGGGGAGAATAATTTTAAATGCAACTGTGTGCAAGTGTATTGAGAGATTTGATAACCCAGCAAACATTTTCAATCGAGGAAGAATCGTATTCGATTCGCCTAGACGATTAAATCAATCGTCCGCGACAGTCGCATTCCACTCTTCAGCGAATGTTCAGGCGTGAGAAATTGTCCGGCCGAATACGATTGTTTTAGAAGAATCCTCTAACAACTCCCCGAAATGAATCCGCAAACGATCCCCAGGAAGAGTCATCTGGCGACTCCCCAAGATGAATCTGCAAATGATCCCCAGGAAGGGTCAACAGACGACTCCGCAACATGTTTTTCAAAGCGAAAAAAAACTTGAAAAAACTTGAAAAAAAAAAATAAAAAAAATAAAATATGAAATGGCGACATAAAAATAATTTCATAAGAAATTGCTAATTTTTGTACAATAAACTGTTAAAATTTATGTGCCGTTAAAAATATACCGTGTAGTTTGACATTTTGCTTCGTCAAAAATACCGGGCCTCAGAAATATTGCCTTTTAGAAAAAAAAATTATTAATTTTTTCGAAATTTCTGAGGAGATGACGTCATGTCGTAGTCGGCCATCTTGCATCGTGTAAAACTCGTCTGAAGGAGTTGTTGGTTATTCGTAAAGAAGTTCGATTTCAAACCATCATCCAGAAGAGACTTAGTCGAATCTTTTTTTATGATTTTTTTTTTTTGCACCAATCGATGGGGAAAGGTCGAAAATATATTTTGGTCATAACCAGATTTGGTTCCGGGCCCTCTAAGTGACCGATTTGGGCCCATTTTTGTAAAAAAAATTTTACTGCACCAATCGATGGGGAAAGGTCGAAAATAGATTTTGGACATGTACAGGGGTGTCTCCGACCCCTTTAAGTGACCAATTTGGGCCCATTTCGGTGAAAAATTTTTATTGCACCAATCGATAGGGAAAGGTCGAAAACAGATTTCGGATATGATCAGAGATGTCTTCGACCACTCTAAGTGACCATTTTGGACCCATTTTTGAAAATAAAATTATTGCGCAAAACTCGCCTGGAAGAGTTGTATATTCATTGCGAAGATGTTTGATTCGCAATGATCTTCTAGAAGAGTGTAAGGAGGAATCTTCTGTTACTCGCGTTGAAGTTTTGTCGCGTAAAACTCGCCTGGAAGAGTTGTATATTCATCACAAAGATGTTTGATTCGCAATGATCTTCCATAAGAGTGTAAGGAAGAATCTTCTGTTACTCGCGCTGAAGTTTTGTCGCGCAAAACTCTCCCGGAAGAGTTGTATATTCATCGCGAAGATGTTTGATTCGCAATAATCTTCCAGTAGAGTGTAAGGAGGAATCTTCTTTTACTCGCGGAAAGTTTTTATCGCGGAAAGCTCGCGTAGAAGAGCTTTAAATGCATCGCCAAAAATATGGAAGATTGTCCGCGATTGAAAATGTTTGCTGGGAATGTACGTGTGGTGTTTATATTGAGCTTGTATTGCTTCAATTTAACAGATTTAAGTATGCGTAAAATTAAGTAACTATAGCAATACGCAGAGCTTAAAATTTAATGTTGTGTAGTTTTAGGGTGTTTATGGATTGACATGGTCTATGTGAGGCTTTTGCTTTGCACATGTTTCGTTACAGTATTGGGAGTATACTTTTCGTTGAGCACGAAGAATTTTAAAGGCTGCTTTTGAAACTGATGGCATTCATTGGAATTTTCTAGATGATTCTAGTTTCGTCATCTACAGCGTGTAAACATTAAGGATACGAAGCTTCTGAGAGTTGAAAGAGGAATACCACATAGCAAAAAGTTTGGGTGTAAAATTCAAACAAATTTAAAATGAATACAGATCCACACTATACTTGGTATAAAATATATGCTTCAACTTGGTTTACAAATCGTTTACATTTTTTTTTTTTTTTCTATTTTTTGATTTTGGCAGCCATTTTAGTAGTAAAAATGGTTACATTCACATACTTTTTTATATATTTTTTTGGATTTCCGTCAAATTTCTTTTAGTTTAATAGTACATTTATTATACCAACTTTTTGTTTTGGGGACAAAAAACATACTTCAAGTCAAAAGAGTAAATTTATATCGGAAGAATTTGGAAAATTTAGGAGCAGCATAATTTTTTCTAACAAAAACATTGACAATTTTACAAAAACCAAATTTACAAATCACTAAAGTATTTTTCGGGTTGGGTACGTTATCCCGTTTTCCAAAATCCCGTTTCCAAAATCTCGTTTTATAGAATCCCGTTTTCCAAAATCCCTTTTTCTAAAATCCCGTTTTCCAAAATCCCGTTTTTATAAATAAAATTATATTTATTATATATCGTCACTCTTAGGCCAGATTCACGAAAGTTCAAATTTTTCAGATTTGCACTAATGTGGTTTTCTTGTACAAAATGGTTCAATAAAGTTATGCCAGAAGTATGAAAGCTATATCTGAAGTGGTTTAGCAGCGAATGCAAAATTTATTGAACGAAAAAGCAAAATTTACACATAATTTTCATATAAGTATGTATAAAAAACTTTCAAATAGCAATTTCTCAAATTCAATAATTTTCACATTCGTGAATCTGGCCTAACAGTGACGATATAAAATTATATATAAAATTAGTCGCGGGATTCATAAATTATTTGAAAAACGGGATTTTCAAAACACGGAATTTTTTGTTTTTAAGTAAAACAGGATTTTGGAAAACGGGATTTTAGAAAACGGGATTTTGAAAAAAAACGGGATTTTGGTAAAACGGGATTTTGGAAAACGGGATTTAGTCTCTTTCCCGTATTTTTCTTGACCTCAAATCTAAAAATTGTTGTAATAAATATACTACTGAAATAAAGGAAATTTATTAGGAATTCCAAAAAAAAAAAAATATATAAAAGTGTACATTAGTGAGCCCTTTTTCATACTTATATGCCCATCAAAATCAAAAACAAGGGAAAAAAATTTAAGACTTCAACTAAATAGCCTCAGAACTATACAAAACACACCAAAATAGATGGAACCAAAAGAAAAATTTTGTGCGCTGTAATAAAGCCCTAATATTTTGGCCTGCAAGTAAGTAGCCTTAGAAATATCGCCAGTAAAGAAAGAATGTTAAACTAAATTTTCCAATTACGTTAGTGTTAAAAATTCCAACATTTTTGGTTAAGTCGACAGCCTGAAAACTTTTCATAACATGCCAAATGTATTTAATACGCACGCAAACATTAAAATAACGCAAATACATACAGACACGCTTAATTTAACCATGCATACTCGTAAGGGAAGGACATTAAGAATTCATCGTTATATCGTTAGTTAGACACAACATTTTCGTTTATGTTGTTGGTGTGGTTTTTGTTGTTGTCTGTCTTACTGTCCGTAGTTGGTTTTATTTGCCTGTCGTATCGCACGCGTGCATTTTTGGTGCTACCAACAACTTTGCGATTATGGTTTCGTGTTCATATTCTTGGCTTCCAATGAAAGCACTTAGAAAAAATTATATTTAGCTCCTTAAATTCTATTCTTAACGAAATAGGTTTTTTGAGAAAAAAAATATTTTTTGGAACAAGTAAAGTTTTCTCCTCTATAGACAATATTTGGTAATTAATAAAAAATTAATATATGTTTCAAATATATATTTTTTTGAATCAATTAAATGATTTGTTAAGTATTAACATATATATGATTTTCTAAATCAAGTAATTCGTAAATGCTACAATTTAAATTTAATCACACAAAAAATTTTCTTATGTATACATCGGCATAAAACTTTTTCTTTGTGTATGCTACGCTACCTTGGCGTGACGCTATGTGGCAGTCCTTTTTGTGGTCAAGCAAAAAAAATATAAATTTACTGCGTAAATTCACCGCTTTTCCGGTGTTTTTATGGTCAGTAAAAAAAAAGGTAGGGAAAAAAGCGCAGAACCATATAAAAATTCAAAAGGTGTGAGTTGACTACGAACGGATGTGGGCGTTTAATTTTTTCTGTTGGTTGTAAAAGAATACATGTTATTTCCGACACGAAAGTGACAAGTGTTAATTTTAGCTTACACTTTTTTTTTAAATTTTGCATTAAAAAATTTGACACTGTAAATTTCGATGAAAGAGAAAAAAATGTTTCATTTTACATTCAAAAAAAATATTAATTCCTAAAAATAGGCCACAAGAAGGCTGAAAAACCAGCAGGCTTTATTCTAAGCGGGACTTATTCGGTTTTGATTTTTAAGGATTTTTTCGAGCTCTAAACAAATAATACGCTATTGCTCTGCCATTTGACGTATGATCATCAAGTGTGGAATATTGTTGTAAATGCCTTGATGTGAGCTATATTTAATTCATAGAAGTAATTTATCTCAAATGTTTTTTTCGACTAGTTGGACTCACTATCTCAGTTTTTACCAACTTAAGGTGCCAAAGGCACTTCATAGAATTTAAGCCCATAAAAAATCATATAATTTATTTCTACAAAGTTTCCTCAAATTATTGAAATTGAAGAAGTTTTAGGAAATCTAAAATTTCAGTACAAAATATGAAAAACAGGATGTTCAAAAACAAAAATTGCCCCCTAAATTATGCAAGATTCTTTTTTTTTTTTTGTTTTTATTTGCATGCTGTTTGAAATGCCATATATAAAAAACGAGAATATTGCATAGCTTAAGGGGGCAATTTTCGTTTTCAAAACATCCTGTCAAATGATGGAGCAATAGCAAAAAATTAAATAGTGTATTATTTAGAGGTCGACAAAAAAAATTTTTTTTTCTTAAAAATCAAATCCGATAAGCCTTCAAAATGGGCGGTTTAGAGCGAAATTTTTTTTTTTTTTTTTGTATGGCGATCGATACTATCTACTGGGTAACCGCTTTAATTCGTTCTGTAGTAATTGCAGGATGAAGGAATCTATCGAATTATTTTTCTGCAAATGCCCTGTTCTCTTTAGAGCCAGGCTTTGGGCTCTAGGAAAAACCTGAGCCTGAGCAATTTGCCGATATCAATATTGGCTCTGAACTCGACTACCTCAATAGAACAAACTGGATATATATATCCTCTACAGTTTTTTTTTAAAGATAACTTATCCAATCTCTAGCATCTTCCTATGCCAGAAAGTACGATCCTTAGGTTTTATTAAAATGACACTTGTAGTGCTACTTACGCTTATAGTAGCGTTTGCTTAGCCAACACTCAAAGCTATTCAAGGCTTTAAAAATATTTAATTCTTCTGATAAGCTCACTCATATTAAAAAATCACATCAAAATACTGCATGTTCTCCACTCTTCTTTTAACAGCAACCACTTCAACCATGATTTACTTCAATCAAGCTAATTTTGGCTTGCACTGTAATCAAATCGCTACTGAACTGTTTCTTTGCATGACCATCGGCTTTTCTACGAGATAGTTGCGAAGTTTCTTACAACAAATGCTTTCCACCACACGCTTAATTCACCTTCGTTTTGCTTTTGTTTGTAGCTATTTGCCTTATTGCAGCTGTTCTCGTTATTACTTTTTACCACATTCACAGGGTGCACTTGAGTTTACTTTTTAACAATTTTTACTATACAGCTACCAAAAACGCTTTGCATGCTTTTAGGCTTTTAATGTTTGGAAACAGGTGACAATATTCATAGCATTTTTATTTCAATAAAGAGTTTAATGACTTTATTTTAATACCATGATTTTACGAAAAACGTATACTGTATGCAATGCATGCCTGAAAGTATGCAACATAGAAGTTAAGTTTTTTCTGCAGTGTACTACTTTACATTAATTAATTAAAGCGCTGCTGCAAACAAAAACATAATATTTGTAATACAATTCACAAAAGCGCAATATAAATATATGCAGTGTGCAATATTATTGTTATAAAAATATTAATAATTAAAGTTTTACTACCGCGGGATTTTGTGGCAAAACAAAAGTTGCCAATTATTTTCACATTTTCGCAAGTACGCTGCTGTACAAATTCATATTTTGCATTCCATTAATAAAACGAAATATATTTTGACATATTTTTGTGTGCTTATTTACAGATGAATGTTTGCATACTAAGCATTTTGTTTTGCAAATGCCAAAATCTTGTGGTTTAAGCAATTTCGCCGAACTAAGCTGCATAGCGCTTTTTGTTTGAATTTCACGTTCCAATCCACAATCCCTAATGCGCGCGTCACGTTGTATGCACAAAAGTATTTGTTTTGTTTTCTGAAATTTTTTGAATATTAAACTCTCGACAATGCATTGTTTTGGGTAAATAAGCGTTGTATATTAATTTTGTGCTTACTGTTGCATGTACTATATTGCATAAGTTGCATTGTTTTAACTTTTAATGATACAACTTTCCTGCATGCATACCCGTACGTATAATGGTCACGTGGGTATGCAAAAATTTGCGTAAAGGAAGGAAGCTTAAAGCATATTCTTTGAAAACTATGTGACATAATGTCTTACATTGTTCTAACAATTAAGTGTTTGATGTGGTGCAGAACTGGTTTTTCGTATTATGTTTCATGTGTGTTTTTATAATATTTTGGAAATAGGGAGCTTGGTTATTCATTGAAAATAAAAACACGTAACGTTTGTAACGAACCTTTCTGCCAGCGGTTTTACTTCCCGGTGGTCAGGGGTTCGGTTACAAAAATTTATAAAAGAAAAAGACGGCCTATTGGTTAAATTCAAAGTCACGGGTATGAGTTTTATTTGTTTATTTCATTTTCATTTCTTTATACGGTTCCTCTCAATATACGTATATATATAATAAATAAAATATGTCTCTCTACTTCCTACCACTCTCTGCTCTTGTGCATTGCTCTCTCCGCCTCCAGCCGTGGCCTAGTTGAGGGTAGTAGTCGTATTCCCTTGAACACGTGCTCTATGGCCGTGAGTAGCTGAAATAATATCGGGCTTATCACACCTACAGCAATGGTATTCTCTTGAAAACGTTCTCTCTAGTCGTGGGTTGCTGATATCGTATCGAGTTGCTCACACATAACGCAATGCCTTCTTTCTGGAATGCGTGCCCTACAGTCTTGATATAGTATCAGACTGCTTAAACATAACGCAATGGTATTCTCTTCTCACCACACGCTATTATCGATCCTTCTGCATCTTCTTTGTACTTCAGAGAGAGAGAGAGAACACACGTGCGATCAACTGATTTATTATAGGGCTACGTGTGTTAAGTACCGCGGTCTCTACGCTAATGCGCCCCACTACTACAACTACTTTAACATATCAAATACCTTGCTTTCTTGCTGATTACCGCTTTGTCTGCAATGCTGCTGTTGTTCACCGATCGCCGTCCACGCAAAAACTGTCTCGATCCACTTCTGTGTGTCTAAATTTATTTTCGGTTTCTGTTAAAGGAAACAGATCGAACAACAGCTGCGTTTCAAAATCAGCTGTTGCGCAGTGTTGCCGTTGCGTCTGGGTTTGTTCATATGGTGGAGATTTTACCTTTTACTAAAACTATGGTTATCTTTCTTAGCTAACTACTTAATTAATACTTATAAAATTCTCTCAATTAATAATAATACAAATTAATTATAAATTGATAGAAAAGAATATGATATAAATTACAATATTACGAGCGCTTATTTGTAGGAGGAAAACGCGTTTCAACATTTTTCAGTTAATTCTAGCAATTTAATTAATTGTTGTAGGTAGCCAGAGATGTCAGATTTCGACAAACTGTGATAATAATGTAAATTTATTCATAAGTCCAAAAATTCTTTAAAATTTATTGGAAAATTCAATAAAGCAATATAAATAGATTCTAAACTAATTGCAGTGTTGTAAAGCGTATTGTATAAATATTTGTGTAGAATCATTTTTTGCGCAAAAAAATGCAGTTAATTATTGCCTGAATACTTATTTTCATTTAAAAAATTTTTTCATATTTTCAATAAAAATTATAGTGCAGGCAAATTAGGTATTCATTTCTAATTTTGTTGAACATGCACCGATTTTGATCCGACAGGGCTCATTTTGTTCGTAATAAAATTTAGAACAAAACCAACACATTAGTTTTTTCCAGCCTTTCCCCAAAATTTCATTAGTCCCCCATGAACCCTCAAAATCGGATAAATTCAATCAAACTGTTCTAAAATGCTTAAAAATGGAAAGTTATGCCATTCACGGGGTTCTCTAGATTGCTGAATCCAAATATGATGTTGGAAAATGAAAAAACTTAAAATGGCGCCCGGAAAACTGCGTACATACCCATTTTAAGTACCAAAAATGGGAAAAAATCGTTACAGGGGGTTTTAGCCTAGAAGTCTTGTTACATTGAATGAATTTATACGGTCGGTGTGGGATATTGTTTTTTATACTATAAAAAGTAAAGTTTACCAAAATTGTTTTTATGTTTTTGATTTGTTTATTATTTAAGCAATAACTATAAAAAGTTAATACAACTCAAAATTAAAAATATTTGTAACAATTTGCAAACCATTTTTTCTAAACTAATTTGAGGTCGCTGAACACGAAAAACTCAATTATTTTTTTTCCTTGCGGCCGTTTTCGAGTTATTCGTTAATTTATATTTTCGAGGTTATAGCTTCATATGCATCAATATATTTCTATGACGCCAAATCCGATCAATGTTATTTTTCCACGCTTACAAAGAGTGATTAATGGCGCTTTTAACAAGTATACCAATGGTTATGCTTTGAACAAAATTGACTGAGTTATTGCAGAAAAAATTTGAAATTTCACAAATTTTTTTAAATTTTTCACATCAACTTCAAATGAAACATTTGGTTTTTGGCATATAATTTTTTCAAATACTTATTTTTTAGTAATTTCATTAAATGGCTCGTATAATTACAAACAGTTTAAGCTTTTATTGAGCAAAATCAAATGAATTTTTCAAAAGATATTAGGGTTTTAGTGCAATAAGGAAGATGTGAGAATTTTCGAAATGTTCGGCCTGAGTCAACAGATCCAATTTTTCAGCCTCCAGATAGTATACCCTTCACTTATTGAACACTTTAAAGATGTTTTAAGTAACTTCTA
Source organism: Calliopum simillimum (assembly GCA_951812925.1). Classification (NCBI taxonomy): domain Eukaryota; kingdom Metazoa; phylum Arthropoda; class Insecta; order Diptera; family Lauxaniidae; genus Calliopum; species Calliopum simillimum. Next base: position 8,205,230 of record OX638370.1, read on the forward strand.
ATCATTCTCTGTAGAAGAACATTGCGGATTGTATCAAAAAAATTAATTTTTGAAAGAAATCGATTTCCCTACTGCACTAAAACCCTAATATCTTTTGGAAATTTCATTCAATTTTACTCAACATTAGCTTAAAATGTTTGCAATTATATGCGCCATTTAATAAAATTACTAAATAACAAGTATTAAAAAAAATTATGTGCCAAAAACCAAATGTTTCATTTGAAGTTGATGTGAAAAATTTCAAAAATTTGTGAAATTTCAAACTTTTTCCTGCTATAACTCAGTAAATTTTGTTCGAAGCATAATCATTGGTATACTTGTTAAAAGCGCCATTAATCACTCTTTGTAAACGTGGAAAAATAACATTGATCGGATTTGGCGTCATAGAAATATATTGATGCATATGAAGCTATAACCTCGAAAATATAAATTAACGAATAACTCAACAACGGCCGCAAGGAAAAAAAAATAATTGAGTTTTTCGTGTTCAGCGACCTCAAATTAGTTTAGAAAAAATGGTTTGCAAAATGTTACAAATATTTTTAATTTTGAGCTGTATTAACTTTTTATAGTTATTGCTTAAATAATAAACAAATCAAAAACATAAAAAAATTTTGGTAAACTTTACTTTTTGTAGTATAAAAAACAATATCCCACACCGACCGTATAAATTCATTCAATGTAACAAGACTTCTAGGCTAAAACCCCCTGTAACGATTTTTTCCCATTTTTGGTGCTAAAAATGGGTATGTACGCAGTTTTCCGGGCGCCATTTTAAGTTTTTTAATTTTCCAACATCATATTTGGATTCAGCAATCTAGAGAACCCCGTGAATGGCATAACTTTCCATTTTTAAGCATTTTAGAACAGTTTGATTGAATTTATCCGATTTTGAGGGTTCATGGGGGATTAAAGAAATTTTGGGGAAAGGCCGGAAAAAACTAATGTGTTGGTTTTGTTCTAAATTTTATTACGAACAAAATGAGCCCTGTCGGATCAAAATCGGTGCATGTTCAACAAAATTAGAAATGAATACCTGTTTTTACCTAATTTGCCTGCACTATTAGAATTCACAGAAATTTGTACAATTTTCGTTTTAAAGTTTTATCTAAAATATTTCATATGAAAATTTATTACAAAATCTCTATTAAAAATCATTTCATCGTTAGCTCACAAAATCCAATTGCACTCAAAAATTTTCAAAAAATATGTTGCATGCACCTCGATGCTAGTCAAATGCAAGCATACTTGTTAAGTAATTAAATTTGATTTTTATGTCATTGAAAATGTCAGAGTTGTAAACAAATGAGCGAAAAAAAAAAATAAAATGTTTTTCTCTTCAACTAATCGAAATATTTGTGAAACTTTCGATTCAGAATTTGTCTGTGCACTAGTTTTATTAACATTACTTAACCCTTTAACGTCTAAAGACAAGTATGTCTGCCAACACCCCTTATTCTTGTATGAAAGTTTTGCTAGGTACCATTGTATCGATTTTGACTAATTGTTATTTTTTAATCCTTTCGCGTTTTTGGCCCTGATCTTTAAAAGGTTAAGCAATTAACACAAATTGGGTTAGTTTTCTACCCCGTGGGGCCAATATGTATATACTATTCGGATAATTTTAAAGTTTTTTGAAAGCGACGGCATATTTTGGTGAGCAATTTAAGTTCCGACTCCAAATTCTGAAAGTTTCTGATATGCTAAAAATAATGCTGCAACCTGGTTTATTATATTACGTCAGAATTTGAGTTATTCTTGTTTCAAAGTGAAAAGTAGCTGTGTTTTGGACATTATTTAGCTTTGAAATGCGCAATATGGCCATTTGGTCACCGATTCATGAACACACGAACATGAATGGATTCCAATGATTCCAAATGCGATTTATAGAATAGGAAATAGTATTCAAAGCGATACATCAGTTTGGCGTATTTTCTTTTACCTAACGCCAGGATTTTATCCTTGAAAATAAAAACTTTTAATACTACTTAAGTGCCCAATATGGCTACTTGGTCCCCTGATCATGAATCAATGGAATAAGAATGGATTCCGAAGAAGTTAAATGGGATTCATTGAACATAAAACAGTGTTTGCAACAATATATCAGTTTAGTGAAGTTTCTTTTTCCTGACGCTAAAATTTTATCCTTGAAAATATAGATTTTTCATACTAAGAACCCGATATGGCTACTTAATAACCTGGTCATAGACGATTGAAACATGAGTGGGTTCCAATAAAACCAAATGGAGTCCACAGAAGATGAAAAAATGTTTGCAACGGTATTTCATTTTATTTTTCCTCATGCCAGAATTTTTTTCTTGAAAATAAGGACTTTTCACAGTAAGAACCACTGATGGCCACTTGGTCATCTGGTCATGAATCATTGGAACAAGAATGGCCTACAATATAACTAAATGGGATTCATAGAAAATAAAACAGTGCTTGCAACAATATATCATATTATTGTAGTTTCTTTTTCCTAACGCCAGAACTTTATCCTCGAAAATAAGGAAAACAAGTTTCTGAGGCAAAAGATTCTTAAAATTGTTCAGTGAATACGTGTGAATTTTTTAAGAATTTTTGGAAATTTTTTTTATTTTTTTTATGTTTTGAACATTTTCTGGGGAGTTATAAAATGTCTCAAAAAATTCTGAAAAAAAAAATTACACGTAGGTATGCTTTGAACAATTCTAAGTATTTTATGTCATATACACTTTTTCTGTAATTGAAGCCGCAGAGTGGTTGAATTGATATTTTGCATATATCTCAACGAAATAAGCAAACCTTTCCATTTTCTTAAAGAAATACCCTTGAGCTTTAAAAAATTTATTAGTTTCTTTTTTTTTAGGCCAAAGATTAAACTTTTTATAACCATTTTATGTCGACTACTTTTTTTCGCATACATGCCTTAGAATTTTCGAGTAAGCCCTCAGCACTTGTTTAGCACTCATATGCTGGAAGTCAAACAAGCGGATGAAATGACAGTTATATATTTTGACAGTCGAACGTATTTGTAAACAGACAGAACGACAGACCAACAGACGTGACAAACGTTGTGCTACACACACGCTCCTATGCAGTCAAAAAAAAATTTACTTGTCAGCTTTATGAAATTTCTAAATTTCAACCTGTTGACACGTGTGACAGCACAGCATTCGCAAAGTCCTTTTTATGTGCGAGTGTATTTGTACGTTTGTTCTTTTCGTGTTTGCTATTTTTTCGTTAAAGCAAATGTACATCTATGAAAACATCACTTTTATTAAAACAGAAATTGTGAATTGTGCAATTTTAAATCAAAAAATCTATTTTTTCATTGATATTTACATTTAATAAAAATTTTATGTTGACTCAAATGTAAACATTTGCATCTAAAGCTGGATTGCATGTGAGCTATTGTAAATTTTATAAAGAGTTGTTTATTAAAATTGACAGCCAAAGAAACTATACATTTTATGCTCTAGTTAGGAGTTAAAGCAATATCAAAAATTTTTGGAAAATTTAAATCCTTTTCAATTTTTGAATAAAACAAAATGCTGAAAATTCTAACAAACAATTTTGCTCTTTAGTTTGATAATAAATACTTGCCAAAGTATGTAATCGGCTTTATACGCATGCATGCCACTTAACAAGTGAAGCTTTTAAACATGGCCAACAAGTTCAAAGTAGATATTTCAAAATATCTACAACTTTATTTCAATTCAAAATCAAACGTTGAAACTTTTCAAGTTGTCAACAATTGGAAACTTTATACGAGAGCAATTTATAAAGAATTTGTTGCAAAATCTGCTTAAAAAGACTCAAGAGCATTCTCTAGTGGCGCTTTTATGGGTTACACTAGAACTTCTTGTTAAAGAAAAATGAAATTTTAAAGTTTACTGCATGCAATTGGCGTTTAGAAGTTTCTTTTGAATTGGCAACTACGTATGTAAACTTTTGTTTGAGTTTTATACATACATATTGAATTTACATATCTACTTACGTATTAATACGCAAGACAGGAAGTTGTCCTACCTTTTTTATCAAGTTAGAAATAGAGCATGACTATAAATTATACACCATTAGAAAGGAATTTGTGTACAGATGTGCACAAAGTTAATGTTATTTTAATATTTTGCTTTTAAGCCAAGTAAAGTTACGTAAAAATTTTGCAATACTTAAAACACGTGGTCACACAGAGCAGAAAAGAGGATATAGCACAAAGAGAAAGACAAAAAGCATAGCACTGACTTTATGTCTTTTGTCTTGTTTACTTTTCACATTTGCCACTGTACCAGGGATGAAAAAGTAGCTTTTATATTTTGTGCCAAATATCAAAAAAAAATACTAAAAGTGTCCGAAAAGTACCAAAATTTTTTAAGACATTTATGGTTGAATATCGACCTTTGGGCGATTCTTGTAAAAATTTTAAAAATAATAGAAATTCGAATTAGTCCTGATTATCCTCAAAATTCAAAAATATTTGCCTTTCTTAATATCCTGAAGGAAAAATTTCAAGCGCTTCTGAACCAAGCACTTCAAATCGCTTTTTCCCATAGAAATTTAGAAGCACTTAAACAATGATTTTTTGTAAAGCTAAAGTAAGAACAACACGGGTTCGAACCCAGCGCGGTTGATTTTGACTTTATGTTTTTTTTTTGCTTCATTTGTTTTTTTTATTAAAATATTTTCTATTCAACATTTTTTATTTCACTTTCCCATTTTCCCTTTTCTTATTTATTTACTTTTGTTTAATTGAATTGAAACTGAATACACAATGATTCAATGTAAGGCTATAGGAGTCATTCGAACGTCAAATTCTGTTTGGACAACATTTGCTTACTATACAAATTTAATACCTCTTCATCGTATCGGACGATGGTGTAGAGGCCCTGAAGGACCAACGGAATCAATTATCTCAATGATCCAATCCTTGGTGTAGTTTTTTTTCTAAGTAGTCCATAATAGACTACACCTAAAACTAGAATAAACTCACTTAAATTATCAGTTGTCTCAAAAATGGCCCAATTGTAATACAAAGTCGGTCAATTATATCAAAAATGATCCAAATGTTATGCATAATCAGTTATTAGTACCAAAAGTGGTCCAATTGTGAATCGATTATATCAGTTAAATTACAATGTAACTGAGTACATACTGTTTGGCAGTTCGTCGATTGTAAAGAAGAGCAAACAATAGTGTATCGGTCTAGTGACTTGCGCTGCGAGACAGAGGTCCAGGTTCAAATACTCCACACGGTAATTTTCAATTCCAATGTTTAAATTTATATTAATTTTTATACAATTTGTCTAAAGAGTCTTCGGAGCTGAAAATGAAAGAAATGCACAACATAGCCAAGGTATAAAATAATAAAAAACTAGTAAGGGTGTAACCTTTGGCCTGGTCAAACGTTAAATACCCTACACTACAGTATTTTGAAAATTTTGCTCATATTTAAGGTGCCACGCCCTCTTTACGTCCAATTTTACCCAGTTTTTGTTCAGATCTTGCACTTACTGTTCTCAGTGTTTGGGTGAAATTTGGCTGGATTATCTCAAAAAACGTTTTCAGTGTAGCGTTTTGAAGCTTTTGCTTATATGGGAGGTGTCGCGCCCTCTTGTCCGAGTTCTTGTAGCTTCAACTCAGAGCGTGCATTTATAGTCCTTAGTATTTGTATGTATATATAGTGTCTCAAAAACTCTTTCAGTATAGCGTTTTGAAACTTTTGCTTACATGGAAGGTGCCACGCCCTCTTGTCCAATTTTACCCAGTTTTTGTTCAGAGCTTGTATTTATAGTTCTTAGTGTCTGAGTAAAATTTAGTTCTATTCTCTCAAAGAACAGTTTTAGTATAGTGTTTTGAAGCATTTGCTTATATGGGAGGTGCCACGCTCTCTTGATCAAATTCACACAGATTTGGCTCAGAGCTTGCGCTTACAATTCATAGCATTTATGTGTATTTTGGTTGCATTGTCATAAAAAATACGCCTAAAGTTGCATTTTGAATATATTTTTTGAATGGGCGGAAGGCGTGTCCGTTGACCGATTTCGCTCATTTTCAATCCCACGAGCTTACTTTGATGACGGAGGTTCATTGATTTTTCTTGATCAGTTTTTGCAAGAAAAGTTTTTCCACACACAGCCAGCCACCCAGCCAGCCAGACAGACAGACATGGCTATATCGACTCAGGAAATGACGCTGATTAAGAATATATATACTTTTCTATATCTGCCACTCCTCCTTCTCTGCGTGACAAACGGAAAAACAAAGTAAATATACCCTGGGTGTATGGAATATTTAATAAAAAAAATTTCATCCACACTGAGATTCGAACCCGGAACACATTGAAACACAAAAATATATGTATAACAAACTCTTTAGCACATTCAGCTATGAAACTTTTTACATTTTTGGGTAAAACTTAAATTTCAAATTAAATTTGTTGAAATTTATGGATAAAAAAGAAAAAAAAAATTGGCCTTTTTCTGGTCTGATTGTAATGCATAAGGAGACAATTGGTTACGCCCACTGAAAAACAACGTACTTAAAACGTATGTAGAACTTTATATGTGATGGGACCAAAATTTGGACTAGTTGGTTACTCCCATAGAGTAGTTTGCAAACTAGTTTTGGAATAGTCCGTGGTCCTGCAGGGGTTCTAACGAGTTTGTAAATATAAGTAAAAATAATATGTTCCTATCTATGACACGGGCGGTCGTGGATTCAAATCCTGGTGCTGCCAATGTTTTTGTTTTTTTTTTTAATTTTATGGAAAAAATGCTTACCGCAGCATTACAAGTAAGCGCTTCAAAAAGCCTTTTGAAGTAAGGCTGTGGTAAGCTTAAGCGTGCTTACATCCTAGGACAAGCAATGTTAAAAAGAAAGTAAAGTTCTTACGTAGCGGAAGCGCTTATTGGTTATAAAGATGCACTACAGAAGGGTTTTTGAAGCACTTCTTTTCTCCTTGGGACGTTTTGTCTTTTTCACTAAGTTTGGTAAATAATTGTTGTATATCTATGAGCTCTATGAGCGCTTGCCTACTACTAATGACTTTCTTGTTGGTTCAACGATGCGTATGAGTATTATTTTTTCTTCTATAAATATTTCTTCACTTTGACTCGACAAAGTAAAAAGATTTTGTTATGAAAAATCTATAGTAAAAGCAACTCATGTATAAAAAAAAGCATAACGAAATCTTTCCCTTTCATCATACTTTACATAGCAAAGGCATTTTTTATTATTCCTTTGCAAAATGTAGAAAAAACAGACCAAGATATATTTCTCCTGATTGTTACTCCATCAAGAACATTCAAACATATATACGAGTATGTACAAAATTTTAATTTTCTGTAAAAGAACTGACTTGGAAAGCCATTATTTTTTTTAATGTACTTATAAGTAGTCAAATAAGAAAAAAGAGAAAATATAAAATTTACTTTTTTTGCAAAATACACTTAAGCTCTCTTAACAATTTCAAATTTACGTGAAACACACGTGCTTCCAAATCATATTATAATGACATTATTATATGAAACTTATGTAAAAATAAGAATTTTTTCAATTCAATAAATGAAAAGGCTCAAAATATGTATAAAATGCGATTTAAAGTAAAAATTGTTGTTTCTTTCATTAAAAAAAAGAACAGCACACGTGCATGTGAATTGATTGGAAAAATTTTTAAAAAAAAACCGAAGTTGACAAACAAAAATAGAATTTTAAAACTGAATGAGAAATAAAAAGCCTGAAAATATGCAACAAAAACAAAGCGTGTTAAAGAAAGTTAAAGTGAAAGGTTAGAAATAAATTTCAGAATGTGTTCAATAAACTGGTTCAATTTGTATGAAGCAAAAAAAAAATCATCTCCACACCGACTCAAAAGTTAGAAGAACTCGATGGCCCAGACAGACGCCAGCTTAAATTAAGATTATAGACGTAATAATGTGAAACTTTTTGTGGCATGATTTTAGGCATTTTTTAAATATGAATTTCGTAGACATTAGCTAAAAGAAAATTTTCCAATTCAGTGGCCAAAAAATTCTAAAATATTAAAAACAAGATTAATAGTGAGTTAAGAATCAGAAAAGTTTATTCGAAATTTTCTTTTAGTCAATGTCTATGAAATATGTGTTTATTATTACGTCTGTAATCTACATTTAAGCTGTCTTCTGTCCGGGGCATTAGAAACGATATCTGCAGCGTTTTGTTTCTTTTCCACGAAGAACCCGAAGAGCGCTTTTGATTCTCTTGAAAGCCTATTTTGGTTAAAAAAAAAAGTTTTTTGGCATTAACTTTTTTTCATTATAAAATCGATATCCAGCGGTACTTCAGAAATAAAGACTATATTTTTACAAAAATTTTGGCGTTTAAAAATTATAAATTTTTTTTCTTGATATACATAGATATTATTCGCATCCCAAAATCGATTTTTTTACGATTTCAATTACGCGGTAAAAAAAAAAAACGATTTTCTGCTCAAAAGCAAGTGCATGTGGCAAAAATTGTCTAAAGAATACGTGTGATTTTTTTCAGAATATTTTGAATTTTTTTTTTTATATTTTATTTTTTTTGACAAAGTTTTGAAAAAACATAAGATATCCTTGCAGGACCACGGACTATTTTAAAACTAAGTAGTTTGCAAACTACTCCATGGGAGTAACCGAATAGTCTAAGTTATGGATTCATCACATATAAAGTTCTATTTGTGTTTTGCATTGTTTGTCATTGGGCGTAAGCAATTGTCTCCTTATGCATTACATTCGGTCTGGAAAAAGGTCAATTGTCTCCCTATGCATTACATTCGGACCAGAAAAAGGTCAACTTTTTTTTTTATTTTATTTATCAGACTTGGAGGTAATGCACTAAATTGTTTAGTTCATTGAGCTTTTCACTAATATTTAATGAATATATTGATAGTGAAACTTTGTCCACTACCACTAAATCTAATTAGAGATATTGAAAATTTTCTCCATTAAATTTAGTGATAGTGGAAATTTTTTCACTATGAAAAAATTCATTTGATGGTAATGAAAAATTTTTCACTATCTAACAATTCATTAAATGATAGTGGAAAGTTTTTCACTGTCATTAAAATTTAATGAAAATATCCAATAAAAATTGCACTAAATTTAGTGATAATGAAAATATGTTTCATTGAATTTAATGAAACATTAGTGCAAATTTTCATTAAAGTTTCATTAAATTCAATGACACAAAATTTTTCTATCACTAAATTTAATGAAGCTCCTAATGAAACTTCTGAAGAAAATTTTCATTAAAGTTTCATTAAATTCAATGAAACAAAATTTTACTATCACTAAATATAATGAAGCTTCTAATGAAACTTCTAAAAAAATTTTCATTAAAGTTTCATTAAATTCAATGAAACAAAATTTTACTATCACTAAATTTAATGAAGCTTTTAATGAAACTTTTAATAGAATTTTTCATTAAAATCCAAGTTGTTCGTTTACTCCAAGGTTTTGCAAGTTTTTAGCCGAAAAGCACTCGTTTAAGTATAAAAAGTACATGAATGAGAGCTTTTCGGGTAAAAACTTGCAAAATATTCGAGTAAACGATCAGTCTGTTCGTAAACGAACAGACTGATTAAATTAAATTTATTGAAAGAGTTAGAATGAGTGGGAATAGTATCAGTTTGAAGGACATTCATTAAAGTCAAATGCAAACACGACTTTTAGTTTTTGAAGTTCTTCAGACCCAAATAATTTCTGCCCTTTGTCAACTAAATGCTTAAAACAGCTTTCGTAAGCTTTTTTAAGTACTAGTAGGATTAATGTTCACGCAATCCTCTCGTACAAGATCTCGAAGAAAAAATTTAGAGATATCAAAATATTTTGACCTACCACGGCACATTTTGTCTTAATTGAATTGAAATTTCCAATAAAAAATCACTAAAGTTATTGAAAGTGAACATTTATTCCTTGAATTTAATGAAACATTAATGAAGATTTTCATTAAAGTTTCATTAAATTTAGTGACAGTGAAAATTTGTTTCATTGGATTTAATGAAACATTAATGAAAATTTCCATTAAAGTTTCATTAAATTTAATGAAAGTGAAAATGTTTCATTAAATTTATTGCAACATTTAATGAAAATTTTCATTAAAGTTTCATTAAATTCAATGGAACAAATTTTCACTTTCAATAGATTTATAGCCTTATCATGTATGACGAACGAATCGTTTTACTGATTTTCAACTGCTTATATCCTCCAAGTTAAAACATGATTTGAAGTTTATGCTTACAAACTTTATTCTTTGGACTAAAATGAACGCTTAGGTCATAGTAAGTTCTTAATAAAAAGTTTTAATAAGTTGATATTAATGAGTGAAAATCAGTCACTTTATTCGTTCGTCATACATGATAAGGCTATTAGTGATAATGGAAAATTTTCCATTACCACTAAATCAAATTTTTGATAGTGAATGAATTTTCACTATCACTAAATTTAGTGGAAATATTATTGAAAACTTTTAACTAAATTTAGTGATAATGAAAATCTTTTTCATTACCACTTAATGAATTTTTTGGTAGTGAAGGATTTTGCACTAACACTAAATAAATTCTTTGATAGTGAATATTTTTTCACTAGCACTAAGTTTAGTGAAAAACAAAATCTAATGCAAAACCCCCAAGTCTGTTATTTATAAATTTCAACAAATTTTATTTGAAATTCAAATTTTACACTCAAAAAAAAAATATTTTTAAACACCAAAATTTTTGTAAGAAGTTCGTCTTTAATTTTAAACCACACTTGAGTATCCATTTTATAATGAAAAAAAAAAAAAAAATGTTATGACCAAAAAACATGTTTTTTTAGCCAAAAATAGGCCTCCCATAGAATCAAAAGTGTTTCATTGGTTTTTCTCAGAAAGAAAAAAAAAAAAAAAAAAAAATATGAAGACTATTCATTAAGGCTTTTGATAGTCGGTCATAGATGATTACATGCCTATACTTCGTTTTGACTGTGAAACCTTCGGGAATCTTCGGATGTCCCAGAAAACTATCAATTAAAGATTGTTGATAGTCCGTCATAGATTTTTATACTCTAGTATACATTCGGGTGACCTTCGGAAATCCTCGGGTGTTCCATAAAACTATCGATTAAGGCTAGTTGATAGTCCGCCATAAATGTTCATACTCTAGTACACATACTTATATATCCTGCGGTTCCACTGTGAAGCCTTCGGGTGACCTTCGGGAATATTCAGGTGTCCCAAAAAACTATCCAATAGTCTGACAGAGATGTATTTACTCTAGTATGCATATATGTTCTTCGTTTTAAATGTGAAGCCTTCGGGTGACCTTCGGGAATATTCAGGTGTCCAAGAAAACTATCCATTAAAGTTTGTTAAGAGTTTTCTGCAGATGTTTTTAATCTAGTATACATACATACTCTTCGCTTTGACTGCAAAGCCTTCGAAAAACCTTCGGCAACCTTTATGTATAGCACAAAACCTTTCCGTACCTGAAATATACTTACTGCCAAATTCACAGCTCCATTGGCCGAACAGTTTCCAATTTATAATGCTTCAGGCACACACCCACAGTAATGCTTAGACCTGTTTGGCAGGTATCCTTGCCAGGATAAAGGATGCCAATCAAACAGCGGCATTTTCTATAGGATTTTTGCTTTCGATTGCCATCAAATTTATTGAGAAAGAGAATGAGGGTGGTTTGGGTCAAAAATGTAATTAAATAATATTTAATTAAAAATATCATTGCCAGGCTATGGAGTGCCAATCAAGTCAAGTTTTGCTTATCTCTATATTTTATTGCATAAAAAAAAATATTTCATCAGGAAAGCCGTTGAGGGTAGTAATTTCTTCAGCGGATCTCCTACTAATATCGTCTTTAAGAGTCTCTAACTTTTGATTCTGTTTCGCGATGAATCTAAATTTCGACCCGGTCTACTGTATACCCATTAAAAATTTTAACTAAATAACAAGCGCTAAAATTACATGCATTGCGCTCAGTGATAGTTGTATTCTTTGCCTGTTGGCTCTGCCCTCAATATAAAATTTATTTTGCGCAACAAAGTTAATAATTCATTTTTTCATTTTTTTTTTTGGAAGACAAAAATACAACTCCTACTGTGCACGTACATGTCCAAACACATGTCAACTTTGTCAAGGTGTGGCTGTTTCATCAAAAACTATGCCATTCTTTTAGTTTTATTTGCGCCATATTGTTCATGTTTTAAAGCTACGCAAACAACACTAAAACAAGTTGATAGCGTTATGTAGGCGTAAGGCAGTAAAAAAAAAGAAAAATAAAGCACCGAAAATGACAGCAATTTTGGGGGTACGCAAATAAACAGTGTAACAACATAAACAACAACAGTAATGACAAAAACAACAGAAATACGCGCCGTCGTTCTCTTACTAATTGTACTCAAACATGGCAGACAACGTGTCAGTCACTCATGACCGCACACAGCTGCTGCTGCCATCTTCCTTTCGTTGACAGCAGCTGCAGCAGCAGCAGTAGCAACAACAAAAACCAACACCACACTCAAGTGACAACGAACAACACTATAGTGTCAGTAACGAACGACACAAAAACTTGGACATCGCGAATTTTAATTTTCTCATTCACATTTCATTTGACTATGCCTAAAAGTAGACTATAGAAAATTGATAATGCTGCACGCTTTTTGTGTGTGCGTGCATGCATTTTGGTTTCTCTTGACTGTATAATTTTGTTTTTCCATTATACTTTCGTTGCTGCTTCGTCCTTCGTTTATTAATGAATGCTTTGCTGTTGTTGGCATATTTCTTTGTTTGTTTATGTTGATGCCGAGTACGAGTAAGGATAATGACCGCAAAAGGATATTGTAGTGTAGGATATTGAGTGTAGCGAAAATGCGCGTTTAAAATTTGCGAGAATTTATTTGTGTCTGTGCTTGAAACAGAAATGTAATTCCAATTTATGCTTTCATAGTCTGGAAAAGAATTTGTTTAACATGGTTGTGGCAGTTTGATTATGTACAAGATTAAGTTGATGCATTTACTAACTGATTTCATAAAAAAACTTTTGCTTTTAATAAACACAACCATCTTAAATCGATAATTTATTAAGATTGTTCATCTCCTTTTTCTGCAAACTTTAAAGGGCCTACAGGGGCAAGTTGTCTTTTTTGAATGAGTAAATGATTTTAAAAATACGCATTTTTCAACTACACTTTGTAACTCCAAATGATTAAAGTTTTTTGTGTTATTTTTCCTAATGATTAACACTTCTTTCAGTTAAGTAAAATCTGTATTCCTGTGAAACAAAAACTAAATCTCTTAAATCCTTTGAAATCTAATTTGTCACCAAGGTTTTCCTTTCATTCATTCACGCTTCAAGTGCTCTCTTATCAATTATTTTATGACTTTGCTGACATTTAACGCTTGCACTCGTCTATGCTAATGAAATTGAATTTCATTAAAATAAGATATATAAAACATAGAAAAAAAAAATTAATTTCGAAAAAAATGTGTCACGCGACAGCAGTGACATCTCCATATAGCAGTCAGCAAGGGTACGTTGATACTCTGTCTGTCATAAAAATGAAATAAGTCTGGCATTCATATATACATGCATAGGTACATTTATGTATGAGTATGTGCATAATAAAAAAGTTTAAATTAGCCGTGTGTTTTACAGTCGATTGCCAAAATGTTAAAAAAAGAGATGAAAACAATTTTTGTTTTAAACATAAAAAATTGTTTGCAATAACAGTAAAACAGTGGGATTAAAGATAAATAAAAAATCTTTTTAAAAAACAACAAAATAAATAAAATTTATTTGTCGCCTCAAACTGGAGTTGAACGCATGCGTAGCATGAGAAAGTTGCCATAACACTGTCACAAACTCCGGATATTCCGGGACTTATAGCTGGGATATACTCAGTCTTGCCAGGCTTCACGGTTCGTTTCAAGAAAGAAGAGAGTTTATTTAGTTCGAATTATTTCGGCTTTAATTTGGTTTTACTTATTTTCTAGCTCAACAATTCGTATAACTTATGTCTATGTTTAAATAACTTTAAAATACCCTAAAAATATCTTAATCTAGGACTTTGAGATGTGTCTTTAATGGTTTTTAATCTCCAGATGGGTTTTATTTTTAACTGCGTAGGAAAACAAGAATCCTCCACTAAAATATTTGACTGGATAGTGTAACGAACTCCGGTTTCTTCCGGTTTTATAGCTGGGATATACTCAGCCTAATCCAGGATTTAAGGTTCTTACAAGAAAGAAGAGAGTGCGGTGTAGTTTTACGATTACTTGTATTTGTTCAGTTTTCTTTGTGATTTTACAATTTGTGAGATTTTGTACAAAGTGTGGTAATTTATATAATTCAAAGTGGTGTGAATTAATTGTTTATATAATGCAAAATTCATAAATATTATATAAACCAAAATTCAAATAAAAGAATCAAAATTTATCCTAAATTAGTGACGCGAAATTCATTAATTTATATAAGCCGAAATTCGTTTAAGTTATATAATTCAAAATATTCAAAGTTAACGATGATTAAATGGGTTTTTATATAATATAAAACGATATGAATTTATATAATGCCAAATAGTTCAAATATACAACCAGGGTTTACGTGTTGGATTTCTTTTAAATGTAGCTGTGGTAGTTTTACTTGCTTTGAGAGTGTGGTTGCAGAATCACGTTTCTATTGAGCTGGTGAGTGACTGTTTTCAAGGAGTGCTTTCGGATTTAAATTCAAGAGATTAAGCAACTAGCAAAGATGCATAGCCCTTAATGAAAGTTCCCAGAGTACAAGGTTTCCCAAGATGTTAGACAAATAGCAAACATGCATAGGTTCTAACGAAAGAGATTTCAAGATTTAAGCCAGAGATTGAGATTTCAGAGGTTAAGCAACTAGCAAACATGCATAGCCCTTAACGAAGTTTCCCAGAGTAAAAGATTTCCCAAGATGTTAGGCAAATAGCAAAAATGCATAAGTCCTAACGAAAGAGATTTTTGAGATTAAGCCAGAGATTGAGATTTAAGAGGTTAAGCAACTAGCAAACATGCATAGCCCTTAACGAAGTTTCCCAGAGTAAAAAAAAAAAAGGTTTCCCAAGATATTAGACAACTAGCAAACATGCATAGATTCTAACGAAAGAGATTTCAAGATTAGCCGAGAGATTGAGATTAAAGAGGTTAAGCAACTAGCAAACATGCATAGCCCTTAACTAAGTTTCCCAGAGTAAAAGATTTCCCAAGATGTTAGACAAATAGCAAAAATGCATAGATTCTAACGAAAGAGATTATCGAGATTAAGCCAGAGATTGAGATTACAGAGGTTAAGCAACTAGCAAACATGCATAGCCCTTAACGAAGTTTCCCAGAGTAAAAAAAAAAAAGGTTTCCCAAGATATTAGACAACTAGCAAACATGCATAGCTCCTAATGAAAGACTTGTTGTCCCTTTGGCTGCTCAAGCTCGAGTGATTTTCTATTGCAGTAGCGCCAGTATTTATACGAAAATTCGCTGCATGAATTACCAACAAAATTCCATTCTGCCCATATTCCGCTGCCGCTGCTCCACGTGGCGTCCGCGTGTCCTCTGCTGCTAGACTAGTGTTGTTGTTGTTGTTGTTGTAATGCAGCACATGCAGGTGACCTGTGAGCAAAAAGTATTGACAACAAAAATTACCAAAAATTATTTACAACAACAAAAACAAATATCTTGGTGCATAATTTTTTTATTGCTTTTAAAATTTTATTGCATCGATTTGTTTTTGTAAAATTTGAATATTTTTTAGTTACATTGATTTGTTCTTGTGTTTTATGATCTTGTTTTGCAAGTTGAAAATTTTATTGCACCGATTTGTTTTTGTAAAATTGTGTTTGCAAATTTGGTGATTTTAGTTACATTGGTTTGTTTTTTTTTTTGTATTTTATGATCTTGTTTTCTTAGTTAACTTTTCCAAATTCTTTTCAATTTTAAATTGTTAGGATTTATATTTTTAGTTCTAAAAATATGGGTCCTGACAATAGGAAGACGAGAATCTTCCACTAAGATTTCTAGCTGTGTAGGAACACTAAGATTTCTAACTGCGTAGGAAGGCAAAAGTCCTCCACTAAGATTTCTAGCTGTGTAGGAAGACAAAAATCCTCCACTAAGATTTCTAGCTGTGTAGGTTCGTTACAAGACTAGGCATCACTTCAAAGAATGATAGTTAATGGCAATTTCGGTTTATGACTACATTTTCATTGATTTCTCATTTTTGTGATTGAGGAAATGTAAGTGGTTACCTGATATCGCACTGATCTTTTTTTTAATCGAATTTTGAAATTATTAAAAAAAAAAATGCTTCCATATGTCATAACTCATGTCTACCATTGCTTTGTTGGGAATAGCTTTCAATTCATAAGGAAAGAAAACTTTTATAAAAGTTTTTGGTGAAACAATTTTTTCCACTAAAATGTCCTTAAAAGTCATGAAACGCATAAAAAACACAAAAAAATTAAAAAAATAAAATTAATTTTTTGGTACCGACATCCAAAGTGGGTACCCTTGGGTGACAAAGAATTTTTTCCACTAAAATGTCGTAAAAAGTCATGAAACGCGCCTTAAATACATATTTAAATTTTTACGGTGATCGGGCCAGCCGTTTGAGAGTCTTTAAGGAACTTTCAGACGTATAGACATACTAACTTTCGTATATAAATTACGTTATGTTCCATAGAATCTCCAAAATTACAAAAACCCTACGGCAGACATTAACGCCTTTGATTTTTGTTAAAAACCATAAAAAAAAAATTTTTTATGCGCGGTTCTTGCATACCAAGTAAAATTGAGGTTTCTACACAGAGCCAAAACGACCATATAAAATAGAATAAAAGTAAGAATATATTTCTTTGGTTTTCATCTAAAAAGAAAGTAACATCTAAATCATAGAGAAAATCTTCTAGAAGAACTTTTTTCGTTTTGGGTTTTAACTTTGATTTGGTTCTCAGTAAGCAGCTTGCTAGACCACATTCACCAAAAACTCAAATCATCTGCTTGCAATTCTTTAATGCAGATACTGTATCCTTCAAAGTTTTATTAAAAGTTTTATGAATAATCTGCCACTTTACTGTTGCAGATGTTATAACCTCTATCTCCTGAATATTGAGTGCACTCAAACTTTTTATGTAGAAAAAAAGCTTATACGGATTTTAAATATTTATATTTAATATGCTACGAGATGTTTTATTATATTATTCTGTAGTTGTTGTTGTTGCTGCTGCTATTTTTATGCAGTCATGTTAGCAGCTGTTGTAACTAATTTGCTTGTCAAGATTTTTTGCAGATTTTTTTGCTACATTTTTTCCATCCAGTAGCAGTATTTGTCAATTTAACGTGCGCTTTACCTTTTCCGAAAATGGCACAGGAAGCGGCAGTTGACATTTTGTGACAGCAAAAATACGCTGTGTGCGTAGCAAGCGAGAGCACGTACAAAAAAACATACGCATATTAATACGTAGACATATGTTAATGTATTACGTAGCATTTTTTTTTTTTTTTTTGTAAAAGCACAAATTGTTGGCATTGCTTTCAATATTTTTTTATATTAATTGAATGGGCTCAGTTCAGTTTTTTGTTTACAGAACAAAAAAAAAGTATTTTTTTAGGCGAGCTACCACTAAGCTTAGATCTTCAGTCGAACTTATGCTGCTAAAAAGAAAAATTACCCAAACTTTCTAGTGCACTTTTCATTAAGAAGTTTTTATTTTCTTGACACTCATGGAGAAGGTACCTCTTTGCCAAACTTTTTGAGACACTTTTTTCAAGGTACCTCTTTGCCAAACTTTTTGTGACACTTTTTTCAACACTTTTTTGAGTTACTTTTTAGCGACACTTTCTTGACACATTTATTTTGATATACATTTTTTAAACACTTTAAACATACATTGAGACACTTTTCGGAGACACATTTTTTGTGACTCTTTTTCGAGATACTTTTTGGCAACACTTTTTGAGACACAGTTTTGCGACACTTTTTGGAGTAATTAGAGACACATTTATGAGACAATTTTTTGAGAAAATTTTTGGAGACACATTTTTGAGACACTTTATGGAAATACTTTTTTGCGACACTTTTTCGCGACACTTTTTTGCGACATTTTTTTGCGACATTTTTTTGCGACACTTTTTTGAAATACTTTAATGCGACACTATTTGGAGACACATTTTTAAGACAATTTTGAGAAACAGTTTTTTGATATAATTTTTTTTCAATATTTTTCATTACATCTGTATCATATCTCTCAAACTAACAAGGATTTTTAAGGACTGAAAGACTTGACACATATATTTTGAGTAAAAAACTTCTGCGGTTCGGATCATCAATCACACTTATTAGAAGAAAAATAACTCAGTTTCCGTTTTCTTGACATTTTAACGGAAACATAACTAAAAATTTTTATGGCAGACTCAGTTCTGCTGACGCTTACAGACGCTGTTTATCTGATAATACATTTTTTCGTGCAATTTGTTTGCAATCTACATTTTTTTTAGAAACAATTGCTTTATATAGCTATGCTATTTTTTTGATGTATTCTTGCACTTTAATGAAAACAGGTATAGTCTGAAAAACTAATGTTTAAGTAATTTGTCACAATTTGTCTAATACTTTTGTTTTGTTTTAAAATTTTTATAGACTGAGCGCCTCAGTATGGCAAGCAGAAGCTTTTTTTTATCGTTTATTGTTACACTTAAAGACTAAAAACTTAAGTCTGACTGGCTTATCGAGTAATATCCTACAAATATCTTCAATAAAACAAAAAACGATAGGTAAATAAATGTGCATTTAGGTATGGCAGACTTAGGCCTTTTCCGAAAATATGTAATTTGCAAAATAAACTGCAAGCAGACGCTTTTATTTCATTAAAATTTCATTTTAAAAATATGTTTAAAATTTTGACAAAAAAATCTGTAAAATATTATGATATAAAATGTTCAACATCATCTATCCTTAAATGACAAAAAACAAATGAAAAAAAAAAAGAAAAAATTAACAAATTGTTTTCTATTTTTGGACCAAAAAACTTCATTCACAACTCTCATGCTTCATTGAATGCTCGCTGGATACAATGAATTTCGCAACTTTTTTGCTCGTTATTATTGTTTGCTCATCAAAATGCCATAAATGATAAAAATCGCAAACAAACATGCGACCCAAAAAAAAAAACAAACATAAAATTCACCAATAACATGCAAAGTGAAAACAAATATTTGCCAAATATATAGAGTATCTAAAAAAAATAATAAAGATAAAGAGAAAGTTCCCAGCAAAAAAAAAAAAAAATCCAAAATAAATAAAATCGAGTGCCAGAGACCAACAACTAAATCCTTTGACTGTTATCGAGATATCTATTTCGCCGACTAATTCCCTGCTTGAATGAGCGCGCTTGTTTTGCTTTGGATGAGAATTCTGCTTGAGCAACTACACATGTTAGGATATTAGGGTGGAGCATGTCGATAAAGTGAAAAAAGCTTACTAAGTATATGAATATAAGGATAATACGTATATATAATATTAACATATTTTTGTTTAGCGTACCAAGTTACTTTAGTTCTATTTTGAATCGCGTCACCCTAATGCGCATACTGAAGTATAACATATTCATGGTGCTGTTTTGTTTTTGAAAACTAAAGCCCGCAGGATTTCATAGTTATACTAAATAAACCATCTTTGCTATTTCTCTATGTAAGGATTATAATATCCTTTTTCTCTTGTATTTGGTATTTTTTTTTTTTTGTTTTTGTTGTTGTTCGCTACTTGCTGTTGTTGAGATGCTGTAACTAAATTGCATATGACTTCTAAAGCAAACTTGACAATATCAATAACATCCTGAGAAGTTGCCTTAGGGTCCATAAAGGAAAATAACTTAAGTGTAATACACAATTTTTTTTTTTTTTTCTTGAGTACATGAGTATCCCAAAGAGTAGTGTAAGATTAGCTTTCTGAATATTTTTGCAGCAGACATATTGTATTGGAAGGATAAATACGTTGGTCGAGGAATTGTTGAAGAAAATTGAAGACTCTAAATAGTCGTGACGCATGAAATAAAAATTCTGGGAAGGCTATGTGTTTCAAGAGAAGATTCAGAGCACAAAATAATGCTGTACAAGTGTAACTTCCGCAGGTGAAATCTCATGGCAGAATTATCTTTTTAGAATCTTTTTTGATACATTTTATTAAGACACTTTTTTGCGACACTTTTTTGAGACACATTTTTGAAACACTTATTTGTGAAACGTTTTTGTTACGCTTTTTGGAGACACTATCTTAAAGCGCTGTTTTGTAACACTTTTTGATGCACTTTTCGGAGACATATTTTTGAGATACATTTTTGCTACACTTTTTTAGAGACACATTTTTGAGATACTTTTCTGAGTAACTTTTTTGAGATCTTCTTTATACGGAACGTCTTTGAGACACTTTATTGAGACACTTGACATGTTTTTAAGCGCTTCTGAGACACTTTTAATATACATTTTTGAAACACATCTTTGAGACACTATTTTGCGACACTTTTATGAGACACTTTCTTGCGACACTTTTTTGAGACACTTTCTTGAGACACTTTCTTGCGACACTTTTTTGAAACACTTTTTTCAGACACTTTTTTTTAACATCATTTTTTGGCGACACTTGTTTGAGACACTTTCTTGCGACACTTTTTTAAAACACTTTTTTGAGAAGACATTTTGAGAATTTTTTTTATGCATCACTTTTTTGAGACACTATTTTTGGGCCGCTTTATTGAGACACCTTTTTGTGATATTTTTTTGGAGACACTATTTTGAGACACTTTTTTGAGAAACTTTTTTGCAACACTTTTTTGATACACCATTTTTTGGCGACACTCGGTTGAGACGCTCTTTTTCAGAAACTTTTTTGTGCGACACTTTTTGAGACACTATCTTAAGGCGCTGTTTTTTGACACTTTTGAGACACTTTTCGGACACATACTCTTGAGATACATTACACTTTTTTAGGGACAAATTTTTGAGACACTCTTTTGAGATACTTTCTTTAAAAATTTTTTCGAAATAGTTTTTTGAGATTCTTTTTTGAGACACTTTTTTTATGAAAAATTTTTGGAGCACTTCTTTGAGACTGTTTTGAAACACTTATTTGATACACCATTTTTGGCTACACTCGTTTGAGACGTTTTATTGAGAATTTTTTTTGTGTGACCCTTTTTTCAGATACCTACCTACTATTTTTGAGACATTTTTTAAGATTTCTGGAGACACATTTTTGAGATGATTTTCCAAAATCCTTTTCTTATCTCTCATGCTAACAAAATTTCAAGACTGCTTCAGGTTTTCCGTATAGTTTTTTTTTTTATTTTTTTTTTTTTTTTTTTGTGTCACATTTTTCGTTATATTCCATTCGGCAATTCTAAATACCAAACACCGTTCGAAAAGTAGGCGAATAAGTGCTACGCCTACTTTTTTAAAAATAAGTTTCACTTCTTACACGTATGGTACTCACTTTATTTTTTTCATATAAAAAATGCATTTGCCACTTAACCCCTTGAATTGTTATCAGCTCCAAAGACTTTATCAAAAAACAAAACGAGTTAAATTGAGCACATTTTCAAATAATAAAAATGCACTTAAAATATTTTTTCCATAAAATGCATAACATCCTTGTGTACATTTTATAAATATTTTTTACTACTCTATTACACAAGAGGATTTTTTATTCTTTTTTAACTTTTGCTATATCCTTTGGCTTGTGAAATTGTTTAGCTTTTACATAGTTATCCTTGTGTACATATTCTTAGATATGTATATGTGTATGCAAGCTTTTCCTTTGGCACAGTTTCCTTTTTTGGATTTATTGAATTCTGCTTAGATGTATACAGACATATAAACCTTAACAAATTCATGTCCTTTGCAGTGTGGCAGCATTTTGTTTTTCTTTTCTTTTGTAACCTTTTTTTGATATGGTCAAGAGTTATTATTATTGTTATTATTATGTTTTTGTTTTTGTGGGGATATGCAAATGTTTACAAAATTCAAATACAAATATATACCAAGAACTTTTGTAACAAGCACAAAAATATTTTTGCCTACCTTTCAGTGTAACAATTCCGGTAAACACAGGGTCGAATAACTTAAATGCAAAAATAATTTCTTTTTACTGAAAACCAATAAATAGAAATAAACATTTTATATCAGCCTGTGGCCACTTGCTGTCTTCACTACATTGTGGCTTTATATTGTTCTATAAAATATGTGGTTGGCTTAAACAAGACCTATAGGGTAACGGGTGCACTATAGCATAGCAAAAAATATTCGCAGAAGTTTGGGTAAAATATTTGCGCTTATTTTTCCGACGTAACAAAGTGCTCTAAGTATTTTTAGTTCCTTTTTTGTTTTAGTTGTATTTTTGTTGTTGCAATACACAGCATTGTTTATATTGTAACATTTATGCTGCTTGTAGTGCTGTTCTGAAAAATTTACTTTTTGTAATTTCCTGTCGAAAACAAAAGTGCATTTTGCAACGGATATTTGCATATAAATTTTGACTTTATAAATTCTCCCGATTGTATACAATTTCTCAGAACTTTTTAGTATGGTTTGTCTTTCATTATGGCTGTAGTTTTCAGAAAAACTTTTAATGTTAACATTTATAAAGCAATATTTTTTCACTTTTTATTTTAGGAAAGGATCTTAATAAATTGATTGGAAAAACTTTTGTCTTTTTTCACTTTCAACATTATCCTTTTTTAAAGTATTCAATTCTTGGTATTTTTGTTCACGCAATGATGCTGAATTTATGCTGCAGAAGGCCCTTGCTCTTTGCTGTATTAAGTCAAAATGATATGTTAACTTTCTTACCAAACTTTTCTTGTGTTTTGGCTTTTAATATCATTCAAGTAGAAAATATCTAGTTTTAAAATTATCGATGCTGTTAAGGTGCTATTTTCCTATGCCATAATATTAGCTTTTTAATACTTATGATAAAAATCATTTTTGTTTAATGGCCGCTTATTAGAATGTCAAATACTTTAAAAAAAACTTAGTAAATAGCTATTTTTTTAAAGGCCAACGTATGCGTAATTTTTTATTTAATTAATTTCACCAAAGAGAATTCATTTTAATCAAAAGTATAAGGATATGCAGACAAAAATGTTTACTTATAGTGCAAGCTTCTGTGATTGTAATATAAAATTCAAACAAAAATCTGTACAAAGTTGTTTTGGAGAAAGTTTCGACCTTTTCTTTTTTTTTCGAGAAAGAGCTTATTTTTTTATTTTTTTTTTTTTATGTTTCTCTTATCTTCAAAGTAAAAACATAATTCAAAACGGCATCAAAACATTAATTACCTTTTCAAACAACTTTAACTCTAATAATTTCTCAGCATTCCACTTATTTTACTTAAACCACTGCAGATATAAAACTCACATAAAGTTGAGATTTTCATTTAAAAAGTTGGAGTGCGAAAAATGAAAGAAAAACCAAACTGAAATCCCATTATTAAGATGCCTTAAATGAAATTACTTGTAATAATAACATGCATTTTTTACGCCTGCTGATCCTTATAAATGCCGACTTGATAAATGCTCTGAAATTAAAGATAATCCCATGCATACACACACATACAAATACACCCGCACATACACACACAGACTCATACGAAACAGATTAAAAAGCGAAAGCAGAGGAAACGTGCCTAATACGATGATGATGATGTTGATGCTGTTACAGACACATACCATACACACAGACAGTCAACTTCACCACCGCATTACCAAACAAACAAACCTTCAGCATTTTTGTTGAAAAGTAAAATCTTTTCTTCCGAATTGGCTTGAAAAATGTTGTAATTTCTTTAATGCTTGAACGCGTTAAATTAACTGATGATTAGTTCGCTTGAATTTAAACAAAAGGCGCTGTCTGTCTGCTTCACGCTTAAAAAGTGTTACATAATCTTTGTTGATATTACGCTATCATTATGCTGGTGTTGTTGTTGTTGCTGTTGTCTTTCTTTAAAGGCCTTGAAAGTGGAATTTTTTTCCTTTTTCTAAAGTCAGTTTTAGTTGGGCTTTAATTTCCCCCTTTTTCTCATTTCATATCAAACTGCAATGCAACTTTATTTGAGACTAAATAACATTCACTACCAGGAGTTTATCTTGTCGTTGTTGCCTTTTATTGTTGTTGTTGTTGTTTTTATGTTTATTATCTGCCTCATCATTCGGGTTACAATTTGATTAATTATGGCAAGCTACCGCATACAGCATTCACCGCTATTGAGTTTGGTTTGTACGCATACAGATACATAGTTGTAGAGATTTCGCGCTCTGTTGGCTGATTTTATTTGGGTTGGATTTAAGCCCTAAGGCATGATGCACTTAAAGAAAAAGTTTGGGTTTTTGCAACACATACTACATAAGTGATATCTTCTTCTATAGAGAATTTCAGACTTTTTCGACATTCAAATTTTTTCCACTCTATCAACATTTTTCGATTTTGTCAACATTTTACGACTTTTGCAACATTTTTCGACTTTCGCAACATTTTTTGACTTTGTCAACATTCTCCGTTTTTCGTAACAATTTTTGACTTTATCAACATTTTCTGACTTCTTCAACATTTTTCGTTTTTCGCAACATTTTTTGTCTTTCAAATTTCACATTTTTCGACTTTCGCATGAATTTTCGATTTTCTCAACATTTTTTGACTTTCTCAACATTTTTCAACTTTCGCAACATTTTTCGACTTGCTCACCATTTTGACCTTCGCACCATTTTCTTAAACCCCGCAACATTTTTCGACTTTTCAAAATTTTTCGACTTCCGCAACATTTTTCGAGTATTTCAGTATTTTTCGACGTTCTCAAGAATATTCGACTCCATCAACATTTTTTGACTTTCTCAACATTTTCACCATACATAACATTTTTCGACTTTATCACCATTTTGACTTCGCAACATTTTTCGACTTCCGCAACATTTTTTTAACTTTTTCAATTTTCAACTTTCGCAACATTTTTTGACTTTCTCACCATTTTGACTTTAACAACATTTTTCGTTTTTGGCTACATGTTTTTGACTTCCTCAACATTTTCTGATTTTTTCTACATTTTTCAACTTTCGTAACATTTTTCGACTTTTTCGACTTTCTCAACATTTTCAACTTTCGCAACATTTTTCGACTTTCTCACCATTTTTCACCTTCGCAACATTTTTCGACACTCGCAACATTTTACGACTTCCGCAACATTTTTCCACTTCTCTATCATCTTTCGACTTTGTGAATATTTTTTGAGTTTTTCAACATTTTTCGACGTTCTTAAGAATTTTCGACTCCATCAACATTATCTAGTGTCTCAACATTTTCCAATATCCTCAACATTTTTTGACCTTTGCAACATTTTTCGAATCTTGCAACATTTTTAGACTTTTTCAAATTTTTCGACACTCGCAACATTTTTCGACTTTTTCAAGATTTTTTGAGTTTTTCAACATTTTTCGACTTTCTCAACATTTTTCAACATTATCAACATTCGAATTTCGCAACATTTTCTAAAACTTTTTGGACTTTCGCAACACTTTTCGACTTTTTCAACTTTTGTTAAATTTTCTCAATAATTGACGAATTTCTAAACATTTTTTGACTTTTCCACGGTGTAAAAATTGCGTGCCTGGGCTTCTCGTTATAAAAGCGTTTGTATTAATGTTTGCGCGCTTATCTTTAACGTCAAATCTAAAAGGAATATTTGGCTTATCAAAGCCAAATATTTTGGTTATTTATGCAAATTTAATTTACTCTCTGTTTTTAATGGATTAAACTGACAACGGAATGCTCAAGCAAAATTTAAAATTTTCATAAATTTATGCACGCTAACTACGCATCACATTGAAATTTACAGAGAATTGAAAGAAAATTTCAAATTTAAATCGTTTTGTCAAAGCACTACTTAAATATCATTCAAATACTTAACGTACAATTTATTCGCAACAAAATTGTCAACAACATTTGTGCTCTGCTTTAATGCAATGCACAAATCATCCTTCTTCATATCTTGAATGCATTTGCTAGTTTTCAGTTTTTCCTTTGTGTTCTAATGTGCATCAATATATTATATACATAAGTATATGTTTCATGAGCAACTTGAATATTGAAATATTGGAAATAAACTCTTGTTGACATATTTAATATCAGCAATATATTGCTGATGTGCTATCAACTATTACTTGTATCATAATCACGTTTGTGCCATCAAAGGAAAGATATCAATGTAATAAAAATTGTTAGATAAGTGATGGCAGTTGGATGATGAAAACTGAAAGCAAAATCTATTGCTGTTTACTTTTTTGACCTTGTTTATAGTAGGATTTCAAATTATATATAAGCAAAGTGTGTATTTTTAAGGAATTTGGTTCTTAAAATATCGTTATTGGTTTTTCATTATCTTAAGGTTCTTTATAGTTGCAGGATTTTTAGACTATTTTTTATTCTGACTAAAGGTCTTGCTGCGGAACAAGGTTAGGTTAGGTAATGCCAGCGACACTACCATGTTTTCATCATGAACTAAAGCCTCAGAGTTGACCCTATTATGTACCCAATACTAAGAGCTTTTACAAAGTTAGTCTAAGCGAAAAAAGGCAACTTATGCTTATCTAAATTTTTCAGAATATTTTTTACATATTTATGATTTGTAATCTTATGAAAAGTTTGTGGTGCTCTTGAGCTTTATTACTTTGAAATATATCGTACTTAATGTTTTTGGCTAGTTTTTTTTTACAAAAACCGTGCAATTATGTACATTATTATTATAGTGAAAATTTAAAAATATATCAAAAGAAATGTATTATAAAGTGTTTCTATCATTCGAGCATCTGGCCAAATGAGACACAGAATGCTACAAAAAGAAAAAAAAAATTAAATTTATTCTACAGTATATTAAAGAAACCCAACAAAATGATTAAAAAACGAAAATTAGTGCATATCAAGCAATATCAAATTTAAAATAAACATTTAAGTGCAAAAAAAATGTAAAAAAAACTCAATGAAACCAAAGAATTTCAAATCTTCCAAAGTAAAAAGCATAAAAATCTACAACAAATATGATATCCAAAAAAAATTGGCACAAATTTATATCATCCCTCGAATGTAATAACAAAACCAACATATCCCCACAATGACGTACATATTGACAAAAACATATCCTTGGAAATTACAACATATCCTTGCAATATAAAAGCAAACAAAAAAGAAAAAAAAAAAAACCAACATCAAAGTGACAACAAAATGCCACAAAATTCGTGTAATTTAATTAAAGCAACACTGCTAATGTTCTTCTGCATGCTGCTGACATGCAACAATGTTGCAGCACAAAGTCTACAAGAAGCGACAATAAAAACTGATGTTATTGGTGATATTGTAGAAGACTGGCCAAATTCCCAGAAAATGTTGGCAGCAATGGCAGAAACTGAAAACGAGCAACAGGAGGAGCAATATGTGAAAGAATCAAATGAGCAGCAGCAGCAGTACAAATTAGATAACGCGGAAGTGACATATTTAAATAAAGAACGACAACATATATATCATAAGAAGAAAAAGCAACACAAACACAAAAAACAGCAACTGCAGCAGCATCAAAAACATTTAAAACAACAGCAGCAACAAGAATATCTGCAACATCCGGCTTTTAGGGAAGCAACAACAAGAAATCAACATTATAGCAGCAATAAATGCAGACATAGGCGGCATCATGGCAAAGATCATCATCATCATCATCATCATGAACATCGTGAGCAGCATGCAAAAGAAAAATCACAACAACAAAATCAACTCAACTTCCATGCAGTAAATAATGCAAATTATTTAAGTGATTATATTGCTGATGATTTTGATGAAATTGCTGATATTTATAATGAGAAAATTGACAACAATAACAATAAAAACTATCACAACGATATAGCAACATACAATGACAACAATAACAATGAACTAAACAACAACAACGATGCAAACATTAATAGTATGCAGAGCAAGCCACATTATCATCAACAACATCATCATCATAAACATCATCATCACCATTCAAAACATCAATTGCTTGGCGGTAGTTTTCCTCCAGTACCATCAACATTTCATCTTTATGATACACCCAGTGATACTGATAAGTGGCAACAATTTAATGTTGTCGATGTCGCTACCGCAACACGTTCTGGTCGTCATCGTGGTCGTCATATACCCACCAATAATAATGCAATTGCTGCTGCTGCTGCTGCTATTGTTGGTGGTAATAAAGTTTTCCGTTCATTACCTGATACAACTGAATATGATGATGCTGATGATGATGATGAACATCAAGAGCTGCAGCAGTATCCGCATCAACATTTGCAAGTGCAACACTTAATGGCTGTGCCACCATTACAACGTCATTGGCCAGTGAAACGAGAGGCCATCGTGGAGGGTGATTTAATTTTAGGTGGCCTCATGATGGTGCACTCACGTGAGGATAGCATCATGTGTGGCCCCATAATGCCACAAGGTGGTATTCAGGCACTCGAAGCAATGCTGTATACAATTGATCGCATAAATGAGGAACATTTGTTGCCGAATATAACGCTGGGTGCGCATATACTCGATGATTGTGATAAAGATTCGTATGGTCTAGAGATGGCAGTGGATTTTATTAAGGGTAAGTGATGAATGAGATGTAATTTTACAGTTTTGACAGATGAAAAATTTTTTAAGCACAATATTTATGAAGGATGTTATTTCAAAATCAAGTCGGTGATATCGTATTTCGCTTACTCTTTAAGCTGTGATAATTTTAAAATACTATTCACGCTGTTAAATACATTAATATTTCTTAGCGATTTTTTCAAACTTTTCGAACAACACATTGACAGTGGACTTCGGCTTTGAATACTTTTACCTAAACTCTTATAGTGTAGGGTATACATACAATGTCTGACAAGGTCAACTCAACAATCACATTATTTAATTTTTCTTTCATAAGTTCGTATATCTAACAAATTGAAATATATTTTATGCATATGATTATAAGTTCATTAATTGGCAATTGGTTAGCTATAGCACGCGATATGACCGCAAAGTTTCATTTTAATTAAAACATAATTAATTGCTATATTAATTTGATTAAAAGCTTCACACATAGACTCCATCAAGCGGTAAAATTACTGTAATATTAATTGAGTTAACGGCAAAAAACTAATAAGAATATATCACATGCCATAGAAGTATTTATGTTCATATAGATAATTATATCTATTAGACTGAAGTACTAAGGGATTACTAAAAAAGTAATTATTGAAAGTTAAAGAAAATTGAGTGGTCTAATACAATAATATTATTCATATAACAATATGTTTAAGAGAGCTCTTATGATTCAATACTGTGCTTACTTTAATAGACAGAAAAGGGAAGAAAAATACTTAAATATTTTGCCAACACACACAACTTTTTTTTTCAATTTTTCTGTAGAAAAATTTTTTTTCCAAATTTTTAACGGCAAACAGTTTTATTTCTAATTTTTTGTGGGACTATTTTTTTTTCAAATTTTTAACAGCAAACTTTTTTTTCCCAAAATTTTTTATGGGAAAATTTCTTTTACAAATTTTTAACGGCAAACATTTTTTTTTTTAATTTTTTATTGGAAAAATTATTTTTCCAAATTTTTTATGGGAAAGTTTTTTTATCAGAATTAATTTTTTATGGGAAAAATGTTTTCCAAATTTTTATCCAAGACAGGAAAAAAATTATTTAATATAGGTGCGGCAAAAGTAACAATATATGGTCTATGCTATGCCTATGGTCCACAATAAATGATCTATGATCTGTTCTTTGTAGTCCATGGCCGATAATCTATCGTCTGTTGTCAATAATATGTATATGGTCTGTGGTTCATAAACTTAAATCATCGTAGAATATAATCAATTACATTTAATAAAGTATGCAAAAATCTTAAATTCGGGCCAGCCCCAACAATCCCAATGCTAAATATCTCTAAAAAAAACATTTTTACAAAATCTTTACTAGTTATTATAAAACATCAATTTGTTAAAGCTTTTTTACGTTTAATTCCTTAGGTGGCTCACTTGAGAAATTTTTGCCCATATGCTACATATGTATATTATATCAAAGTGTTTGTATGGACTTCAGTTATAGGTTAAATAGCATAAATCCACCACTCGGGTGATTACTTTTGAACCGAATGTCATAAAAGGCGAAAATATCACTTTCTTGGGAATTTTGTGCTCTAACTTACCAAAAGTGCATCCAAAAATTCTGATTTGGTAGTGAAAGATTAGATATGGATTAGACGAACATAACCCTACCACTAAAAGCAATAAAACTCAGTTAACTTACGAGATATATCGAAAAAACCACATAATTCAAGGTGCAAAATTCAAACCACCTTTTCTCGAAAACTAGAGCCAATTTGAACAAACTGAGCTAAATGTCTTTTATTTTGGCCTATATTTTCACCCCGCATGGTCAGATCCGAGTAAACTTCTGTTGACCAAATTTTGTTCACAGTGTTATCAGAAGAGTGTCAAGTTAAGTATTTTAAGTTTATTTTATCCATTTCATGTTGCGAATTTTTGCGATTTTTTGAGGTATATGGGGTGTTTTTTCGTAGGCAGCCATCGCTTATAATGGGCGTGTGCCAAATCGAAACTTTTACCTTAAGCAAATAATGGTGAAAAAAATTTCACTCTGGTGACTAAAATTTTTAATTTTTCCTGTGCCAAATGGATTACAATTTCTGACAGATTCAATTTTTGACATTTCAGCGAATCGAATTTTTTTTACATTTGTTTTGTACAATTTTTACCAATTACAGAAAATAAATAAGTAAAAAAACTTCAAAAATTTAAAAAAAAAAAAATGGGACTAGATTAGGATATTCGAATTTAATTTTGAATATGCTCAAGGAGCTGGGTCAGCAAAAGACGCTGCTATGGAGTTTATTTGGAATGAAAAAGCCTGACATATGGTGACCCAAAAGAAAGTTTATATATAGTGGAATAGTAAAAAATAAAAATAACCCGTCTATCGAATGTTTTCATTATTTATGAAATTATATAATTTTGGAAGTTTATTTCTGAAAAATAATATCGTCCAAATGTAATTTCTAGCCGTCACTGCACTAATTCATTCAACCACTAAAATTTCTTATGATGGCTACCATTTTGTGATGGATATTTTTAGTAAACTGTGCCAGAGAATTTGGTCTATTGGCGGAAACTCCAGATTTTAAAAAAGATCAGGAAAAAATACGTTACATCGGGACTGCGTGGTGGCCAATATATGTCACTTGCCTTGAAAATCAATTTCTCAGGACAAATTTCTCAAATTCTTGGCAGAGACATGTGTTGCGTTGTTCCGTTCTGCTGAAACCATGTTCTTTGGATTCTAATATCTGCAGTTTTGCTTATGTATGTACATGTCTTGTATTGTATATTTTGTATTTTCCCAAAAAAAACAAAATTACCAAAAGTCAACAACAAGCAAAATCATTTATCGCCACACATTTCATTATACTTACGTGTGGAATAGAGGTGTTTTAAGAATGTATGGAGATCCTTAGTAACAACATTTTGATACTTTACACCCCTTAAATTTGTGTGGTTGGAAAAAAAAATAAGTTTGCAAAAAAAATTTTGGGGGTGGGGTGAGGGTAAAGGTTGGCGCATCGAGGTCAAAGGTGAGAGAAAAAGAGAAAAATTTTACATACAGCCCTACAAATGTTTAGGGGTCACCTCTAGAGGAGTCAAATGTATGACCGACCCACACTATTTTTCGCTCACAAAAATTTTTACCAAGCATACTTACCCTCTATCTCTAACTCCTAAGGGGGCTCCCATACAAAATTGACATTTTTAGGAAATCGACCCCCACCACTCCCTGTGTGCCCCTAGAAGGATCTAATGTATGACTGGTCCCTAATATTTTTTTCTCTTCAACATTTTTTCCTAACATACTTATCCTCTATCTCTGACTCTTTAGGGGACTCCCATACAAAATGGATGTCATGGACATGAAAAATATGGAAAGGAAATCGTCAAATAGGCCCATAACTGCCCAGAAGGCACTCCTAGAGGAGTCAAATATAAGACCGACCGCCATTAGCCCCCTCCAAAGTTTTTTCTCAGCATACCTACCCCGTATTTCTAATCCTTAAGGGGGCTCCCATACAAAGTTACTGTTTTTATATAAAATGCCCCAACTGCCCTAACTGGTCCATGGGTACCCATAGAAGGGTTAAATGTATGACCGACCCCCATTATTTTTTCGCGACTTATATTTTTCCGCCACATACCTACCCCCTATTTTCAACCCTGAAAGGCGCCGCCATAAATTTTTTTGTTTTTTAATAAATTTCTCTAGAAATAATGGGGGTCGGTCATATATTTGACCCTTCTAGGGGTACCCATGATCCAGTTATGGTCCAGTTAGGGCATTGGGGGCAGTTTTTAAAAAAACCGTAACTTTGTATGGGAGCCCCCTTAAGGATTGGAAAAAGGGGGGTAGGTAAGCTGTGAAACTTTGGAGGGGGGATAATGGGGGTTGGTCATATATTTGACTCCTCTAGGAGAGACTCCTGGGCAGTTATGGGCCTATTTGACGATTTCCTTTCCATATTTTTTATGTGTATGACGTCAGTTTTGTATGGGAGCCCCCTAAAGAGCTAGAGATAGAGGGTAAGTACGGCGGGAAAAAATGTTGCAAAGGAAAAAATATTAGGTGCCGGTCATACATTTGACCCTTCTAGGGACACCCTGGGAGTGGTGGGGGTCGATTTCCTAAAAATGTCAATTTTGTATGGAAGCCCCCTTAGGGGTTAGAGATAAGAGGTAGGTATGTTTAGTAAAAATGTTGGGGGAGAAAAAAAAATGTGGGTCGGTCATACATTTCAAACCTCTAGAGGTGGCCCCTCTTGTAGGGCTGTAAGTAAATTGTTTCTCCTTTTCTCTCATCTTTGACCTTGATGCGCCAACCCTTACCCTCACCCCACCCCCAAAATTTTTTTTGCGAACTCATTTTTTTTTCCATTCTCACAAAATTGAGGGGTGTCAAGTATAAAAATCCAAAATTCGTGCACTAAAACACCCCTAGTGTGGAATAACTATTTGTTATTTGGAGTGCTCATACATATTTTTTCACAAATTTAAAATTTTATTTTGAATTATTTCATTGCCCATTGACATATTTAAATTTCTATTTCGATTGTCACAATTTGCAGTAGCCCCTGGGGCTAGTACAAATTTTGACACAACAATTTCACCTCATATGCCTCAAAAATCGTATTTGAGACGTCAGAATTCGTATAGGTAAGTGAAAAGTTTTCGATTGGCACAGGCCCAATGTACTGAAATACAAACAGTTTAGTTTGATGAACTTTCATGCAAAAATTAATGTTAATTTTTATGCTCTAATTTTGTTGTCTTTAAGAAATTAACTCTAATACTTTTGACCGTGACCGACTAAATAAGCTGCTCTTGAGAACAAAATCTCAAAACTTGATAAACATAAGAATAATGCGATTCCTGAAAGAGTGTAAAAGCCTCGAAAACCTCGTAAACTCGTAAAACTGTCAAATTTTGTATTGATTTTGACAACTTTTACGAGTTCACGAGGTTTTCGAGGCTTTTACACGTTTTCAGGAATCCCCTCAATTAAAATTTTCAAATTACCTATACAGACAGAAGACTGTAAAGTTAAGTATCGTCAAATCAAATCAAGTGGTCAAAATAATTTAGTTTATCACCAATTGCTGCCAAATATCGATAAGTAAAATTTTTAGACATATGAGTACATACATTTAATACTACAACGTTAAATCTATGTTAAGCAGCCAATGCTAAGTGGAATATTGATGATGCTAAGTGGAACTTAAGTACAGAGAGATGAAATGAAATATGGATTATTAATCAATTTAGGATTCTCATATCTACACACACAATACACAAAAATGTACCATATGAATATGATGATGATGGTTGAGTGTACGCACTGTAAATACTATGAGTGAAATGAATATGCGGCAATTAACAACACTTGTACCTTAAAGTCAATTTTATAAACTTGTTGAACTGCAATCAAGCCAAGAGTGTTCTCGTTGTTTCTATACATCACATTCACAGGGTGAACTGAAGTTTATTTTGCTGTGGTCTTTTGCTTAGCAGTTACAAGCAAAAAATGCATTGTGTACTTTTAGGCTTTGATTATTTTTTGTTTTAGTCATCATAATGTATGCGTGATATGTTCAAGCAAATACAAAGTTCATAATCAAATGTTTTTTAGATATAAAAAATTTATTTCGCGCACTATCCAAACCAGCATCATAATAATGGAGAAAGTGAAATATAGAAAATAAAAAATCTTAACAATCTTAACACAATTTGTGTAAATATCGTACAAAATAAACGAATATACTGGAACGAACGAGCGAATTTTTCTGCAATAATCTTCATAATTCCTTTATTTATGAGCAAGCAAGCGCTTGGCAAGATTTCATTAGCAGCACCGGCATCAGCATCGATAGTAGCAGCATTGAGCGCATTGAAGAAGGGTACCCGTATCTAAGCCAGCCATCAAAAATGTAGAAAATACAATTTTCCAAGTCATTGAATGAAAATGTATAGGGAAAATGCAATCAAAGAGAGATAGAGAGAGAAAGTGAAAAAATGAATGAAAAGAAAAGTAATAGCAACAATACCATAAGCGCTGGCAACAAAAATGCCAGCAACAATTTAAAAAAAAAAGAGCAATAACAGCAGCAGCAAAATCGTTGTTGCTGCTGTTTTTTCTGCTGCTGAATTTTATGAAAGTGAAATGTGCTCCATCTGCATTGAGTGCAATTGCTTTAATTTTGTGCTGCAGATTTTGTTGTTGTTTCTGTTGCCATACTGCATATATTAGGGTGGAACAAAATTTTTTAGAAATTAACTATCTTAAAAAGATCAAATAGTTTAAAAAGTTTGAGTAACACGAATATTTAATGTATGTATTCAAACTAAATCAAAAATTGAATTTGAATATTTTGAACAAAAAGTTTATAAAACTTTTGATCTTTTCCAATCTTTCCAATATTTTTCGACTTATTAAATATTTTTCAACTTTGTTAACATTTTTCCACGTTCTTAAAATTTTTCGGCTGGCTCAGCATTTTTTGACTTTCTCAACATTTTCCCACTTTACAACGTATCTTTAATTTTCTGAAAATTTTTGGACTTTCTTAATATTTTTCCCCGTTACTTAGAATTTTGTTTTTAGCTCGAGGACTGCTTCACAAAATCACATTTTGAAATACGCAATAAAAAATATTTGCGCCACCCTAATATGGATGCTGTTCAATGCACGAACACTAGCGTATATAACGATGCTATTAGTAGCTACAATGAAGATAATGACAATGTTTTGCTTCTCTTGCATGTCAATCAATGTGACGCATCCTTAGAAGTATGAAGTGAAAAAAGCATTCGACACATGCAGCTGAGCGCCCTGCATGCAATGCAATTAAAAGACAAAAAATGTGGTGCTACACAATTTGGTTTGGGGTTAAATTATATTTCTCAAAAAATTGCAAAAAATGGCAGTATGATATTGATAAAATCAGCTCAAAAGTTTTCAATTTACATAAATCTGATAAGACAATGACGAGCGAAAACGGTGGAGAGCTAGATTTGTAAGAAAATGAATTACTTTTATCCGCAGAACCAAATGTTTGATCTCATGTTTGATCTCTCATTGTTATGTATTGAAATCAATCGAATAATTTTTGCTTTTCTTATTAGAAAAACACATTTGCATTTCATTGAAATAAATTTAATTGAGTGATATTTTAACTATCATACTTGTATTATGTAATTTCAATCAACGAAAAACTATTTATTACACTTAAACATTTCCTCATAAATAATGATACGAATAAGAAAATTCATTCCTTAAATTACTGCTTAGCTTAAGGCGCATATTTATGCATAAGGGGTCACGTGCAATAAATTGGAATTATCTAACGTAATGTTTCTCTCTGTTTCATCTCATGTGTGTACTTTTTTGAGATAATTATGTTGTCAGTTGCATAATAATACCCCATTACATATACTTACCCCAAGTCTATTTCAAAATCTCACCCTCTCATTTTAAAACACACATTTTTGCACAATGTATGCGATTATATTTATATAGGATGTGCATATATATGTGTGTACGTGCATTTGTGCAGTTTCACGTCATTTAATGATATCACAGACTATGCCACAATATGCTTTCACATGCATATGTCTGTGCACTTGGTATTTAAAATTTCCTTTCTATTTATCATATTTTTGCTTCAAGCATCCATAGCAAATATCCTTTTTCGTACACGTACGCACACAACATGTGTGTACGTGTTCCACATACATACATTTACACATACTAAGCTTCTTTCATGTGAATGAAAATGTAAAAATATGCAAATGTATTATGTCATTTAAATGCACTCGCAGCAAGGAAATACAAATATATATATAATCAGGAGGTGCATTGAGAAAAAAAGAATTTATATCTAAATGAGCAATATTTTACATAAAAAATAATATAAGTTTCTGGAGAAGCTCATGCGTTAAAAATGCACAAAAGTTTTAAAGAAAAACAGCCTGAAAATACGCAGTGAAAATGAGAAAACTTTTCTTTATTTTGTCATATCTAGGTCGAAAAAATTTTAGGGCATACTCTTAGGCTTTTGTGTGTACTGTAGTCAAACTAACACCGAACGCTCTTTCATACGCAGTACCATTGATACTAACTGTTACCAGTCACTACCATCCTCTCAATGGTTCCAGCATCATCTGGAAGGCAAATCATATAATTTCACCACGTCATTGGCCGAGCTACAGAAAAGCCAAATAGCTATTTATTTGACGATCAAAAAAAAAATTACTTATCATTAAAACACAAGCACGCAAAAAAGAAAGAATAGATAAATATACATACATTTTTCAACGACGAAACGGACTGTATCCACAGAATTGTCAATATGCCTGGAGAATTTTTAGATATCCTTGCTTTTTTTTTGCGGATGAGGAGTGAAAAAGCATTTGCGCTCTTAGGCACGATCGCGACTCGTGTCCATCGTGTCGGACTCTCCTAAATGTACTACCAACTAAAAGCACTTCCTCTTCATTTGGAATTCCCCCTTGGAAACCGGTTTTGGCATATAATGCCATCTCTTTTAATTTGCGTACATTGGGCTTCCGCTTTAATTCTCCTGTAAGAGATAGGGTCTGAATAGTGCTTCAGCAGCGCTGGCAAGCCTATTTATTTTCTTTTTAGCAAAGAGGGAAACCGAGAAGAGAGAAACCGCTTCAGGATTTGGGCCTTAGCCGAGGACAAACGAGGTCCTACTGACTGCGATATCTGCCATGATGAAAGTTGTCCTGATCTGGAAAACTCTTGTTCTCTGCCAAGGCGAACAGGGCCTAGTGTTGAGACCCCAACCAAAGATGAAATTAAGAGCACCAGCGGCTAAGAAAGATGATGCATAGCAGCAGCGTTTTTTAATATCAAAGGATTTTTTGGCTTCTGGCAGCTCGATAAGCATCAAAATCTCTCTTCTTTAAGAAAAATACGCTTATCAGCATAGTTGGTATGATGTTTTCAACTGTAAGTGGACCAACGCAATCCTGTCACTCCCGCCTCCTCTCCGCGCAATTTCTGCAGTTGAAGAACGTATCTTCCACATCGTCGAGTTCTGAGTCGCCGTATATGTAGTACGGTCTATCTGTCTTTGTTAGTTTGTTTAAGAATTGAAAGCAACGTTACGTAATAATTTATCTCACCAAACTTCCTGTCCAACCAGTTGTTCAACTGGAGTATTAGCCACGCAGTCCAGCGTCCGAAAGTTTCATTTTGTTGTCTCTCTTGACAGCTTTGTAAGGTGTGAGCCCTGACATCTTGCACTGTCCACTGGCTTACCAGTTGGTTCTTCTGCGTCCACAGTCTTTGACGCTACAGGACCAGCAAGTCCATTGATATCGTTACGCTAATTACCAGCACCGCAGAATATGACACAGTGCGGTACGACGACGTTTCGCGTAATGCTACTGTTTTTTGCACCAACCTCAGAGCTTTTCAAAAGTTGTTCTTTTTAACTGAGTTTGCCCATACCTCACAGCCGTATAGCCAGTCTGATTGGACAATAGCCATCAATAGCTTTCATTTGCTCGCAGTTGGTCCAGCTATGTTTGTCATTAATTTTGACAGTGATACTGTTGCTTGACCTGCTTTAGTAGCCGCATATTGAATCTGCGCCCATTAGGTCAGGTTGGAATCTAACCAGAAACTTACACATTTAACCACTTTCTGCATTATATACGTTTCCGAGAGTATACTCATCGGTATTTCCAACGGTATGTGCTAACTGGTAAGGATAAGCAACTGTGTTTCTTCAGTGGCTAGCTTGAGACCGTGGTCGTCCATCCATGTCTGCACGCGTATCATCATATGTTTAAGCTTCCGTTGAGCACCATCAGTATTTCTGGCTGTTATCACAGCTGCAATGTCATCGGCGTAACCGAGCAAATAGGTATCATCTGGCGTCTCAATGTGTAATATTTCGTCACAGCAAATATTTCAAAGGTCTGGACCAAGAATGAAATGTTTGTATTGAAAACCAGAGTTCCGTTGCTGAGATAACTACTTACCATTTTTTGCAATTATTCGCTAACCTGAAAACGGTTTTCCAGATCACCGATCATGTCAGCCCATCTGGCGCTGTTAAAAGCATTTTTTAACATCTAGTATGCCAAGAAAACTATTCACCTGCTGTGTGGATTTCCGCTCTAGGTAATCTGTACGCTTTTTATTACATCGGCTATGGCGTCGACTGTGGATCTACCAGGCTGAAAACCGTACTGTCTGTTTAATAGATCACCCGAGTTCTTTATTGCTTGCAACAATCGTGGTTTTATCAACTTTTCTAATAGCCTTTCTATTGTATCCAACATACACAGTGGACGATATGAAGATAGCGACTCTGGGTTGCTTTGCTTGAAGTTGCAGAAAACGTTGTTCTTGAGTGCCTACGAAATTCGACAAGTTTCCTGTATGAGTTATTTACAGAGAACTTTTTCTGTGATACTATCTAGAATCTATGAAAACTATGTTGCATCTCTCATCTGTTTTCTGTACTTTATTTTTTATTTTTTTCTTTGAGTATATTTTGATTTGGTCAATTTGCTAATTTTGCTATAAACTTGGTTTTCTTTGAATGTACTTTACTACTGCATTTATATAAAGAATATAAATCTGCCGTTAATTAAAAGGGTTCGACGTGGAAAAGTGCATCTTGGAGTCAAGAATAGGTTATAGGGTAGGTATTCTTATTTCAGGAAAAAAAAAAATAAAATCTATACAGAAGGATTTCAAGATCTTGCCACAAGAGACCATCAATAAAGTTTGAGATATTCTAAGATAAGAGAGAGTTATTTATGTTTTGTTTCACCCGGAGTTAATTTTACTATAACAACTCATATTCAATTTGGAAGAAGCTTTTAAAGTTTCTGAGAAGATTTTGCAACAAAATAAGTGGTACAATTGAGACTCAACAAAATAATTCCACTAAAAAGAAGACAAAATTTTTGCAAATCATGCATGCACAAATAACTACACTTAAATTCTTGCGGCTTGAAAAACTTTGAGTGATACTGCTCCTTTTTAGAGACTCTTATACTCACTTTGCATCATGCAAAACTGCGTTAAGTAAACATCGCTTGAAAACTTTAATGTATTATTCCATTTGATATATCTTTGAA
This sequence comes from Calliopum simillimum, assembly GCA_951812925.1. NCBI lineage: Eukaryota > Metazoa > Arthropoda > Insecta > Diptera > Lauxaniidae > Calliopum > Calliopum simillimum. The sequence goes on from OX638370.1 coordinate 8,245,024, forward strand.
TGAATGGCGTTTTTTGAATGCCACAAAGCTCAACAAGTTTATAATGTGCGCCACAGATTATGTCACAGCATATAAAATATAAAAGAAACATGCAACTCACACTAAAAACAGTTTAACGCGCACACAAATGCATAAGCTACGTCGCACTAACTTAAAATGCATACCGTTACTTTCTAAGAAGCAGCCGCCTGTCAATGTTTGTATATGAAATGTAAACAGAACAATTGCATACTTATGAGGGCATTTGTGCGCGCGGCGCGTTGTTGCATAGTTTGTGTGCACATAAAACCACCTCTTCTATATGTATGCGTAAGCAGAAGCATGCAATATGCAGTTGTATTTGTATTTGCATTTCTGAGGATAACAGATTTTGTAGTTTTTTTTTTATGTAAGAAAAATTTTATTTAAAATTTCTTCCATAGTATTTTTCTTGAAATATTATGATATTATGCATGAGTTTTTCATTCTTTTTAAAACATATTTTTTGAAGTATCTTATCGTAGAATTTTTAAACTTTAGCGCTATTTTTGTTGAAAATCTGCAACCCAGTCATGAATGCCTTGATCATATGCAAAAGCATTTGTCAAATTTTCTAAGCAAAAGAAAAGTTTAACGCAAACACATAAATTCAAAGGTAATATTAGTAATACTATGTAAAAAAAATTGAATGCATTCGTATGTAATCAATCCCACCAAATTCTCTTATAAATCAGCTCAAATTAATTACTTGCTCACATGTTTTTTTTTTTCCAGACCCAGAAGACATCGTTATCTTGACAAATGTTACTACAAGAATAATTTATTATGTACCTACATACATATGTATGTAGGAATATTATGTTGTTAACTTCCTTTCTTTGAAATGTTTGAAAAAATATGCTAATATTTTATGAATGCTTAACAAACTGAGACCGAGAAAGTGTTGGCAACACATTGTTTTTTTGCAAACTCTTATCCATGTATGTTGAATTTGTATACATATGCTTTGCTGCAACATATGAACAATACCGGAAATAATAAATTGGTTTATGTTAGAATGGTCTCGTAAACTTGTGTATACGGAAATACTTCAAACATCGTTGACATCATATGAAAAGTATGCAAAATTGTTTTTTTTTTTAAATAAACATACATTGAGAATGCTACCTTTGCATATTTTTGCAAGTTTAGCGATGGAAGTAAAACTTAAATAATACTCAAAGTCAAATTATGTAAAATTGCTTTATATAGCACAATATAAATTTTACCAAAATGTTTTAAAATAATTTCATATGAACTTCAATATAAAATTTATACGAAAATAGTATAAAAGATTTTTGTATGGTGATACTATTAAATTTAAGCCAAAATAGTGTAAATTGTATTTATACTTTATTTGTATAAATTTTATACGAACATGTATGGTATGGATTCATTCCAATTTGGTTTAAACTAAACACCCAAACTATTTGCTGTATAGTTGTACAAGTTGTGATTCCATCTTGTTGAAAACACAATTCTAAATTGTATTGAAAGCCATCAATATTAACTGCAACTTGTTCATCGTTTTGGAAAAAAATTTATACAGAAAAGAACGGCTTCTTGGTTTAAATTCAAAGTCACGGGTTTTTTTAATTCTTTAACTCATTTTATTTTTCTTCGGTTTTTTTTTTCACTTAATGTGCTTAAAAAATAAAACGTGTCTTACTTTGCTTCACCACTCTCTGCTCCAACGCGTCGATCCCTCCGCCGCTAGCCATGGCCTAGTTGAGTGTAGTAGTACTTTACAGTCCCTGCAAGCACCTACGCGTCAGACTGAGTGTGGTTTTTGAAAGCATATTCTATAATCATGAGTACTTGGTTGATATATTATCGGGCTACCCACACCTAATGCAATGGCTACTTTTTTCACCCAACGATATTGTTTATCCTTCTGCATCTCTTCAGACCTCAAAGAGAGAACAACTGTTTAGTATTATAATGATATATGTGGTGATGAAGTTGAAAATCTTCAAAAGAAGAAAATCAAAGTGCCCATATGGACAGTGGACAAGAGTCTGCATAAAGCGAGTGTGCATGCTAGTCGTGCCGGGTCTTAACTCGTCGGCTAAGTCGGGGTTCGTGCTATATGCTTCCTCTTCCAATTATCATCAATATAAAAAATTAAATTCATGCACAAAATAAGAGAAAAACCCAAACAGCAAAAGAGGATAAATAAATCACTAAATCAAACTGCATAAGCTGTCATACAGGGTATCCTACCAAGACGAAACAAACCAGAAAAAAAAACCCTCAAAGATACTCGATACAAAAACATTCAAAATCGAACATCATAAGAAATAAACTCGTCTTTTAGTACAGACAAAGATACTTTATCAGAGTGAGAGGCAAAGATATTACTGCCTCAGGTCTACACCCTTACCCAACCATGTCACTGAGAGACCTATATCCTCTCCCGAACCCATCCATAATTGTAAAACTAGTGAGTTTTTATCAACGCAAGACTTATATAAAAATCTATTTATTCATATTCACTTAAAACTATGTTCTTCAAGATAAAATATAAATTATGCAAAATGTACTCATTGTACTAATGTGCATGTAATTCAAAAGAACACTGCATATGAATTATCAAATAAAGTTAATATGCAGTTAAATACAATTCATCTCATATTTGAGTATTTAGTACAAAATTCAAAACTCACAACTTATTTAGCTATTACTCTATACTATACTAAACTCTGGGCTAAGAGAAAAATTTAAAAAATCAAAACGAACTAACTAAATTTTCGCTCAAATTTGAATTGCATTTAGCGGAACGCATGAGAAATGGACCATAATGATCTCTCAAATCAAATTAGCACTCATTACATTAAACAAACGCATTGCTTTCTTTTCTTGTAATCTTTTCTCAAAACAATAAAATGAACTTGTTTAAACTTCAAACTTAAATAGCCATAAAATAATAATACATAATAGAGAATGAAAAGAAAGAGTAAACGAGAACTTACATTGTTTTCTGCATCAACGACGATGGGCCCATTGTTGTGATGTTCCGCTTCTGTTTTAGATGTTACTCTCTTGTTATTTTAAGCTAGGTTTGATTTTATGCTAGGTATAAGTTTCTCTCACTCTCTACATTAGGCTTTTAAATTGAATATTATTTTTCTTATTAGAACTAAGTTTTTAAAGTTTTCTCTTCTCTATGTTAGGCGATTAAATTTAAATTTACATTTGTTCGAGATACTAGCGTATTTTAGGTTTTATTTAACCCAGTAAACAGTAATTAAATATTACGTTTAATATTTTTAAATTCTATTAGAATTCACTCAAATTTAATTAGATTGAAAATTTAATTTTTATCATTAATTTTGATTTCAATAATGAACTAAAATTGAAATAAATTCAAAAAGACAAATTTTTAATGCATTAACCTATGAAAGGCAGTTTCCATTTGAATATATAACCTCGTACGCAATTTAAAAAATGTGAAATTGCTTGAAAAAGAATTAATACATTGGATAATATAATTTTTGGAATTAGGAAAACAACCTTGATCTTATATTAAACGTGATAGATATAATTAAATTTAGCAAATTTGATGAAAGAAAAACTCTTAAAATTAAATCTCAATAAAGTTTAAGGAAAACTATTTCTAAGCAAAGCAAATTTCACGAAAAGAAAAAAAAACTTAAGATTTAGATTTGAATTATGTTGGATTTAAATGAATTAATTTCTATAAAAAAATTTGCTCTTAATATGGACGACTGTGACCAACGCCATTTTGGTTTAAAATATATGAATAACTATATATACCGTATATGTACATATATATGTCTATATGTAGATTTACATATACTATGTATATATACCACGAACTGAGGAGCACTATATTAATTGAAAATTTCTTCTGTAGTGTATTAGGCCTGCGATTTAATTTTGATGTAAAGTTGGATTTTCTGATGAATTGAAGATAATCGACTTAAATCAACTGACTGATATTTGACGGATAGGTGAACTGGAGCAGCAGTTTTTTTATAGATTACGCGAAGCACCAGATTTTAATAGATTGCGCATCCTCAAGCTGCTGCTGAAGATGCGCCAGAAAATTTAACCTTCTTTTGAACCTTCCAATTATATTGGGGTGCTCCTGAAATAATCACAGTTTTTACAAAAAAAAATCAAGGTTAAACATTCTTTTTAATTACCTTAACCATATAAAGATTACACTGGATTTACCTCAGCACTGTCTCTATTTTAATTAAGGATTTTTCTTTAGTCACTTAAATTTCAAATATATATTAAAACTGAGCTTGGGCATAAACTTTTTAATTTAAAAAAAACTTTTTAATATAAAAACTTTGAAGAATTTTCTAATCTAGTCTTGGTCGCAGTCAAAATCGAAAAGACTGAGTATTGAGAAATTTTCTCATACCAAGGCGCTTGAAACAAAACCAACAAGTGTACGGTATTGTTCCGAATCGAAATTCCTACATATAAAAAAATGTTAAATGTTCGGCAAAGTCAGGGCGCTGCATACTCTATGCGCTTTATATGAACAAAATATCTTGTCGTAAATATATGCAACAGGCAAGTGCAAATACAAAATAGAGCGAACGTAGAGTACACAATTGCAGTGATCAGCTTACACATAACAAAAGCCCGTGTAAAGCAGAATTGCGTATTCAGGAGTGGCCAACTAATTTTGTGTTTCAGATCGTATAAAAAACATAGACTGTATAACAGTTTACACTGATGTAGTTTTTGGCGTATTTCTCAAAAAAAATTAGATCGCCTATTACAGTATCGGGATTGATCGTGAGGCTGTTCCCCACCACTTACACTTTAGTCGTGAGCAATTGATTTATTATCGGGTTTCCCCGTCTAATATGGTGCTACTCTGTCCGCCACTGAACAAAATTCCAATATACTATGCACATGCTGTTAACTACACTGCTCTCTTGTACGAGTACACTACTAAATTCCTATTTTTTCGTTTGCTATACTGCTATTTCAAAACACGACTCAATTTGTGACTGCATCCACGAATAAATGATATATTGTCGGGCTACACGTTTATATAACCCCTCACCCGTGCTCTAAACAAATGCAACTGATTTATAATCGGGCTATGTGTGCTTAGTGCTGTGGTCTCTACGCTACAACAACAACTACTTTAACTCTACAAATACCTTGTTTCCTCCTCGGTTGCTAATTACCGCCTTGTCTGCTGCTGAAGATGTTCGCTGGTCACTGGCCACGCAAAGACTGTTCCGATTCACTGCAGTGTGCCTGATGCGCAGTGTTGCCGTTTGCGTCTTTTTGTTCATGCTGTGGGGATTTTACCATAGCTAATTTTATGGTTTTTTTTTCTTAAATAATTTCTAAATTAATACTTATAAAGCTATTTTGATTAATAAAAATGAAAATTAATGATAAATTAATAATGCTGAACATTTTGAACATGAAAGAAATTTCGATATGATCTTTATGTCTGAATAATTCAATGTCGACTTTCAGTAAAAAATTGAACAACTTTAGGTTTTAGTGCTGAGTTTTTCGATCATAAATTTCTCAAGTTTTTCAAAGCTAATTCGAAAAAAAAAAGTACGTAAACAAAAAAATTATTCAATAATTAAATCATAAAGTTACTTATGCACCACTTTATATGCAATTTTGAAGTTAAATTTTCCCCTAATTTTAATGTAAAAAATATTGAAAATAATAATAAAAATTTGTCTGCTGTAAGAATAATTTTCTTGTTTTAATAAAAAATACAACAAAGACATAGAGTACATGAACTCGCACTCTAACCTACATACATAATATGAAAAAGCACAAATTACAGCTGGGATTTACTTAATAACCTTTGGGTATGAAAAACTAAATTAGAAAGCGCGCTGTGTATTTCTCTCTATAAACTCAAATCAAAATCCAGCAAAGAGAGAGCAAAGCAAAAGCAAAAATAAAGCAAAAAAAAAAAAAATCGAAAAAAAAACTAACGCAAAACACCAACGTGCCGTGCCGCGCCATCGAATGTGGTAGCATGATTAAAAATATCATACATTTAAATTCACGAACGCCATGTTGAAAAGCCGGCACAAATGTCAGGCTTTAAGCTCAAATACATACAATACAATACTCCACTTTACATTCCCAACAGTTGACTTACTTTTCTGTTTCTTCTTTTACAGGATCCATAAGCAACATTGACGATGCCGAATACCATTGCAATAAAACGCAAGTACGCAAAGTAATCTCTGGTGTAGTGGGTGCCGCCTCGTCGGTTACTTCTATACAAGTGGCCAATTTATTACGTTTGTTTCGCATACCGCAGGTAAATTAAGACAATTGAATAAAATTTAAGTTAATCTTTGGTTTCTTTTGTTTTGTTATTTATTCATCCACTTCTTTTATGAAACTTTCATCCATTGTTTTAGGTGTATTGTGTATTTGTAGCGAATTTATTAAGTAGAGGTCAGAAAGGACATAATGACTTGCATTTTTATTTTTTTTTAAATCGTATAAATGTGTTTCTTTTAATGTCCTTAGAAATATTAAAATTAAGTTATTTGCAAGAGTGGTGAAATTTCTTTGAGACTTTTATGTAAGCAAGTCATTTGTAAGTTCAAAAGTTATGAGACACAAATTTATCAAGAAGTTAAACTTCTTATATTCACAGTCATGTTACAAAAACTGTCAGAAAAATATGCCTTTTTAACGAGAAAGACATTCTTTGTTGAAAAAATATAGTTATTGTGAAAAAAAGTTTTTATCATAAATTCGTCATCATTTTTTCTCCATCAGGTCTATGATCCGTTATCCATTTTCTGAAGTATTTATTACACCTTCAGACACATGATGGGTTTTTCCTGGAAATAGTATTGTATAATTTGATTCAAAGCCTTTCTCATTAAACTTTACCTTTAACAATGCAATTATTACTTTCCAGAATATCAGCCAATAAGCTAAAAGTATCTCAACAAATTTAATTTAGTCCTATATATTGAGTTGTGGTACTGTTAATTTAAAGGATCATTTCTCGGAAAGTAATGATCCATTTGGAAAAGTTAGAAGCTGGAAATTAATAAAGAAGACTTGGAAAACGTAAACTATATTAATGCCTAAAAGTGCACCATACGCCTATATTAAGCATTTCGTCATATTGAAAGTTTATCGGTTTTGATTTTTAAGGAAAAAAAAAATTTTTTTTTTTTCGACCTCTAAATAATACGCTATTTGATGTTTCAAAAACGAAAATCGCCTTCTAAGACTATGCAAGATTCTTTTTCTTCTTATTTATTTGCATACTGTTTGAAATGTCAAATATTAAAAAAAGAATATTGCATAGTTTTAGGGGCCGATTTTCGATTTTGAAACATCCTGTTTTATATATTGATCATTGACTGGGTCCTCAACATGCTTAAAAATAGGACAGTCATCTATGAAGCGGGTACAGAAAAACTAAATGTGAGGACAACTAAAGGATGCCCCCAGTGTGGTGTACTGTCATCGCTCTATCGAACTACTAGAAATTCTCGATGATCACAAATTCGAGGTCCAAGGCTTTGCTGACGATCTGAGTATTATGGTTAGAGGCAAGTTTGACTCTACCGTAACTGAACGAATGCAACTATCTCTCAACTAAGCTCTAGGCTGGTGTCGAGAGAAAGGACTCGAAATTAACCCTAGTAAAACCACACTGGTGCCCTTTACCCGGAAGAGGAAGCTAAACCTGAAAGTTTTAAATCTGGGGGAAACGTCTCTAATGGTTTCCGAGGAGATGAAATATATAGGAGTAATCGTAGATAAAAATCTAACTTGGAATAGTCATCTATCATACATAACAAATAAAGCCTTAAGAATAACATATGCTTGTCAAAGGCTATATGGTAAAACATGGGGATTACGGCCAAAAAAGATGCCATGGCCCTTTAGAACTATCACCTATGCTGCATTAGCGTGGTGGTCAAAGGTAGACCAAGTAAAGGCTCAGAATGAACTAAATAGGATCTTCAGAGTAGCCTGCTTGGGTATTAAAGAGGCAGTAAGGAAGTGCCCGACAGTAGCTCTAGGCATGCTTACGGGTCTCACCCCTCTTCACCTTATGGTTACGAAGGAAGCAATTTGTGCAGCTCTCAGACTAACTTGTTTACAACAACTTAAGGAGGCAATCTAACAGGACATGTCAAGATCTTGGATGTATTCGGGGACACACCATGTCTTTCGGCCTTCGATAAGTTAAGTAAAAAATTTGTTTTCTCTAGAAAATTCAAAGTGGTAATCAATAACCGCGCTGAATGGAAGAGAAAGGACATATATGTAAAACAGGGCTCACAGTTAAAGTTCACTGACGGGTCCAAAATGGAAGATGGAGTTGTGGGACCAAGATTCCAGAAAGCAGTTGCAATGGAAAAAACAGCTTCCATTTTTCAGGCGAAGGTCCACGCTTTAGAGTTATGCGCTAGAGAATGTCTAAGAAGGGGCACTTCCGGCACCGGAAGTTCGGACAGCCAATCAACTCTAAAATCAATAATGGCTTTTTCAATGCACTCCAAGCTTGTATGCGAGTGTTTTGAACTTCTTCAAGCCCTATCCAGGAGGAATGAAGTTACCCTAGTTTGGATAGCAAGGCACGAGGGGCATGAAGGCAATGAAAGAGCAGACTGCTTGGCCAAGAGGGGAGCACTCAATAATTTCATAGGCCCAGAACCCTTCTGCGGAGTAAACAACAGTTTTAAAAATAACTTAATATGGGAATGGTAAAAGGAAAGCCTCTCCGATCACTGGAGAGCCAAAGAAGGTATGCGACAGGTGAAGAGGCTGATCGATCTAAAACATTATATGGCAGAAGCTGTCTTAAATCTCAGTAGAAAAGATATAAAAACGTACAGTGAAATAATGACAGGTCACTGTAGACTCAATTATCACCTAAAAAAGATGGGTTTGGTAGACGATGATTCTTGTAGACTCTGTTTAGAGGACTCGAAAACAGCGGAACATGTACTATGTACTTGCCTCGCCATGGTGAGACGCAGAGTAAGATACCTAGATGCCGAGATTTTAAATCCAAATGATATAGGTAAAATTAATCCCACGGCAGTGACACGATTTATAGATAATCTAGAACTGTTCTGATAGGGAAAGAGGCTGCACAAAAGATCTTTTAGGTCGCAGTGTAGTCCAGAACCTTTAAATAATAATAAATACATTTTTTAGTGAGGTTTTAGATTCGCTATAACTTCTTACAGCGAACTTTTTTTTTTGTGATACTATCTAATGTACATATCATTCTGATCAGAACGAAATGTTTCTTGGAGTTTCTTTATAAACATTATTCAATGGTATTTGGACTTTAAATTATATAGATACAAATATACTTTCTCTTTTTTCCACAGAGGAGAAGAAAAGTAACTGATACGTTTGAAGTGGGTTGAACCATGATACAATACATCAATGATAGACGGGATGCTATGACATATGATGGAATTTTTTTTTGCAATTTCAAAATTCGACTAAAAAAAAATCAGCGCGATATCACGTAACCCCTTTCTTTTTCTTAATCACACGGATGGGAATACATACCATGTAAATATCAACGACGATGTTATCACGCACTGAAATGGCCATCAGCTCCCTAACTAAAGGAAACATTTTGACTAAGCGCTTCGAACAAACATTCGAACGCATTCTTCAGTCACTCTTCTGTTTATATACCAAAATTAGGCGAATATAACTTTTTCAAAAATTATAGTTCTTATGGAATCTAACGATACAAAAAATGTCTCTCACTTTTCCCACACTTCTACAAACTACTACTGAGAATCAAAGCGAAGTTTTTTCTTTTGTGAGCTTTGACATTTCCAAGTTATACACAAAATACTTTTACTTGGATTTTTCTGAACTGAATAACTGGATCTATATAACTAACTAACTAGCACTAACTAGCGCCACATGGTGGAAAAGTTATGTCATTATATCGATGGGAAATAATTTTTGAATTGTAGTCAGATAGAGAATTATTGCAAACAAGTCAAGTATTTGGAGCTAGGTGATTTCACAAGCAACAATTTAAAATGAGTTTTGACTAAAGTTTTTTATACCATACACCCAGGGTATATTCACTATGTTCTTCCATTAGTAACGCAGAGAAGGAGGCGTGGCAGATATAGAAAAGTATATATATTCTTGATCAGCGTCACCTCCTGAGTCGATATAGCTATATCCGTCTGTCTGGCTGGGTGGCTGGCTGGGTGGCTGGCTGTGTGTGGAAATACATTTTTTGGGAAAACTAAGCAAGATAATTCAATGAAATTCGGTACACTCCTCCGTCGTCAAAGATAGCTCGGGGGATTGAAAATGAGCGAAATCGGTCAACGGACACGCCTACCGCCCATACAAAAAATATATTCAAAATGCAATTTTAGGAGTAATTTTCACGACAATGAAACCAAAATACACATAAATACTATGAATTGTAAGAGCCAGCCCTGAGAAAAAACTGGGCGAGTTCGAACAAGAGGGCGTGGCATCACCCATATAAGCAAAAGCTTCAAAACGCTATACTGAAAGCGTTTTTTGAGATATTCAAACCAAATTCGATTCAGACACTAAGAATCAGAAATGAAAGCTCTCAACAAAAATTTGGTGAAATCGGACAAGGGGCGTGGCACCTCCCATATAAGCAAAAGTTTCAAAATGCTATACTGAAAGAGTTTTTTGAGATAATCCAACCAAACTTCACTCAAATACTAAAGACTATAAATGCACGCTCTTAGCTCAAACTAGACGAATTCGGACAAGAGGGCGTGGCATCTCCTTTATAGGCAAAAGCTTCAAAACGCTATACTGAAAACGTTTTTCACTCAGACATTAAAAACTATAAATCCAAGCTCTGGCCAAAACTGGGTGAACTCGGACAAGAGAGCGTAGCACCTCCCATATGAGCAAAATTTTAAAAATACTGCAGTGTAGGGTATTTATTGTTTGGCCAGGCCAAATTTTACACCGTTACTAGTTTTTTTTAAAGTTGTATTTTCAATTCTACATCTTCGGGTAAATTTTTAGTGAAAACGAAAACCAACTTTTTTAATTTTTAACAAAATCGCAATCAAGTCACATAATGACATTACATTGGAGCCAAATTGTATCACTTTAATGTTGTGCAGGCAAAAGTTAGTAAATGTCATGAAACATATTATGGGGAAACTTCATTAAAGGTGAATACAACAGTTTCCTTGTAAATACATTAAATTTTATTTTCTTGGAAACAAATATGATATTTTTTATATTGTTGGTACACTTTTGAAGTCACTTTTATATTTATGCTGTACAGCTGTCAATCAAAAATGTCAGGCTCTTTATTAAATGCTGACACTTTGTTGACATTTTCCGTATGTTCGTCGTTTTCGTCTGCTTTGAAATATTTGCTTTACAAATATTTTTAAATTAAAAAAAAAGAAACAAAAAAATGCTCTTCTCTGGCAAAAAGGCATCTTCGGAAAATGTCAACATTACAGAGAAATGTCTCAATGTACATATCCTGGACATTCATGTGTGATCTACCTACATAACTCGTAAACGTAAATTGCAATGATTTATGTGAAATGTCACTGCGTGAAGAATTTTACAAAAATTTTTGTTGCTTTTTGTACAGCAAAATTTTATTGCTATCTTGCACATTGCATTGTTATCCTTGTTGTTGTTGAATGTGTCCTTGCAGCAGTGAGTGGTGCTTTGTGTAACTCTTTTTTTTTTTTTTTTGGTTTTGTTATTTTCATTTGTGTGGTTGCAATGGGGCACGTGCTTAAAAATTTTACTGACTAACGAGTGTTACTTTGATTTAACTGAATTTTTGTCATTTTCATTTGATGTTGCTATGAAAATGCAAATTTTACAGTACACACAAGCACATGTTTATATAACGAGTTACATATGTGTGTTGCTCAAATTACTGAAAAGGACACTGTGACACTTGCATTTCAGTGTTAATGCTAATTATATAGTTTGTAAACTGATATAACACTTAAAGTATATGTGGGGTATTGTAATACAAAATCATGTTTTTCGAACAACTCAATTAACTTTCAACTGAAAGTCTTTCTTTTCCTCAATTCATTAAGTTGATGTTGATAAATCGTCCTGAAAATCAATGTGCAAAAATTAAACAGACATCCCAATGTGCACAAAAACGGATGAGGATCCGTTTCGAATCCATTACGAGTTCATAAAGGTATAAAAAACGTAATCCGCGGTAACAGATCTATTTCGAACCCGTAACGTACATCAAAAACGAATTCAAAACGCTTTGTTTCGATAAAAAAAGAAAACATTTTGAAGCGCTTATTAGCGAATAAAAAAAAAATTAAATTCCGCAGTGCGGGCCCGTTTCGAATCCGAAACTTATGTAAAAACGAATTCAAAACGGATTTGCTTTTAAATATGTTAATGCTGTATATTTACAGAAAAAAACCGTTTTGATGCGCCTAATAGCAATTAAAAAATAATAAAAAGAAAAAAAAGGAAGAAAAATAAAGGGTAAAAATCCACCTCTGGTAGGATTCGAACCTGGGCAAATCCGTTTTGATTCAGTAAATACTTCAAATACGAACTCAAAACGGATTTGCTTTATTTAATTTTTATGATAAAAAAAATATTTTTGATTTGTTTTTTTTTTTTTCTTTTTATTTTATTGCGTATGATTTTTTGTAAACTTTTCAAACTCTGTTTGAAAAAATGTTTTTGATTCCAAATTTGAGTATATAACATTTTTTATCAAAAGAAGGGAAGAAAAACAACACAGAATACTAATAAAAAAACAACAGAAATTTGTTTAATATACAAACTTTAAATCTCAACATCAAGTAAGTCTACATCAGTTAAGTAAACGTCATATCGGTCAATAGCCTAGTTGTCTAACGTCTCGTGTATGAAAGAGTAATACCCCGGGAGCCTGAGTTCGACTCCCGGCCGGGCTAGTAATTTTTTTTTTTTTTTTTTGTTATTTTGTTTTTTTTTTAATTAAAAATAAGCGCTTCACCCTGTTCTCTTTTTTTTTTTATAAGCAGCATTAACATTATTAAAAGCGAATCCGTTTTGAATTCGTTTTTGATGTACGTTACAGGTTCGAAACGGATCCTTAAAAGAAGAAAAAACGATTCGTTTTTTTTTTAGGAATCCTTCCCGCAAACGGATCAGTAACGGATACGTAACGGATTCCGTAACGGATAAAAAGAACGAAAATATGAACCCGTTACGGATCCGAAACGAGTCCGTTTGGCACACTGGGATTGCACACTTTTTGCAATCAGTCAGCTATAAATTTCGTAGTGTTGAAAATACTCTGAACATTCAAGCATTTCGTGCTAATGAGTGTTGCAAATGAAATTTGGGAGAAAAAGAAATTGCACTTCGCTTCTTAATCAGTTGGAATTGAGTTATTCGCAAAGTCAAAATTGTCCATCTTAACTTACTAAAAATTGAAAAAGAATGGCGAAGAAACTAACCGAACTCTTTCATTATTTTTTTTAAGAGTGTCCTCCTTTCCTCATCCTTTTATTTTTCTAATTACTTTCTTGCGTAGTAAATACCAACTGCATTAATGCTGCTTGATGGCTTTAGCGCGCGCTCAGCTGCAACAAGATGATTTTTGAATGACATTTTCTAAGAAAAAAGAATTTTAAAGTTACAAGAAATGACAAAAAGCCAAAAGATAAAAAAGTGTTAAAACAGAAAGATTAATTAAGTTGCATAAAGTATCCCTTTGGTAAATAGCACCGAGTTATTCCTCAGTTAAGCAGCAGCAGCAAAAGAGAAACAAAAGAAATAATGTGGGAGATTAAAAAATAATTTTCTTTTTCCATAGAAAAGTTGACATCAAATGATGAAGACTTAATGTATTAAAGAAGTATTACACTATGATGTAAGAAAATTCTGAGCAAAAGTTAACTTTGGCTGGTGCCAAAATCTTTGCGAAGCTCAACAAAAATAAAAACTCAGAGCCAGTTGGCGTATCAAACCATACAACGAAAGATTGTGCTTTCAAATAGATCAAGCAACACGTATGTAATTTCTTCCTCAACAGTCATACTATTTTCATTCTTTCTATGTTCTTTATCTTCTCTTGAAGCAAAGTACCTCTACACAAGTTCTCAATCGTGCACGGTGACTGATCTACGATTCTCTACAACATTTTTTATATACATTTTCAAACTTGCCTCTTCTGAGACAAAATTAGGCATACTTCATGTTCTTATGCGAAATCTTTCAGGTGCTCGAATCCATTCAAAGTCAGTATAAGAACTGTAAAAAACTCCATTTTTGAACTTTCTGATTCGGTTCCAGCCAGAAATGTTTTTCTAGAAATTTTTCTAAAATTCAAAATCACTGACAGAGTCTATATGAATCGTCAATTACCAGACCCTTCTTCATTTGTTGTCCTGATATTATTTCAGTGTAGGTTGGTCATACTATATAGACCACAGAGATTATAGAGACCATTGAGATCACAGAGACCATTGAGATCACAGTGACCATAGAGACCATAGAGATAATAGAGATCATAGAAACCATAGAGACCATAGAGATCATAGAAACCATAGATACCATAGAGCTCATTGAGAAAATATCGACCTTAAAGACCATATAGACCAAAGAGATCATAAAGACTACAGAGATCATGGAAATCATAGAGATTAAAGAAACCTTAGAGACCATAGAGACTATAGGAACCATAGAGACCTTAGAGATCATGGAGACCAAAGGGACTATAGAGACCGTAAGACCATAGAGACTACAGACACCATAGAGATCATAGAACTATAGAAACCATAGAGTCCAATGAACTCATAAATGCCATAGAGACTATAGAGATCTTAGGAACCAAAGAGACCATAGAGCCTACAGAGACAATAGGGACCATAGAGACCATAGGAACCATAGAGGCCTAAGGGACCATAGAGATTATATAGACCTTAATGTATGATTTCAGGGATGACGTCTTTCTTATGTCCATTCTAGTGTTTCAAGCTATCTCAATATTAAATCTGACTCAAATCAGTTTAGTGGTTTGGACGTGAAAAGGTAACAGGCAAGCAAACAGACAGAGATAGTTTCGCATTTATGACATGTATAATAATTATCCGGAAGCGACTTTGTTCGCCCATTCCCGATACCCTTTGAAAATGTTTGTACATAATTTCAACTTTCTCTGTCAGACATCGTCAGAATGTGCTTTTTATATCGCTGTGTTAGACACTTTTCCAGCGGTGAGAAAAATTTTTAACATCCCTGTAAAGCCGAGTGAATTAGAGTGAAAGTAGAGTTTGTTCTGCAGTCCCACATGATAACATGTCATTAAAATAAAACATCCTGCAAATCCTAAAATATAGTCATGCAAAATATCTGTGAAGAAAAAAGAAATCATGGAAATCGTACAAATGGTTCTCAAGTTTTGGAGACACAGACAGAGAGTCGTTGTATTTCATATAGTATATGGGCATTTCTCAGAAACTTTTAACCTATAGTACAATCATTTGGGAGAATAAAATGATGATACCTGGAAAGCTTTGCGGGATTTTTGCAAATGAGTTATTTTATAGATTTCGATGTGCTCTTTCAGAATTTCAAATTTGCTACCTCAAATCGTGTTCGCTCTCGCCGCCATATTGGAAAAATGGCGTCTAAAATCAGTTTTTACAAATATCTCTTTAACGGTTACATTTACAGAAAAATATTGTGGCGCAATATTGTAGCTTTTAAAAATGACCTTCCAGGTGTTTTCGTATGACTTATAACTCAGGAGATATCCTAATTCAAAATTCGAAAAGAATAGTAAATTGTGCATGCCGCTTATGAGTAGTTACAGTGATGTGTTGAGCTTAATATTACGATAGCTCATGAACAGTGAGTCTCACGTTTAAAATAAAAAAATTTGTTTATAGGGAATTACTTGCACTACAAGCTACACATTGTTTTTTTCGTATGACCAATAGTTTAGGAGATATTTTTTTAGCAAACCTGAAATTTAGAAAAAAACCGTCTTTTGAAATAGCTCCAAAACGGTTCGTAGTAGAAAAAAAATTATTCATGCATTTTGTAGAACGTTCAATTCCCTATAAGGGTCTCTCCGAACTGTTTTTTCGTCAGACTTACCCTTCATCAGATATCGTTACTTGAAAATCATTCAAAATTGATCATAGTAAGGCGCATAGTACAATGTTCAATTTTGAATGATTTTCAAGACGCGATATCTCGCGAACGGTAAGTCGGACGAAAAAACATCTCGAAGAGACCCTTATAGGGAATTGAACGTTCTACAAAATGCATGAACAATTTTTTTTACAAGAAGAACCAATTTGGAGCTGTTTTTAAAAAACATTTTTTTTCTAAATTTCTGGATTTTTGAAAAAATATCTCCTAAACTATAAGTCATATGAAGCTTGTATTGCAAGTAATACGCTATAAACAAGTATTCTTACTTCAAACGTGTGACTCACCGTTCATGAATTATCATAATTTTAAGCTCAACACATCACTGTGCCTACTCATAAGCGGCATGCACAATTTACTAATTTTTTTCGAATTTTGAATTTCGATATCTCCTGAGTTATATGTCGGCCGAAAACAATTATGAAACAATTTTTATAGAAAATTTTATAAGCTGCAATATTGCACCACAATATTTTTCTCTAAATGTAACCGTTAAGGAGATATTTGTAAAAAACTGATTTTGTGCGCCTTTTTTCCAATATGGCGGCATGAGCGAACACGATTCGTGGTAGCAAAGTTGAATTTCTGAAAGAGCATATCGAAATCTATAAAATAGCTCATTATAGTGAGCTTAGACCTTGTCTATTATTTATGAGGGGATTTTAAAACTAGATAGACCCTTTTTATGCTTTCAGTAGAATCTTAACATTTGATAAAATCAAAATTAATTTATTATAACAAGCAATTCAGGTCACATTTTAACATCTACTGCAACGACATCATTAAGCTCAACCTTAATCATTTCACTCAATTATAAAGCAATTAAAGTTATGTTTACCACCAACTCCTTAGTGTACACGTGCAGCCACTACTATTAGGTGTAACTTTATCACACTGCTCTAGATACACTCGAGTATTCTCTACTTCTTATCTGTTTAAGTTTTATAAAGTATCTATCTTAAAATTTTTTATCATTTGACTTTTACTTCCTTTCTTAACTTGGCATAACTCTATTTTTGCTTCTTTTCCTTTTTTAATTTTTATGTTTTCTTTTCAAGATATGAAAGTTGTCTCCTCATATTTTCTTACTATTTTTATCATTTCCTTAATTGCAGCGTATCATAGAATGTCATGTTTTCTAACATTTTTTAAAAAGTTTTTCTACATTTTTTTTTCTTTTTCTTTTTATCCATTTACAGGTTTCTTTTTTCTCCACCAGTCCAGAGTTGAGTAACAAACAACGTTTTGAATATTTTTCACGTACCATACCATCGGATCATTATCAAGTCAAGGCAATGGTGGAAATTGTCAAGCGCATGGGTTGGAGCTATGTCTCAATTATCTACGAGGAGAGTAACTATGGCATAAAAGTAAGTTATCTACAAATGATGAAATTGATTAATTACTATGCTTGAAGTTGCATAAAGTATGAAAATTCAAAAAATTAACTTTTAGTGTAATACTTAGTAAATATCTGTTAATAACATAACGTTTGAAAAAAATATTTTAGGTTTTGAACTTTTTTAAATTTCATGGTTCTGAGACTCTTTTACTTTCGTATAGAACTCTTGAAATGCTTATAACTTTTGGCATTATAATCAAGAGCTTCTAATGATTATTTTTTTACTCTTTTTTTTTCTCGTAAAAAGTTCATAAAATGCTCTTATGATAATTGATTTAGAAAAGGTTTTATGAATGACTCTTTTTTTACTCTTGTTAAGTACACCCTCCAAAAGTGTTCATAAAATGCTCAAAATTGTTACTTAAATGTTCAGAATTCATGAATTTCTAACAAACTAATCCTTTATTACGAGCTCTCATAGAGTTGTACTCATAAAATGTTCATTAAAAATTGTTTAATACTATTGCTATGCGCATATTTTCTACTAAACCGGTCCGTATATTCATGAATGACTACTTTTTAACTCTTATTTTACGCTCGCAAATTAAATTCTCATAATTGATCGAAATATGCTCAAATATGAAGGTCATTTTACACTATACTGAACAATCATTAAAAGGTCTCAAAAGTGTTCCCGAGTGACTTTTTGTTTCAAGAATCTCGATATGAAGACTCCTCCTCAATAAGCACTCGCAATAGAATTTATGAGTGACTTTTTTCTGAGAATTATTTCACATTCAAGATGAAAATTTTTTGACTCTTCTTCTATCTGCTTAAAACGTTCATAAAGAGTTCATGACTCAAGTTGTTTGGGAATTCTCAAATTTTTCTAATTAACCAGAAAAGCCAAGCATTAGATTTGATTTACAAATTACAGTCTTGTGACTCTATTTAACCAACATAAAGTTTCATATATCGTTCTTTTTGACCATTTCGCGGTAATGAGCAATATTTGCTGAAACAATATAAAAACAAAGTTTTGATCATTACAATATTCCCTAATCCAGAAACATCATAATTAACACTATCCGCTAGCCATATGAGTCATGAAAGACTCTTTTATGATTATTGATTCTCTTCTTAAGAGCTCATTGAAAGCTTGGCAATTATCATAAGATGTTCTGACAAGATTAACATTCATACAACTCAAACAAAAATCAAAATAATATATTTCTACCACTAAGAACTCTTCATGAAGATCATAAAAGAGTCTACATATTTTGATTCATTTTTTCATATACTTATAAAGAAACTTTCAGAAAAACATCAAAAAGTCTCCAAAATAGGTCATTTCTGAATCATAATTAAGAGCGAAAAAAAAAATCCAAAGTAGGTATGTGACCACGGCGACGTACCCAATCGAAATCTCAGAGTTTGATTTTTTTATAACGATTTTAGATGACTCATGGGTCATATAAGAGGGCTTACCAAAAGCATATGAGAAAATTTTTTACCAGACCACAATAAGTTAATGTTAAACAGTTAAAAATAATATAAAACAGTGTCTAAAAGTCATTCAGTAAATTCTATTCCTTTATTCCACGAAATCGCATAACAGTTACCACAGAAGTTTCCATACTTCCTACTTTATCTATGATTTTGTTGAGGCAATGCCATAGTACATTTTCAAAACTAATCACCTTTTTCTTTCTTTTGCTTGGCTTACAGGCATTTGAAGAGCTCGAGGATCTACTGGCACGTAACAACATTTGCATCGCCATCAAAGAGAAACTTGTCAAGGATTCTGGTGTTGCTGAGGAATTCGCATACGATAACATTGTGCTAAAGCTGCTGACAAAACCACGCGCCAGAGGTAAGCGATATTTGAGGATAAGCGTTAAAGTTACGTAAAAGAAGTAAACCATAACAGTTAAAAGGAAGTTGTCAGTACGGCGGTCGGACATTAGGGAAATGTTTTACTTGTAGCTGTGTGCTTTTGTGGTATGGCACAAGAAGAAAGTTCTACAGTAAGACGAGTAGTTTGTTGTTAAAACGATTTAGCACAAGTTGTATAAAATAAATGCGACTTTACGAAAGGAAATAGCTAAAGGAAGAAGATTAAGGATAAAACTGCTTAACTTTCACTTGTTCAAATGGAAAGTAACACAGGGATTGAGGGCATGATTCAAATGTGTCTATCAACTTTTTTGATTTTTACTTGTATAAAATACACTTTAAAATCTTGGCACGTTTAAACTTTGGCATACATAATACGTTACTTATCAACTGCCAATTTGGCGTTCATTCATATGGGCGTGTGACAAATAAAGTATGATAATTTGGAAACGCATTAGGAATTCAGCGAAAAGAAAAAAGTTAAAACGACGTAAAAAAAGCAAAAATCATTGCCAACAATTTTTTGTCAAATTTCAAATTTGACAGGAACATTGGTGTATTACACCACCACCGCCAACAGTGTGCGCCCTCTTTAACTTTCGCTGTTACACATCGCGGTTACAAAGCATGCAACATTTTTCACATATGTACGTGGCAGCAGCAATACATATACGAAATGAAAAATAAATCTAAGTAAAAGAAAAATAATCCATTGCTCTTGTGAAAAATGCTTAAAACTTGGCCCAAATACTTAGTCATGCTGATGAATGGTTTTTGGCAAGCGTACCAACCAACCAACCAACCAAGAAAGCTTTAGCAAATTCGCATATACTTAGAGCATTACACAGACATAAAAGTATAAGTTGTCGATGAAAGTTGAAAATAAACAGGTGCGGTGTATTTTTCATGACGTTGTGATATATTTTTGATGGGATTATTTAAAGCATCCAGAGATTGTAGTGCTCTATGAATAAGCCTCATAGATTTAAGGTTATTATATGCCAGATAAAGTTACTAGCCAAACTAATTTTAAAAAAAAACTTTTTTTTCCAGGCTAAACTAGTCCTTAGAAGATCAATCTGGTTTTGTCTAAACCGAACTAGATATTCTTAGTTCAAAGTAATATTTCCTAAATCAGACTTACTCATATTTCATATTTAAAAAAAGATTTGCCCAGGCCAAACTAAGAGTTCAAACCAGTTTTTCGTAGACCAAACTTATTATTCATAGATAAAACTAATATTACCTAAGTCACACCAAATTTACATACAATATTTCAAAAAAGATTTGACTAGGCCAAACTAGTCCTTACGAGTTCAAACTAATTTTTCATAGACGACACCAAATTTTCTTAAATCAAACTAATATATCCTAAGTTAAAGCAATTTTTCATATTTCAAAAAGATTTTTTTAGACCAAACTGTTTTTAAGAGTTCAAACAAAGTTTTCAAATTTCGAAAATATTTTTGTGTTAAGCCAAGCTAGTTCCTATGAGTTCAAAATAGGTATTCCTAGATCAAAGTAACATTTTCAATCTCATACCAATTTTTCATATACCAAAATAGACATTTCTAGGCCAAACAAGTTTTTAAGAGTTCTAACTAGTATCTCCTAGACCAAAGTAACATTTTCGATTTCACACCAATTTTGCATGTATCAAAAAAGACGTTTCTTAGCCAAACTAATTCTTAAGATTTCAAACTAGTTTTTCCTAGGTCAAATTATTTTCTCTAGATCAAACTACTATATCCTAAATCTTATCAAACTATATCAGATCAAACTAATATCGCGTAAGTCTCACCTAATTTTAATATTTCAAAAAAGATTTTTCTAGGCCATAATAGTTACTAAGAGTTTAAACTAGTTTTTTCTACATAGAACAAATTAGTTATTCTTAGATCAAACTTATATGTTCTAAGCCACATCAATTTTTATATTTATCAAAAAAGATTTGTGTAGGCCAAACTAGTTTTAAAGAGTTTAATTTAAATTATTCATACTTTAAAAAAAATTTTTGTAGGCCAAACTGATTTCAAGAATTCAAGCTAGCTTTTTCTAGACCAAACTTGTTATTCTTACATCAAACTAAAATTTTCTAAATCACACCAATTTTTCATATATCAAAAGAAAAAAAAAAAGGCTTGGCCAAACTAGTTTTGAGGAGTTCAGAGTAGTTTTAACTATACCAAACTACTTATCCTTAGATAAAACTAAAATTCCTTAAGCCACACAAATCTTATAACCGGTGACCAAGGTTTGCATCACAAAATATATTATTTCCTTTATTTACAAATTTCTTACGATTACGGTACCTTATTTGCATATTTCCGCGCGTTACAATTGGTTCGAACGTCCTGCCTTTACAGTATCGACTTGGCTCAATACCGTTATAATCTAAATACCCCTAATTACAAATTTATACGCCTTCACAGTATCGGATTAGCTCAATACCATTCTTACTAAATACCCCCTATGACTGGGTTTTCTGCTCTCACAGTATCTGCTTGGCTCAATACCGTCCTAACTAGATACCCCTTAGTACTATGTTTCCCACCCTCACAGTATTGGCTTGGCTCAATACCGTGCTAGATAAATTCTATGCTTACCACCTTTACTCGCTGCCGGTCGCCCCTGGAATGACAATATTTTCCCTCGGCACTGAGGTTATAACCATCCCATCTCAACTCAGTGTGGTGAACAGCTGATTGCTGTTATAGCTGTTTACTGGTGTTGCCATATTGTACTAATACTATTTTACTTAATCCATTACACTATCGTCCAATTATTTTGTTGGTTGGCTTCAAATTTGTTATTATACTAATTAACACATTCCATTTACTAAGAAAATCTTATTAAATCAATTTAAATTCAATAATCGATATAAAATAAAAATGTGAAGGCATCAAACGAGCGCCTAGCGACTTGTTACCTCACAAACTCATAACCAAAAAAATATTTTCTTATGCCAAACTAGTTTCACATGGGCAAAAGAAATCACTAATGGCGCAAAAAGACTTTGTGCATCAAAATAATATCTGAACAATTTTTTATATTTCTGAGGAGCTTTTTTCGGCCCCACTAGTTCCACCAAACTCACCTGTGTCGCATATATGTATAGAGACTGATGGTGGGTGGTAGAAAATGAGTAGTGGCATGATATGAACAAGCCAGCTTGTCGACTTAGTTAAGTAGTACGCAAAACTCTGTAGATCAAGCTACTAGAATCTCTACGAAAATTCAACCACGAAGTTACTTTTCTATCTTGAAACTGTTGCGAGAATCATCGAGAAAATTCCACCTAATGCTGGATATAAAAAAAGAGTTGTCAAAGAAGCGGAAGGATGGCATTCAAGTTAAGATGATATTCGGCTGAGCTAAAGCTTTTTTTCTGCTACATGGTGCCTACTCGTTTTCCCCTTAAAACTGCAGTAAAAAAATTTTAACTTCAAGCAAGAAATCAACACACAACGCCACTGCCAAGCAATAGCGTCTGCGATGATAACAAAAACTGGCTGCACTTACCTTGTGACTTTTTGAAGGAGTTGCTCAGCTCCTTATGCGAATGTCTACAACATTTTAAGAACATAATAAATCAAATAAAAAAGTTTCAAAAGTTTCAACACCCGCCCCGTTCCGCCTCTTTCTAGAACATTTTTCAATACACAATAACACGTAAAAGTGTTTGTATTTATATGGCACACCAAGTTGTGACATTTATTGTTAAATTTTGAGATAGTTTGTTGCTTTAAGTTTTGTACCACAGAAAAAAGGTGGTAGAGTGAAATAAAGTGTCTAGAAATTTTAGCACGCTAAATGATTCATCGATTTTATTGCATTATAATGTAGAATCAACTGTCAAACGCATACAAACTTAGCACAAGTATCTACTAAGTATGACAATAGTAACGCTCAGCAAACTTTGCATTTAATTTGTACAATTGGCGTGTTAAGCTTTGTATGCAAGTACACAGTTGAAAAAGGATTGCCATATGATTAATAATGCTGCTATCCACAAGGACATTTTGTTGACATCTATGCATGTATGTGTGTGTGTGTAGTTTCGTGCTGATTGCTAAAAATATTTGATTTAAATTTATAGAAAAAAGGTTGCTTTCTAACCACATGACAAATGATGCTTTGAAATTATATATCATAGGTTGAATTAAATACCACGCAAATGGCACATTAGCCAAAAACTACAAGGAAATGCTTTTAAGGTTTTTTCAAATTTTTTTCTATAAATAATTTGCATTATAT
Source organism: Calliopum simillimum (assembly GCA_951812925.1). Taxonomy (NCBI): domain Eukaryota; kingdom Metazoa; phylum Arthropoda; class Insecta; order Diptera; family Lauxaniidae; genus Calliopum; species Calliopum simillimum. Next base: position 8,268,707 of record OX638370.1, read on the forward strand.
TTGTCAAAGATTTTTTTTGGGACTAAATAAAAAAAAATATATACTTATATGAAAAAAATTTTGCAATTGAAAAATCTTGTGGTTTTGAATAAACATACATACGTATCTGTGAACTTTTGACAAAACAACCTAACTCTGGATGAGAACATTTTCCAAAATCTTAGTCATTAAGTTTTGCCAAATAAATAGAAAATAGTTTGATATTTGTTTTCGGAGGTTAATCAAAATGCATTAAAAAAGCAAATTGAACATTGTACCAACTAAATTCAGCCACATTAGTGAAAATAAGTTAAGCATTTTTATGGTTTTCCTAAAAAATTACTGATTTCGAGCTAGGTTTTTTTAACAAAATGGCGATGGTTGTGTTTGATTTTGGTTCTTAAATGAACTTTTTACACATTTTTTTTTTGTTACAAATATAAGGACCAGAGCTATCTATTTCTGCACGAACGTTCGTACCCACGCGAACATTTTTCTGAAACCAAAAATTTTAACTAAGTTACAAAATGTATGATTAAAGCAAAATTTTAGAAATAACCAGGTAGCAACCCTAAAAGTTTATGTTGTATTTTTAAACCTCACCTTAGCGTTTTAAGAGTAAAATTTTATTAATTTTTTTAATTATACCTATGGTGGCAATTCTGAAAGCTTTTGTACAATTTTTAGAAAGTTTACCTGAGCATCTTCGAAACCAAAAATTTTAATTTAGTTACAAAAGGTAAGATTTGAACAAAATTTTGAAAAATAACCAGGTGGAAACCCTAAAAATGTATTTTGGATTTTAAAGTTTATCTAAGTGTTTTATGACTAAAATTTATTTTTTTCTTAAATACATGGTTTAAGCCAAACCCACTAAAAAAACAGGTGGCAGCACTGAAAATTTTTGTGCGATTTTTAAAAAGTTAATCAGAGCATTTCCGAAACCAAAAATTTAAATTCAATTAAAAAAAGTATGATTTAAGCAAAATTTTGTAACATAAACAGGTGGCAACTCTAAAAATGTAAATTGAATTTTTAAAAAGTTTATCTGTGTACTCGATCGAGGTACGAAGTACAAGGTACGAAGAACGAGACACAAAGTTTTTATCAAATGTACGAACTTTACCAAATTTACGTACCTATGCAAAACTTAGGTTCACGTAATTTAGCGGTACGTGATTTCGTGCTCCTCACGTGTGGTACAGCTCAAGTATGGAATCGATATTGCTGACAAATGTTACGCTTCTGTTTTTTTTTTTTTTCTAAGTAAATTCTCAAATACGAAACTTATTTGTCTTATACATAACGTGACACTATTGACTGTGACACTAATGACATTTTGCTTTTTCTTTTTTAAGAAAAGCTGATATATTTTTATAATGAAACAGCTGATCGCATTTGAAAACAAAGAAAAAAGTTAAAATTGAATATTGAAATTATATATTTACCTACCATTTGTACGACGTGAAACTCGTTTTACGTAATAATTCAGAACCATTTCTTTTTTTCTGCCTCCGATTTGAAATTTCTCTTTCGATTTTCTTGGATTAAAACGTCTTTGGCCGCTTATGAGAACTATTTTTTTATACGTAACGTGACACTCTTGGCTGTGACACTTTTGACATTTTCTTAGGTACGATTTTTTAGGGTCTTTGATTTAAAAATAAAATAGCTGATCAAATATGAAAACAATGAGAGTTTAATATTTGATGGACACTTAAATTTTATATTTAATTTCTTACCATTTTAGGACGTGACATTCATGACATTGATTCTATAAGAGAAGAGTTTTTTCTCTGCTACCGATTTGAAATTTAACTATTTTTTTTTCGATAGTTTTCTTGCAACACATTCAAAAAAACTTCTTTGCGAAATATCTTGGAACATTCCTTAATATCTAACAAACTAAAAACAAATAATCGTATGAAATTCGGTGCGGACGAAATAATAAATCATACCTACACTGGTCGAGAAGTACGAATAACTATTATAAATTTAATGAATTAGATTTTAATGATTTTATAAATTTAGTAGTAAATTTTATTCGAATTCGTTTCAAAATAGTTATGGGATGAAAATTATTTCTACTATTTCTCCATTCATTGTGGTCATATTGATTTGAATATAACCATGGTTCAAGGCACTCCTCCTGCTTTGTTCCATCTACAGTGCACACGCAAGCTAATGTTTTTGTTATGGACACCAAAAACACTGCTCTAAGCTGAAGCACCAGTAAAAGACAAATCAATAAAATTGGTTTGCTAAGGTTTTTCCTCTACCCTTCAAGAAATCTATTGCAGCAGCACCATCTACAACATCAATAGAGCCGGAAAATGGGAATGTCTGCTGCAGTTGTTTTATGCTATGACAAGGATGCCTTTTGTATACAAATTAAGCAGTAAACAAACACAGCCAAGAAGCAGCAAAGGGGTAAAGTTTTAGCAAACAATGACCAGCAGCAATTACAGAGAAAACAGTCATAACAAAAGCAACAGTAATAGAACAGCAACAGCAGCAGCAATAGCATCATAAGCAAAACTGAAGGCAAACTAAGTTTACTTAGAAAAGGCGAAGAAGAAAAAAAAAACAATAAAAATAACAACAACTAAAAACAACTACTTAGTATTTACAACAACACAAAAGTCAGCAGCACAAACAGCAGCAACAGCAATTTCAAAATAAAGAAAAAAACTAAAGAAAATATTTAAATAACACCAGCATGAAAATTAAACAAATTATAATTTATTGTTATAGCCGTGACTTAACCGATTTTAGTCTTCTATGTATACGTAAGCTGCAAAGCTTAAGAACTTAGTACCTGGAGACCGATCCCTGCTCGGTCAACAATCTAATCTTATTATTTTAGTCGATGTTTTTATTCATAGCTGTTTTTTGTTATGAAACTCGTACCTTTTCACCTCTAATGGTTCTGCTTTCAAAATGATAAATTAACCGATGAGAATAATAATAACAAAAAATTCGGAAAGTATCGAATGGTGTAGAAAAGTATCAAAAACTCAAATTTTTTTTGGCGAAATAGAATGCCCTAAAATAAATAAATGGGATATGCCACGCACCCAAAATATCTTGTCTTTTGTTTGGCGGCTGAAATATCTTATCTTCAAAGGATCATAACTCGGAAAATAAGAATCCTATTGGAAAAATCTGAAAGAATATTTGGATAAGGAAGAGTGTAACTATCCGATGCTATTAATAAAAAAGAATTTCGCCTTTTCTTATAGCTACGCTGTAAGACTGAACACAGCGTTTTCTTCAACTTAAAGCAAAGATATTTCAAAATCCTGCAGGTATAATGAATGTTCTGCTGATGAAGACGGATTTAGCGTCAAAAAGTACATAAGACTGCATATAAGAATTAAACAGTTCATTCCATTTTTTTTTTGTGCCTGAGTTATAAACAAAAACTTTTATTTTTATAAAAAAGTGGGCGTGGCAATTATTAAACAAAGCCATCTTTTTGTTATGCTTTAGATACTCCTGATCCAGATTCGCATACCAAATTTCATCAAAATATGTTGTATCATTTGCGAGAAACAGCATTTAATGTGTTTTACTTGTATGGGAGGTTCCACGCGCACTTTCGATATGTTGCCTACTTTCAGGTCGTAGGTGCCTAATAGCAAGTAGACTCCCTACAGTTAAATTCAGAAAGATTGCTTTAGTACTTTTCTTTTTATAGCGCAATATATTTTTGTGGGCGGTGCCACGCCCTTGAACGAGTTTTCGCAATATAATGGCATATGACTCATTAATTCCTGTTTGAAGAGGTTACAGATCCAAAATTTTCATCAAAATTGTCGGAGTCGTTTTCGAGTAATATTGAATCAAAATTTTCAAGGGTTAAAAAGTGGGCGTGGCACTTACTCGATCCCGCCCACTTTTCGTTTGTTACAAGATATTATTAAGCAGTACCTTCATACCAAATTTCATTAAAATACCTTGTAACATTTGCGAGAAATAGCATTTAACGTATTTTGCTTGTATGGGAGGTTCCACGCGCAACGGCGATATTTTGCCCGCTTTCAGATCAGAGATGCCTTATAGCAAGTATGCTCCCCAAGGTTAATTTTAGAATGATTACTTTATTTTTTTTCTTTTTATACCGTATTATATTTTTGTGGGCTGTGCCACGCCCTTCAACGAGTTTTCCCAATATAACGGCATATCACATATTAATAATTGTTTAAAGAGGTAAAATCTCCAAAATTTTCATTAAAATCGTTGGAGTCGTTTTCGAGTAATATTGAATCAAAATTTTCATGCGTTAAAAAGTGGGCGTGGCACTTATTTAATCCCGCCGACTTTTTGTCTGTCACAAGGTACTGTCAAACAGTACCCGACTACAAAATTTCATTCAAATACCTTGTATAGTTTGCGAGTTATGACCAAATCAAATTTAAAATTTAGGGCGGTGCCACGCCCCCTGGTGAGCATTTACAAAGTTCAAACCTAGCTCATTTTTCATTGTATGCTAATATCTAACACTGTTCCAAGTTTTATTATAATCGCTGTACCCGTTTTCGAGAAAAAGTTTTGCCCGTTCCGAACAAACATACATAAGTACATACAATTTTATCTCGTATAAGAAGAGAAGATTTTCATTTTTCTTTTTTAGAAGGAACATTCAAGAAGTCCATAGGATAAGTAAGAAAAAAACAAAATTTTAACAAAACTCGATTTTATTATTCAACTAAGTTGCCTTCGAGGGCGATACAACGAGTATAGCGATTTCGATACCATTTCATATTACGATTTCTCTTTTTCGTCAAAATAGGCCTCAGCTGACTGTCTTTTGGATTCTGGTGTGTAAAAGTGAAGCCATGTTTCATCTATTGTCACATATCGACGATAGAATTCGATTTTATTGTGGTTTAACAGCGGTTTAACACTCCTCTGAAGCATTAATTCGTTTTTGTTTTGGTCGACTGCGAGCTCACGCGGCACCCACTTTGCATAGAGCTTTCGCATACCCAAATGTTCGTGTAAAATGGTTAAAACTCTACCATCTGATATTTTTACAATGTCAGCTAGCTCGAGCACCTTCAATTTGCAATCGTTCATAACCAATTGGTGGATTTTTTTATGTTTTCTGGAATAACAGCCTAATTTGGGCGTCCACAGCGCTCTGCATAATTTGTGCTGGCACGACCATGTTTAAATTCAGCAATTCATTTGTATCGATGGAGCAGAGTTTGGATAATGTTTATCAAGCCATTGTTTGGTTTCCACTGTATTTTTTTCATCAAAAAGCAATGCTTTATCAAAACTCGAAATTCACTTTTTTCCATTTTTTTTTTTTACTAACAAAAGTTGCTTCACACAAAATGCTATAACTCATGAATCAATAGTCCGATTGCTGTCAAATTTATACACGTATCGTTTGAAGGTTAGTTCTAAATTAAAATCATATGGAAAAAATTCTAGTAACGTTATCTATGTGTCATCCTACGGACTTATTGAATGGCCTGTTATCATCAGTAAAGCTTAATAAGCTGAAAATATTGTAAGAAACATTTTTTGATTCCTTATATTAACATAACCAAAATCATCATCCAAACTTAGTTCCCCCAAATTCTTGGCACATAAAATTCTTTGCTCTCATAAGTTTTTGCTCATTAGAAAAGTCTTCATCGTCATTGTTCTCAATTTGCACTCAACTTTGCTTCAAATACTTCACCAGTTAATTTTTCCTTTTAATTTAAGTTTGAAGTGGAATTTTGGGTTCCCGGAAATAACGCCATAGGAAAAAATGCCGGAAAATTTTTTGCGAAATTACGCCACAAAAATCTTACTACAAAATTCTTGCTTTACTTTCACTTTGTTTTGGAAATAAGTTGAAAAATTTATTCCTTAGTTAATTTTTGACTTTTTTTCCAAAAATTAATGCCCGAAAATTTCTGGCGTTATTTCCATAAAATTTTTTCGCGATATTTCCTGGATTACTGTGGTAGTTCTACAGCTAATACATGCGGATCTTTTAAAACGTGTGCTTTTATTAGGCTAAAACCAAGTGGTCGTAAGATCGTTACATTGTTTGAACTCTAAATAACTTGCAGATCATATGGTCTCGTATCGACGACAGATCTTTCGAATGTCTGTCTTATCAATTTTTGATGGTAGTACCTAGGACTACCATGGTTGCAATGGGTAACGGGGAATCAGGGTTCGATTCCGGAGAGGGAACCTGTGAAGCGGCTACCACATCTAAAGAAGGCAGCAGGAGAGTAAATTACCCTTTCCCAGCTTGGGGAGGTAGTGACGAAAAATAGGAATACAAAACTCATATCCGAGGCCTAGTAATTGGAATGAGTACACTTTAAATCCTTTAACAAATACCTATTGGAGAGCAAGTCTAGTGCCAGCAGCCGCGGTAATTCTAGCTCCATTAACGTATATTAAAGATGTTGCGGTTAAAATGTTCGTAGTTGAATTTGTGCTTCATATGGGTAGTACATCTATATTTGTACTTATTATGAACATTACTTTATGTACGTAAGAGTAATCTGGTGGAGTTCTAATATGTAATTAATACTTTGTATTTTTTTTTTTTGCAAACATCTTTATAGCTTTTTAAGATTTTTTGATTTTTTAAAAAAATTTTGAATTTTCCTACACTTGTATTTAATTTTTTTTTTTTCCGAGTATTTGCTTGCACTTTTCAAAATATTTTACCATAAGCGAATTTTTCCAAATCTTTCTTTTTTTTCAACTTTTTTCAAATTTTGCGACTTTTGATATATTTTTGATGCTTAAGTTCTCTATAAACTTAAGCCGTTCGACTTCGATTTATCTCGAACACTTAGTAATATTTTTAAATTTTATTTGAATAGAGCACTTCTTCCGAATTTTTCTATTTTTTCATAGTTTTTAGATTATTTTTTTCGAATTTTGCAAATTTTGACATTTGTTAAAGATACTCATATAATCTAATATCCTTTGATTAAAAACAATAAACAAATACACAAATCAATGAAAATTGTTGCCTGAAAAGAAAATAATCAAAAAAATACGGCAAATACCTTCGCAACGCTTCACTTCTTTCAATAATTTTCTGCATTCACATCAGAAACAGCGCTGGTAATTCAACAAAGGAACCCCGTATTTTCTTAACCTTATTGCTTGGTTATTGTGTAGATTGTTTTCCATTTCTTCATCTTCTTCTTCATCCGCCTCTTCTTGTTTTATTAATTTCTTTCTCTACGTCCTTGCATTTCATAGGATGCTAATCGAAACGTGATTGAGTGCCTGTGAGTTTTGCTGTTGATGAAGTTTATTAAAAGTAGAAACCCCCATCACTCCCGCTGAAGTTGTAGCATTAGCAGCTGCTGTAGATGTAGTACTTTAACTTATTTCTTTATTATTGCAAAAAAATGGATGAAGATAATCTAGGATATTTAAATAATTAAATTTTAATGCGGGCAAATTTGTAGGGGAGATTGTAAGAAATTTTTGAAAGCGCAATAAATTGATGGCTTGAAAAATTAAGAAAAAGAAAGTTATACTTTAGTGCAACTTGTGCTAAATCGAAGCAACTGCACAAACCAAAACGCATGTGATGAAAAGAAACAGCGAGCATACCAGCGAATGTTATGTCAACTAGTTGAAACCAAAATCATCAAGTAGTTGTAGCGTGTGGTTGAAAGCAACGATTAATATGTACGTTGAAGAGGAAAGAGGAAGGGTCTGCAAATATTAAAGCAGTTCAGTATTGTTTTGATTGCAGTGCATTGAGGTGATACTGTAGAGTACTACGTAAAAAGTAAAGGAAATAACATTCTAAATTATAGTGATTCGATTATTTCGAAAGAATAAAAACATTTCAAAGGGTCATGAAGCACAGTTGTGATTATGATTGCGTCAAAATACTGTGATTGAACTTCTTTAAAGTAAAAGTATTTATTTGAAGACTCAGTTTTGTAACAATGAGTATTTTGGCATAAATACATTGTACACTTTTTGCAATTATTTAAGAAAAGAAAACCATAAATTTAGTTTAGGGTTAAATCCCCACCACATCACTAAAAGTGATGGATACTGCAACAATGCGCAACAGCTGTTTTTGACACGCAGCTGTCGTTCAATTTGTTTGCTGTCAAAGAAACAGCAAATAAATTTAGGCATAACGCAGTGAATGGACAGTCTTTGCGTGGCCGGCGACCAGCACACAACAGCAGCGATAGCAACGAGGAAGGTGCAATAAGCAGCAACCAGGAAGAAAACAAGGTGCTTGTGTTTTTTCAAGCAGTGTAGTTGTAGTAGTAGTAGGAAATAGTACATACATACATAGATCGTTTAAAAATTGTGTATGGCGGTAAAGAGGACCAACACATTAGGTGAGTAACCCGATGATGGATGAGTTGCTCACGGCCTAATAATGCAGCAGTTTGACGTAGGTATGCTCTCTCTCTCAAAGACGAAGCAGACGTATGTAGAAAAGCAAGAATGCGCTCGGTTCATTTTCGAGAGAACACATAGTACAGTGTTGCCAATAAAAATCTTTCAAAATCCTCAAAAATCGAGAAGAAATCCTCAATTTTAAGTGAAATTCTTCAAATCTGAAAAAAGACGGCGAAATATGATACGTCCAATTTTAAAGATTTCCAAAAAACGGAATTTAAACTTTAATTTGATGGGAAAAGTCATAAAAAATTTCATGAATGTTATTATTATAATCATACAACTGTCTTTAAATTAGGACATTTTGGTGATTCCACAATGTGTTTTTCTTTAAAAACCTTATTTCAACTGCACTGTGGAAGAAATATTGTGCTTTAACAATGCGTGCTCCATCCATTCAAGTATTGCAGGTTAATATCAATAAATTTAAACCGCTTCTTAAGCAAACTTCAAGCTTAGAATGTATTTCCAATGCATTTAAAAATCAATCTTAGTCTGTAGACAAATTGTGTGTAATAGAGTAGTTTTTGACGTTGAAGTTTGATTTCATAGTTTTATATTGTTCTTATAAACATAAGTTTTTATAGAAAGCCACCGCGTCAAAACAGATAAAAGAATTTATTGGATTGCTATTTAAAAACATTGCCGAAAATCCTTAAATCATTTCTAACCCACACTTATTATAGTAAAAAAGAAAGCTTACAAAAAATTACATAAATAATTGACTGGAAAATTGTTTTGATTTTAAACATTATTTGAAAAAAATAATAAACAAAAAACATATGTTATGTTGAGTGATTATATTGTAAGTTTTTCTATTTTTGTATTTTTAGTTGTTCCTTATGATGTTTTTCAAAGAAAAACGAAATATCGACAATAAAATTTAGATAATTTGACATTAAATACTGACCTGTAGCTCGTTTTTTAATCAATAATTTATCAATAAAAAAGGTCAAAAACTTAAAAATATTAAAAAAGAAAGCCACTAATAAATGGTTAATTTCAAGAACTATACGTGTGTAAGGACAATTCCTCAAAAATTTCTCAAGCGGATTCTGAATTCCTCCGATTTTGAGGAATTCCCCATGTTTTGGCAACACTGACGGAGTAGATCTTTTCGCTATAGGCGGAACTACTACTACACGACACTGTTGGCAGAGAAAACGACTCGTAGGATCAAAGCGTGATGGGGAGAATAGAGACGTGTCTTTTTTGGTATTTTTAAGTATTTTAAGTAAGAGAATCAAAAACAAGTAAAATGGAATAAAGAATTAAAGCGCTAACTCATTTCTATGATTTTAAGCCTTTTCCTTATAAATTTTTGTAGCCGAAGCCCTGGCCATCGGTGTTTAAAATCACTGGCAGAAACGTTTGTTGCAATATTGGGGTTTTTATATTGTTTAATTTATTTGATTTTAAGAATAAATAGACGCAAATTAACTTCAATTTGGAAGGTGTATGGGGGACGTCAATTTTACTTGTAATTAAATGAATATGATGCATTTGCAAAAAAAAAAATCATCATCACATCATATGCACATTTTATGACCATAGTTGTGTGCATTAAATTAAAAAAACACATATTTACATAAATATTTGATAACAAAAGAATTAATAGTTTTTTAAATATTTTCATTTTTAATAAAAAGTAATCCATTAGCGACACTTTTTTTGCCAGCGACATTTCGACATTTACATTACCTTCAACATTTGTAGCAATTTTTAATGATTTTTTTTATAAATTTTTATAACACTCGTCCATTTAGTTATTTAAATTTGCATATGAGTAGTGTTTTTTTATATTACTCACTACTCACGACTCACTTAATATTTAAAATGTCAGAATTGTGGCATTTTTTTGTTATTTTTTATTTCAACAAAGCGTTAAAACATCATGCAATTATTAATAACCAGAGTAGGTATAAAAATAATACCGCACGTTTGCTGTAAGACTGTCACAACTCGAAAAACAAAAATTACGCAAAAAACACTTTTAGAATTTCAAATTTACAATTATTTCACAGAAATAAAACAAAAATGTTATTGCTTTTATAATTACGAAAGCAATTATGTAATCTCGAAAAAAATAGTTTATGAGTTATGACAGTCTTGCAGCAAACAAGCGTTATGTTAATGCTAATAAACCATGCATGTTTTTTTAACTCCTTTTTATGCTAAAGTGTTAAACAAACAATTCCAGGCGCACATTGTTTTATCTTAATTTTCTTAAATTTGGATTAAATTGGCTCACAAATATAAAGGGTGTTTTTTTTAGAGGTATAGAACTTTGAATTGAAATAAAACACAAGAAAATCGTTTTAATGTCCATCAATTTGACTTTATTGGAAGGATAATTTTATGCCATTAATGCTAAAATATGATTTCGGGCATGTGGCCGCCGCGGCTGGCTCGAATAAAGCCAATTCTACAGGTCCAATTTTCAACTACTTTTTCAAGCATATGGGGCCGTATGTCGGCAATAACGCCAAGAATGTTGGCTTCCAAGTCCCCTAACAATTCTGGTTTGTTAGCGTAGACGAGCGGCTTCACATATCTCTAAAGAAAATAATCCAATGGTGTCAAATCACACGATCTTGGTGGCCAATTGACAGGTCCATTCCGCGAAATTATGCGCTCATCGAATGTTTCCTTCAATAAATCGATTGTGACGAGCGCTGTGTGGCAGGTAGCGCCGTCTTGTTGGAACCACAACTCATCCACATTCATGCCATCCAATTTGGGAACAAAATAGTCGGTTATCATGGCTCTATACCGGTCTCCATTAACGGTAACTGACTCTCCAGCATTATTTCGGAAGAAGTATGGCCCAATGACTCCACCAGCCCATAGAGCACACCAAACAGTCAGTTTTTGTGGATGTAATGGCGTCTCAAGGGTCTCATGTGGATTCTCTTCACTCCAAATGCGGCAATTTTGCTTGTTGACGTAGCCATTCAACCAAAAATGAGCCTCATCACTGAACAAAATTTTGCGATGAAAATCAGCATCGAGATCAATCTCATTTTCGGCCCATACACCAAAATCACGACGCATTGCATGGTCTCGCGGCTTTAATTCTTGCACAAGCTGGATCTTGTAAGGTCGCAAGCCAAGATCTTTGCGCAAAATCTTCCATAAAGTTGATGGACAAAGCTCCAATTGCTGTGCATGGTGGCGAATCGATTCATTCGGGTCCTCTTCAACATTTTGCTCTACAGCGGCAATTGTTTCTTCGGTGCGCACTGTTCGACGTCTCTGCGGATGCGTATTATCACATAGAGTAAACGTAGTGCGAAAACGATCCATGGTTAACCGAATTAATTGCTCTGATGGACGATTATGTCGACCATAAAATGGACGGAGCTTGCGGTAAACTTCGCGAACTGAACCATTATTTTTAAAATAAATGTGCACGATTTGCAAGCGTTGTTCTTTTGTCAACCTGTTCATGATGAAATGGCAAACCAAACTGAACATAAATGACATTAGAGTTGCCAGATTTGACCACAAAATGCTAGTTTTATCTCTATTCGAAAAACAAACCTCTAAAAAAAACACCCTTTACTAAAAATAATTGATCTTAAAATTAAATAATCCTATAAATATACAATTTTTTTCCCAGCTTATGACTTCATTTTCAAACTACAATATATGAAATATTTTGAAATTTTTAAAAACTCTGAAATGGATTTGGGGCTCTTTTTAGCGAATCTTCTTCGAAGAAATGACTCTCGATTACCTTGTAGTGTCGGTTTGCCAGAGCTGAGCATTCATAAAGAATATAAAAACTGAACTCTTTGACGTCAGCATCTTTAAAGCTTTTGCAAAAATCTCCTTCGAGAAAGCTTTGAACATTCTATTAAAGCGAGCTAACTGGTCCTAAATTTATAACAATCAAAACTTTTTGGTCAGTGATCATTAAATCTAAAAATAATATTAGAACATTCTTTTAATGACTTTGAACTAAATTTTTTCTTTTGGCATAAAGGCAATTATCTGTCCTTGCAACAATCGGACGACTATAATCTACTACAACAAACCTAAGCTTTTACTTTTCCAATTTGAATCATTACTTTCCAAAGAACTCTCCATTTTAGTGGAGACATCTAAACTACTTATTTAGAAGTATCACATTTCATGTACATTAGATCGGGTCGAAATTAAAATTCATCCCGAAACCGACTCAAAAGTTAGAGGGACTCTTAAAAACGATATAATTTTTTTTTTTTTTTTTCATTATGAGAAAAACCAATGGAGCGCTTTTGATTGCTTTTTTTATTGTTTTTTGATCTTTGCCTTTTTTGATTAGAAAATGGATACCCAGGAGTGCCTTAGAAATAATGGTAATGTTCTTATGCAAACTATTTTTTGTTTTTAGGGTATAGATAACATTCGGGTCCAAAAATCGATTTTTTTACGTTTTCCAATGACGAGATCGGAAAAACGATTTTTTACTTTAAAGCAAGAGAACTTACGAAAAGAGTGTATACGCCAAAAAATGCTTGGAATTGTCCAAAAAATATGTACGTGTGAATTTTTTGAGCTTTTCAAAACTTGGTGAAAAAAAAACAATAAAAAAATTCCAAAAATTCTGAAAAAATTCCAAAAATTCTGAAAAAATTTACACGTATTCTTTGGACAATTCCAAGCATTTTTTGCCAATAACACTTTTTTCGTAAGTTCCCTTGCTTTTGAGTAAATAATCATTTTTCCGACCTAATTTATTTAGATTTAAAAAAAATATAGAAATTACATCTTCCAACACACATTACTTATATACCAACTTTATTGTATAAGACACCAAATACTTACCATTATACTCTTTTTAGTACTTCCATGTACAATTTTCTAGTAAACACTTTTAACCAATATCTTAAATGAATCTTTTATCTTGTTAACACAAGCAAATGACAGCAACACTGTTGTTGTTGTTGTTGTTGATTGTTCTAGGCAAAGGCATAGCAGCACGGAAGTGGTTTGTCAGTGTGCGGGATTTCCGAGTATTGCAAGCGTATTTGTAGCGTCAAATCAAGCACCAGCTGCTATCGATAAGAGAAACAATTTTACCAAATAGAATTGCCACTATATGAGAATGTACTTTGGTACGTGATTGGCTATGGGTGTGTGTGTGTGCGTGTAGAAACACGAGGATGTATGTACGTTCTGAAAGAACTTGTTAACTTAATTTAGCGAAAATTGAGTCAATCATTCTATTTAGCTTAACGTCGGAAGTGCTTAAAAAGAAAGAACAAAAAAAAAATAGAAAAATTCCTTATGAGAATGTCTACGTATTTGAGTTTTTTTTGTCTATCATTTTCGTTAGTAGGGTATCTCTTTTTTTTAAAGAGAACAGAAGTCTTGATTACCAAACTTAAATTTTTTTCTCTCAGTCTTTATGTAGATTTGAAATCCTCTATTCTGCAATAAATTTATTTCAATGTGTAGAAAACGCTTGATTGAAGTAAAATTTCGACCATCCTTCCATGACATTGTTTCAAAATTAACATTTTTAGTAATGTACTTACATCCCGGAATCAAAAAGAAGTTTTGGTAAAGTTTAATCGTATGAAAACTACCGAAAATGTCCCCTCCGTCATGGTCCTTTTTCCAATCAAGCCTTTTCCATGCTCGATTTTGCCAAATAAATTATTCCACTGATATTCTGCGAATGGACATATTTAAGTTGCATAAGAACAGATGCTTTTTTTGTGTAGCAAGCCCAATTCTGACCATCCGATGCACACTGGTGGCATTATCACTATTGTCCCACGCATTATTCATATTCCGTAGGTTATTCTAAATTATCGCGGTAATTCCTCCGCGTTAGACTCGGAGGGCTTCCGCGCCGGGTTTTTTTCAAATCCATCAACACAGAAACGAAGCCCAACAAAGGAATTCTCTCCAAATGTTCCCATGTTCTTGCTGCGGTCGATACAAAATGACAAAAGTACCGGAAAAAAGTCGATGTCCCCTCCGTCATAGTTAAAATATTGGTAAGTAGTGAAATTTTTTTGGTGTATCATCATTGTGGAATGAAGAGTCAATCAAACTTAGTCGATTGTGCCCATTAGCAAGAGTGTGCGATTTGCTTTGTGTGCGTAATGCTCAATTATTTATGAAATGTCCCCTCCGTCATGTGTCCCCTCCATCAGGAATTTACGTTATTTTTATTTCTAGTGCTGGAAATTATGAAGTAGTATGAAACTATGCAGATATACTTCATCAATAATATCATGTTTTTAACAAAACCCAACATGGCCGTTCCAATATGGCGGTCAAAAACTCAATATGATGGACTTTGTTTAAAAATAAACTAGTGTAAACAAATTTTCGTGCTTAGGGGTTTTTTGGACGCTAATTACGAATCTGGGATCGGATTAACAAAATTATATATGGCGGATCCAAGATGGCGTACAAAATTTTCGAAAATCAACCGATTTTTGGTGTATGGGGGTTTCTAAGGTCGCTGATTCTGAATCCGAGGTCGGATTTACAAAATTTAAAAGATGGAGAATACAAAATGGCGGACAAATTTTTCAAAAATCAACCATCAATCATATTGGATTCGCCATCTTGAATTTTCTAAATCCGACCACGGATTCATGATTAGCGACTCCAAAAACCCACATATACCAAATTTCAAGAAAATCGGTTGATTTTTGAAAATTTTGTCCGCCATTTTGAATTTTGTAAATACGACCCCGGATTCGTGATAAGCGGCCCAAAAATCTCCCATGCACGAAATTTGGCTCACATAAGTTTATTTTTAAATAAAGTCCACCATATTGAATTTTTGACCGCCATATTGGTGTATTGAGTATGGGAGGCGTCGTGTAGACTTCAGGGGTTTTACAGACTAATTACGATCTAGACGATGGAATCCACTGGTTATTGGGCCATTTCAACAACTTTTCAAATTCAAATTTTCTTATCCCAAAATTACATGACATTCACCCATATGTAAAATCGGGTCAAATAACACACTTCGATAATTTTAGAAATGCCAGGTCCTCATATAGGAAAGCTTGAAGCCACGAGCAAAGAGCTATGCTGGCTTAATATAATAAAAATAAATTTAAAACAATTATAATGCCCATTGAAACAATCATAATATACTGCACTTTGCATAAAATATTCCAAGGCTACTTCAAAATGAATATATTTATGATAATTCTTCAAACTTCCTTTCAGAAATTTGCTTATCATTTATTAATTTCAATTAGCATAAACGTGCCATATTTCAATCAACACTTGCAAAAGAAATCATTTCCTCACAATCGCTGTGGGAAGATTGTATTTCAACAAATGTCGTAATTAAACTTTAATTTATTGTCAGAACTATTCGATAAGATTGTTGAAAAATGTTGCTTTTGTAGCAATTTACACGATTGCGGAAATACTTCTTGAAACCTTTAGAGTTAGAACAGAAAAAAAGTTCATAAAATTGTTGTTTTTGTTTCAGCACTTCAGCATTGCTGGCTGAACATGAACTTACTCATAAGCACGCAAAGTGTACATACAAGCTGTACTTGCAAGGATAATACTTGCTCTTGAAAAAGGATTGTAGTGGAAAACACGCAAGATTTGTATTTTAGAGTATAGCAAAGAAATTGTGTTTAAAACTTAAAATAATAAAAATTGCTTATTTTTTTTTAAGAAGGAACTTAAAATTCTCTACATTTATTACAACATTTTCCACTTCATGTACTTTCAGGCGCAATCATTTTTGGCTCCGATCAAGAAGTACGTGAAGTTATGCGTGCAGTACGACGAAATAATGCAACTGGTGCCTTCTCATGGATTGGTTCAGATGGTTGGAGCGCAAGAAATCTTGTTTCTGATGGCAACGAACCGGAGGTACGTCAGCGAAATAATTGTTTTGTGTGAAAAAATGCTTATATGGTTACCATTAAAATTAATGACCGTATTTAAGGCGGTCGAGATAGAGATAGAGACATTTTTGTACGCACAAAAATGAATAAAAGACTGAGACCAAATGCCAACATTTTGATAAATGAAGCATCACACAAGTGGGAATAGAACCCCAGTAGCAGGCAGCACGTACTACATGAATGCAAGCACGCATGAAAAACAAACAACATGTTGAGGTTCTTTGCCTCTAACCATTTTTGGTTGTTTATTGTGTAGGTACACTCAAAAAAAACTTGTTTCAGTATTTCTAAGGTCTGAAAACAAACATTCTTGAGAAACAGTGCTTACACACAGTGATTATAAACAATGCATACAAACACATTTCATAAAAAAAATTTACAAACACTGTTTATAAACTATGCTTTCCAACAATACTGAAAAATATTTTCTGTAAAAATGTTTATAAGCAATGTTTATAAATAATGTTTTTGAACAATGCTTATAAACAATGTTTTTGAAAAATGTTTGTATACAATGTTTATAAACAATGTTTATAAACTTTGTTTATAAACAACGTTTATAAACATTTTCATGTCAAAATTTAATGTATGGAAAGAATTTTTTTTAAAATGGAATAATGTTTGTGAAGAAATTTTTAAATGCATAAAAGTAATTTTTCAATCAGAATCAAAAACCTTCATAATTTTGTTTTTCTCCCAGTATAACACATATCCTACATATGTAGGGGAACTATGGCTTGTGGGTGGTTGTTTTATAATTTGAAAAAAGGGGGGACATATGCGTAAAATTGCCATCTATGGCAACAACGACGACGACACAATGAAAACGCAATTGATGAGCGCTGAGTAATGAAATAAGCATGAGGCATCATGTGTGATGATTGATGGGCGTATAATTGAAATTAATCGCCCTTGTAAAAAGCATAGCAATAAACGAAGACTGAGATAAAATATGAAGAAAGATATTGTGTATTTACGATTATTTAGGACCAAATGTCCTAAGATAATTTTTTTTTTTTCTCATAAAAAAAAATTTTTTAAAGAAAAGTTGACAAATTTTTAAATTTACGTAAACTTTCTTTCAGGTTGAAGGCACATTATCAGTGCAACCACAGGCAAATCGTGTAAAAGGCTTTGAGGAATATTTTCTTAATTTAACAGTTGAAAATAATCAACGAAATCCCTGGTTTGTCGGTGAGCATCAAAATTTAATTAAGAAATTTTCTCTATAAACTGACTGATGGAATTATTTTATTTATCTTGTATTTATTATTTCTAGAATTCTGGGAAGATCACTTTCAATGCCGCTATCCAAACAGCTTTAGCACACCTTATAACAATTACAATCGAACATGCACCACCAAGGAAAAAGTCTCACGTGATATTGATTTTGAAGATCAGCTGCAATTCGTTAGTGATGCGGTCATGGCATTTGCATATGCGTTACGGTAATTAAAATGCGTTATCTTAATACTTTTTTGACAATACTGGGCTATTGTGCATAAATGCAAGAATTTTGGACTTTGCAATATTTTTTCCGCTTAATCAATTTCTTTTAAAATTATCAACATTTTTCGACTTTTTCAACATTTTAAGACTTATGCACTTTTTTTCGCCTTTATCAATAGATTTTGACTTGTGCAACATTTTTTTGGCTTTGTCAAAATTTTTCGACTTATGCAACATTTTTCCAAGTTTATCAACATTTTTTGACTTATGCAACCTTTTTCGACTTTATCAATACACTTTGATTAATGCATAATTTTTTACCTTATCAACATTTTTCGACTATATCAACATTTTTTGACTCATACAAGTTTTTTCGATTTCATCAACATATTTTGATTATTGTAACATTTTTTCGACTTAATCAATTTCTTTCAACATTTTTTGATCTTATAAACATTTTTTGACTTATGCAACATTTTTCGACTTTGGAACATTTTTCCGACTTTATCAACATTTTTCGCCATATGCAATATTTTTTTGACATATGCACACTTTTTCAAATTTATCAATAGACTTGACTTATGCAACATTTTTTCGACTTTAGCAACATTTTTCAACTTATGAAAAATTTTTCGAGTTTATCAACATTTTTTACCTTATGCAACTTTTTTCGACTTTATCAACATATTTTAGTTTATGCAACATTTTTTTCCCCTTTCTAACATTTTTCGACTTTATCAACATTTTTTGATTCATACAAGTTTTTTTCGATTTCATTAACATATTTTGATTAATGCAACATTTTTTCCCCTCATCAACATTTTTCGACTTCAGTTTTTTCGATTTCATCAACATATTTTGATTAATGTAACATTTTTTCGACTTAATCAATTTCTTTCAACATTTTTTGACTTACGTAACATTTTTCGACTTTGCAATATTTTTTCGAATTTGTTAACATTTTTCGACTTATGCAACATTTTTTCAAGTTTATCAACATTTTTTGATCCATGCAAAATTTTTTCCCCTTATCAGCATTTTTCAACTTTATCAACATATTTGACTTATTTACGTTTTTTCAATAGATTTTGACTTTTGCAACATTTTTTCGACTTCACATTCGATTTTATCGACATATTTTGATTAATCCAACAATTATTTGACTATATCAACATTTTTCGACTTCATCAACACTTATGTCACGTTATGTACGTTTTTTTAATAGATTTTGACTTTTGCAACATTTTTACGACTTCACTAACAACTTTTTACGATTTTTTCAATAGATTATTAACATTTTTCGACTTTGTCCACATTTTTTGACTTATGCAACTTTTTTTCGACTTTATCAACATTTTTCGACATATCAACATTTTTTCAGCTTATGAAAATTTTTTGGAATTATGCAACTTTTCATCGACATTTTGAACATTTTTTGGTTTTTGTCAATATTTATTGACTTTTGCAACTTTTTTTCGATTTAATCAACATTTTTCGACAATATCCACATTTTTTCAGCTTATCAAAATTTTTTTGAATATGCAACTTTTTACAACTTTATCAATAGATTTTGACTAATGCGATATTTTTCGACTTCATCAAAACTTTTACGACTTTATCAACATTAAACATTTTATTACTTATGCAATATTTTTTGACTATTTCAACATTATTTCATTTTATACAAAGTTTTTTCTACTTCATCATTATTTTTCAATTTTATCAACTTTTTCGAATCGCAACAATTTAAACATGAAACATTTTCTTGTAGACATTACTACATAGATACTTAAACTAAATACATTATACAATATTATCTGGTGTCAACTCACGTACTCTATTTTTCTTTCAACAGCGATATGCATCGTGATCTTTGTGGTGGACGCCCGTCACTTTGTGATGCCATGAAACCAACCAAAGGAGCTGACCTACTCAAGTATTTGCGCAAAGTGCAATTTCAGGGTAAGTAAAACAACTTAGCGTATAAATTTTTATAAAAAAATTATTAATATAAAATAAAGAAAGAATGTCTCGAAAAGGTATATGAAAAACAAGTCAACATTACTGCGTGTATTAACAAACATTGGCCCCCGTATAACGGCGAAAAAGGAAAAGAAATCCTTTATTGAATTCTTTGTGGAGCATTCATCAGTTGTGCTCTGGAGTGGAAAATTGACTTTGTTGTCATTGGAGTTGAATTGAAATTGAAATTCAATAAATTATAAAAAAAACACCACGCCAAAAAGAAGGAGATAATAAATAGCAAAGTATAAAGTTAAAAAAATAAAAATACATGGCGTAAAAGCTGAGGAAAATTGTAAATTTATGATCACAAGTACATGCTTACATAGATATATGTAACAAAGAAAATGTCTGAGAATGGCTGTGGCTATGAGTTTTGCTATGGCTGTGAATGCCAGCAATGTCAAGTGATGTATGGCAGAGTGTTGATAAAGAAAATAATGGAAAAATCATCACGTCCTCAAGTGTGTGTGTTGCGGTTTTGTCTTGCGTTTTGCGCTGTTTTACAGTTGGGTTGTTTTTTATTTGGCTTTTGAGAAAATTCATGTAGAAAAAAGTTACAAATTTTTGTGTTTAAAGTTTTAAAAAAATCAATAAACAAATCAGCATTTTAGACTCATGTAACATTTTTAAATTTTTTCATTTATTTTTGGACTGTATCCATAATTTGACTCACACAACAGTATTCAACTTTATCAACATTTTTTTCTTTTTAGAAACATTTTTGAGTTTTTCAACATTTTCAATATTTCTTTGACTTCATCAAGATTTTTCGACCTTATCAACATTCTTTCGATTTCATCAACGTTTTTCAAGAAAATTTTTTTGATATTCTCAACATTTTTTAATTTATCAAAATACCTGTCGGCCTTTTTCAATATTTTGACTTGTTTGACTTTATCAACATTTTTTGAGATTAGCAACATTTTGACTTTTCGCACATTACTCAATTTTTCTCAGTATTCTTCGACTTCATCGACATTTTTCGACATTAACAAGATTTTTTGAAGCTCATCAGCATTTCTTGGCTTAATCGAAAATTTTTGACTTAAGCAACATTTTGGAAAATTTCAACATTTTTCAACTTTTCAAAATATTTGTGCGCCTTTTTCAATATTTTGATTTACGCAAAATTATGTGACTTTAACAACATTTTATGAGTTCTGCAACATTTTAGACTTTTCTAAATTTTTAAATTTTCCCAAATAATACTTCGAACACTTTATCAACATATTTAAAGCAATATTTTTGACTTTTCGCACAATTCTCAATTTTTCTCAATATTCTTCGACTTCATCGACGTTATCAACATTTTTTAAAGCTCATCTACATTTCTTGGCTTAATCAAAAATTTTTGACTTCAGCAAAATTTTTGAAAATTTCAACATTTTTCAACTTACCTATCAAAATTTTGTGCGCCTTTTTCAACATTTTGATTTACGCAACATTACTTGACTTTATCAACATTTTATGAGCTTAACAACATTTTTGACAGTTTCAGCGTTCTTAATTTTTTCTAAACATTTCATTGACTTTCCTCAACATTTTTCGACATTATCAAAATTTTTTCGACTTCTACAACATTTCTTGACTTTATCAACATTTTTTGACTTCAACAACATATTTGAAAATTTAAACATTTTCAAATTATCAAATCGCCTTTTTCAATATTTTGACTTTAGCAACATTATTTGAGTTTAAAAAAATATTTTGAGTTCAGCAACATTTTAGACATTCCAAGACTTTTAAATTTTCCAAATAATTCTTCGAATTCTTTATCAACATGTTTTAACCAACATTTTTGGCTTTATCAACATTTTTGGAGTTGAGCAACATTTTTGACTTTTGCAACATTTTTAAATTTTTCTAAATATTTCTTCGACTTCACCAACATTTTTTGACCTTACCTATCAACATTTTTTTTAATTCATCACCATATTATGACTTTATCCACATATCATGACTTTATCAACATTTTTTGACAGCAACATTTCACTATTTTCTGATTTATCAATTTATTTCTATGTCTTTTTCAACATTTTTCGACTATAAATATTTTGACTTAGCAACATTTTTTGAATTGAGAACATTTTTCAAGTATTGCTTAGTATTTTTGACTTTTTCAATATTTTTAGATTCTAACAGCCCTTTGCATATAAACATATCTTCATTTAATCTCCTTTTCAGGTCTCAGCGGTGATAACTTTCGTTTCGATGGTAATGGTGATGGTCCAGCACGTTATAATATCATACATTTTAAGCAATCAGATGAAGGACAATATCATTGGATAAAAGTTGGAGAATATTATGAGGGTGAATTACGTTTAAATATGTCAGGTAAATATGTATATAATGAATATTATTGAAATAATTTGCAGTTCAATGGCTTTTGACTTTTCATAATATACCACAGGTCATGCAAATATGTAGTAATATTTTTTCCACATGACTAAGTCTTTAGTACATATTTATGTGCAACTTGACTTATCAACCATAAAAGTGATATGGGGTACATAGGTTTTCTCTATTTTGCAAATTTTAACTTCATGTTCATCACAAGCAAAATAACTTACAGCTTGTATTTTGCAAGATATCAGTAGTCGTAGTAATGCATCTTGCCACACACTTATCTACTTAGTATCCTCGACAATTTGCTTTTTGATTTTACACTTAAATGAAGCTGAACCATTGTATTTTGCAAATACAAGTGCTCGTAGTCACCTCTTGCATTATTATTTAAGCTAAGGTACCTGCACTCACGCAATGGCACCATATGAAAAGTTTAAATCAGTTTGTGTCAGAGTGTTTTCTAAGAAAATATTGTGATTAACATAAAACTTTTACTACGTTTCCACTGAAGATTTATTTTGTGATTTGAAGCTGTTTCGAGAGATAGCTCTCGTCGTTAGTCACGTGATTTGCAATTCAAAAATAAATACATTTCTAATAAGATTTACTTTAAATCTGCGTATTAAACTCTGCAGCGCTACCAATTTTGTCTTTTTGCGATCAAGTGGCACTCCTTAACTTTGACAATTGATATTTACTATCAAAAATAAAACGATTCCAATTTTATGACGAAATTTATAGATTCTATCACAGCTTAATCTCCTCAGAAAGCATAGTATTACAGTACACGAGCAAATTTTGAGCAAAAATTATCTGAATTGCATTGCAGTAACAGGTACACTCTTACAGCTGCTACATACTCAAACTTCATGCATAAATTTGTCCATACTAAACTTTCCCAAAGTGAACTTAAACAAAAACTGCACTTACCAACCTATGCATCCATTGAAACGGAATTTATGTGTGATTTTTTTTTTTTGTCCTTTTACACGGGAAGAAAAAAATCGTGCAAATGACAGATTTAGGTATTTTTGTGGGTCAGAATTAAAAACATTAGGCAGCAGCATATCGATTTTTATAACAAATGATTTAACATCTACAAGAAATCATGTAAAGAACTTTGAGAAAAAACGGTAAAATTTGGGACTCATAATTTGTAGGATAATTTTTACTATGCTAATATTGAAATATTTCCTCTGAAATTTATACAAAATTTTCCCGTTTAATAAGTTTTACTATTGTGTTTGGTAATTTTTACTATGCTAATATTGTAATATTTCCTTTTAATCTAAGTACTTTCAAGTTTTTATAAATTTTTTTGCCAGTTATTAACAAATATGTGAAATTAACCAAAATAAACGAAAGTTCAGTAATCTTTGACGATAATTTTTACAATCGTGTTTTATAATTTTTACTATGCTTATATTGAAATATTTCTTTTTAATGAACTTTGAAATTTTTATGAAATTTTTAGGCAGTTTTTAATATGAATGAACGAAAATTAACAAAATTTCATTAATCTTTGACGATAATTCTTACTATCGAGTTTGATAAATTTTACTATGCTAATATGTAATATTTCCTTTGAATGAACTTCGAGATTTTTATTAAATTTTTAGGCAGTTTTTACTAAATATGTCAAATAAATAAAATTAGCAAAATTTCATTAATCTTTGGCGTTAATTTTTACTATCGTGTTTGATAAATTTTACTATGCTAATATGTATTATTTCCTTTAATATACCTTTGCAATTTTTATTAAATTTTTAGGCAGTATTTACTTAATATCACAGTGCAACATTTTTCAAGCCATTGACGGTGAACTAAAATCCGTTATAAGGGTCGAAAGTACTCGCCGAAACAAGTAATTCTGCCAGAGCGTTTTGCAAAGTTGGCTCATATAAGGATTTTATGGTCATTTTTGCGATTTTAAGGCAATAGATGAATTTTTTTCGGTTAAGTTTGTTCGGCATTTTTTTTCTTCTATTCAATAGCTACAACATTGCTGCAGTCATTAAAACAATATTTTCGGCTCGTTACCGAGATATAGCCATATGAAAAAATCGAAAAATCGCTCAAATTATTATAATTATAATTATCCAGCTGAAAATTGCAACTTTGAGCGATTTTTCGATTTTTTCATATGGCTATATCTAATCTTTGAACGAATTTCGCTAGAAAAATAATAAAACTTTTCTTTCCGTGTACACTATTTGCATACATACTTGCAGCATTTTTCAATTTTATTTTTGTTTTTCACTCTTTTGCTTGTTACTAACCAACTTACCATATGCTCTTGTGTCTCCTTTGCAGAAGTTCAATTTAAACTGTTGCATCCGAAACCACCTGAGTCCGTATGCAGTCTGGCATGTGAACGAGGTCAGGCCAAGAAGTATGTTGAAGGTGAAAGCTGTTGCTGGCATTGTTTCAATTGCTCAACATATCAAGTAAGTTTCGTTTCCAATAGCTGCATTGCATACTTTCAGGCAACTTAACGATGTAAAACGCTTGTGCTAGTGCATAAAATACGCTATACATTTAAATCAAATAAATACGTAAACAGGGTGGTAACTGGGTGTATAAATGGGTTAAATGAAAACTTGTATATACTATCTATACAGAAGCCTTCTGGTTACTTAAGTGAAAATAATTTATTTGCTAGCGTGGAAAATTGAATTTAGCTTACAACTGATTGACGCAAAATGGTATTAAAATACTTTCGTAGTAAGAAAAAAATAGAAAAAACTGAGCAAGGAGTGAGAGAGTTGATAAATTTTATTACACTTGAGATTCACTTGAGCGTTGTTTGTGGGTGGTTTAGAAGTACAAGTAGTAGTAGTAAGAAGTAGAAAAGTGGCATGCTAAGATGCGATAGCGCAATTTGTGTGACGCATGCAACAATTTGTTGCTTTTCTTTTTTTTTTTTGCTACTTCTTAGTAATGCGGCGTGTGCGGTGAAGGGATACTGTGTTACAGAAGTTTTTTGCGTCAGAAAGTTTTAGTTAAATTTGAAGGTCACACAAAAGATTCCAAGATTCTTTTTTCTTCTTTTTTTAATTCCATTAGCAAGTAGCCATCCTCAATTTTGTTTTCTTTTTAATCAGAAATGCCTACGAATAAATCTTGACATATTTTTAGTCAACCCTTTTTACTTTCAACAAGTTTTATTGCTCAGCTTTAATTTAATTTAAATCTTAAAGATTCGCAAACTTCTTCATATGACTTTGATGCAAAATCTTGAATGAAATTTCATGCCATAATTTGATTTGCACATAACTTTTTCTGCATGTTTGAATACTTATACTACCCGCACTTAACTTCGTGAAACATATTGTACTTTATTTGACCCCACGTCTAACACTGAACTGAAGTGTTTGATCCAAAAAATTCAAAACTTCACTATACACTGATTCCATTTTGACACTGAACTACACTGTTTTGTTTTATCAGTGTCAAAAAAAGACCTATTTCCAACAAAAACTTCAGTGTACTGTATTTTAAGCAAACAAATACTTCAGGTCAGTGTCAAACGTGTATGTAGAAAAACTACAGTAATATTATAATATGGTAAGAATTTCAAACCTGCAGTGCATATTTAACCCGGAATTATAGTAGTTCGAAGTAAAAAATTGACCAAAGATTTCCTCTTTCTGAATGAGAACGCGCCTGTTCACAAGAACCGTGTTGTTAAAGATAGGCTTCGAAATTTTGACTCACCCACCTTACAGTCCTGATCTGCTTTTCAGCGATTATTATTTTTTTCAAAAGCATATGTAAGAAAGATAGGATGATTCATTTATTAAAAAGAAGTATGTTTCTTACTTTTTGACTAATACTGAATGAATACTTAATGAATCACCCTTCTTTCCATGAGAGGCATCAAAATGTCCTAGTTTTTATTAAAAAATTATACATATCCGACTTATCGACATAAAACCTCTACAAAAACTTAATCTTTGTTATATATGATGGCCTAGTTCTCGCCGCAAGAATCAACGATAACCTAGTTTTCGGAAAATAAATGAATCATTCTATTTTACGTAAGAGACATCGAGCTAATACTCTTTCTTTAAACTTTTTATATAGCTTATCGTATAAAAGTTTATTTACTCTTGAATTAGCATCGTGATGCATCATCAGACCAATTAAAAATGTTTGTGTGAGGATTTTTTTAAACGATACAACAAATTGACTGAAATATAATTTAATATAGTAGTCCCTGTTTTCTAGAACAAAAATAGAGTTAGAAAAGAATATACACGTTTTTTCGCACAATAGAAGTCTCTTGTGCTTAACGTGAGCACCTGACATGATGGCTTTATCTCACGGTGTTCTTCACACACGGTCCAGTATACGACGGACGGCGCAACTCTCTATCAGCATAATGCTGATCCAATTTAAGAATCATGCGATCGGACACATTTCCTTCCAATGGTGGGGAAATGAGGAATATCAAAACCTCTGCCATTTTTTGGATCATGGCACCTGGTTGAGAACGCAACTCCACACCGAGCATACAAACTCTTCCTGCAATTTAGCTCCAAGCCGCAGCCACCACAAAACACCCCGAAGGTCCATTCCAATAGTTAGTTGGAATATCTAGCGAACCGGATATTTCAAAGGGCTACTGACTCCCTTAGCACCAGAATAATCTTTGGTCAGATTTCGTAGCAATACGCTACTGTTAGTATGTTTGTGATCCGCCTGGGACTAATCACCCATGTCGATTTATAATGAATTGTGGGAACAGGTTTCTTGGTGCATCCCTCCCTTAAAGAAAGCTCAAGACTTTCTTGGAAAAAGTAGTCCTACCCAAGGTTGCTATGGCCACTTTACCATGTATGACTCGACTTACTATGGATCATGGGAATACGTTACCAAGTGCGAATTTCTCAGAACAAAGCCTTGAAAAACTGCCTTGGATTGCTTTTTACCACTTTGCCATATGCGTAGCGTGACGATTGGGATTAAAGGCGAAAAACCCTCATCTCTCCAAAAGTCACTCCCTTCCGCCTTCTTCCTTTAGCTGGTAGCCGACAGCGGCACAGCGGTCACCAGTGCCATTGCCAACCACTATTACCAGGGGTTGCCACTGGAAGGCAGCAGGCTGCTTGTGACATGGGACAAAGTCTAGCCAACAGCCTCACAAGTTCTGTTTCACCATCACTCCTCCGTAAACCTCCTGCTAATTAACGTTTAATCTATCAATCTTCATACCAGAAGTAAGACTGCGCCTTCAAACCTTCGATTCAACAACCACTTCTGGCGATGGGAGATCCGAATTACTTGATCAGGTCTCCTGGGTAATGGTAGGTCGGTGCCAGCCCACCATCATCCCATGTTACACCATCTTTCGAAAACCTGGGTGGAGAGTATCTAGATCCTCCACCACCCCATGCTTCACCATCTTTCGCCTCCATTGCGACCATTCGGTCAACAACTTCGACACCCTTTATAACCAACCGTACACAACACAAGGTTAGAAAGGCTGGACCAAACCTATCCATTGCCTATCTTTTGAGTTGTAGAAGAGGTAATCTTCTCCACATCCCTACCAACAAGAGAAACTGATAACCTCCGTCAGACCGCAATAATAAAATCGGTTGTAACACCTGCATAATACATGGATGTATGATATGTCAGAAAATATAGCATGACTTACCTTCTTTTGGGTTACCGCTTAAATTAAGGCTTATGAGATATATATAAATAATATGTTTTTTTGAACAAATGTGCCTTAGTGTTATCAAAACCAACAATATTACCACTTTAAAATGTCACAAAATGATAGCCAAATTTTCAGTGCATTTTTTCTAAAGAAAAGTCATTCAAAAAGCTTAACTACAAATGACACAAAACAGTCAATAGGTACCATAGAATTGAATGTCACAGTAAAGCACACAATTTGACCTTTTTCAATTGTAAATTGTGCTTTCAACAATTTTGGTTTAAATTCAATCAAATTGCTTTAAAAAAACTCCACTCAAATAAAGCAAATACAATTTTCTTTTTGCAACAAATTGAAATTACGCATTTTCCGAAAGTGTCCTTGTGACTTTGTATTTTTTGAATAAACAACTAAGTGGTTAAATCAATATTTTTATTTTTCTGTTTTTTTTTACTTCATAATGCTAAAATAAAATCAAGTATTATTTCAATAAATATTATTTTTGTATTTATTGAAATAATATAGTATTTTTTTTTTCTTTTTGTATCACATCCATTGAATATTGAATCAGTCTGAGTGTTTTTGGTCTGGTTTACCATTTACCGCTTGTCATTGCAATTGAATATCGTATATTCTGCTTTTATTTTTATAAAATTCAACATCCTTTTTGTATCTGTTCCTTCTCTGAAATATTTATGACTTTGATTTTTCCTTTTCCACACGCAGATACGCCATCCCACCGATGAGACGCAGTGCCTCACATGCCAACTTGGTACACTGCCCGATGTGAGTAAACAGTTTTGTCAGAATATACCGGAGGTTTATTTGAGACCAGAGTCGGCGTGGGCCATTGGTGCTATGGCATTCAGCTCAACTGGCATGTTGGTTACACTTTTCGTCGTAGGTGTATTTGTGAGGTAAGTAATGATTCTATGAAATGTCTGAGTAAGTATGTTTTTTGAAGAAAATGTGGATGGGGAGAAAGAACAAGGCTGGCAATTGTATGTTGTTGCAAGTAAGCTAAGAAATATAACCGCATACGTTTTCGATTTTGTGGTCAATGCAATATTGTCTGAGGCAAATATTGATATATGCACTGATTTATTGATAAAGATAAAATTGATTTGTATTTTCTGTTGATTTTATTTTTAGTTTAAAAAAAAGTTTTTATTTATTTTACTGATGAATAAATAATGTAATAAAATGTTTTATCAGTTTTGTAATGCATTTGTGAAGTGATTTGCAAAAATTGGGCTTATCTTGCTAGAGCTGAGATTTGAAGTTTTGTCGAATTCTAACAGAGAACAGTATGAGAGATGGAAAAACTAAAGTGAGAAGTGAAATAGAAAATTTTGTAGAACGATTACTCCTTAAGTACAGGTTCAATCTGTCAATCATTAACAGATTTTATCCATTGACATTTCTTCATTATTCAACTGTTTCAACGTCACTAAAATGAGAGCAGTATCAGAAAAAATTCCTACAAATTTTACTTTATTTCTTCGAAAAGCACTTTATGGCCGCGAGAACTCACAGAATGGAGAAGGTACTTTTCGAAAAAGACAGTTGGAAAATGGTATGATCGATTCCGCTCTGGAAATTTCGATGTAAAAGACACGCCTAAATCTGATCGAACATGCACCGAAAAATTGGACAAAATTCTTAAAAAGGTGGAGAAAGACAGAGGAAGCGGGGAAAAAAAATCTAACTGACTGCTTTTAAGTATGTGAATCTCTTTTGAAACGGAATATCTCCAACCATTTTTGCACATATTGGTAACTGGTGACAAAAAATGTATGATGCGTTTTTGAAAAAGTTAAAAAAGTATGAAATGAGAGTAAGTGATTTTTATAGATTTTTGATCGTTGAATCCGAATATGACCACCAATTTGGTCCATCACGTTTGAAATCAGAGTTATCCTTGATTTAAAATGCATGAAACGCTATTTTCAGACATATGGCGTACATCCTGAAAGTAGTCTAGATCACTTTTGACAGTGGTATTGAACAGCCCTGAGCTTCCTCTTTAAAGCGTACTTTTAACTTTTTCAATTGAAAGGAGTTGAGATACATTTACTTCGATGGATAATTATTTGGAAAGTAATGACCCATTTTAAAAAATTTAAAGGTAAAGTTAAATGAAGAATATTATAACTATCCGATGTCAATACTTTTGTGCGATACTTTACTCTGAGTGCAGTATGGCTTCAAATATGCCCCAAAACAGCGATTTTTGCACTTTTAAGCAAAGATATCTTGAGAACTGGACTAAATACGACGAATCTGGTACTAATTTTGTATTTATGAGACCATGATAAGTCGAATTTTACTCCGAAGCCCTGTGATGTGCCCTGTGATTTGCCCTGTGAATTTGATTTAAAACTGTGCGCTTGCAAAAATCACATTTTCATATATAAACATGTATATATATAGCCTCATCAGATCAATTGTAGTTAATTCTGCCCAGAAGCCACACTCGAACGCTTGACTCTGGTTTTCTAATGAATGAGAACGCGTTGCTTTACTAATAAGCTATTGCCAAGGATAAATTTCTCTCTACAAGAACGCCATACGTATAGATGAAAAGGCTCACTAGCGCCGTCTGTTGTGAAAAATTGTCAAATTGTTTTAAGTTGGTAACACACTCTGGTTTTGAGACATGCTACGTTAGCTACAATTAAAACCTACATTACGCTGAAATGAATGTGTGCGTATACATTATA
This sequence comes from Calliopum simillimum, assembly GCA_951812925.1. Taxonomy (NCBI): domain Eukaryota; kingdom Metazoa; phylum Arthropoda; class Insecta; order Diptera; family Lauxaniidae; genus Calliopum; species Calliopum simillimum. The sequence goes on from OX638370.1 coordinate 8,299,207, forward strand.
TGAGGGGTATAGAAGTAAAGGCGACAATCTAAATTTTTTTTATGAATGCATCTGAGAATGCCATCTAGTTGCATTTGATGTAAGCTTGTGATCAGTGAAATTTGCAATACCAAATACGTCTCTATCTAATATATATCTAAGGTTGAAAACTGCGAATCAAAGCAATCTCCAATGGAGATTGCTGCCTTTGCTTTGACTACTAAACTTTTCAAGCAAATCTTCTTAGAGCTCCGCCAAAAAATAATATTATTTTTTCACCATTTTTATTAGTTTTAGCAACTTATGAAGTCATGTACCTAATTTCAACGAAATTGAAGGAGGTGTGGCAGTTCGATTATTACAAACCTAGAAATTTCCACTTGATTGAAACAAACACGACAATCTCCAAATTTTTTATCGAATTTGTCCATAAACCACTTTGAGGATTTGATTCAAACTTTGTTCACATCCTAATGTAACTCTATTCTACAGAATTGCAAAACATACATTATACTAAAATCGCGTTTCTTCAGAGATACACGTTTTTGTTAGTTTTCACAAAATTGAAAAAAGTGGAGATTGTCGCCTTTGCTTCTATACCCCTCATATAAAGATATTCCCCATTTTTGTACGAAAATTAGGGCTAAGTCTTGAAACAGCTGTAAATCACATAACAGAAATTTGGTGGAAACTAGATATCAAGTAAGATGAAATCCGGTAATTTCTGTTCAAGTCAGGTAAAGTCAGTTTGGATGAGATCAAGTCAAGTCAGGTCAAGTGAGGTCATATCATATTAAGTTAGGGCAACTCAAGTTAAAGCAGGGTAGTTGAAGTCAGCTCAAATGGGTCAAGTCTGTTCAAAATAAGTTGTTCAAGTCAGCTCGAATTAGATAATGGCAAATCAAGTGAACTCTTCTAAATCGAATTCGAAGTCATTTATTTCAATTCAATATGATTTCAGTAAAATTGTGTTAAATCAAATTTTAAACCAAAAATCTCCATTCATTTAATTTTGCCTTGAAGTTTATTTCAAGTTATTTGTTATTCATTTTAAGTATTTTTTTTTTTTTTCATTTATTTCCCATCGTTTGATTTACAATTTGCCAACTTTTTACTGAGGTTTTGGTGCAAATTGGCAATGTATAAATTTTCTCGTTTTAAATCAATAAAAAAAGCGCACATGCAAAATTTAATGTTAAACATCAAATATTTATTACTTTCACGAAAGATACGATAGCAGCGGCAATAAAACTAGTACCAAAAAAATTATATCGTTATGTCTAAACGAAAGTATCAAAATTTTTTTGTCTAGACTACAGAGTCAAGATTCATAAGATATTTTATAGACAGACGAAGAATCAACGTATACTCGTACATTTGACATAACACAGTCTTTTTGCTAGTGCTTCTATGTATCAGGGTCACAATTTCTCTAACAAATCTGTTGAAAATAGAATTGCCAGTTACAAATTAGGTTTTTCCTCGACTTAAAGAGCAGTATTAGGATATTTGGAGAAAAATGACAAGGACATTTAATTAAAAATAAAACATTCACTCAGAAAAAAAACATTGTTATCCCAAGAATTTTTGTATTCTTGCAAAAATTGTGAGGTAAATTTGTCGACTTAACACAAAAACTTTTTTTAATTTTTTAAGAATTATATTCTCAGTTTAAAAATAAAGTTCTTACAAAAACTGTAAAGAACCTTTTTGCCACTAGCCGGGGTGTGCCCAGGGTTCGTACACAAAATTGTATTTCCCCGCCAAGGAAAGAAACACTTTTCACAATTTCCGGGTGTTATTTCACAACTTAATTTCACTGTTTATGTTTTCCCTGAAAAGCACTCTTAAGATATATTAAAATACAAGCTTAGTAATACGGGTGATGAGGATATCTGTCGTGAATAACAACCAATCCAGGAGTCGTGTCAGCATTGCCTCCTCCAAGTGGACTTGTCGCATTGCCGGTCTGTGTTTCCGTACAGATGTCAGGATTCAAGTGAAATGCACCGGTTGTCCTCTACTAACTTATCCTTGTCTGCCTTATTTGTTCACAAGAGCCCGCGCCACCGCTACGCTCTCGGGTCAGGTCAGGAAATTCTTCAGAAAACAAAGCCTATGGTTGTAGTCACTGTCCACTGATACGTGTGTATTGGTTCTCACTTGAAAGTCTCAGTTTTGTCCAAGGATGATTGAAATATTTGAAGGACACGCCTTGCCTCTTTGTCGGTTGGGTTACTAGAGAACGATACCATCACCGGAGCTTACATTCCATCTCCCTCCACGATCAGCTGTTTCCTTTTATTGATAAGATTTGACAGTTGGCACTCACTGTTTCGGAACCAGGGTTGCTGCTGCAAGCGATAATCATGCAATTCTCATCCATCTGTTTTTCAAGCGGTTGCACGATAGTTTGTCAAGCCCGTTGGATGCAATTGTCCTAAAACTATCTACTTTTTAAAAAATACTTAGTTTTAAATTAATTCTAGTCTTATTTAGCTGATAGTTTAGGTTTCATTTCTTAAATAGTGGGTTATTTTTATTATATTAATACTTAGTTAAATACTGGAAACACAGGATGTCGGAGCCCTCATTTGCGTCCTCACAGTAAGGCTGATTTATCGGATTTTTTGTTAAATCACTACTCCAATGGAAGTTCAATAAAATGCACTTTCAGCAATATATTTTTAATAGACAGCGGCCGCATTTATCTTTTACAATACAATTTGTTAAAAAAAAAAGAAAAAACAATAAATAAAAAGAAAATAATAAATTGGCATTCATTTTTTTAACATTTATATATTTATTTTTTCTTTTAAACTTTACGCACGCTCTTCCGCCACATTCGGAATCATTGCAGACACAATGATACACCCATAGTACGCGCTTCAGGACGTGAACTGAGTTATATACTGCTGGCTGGTATATTGATGTGCTACGCGGTCACATTTGCTTTGGTGCTGAAGCCAACGAATATCGTTTGCGCCATACAAAGGTAAGTAATTTAAGATGTTGCTGGTATCCTGCGATTTTGCGTATGAATGAGTGTGTGTGTATTTGGCCTTTTTTTTTTCTCATGAAACGCCAATGGCTCATGGGTGGAAGATTGAAAAAAGGATTTTATTACAAATGCTAGTTAAACTTTTACTTTGCTTGATATGAATCCTGCTATCATGTATTTGTCTGTGTGTAGCAGGAGTAAAATTATTTTATGGCTTTTTGTTTTGGTGCGTTGTGCGAAATTTTACATTCATATTCGCATATGAAAATTTGGGTATGATTACCAAAATTGTTTTGTATTCCAATGCTTACTTTCGCATACAACTTTTATGGCAAAATTTTATTGTGCCAGCATAGGAATATTAAAACAATGTAATGCTTTACAAAAAACAACTATAATATGTACTCTGTATAAATTTTAATAAAAATTTTTCGCATAATTCTTGCATAAAGCAAACGATCTGTGTAAAATTGTCCAAGCAATAACATTAAAAAATTATAAAGTAAACTTTTTGAAGAAAATTTGGCTAGAACTCACTCATGAAAGGTCTCTATAAAAGTATTTTATTTACAAAAGGTTCATTTAATTAAATACCTGCTGTTTTTTCAATGGTTTTTAATGTGAAATTTTTTTAAACATTTCCATTTTCTTTTTTTTTCAGATTTGGTGTCGGTTTTTGCTTTACTGTTGTCTATGCTGCGCTCCTAACCAAGACCAATCGTATCGCACGCATTTTCAAGGCCGGCAAACAGTCAGCAAAACGTCCCTCATTCATTAGTCCAAAATCACAGCTGGTCATTTGTACATTTTTGATTTTTGTTCAGGTTTGTATATCATCATGCTACACTTTTTCTGCGCTTCAATTATTTTATTTTTTTCGTTTTGTTTCATAATTTTACCATTAATTTAACAATGACAATGCTTTTAATTAATTTTCTTGTATACGAACATATTTTTTTTTTTAATGTGTAGAGAGTTTTTTATATTTTTCTTGCAATTTGTGGCACATGGAACTTTTATGAAAAAAAAAAAAAAACATTCACAATATATAAAAATAAAGTTAAGAAGAAAAACTTTCATATTTTCTCAACTGCACCACAGTTTGCCTGAAGAGGGTAGAATTGAAAGGAAAAATGCTTCCGGTGCTTTTCTTTTCAAAAAAGTATGAGATAAATTTATAACGAACCTTTTTTGCCACTATCCAGGGTGTAGCCGTTGGTGCCCAGGGTTTGTATACAAAATTTATTCCCCGCCATGGAAAGAAACACATTTCACTTCACTGATTTTATTTCACAATTTTATTTCATTGCTTGTATTCCTCCTGGAAAGCACGCTTAAAATATATTAAACTAAGAAGTACGGGTGACAAATTGGCAAGGTATGGATGATGAAAATGTGGGTAAAATGTGAATATCAAAGTCAACCGAACCAGGAAATATGCCGCTATTACCTCCCCGTGGACTTGTCGCTTTTGCTTCGCCGCTCTGTGTTTCCGCCCAGATGTCAGTATTCAAGAGAGTCGTGCCACCACTGCCTCCCAGTTGTCCTCTACTAACCTGTCTTTGTTTGTTTTCGAGAGCCCGCGCCACCGCAACACTCTCGTGTCAGGTCAGGAAATTCTCCAGAAAACAAAGCCTACAGTCTTATTCACTGTCCACTGATACGTCTGTACTGGGTTTTGCTTGAAAGTCTCAGTTTCGTCCATGGATGGTTGAAATATTTGAAGAACACGTCTTACCTCGTTGCCAGTTGGGTTACTAGAGAACGATACCATCACCGGAACTTGCATTCAACAATAACATTTTCATCCATGATCAGCTGTTTCCTTTTGTTGATAACATTTTACGATTGGCACTCACTGTTTTGGGAACAGGGTTGCTGCTGCACGCGATAATCATGTAATTCTCGTTCAACTGTTTATCAAGCGATTACACGATAGTTTGTCAAGCCCGTTGGATGTGATTGTCCTAAAACTATCTATTTATTAAAAATCGTTAGTTATAAATTAATTCTAGACTTATTTAACTAGAAATTTTTTACTTGATTTAACCTTAATTAGTTTTTAATATTGATAGTTAATACCTTAAATACAAGTACTTAATTATTCAAAAGATGTGGACGCAAATGAGGCTTCCGATTTGTGTCCTCGCAAGTTTGTATAAAATGGTTCCACTAGTTTTTGAAATTTAAAAGACTTCATGTATATTTTGTTTATAGCCAAAACATTTGCAGCTTAAAACTTTAAGAATATCACAGGAACAATCATAAAAACCACATTCTGTGGCATTTTTTTTTTTAACAAGTCATGCTAATTTTGCGCAGTATTTTTTGCTCATTTCTTACATCTTTATGCTTATAACTTTTTTTTTTTTGGATAATGGTCCATTCATGATACTGACTGTTTTTTTTTTTTTTTTCTGTTTCCTTCACATTTTTAGATACTCATTAATGGCGTATGGATGGTTATTGCACCATCGCACGCTATGTACCATCATCCAACACGCGAAGATAATTTGCTCGTCTGTGATTCATACATTGATGCTTCCTATATGATAGCATTTTTTTATCCCATTCTGTTAATTGTAGTTTGCACGGTGTATGCGATATTGACGAGAAAAATACCAGAAGCTTTTAATGAATCGAAACATATTGGTAAGTAGTTGCAATTTAAATGAATGTGTGTAATAAGAAGGTTCTACGTTGGGGGCCATTTGTAAAGGATAAAACTCTTTAATTCTTTTTAGATTGAAATTTTACAACGCAAGTGTGTTATATTGATAAATTAAAAAATGTATAAAATAATATAACCGCTACACTACATTGAATAAATTTTTTATAAAAAACTTTTAAGTCTCATAGCTTCTTTTCGCAAACTTTTTGCAAAATGCTATTAATAAAATAAAGCCACATAGACGTATCATTCACTTTGGCAAACACTTACAATCTCCTTACAACCAATGCAAATACCGCATAGTTTATGCGCACTTTTGCCTGAGTGAGTGTTTGGCATTATACAACTAAAAAGTATCTAAGCTGCCAGCTCAAAATTAAACCAACTAATACAATTAGACTCACAAAACTATACAAAGCGTATATACACATATGCTAATTTCCATTTTCTTTTGCTATTTTCATATCCTTCCTTCCGTGTTGCTGTGCACTGCAAACAACAAACAAAAAAACCAAACCAATTCCATTGAAATTTTTTTGCATCCTTGTGCCAATAAAAATGACCATGCTGCTGCTGCTGATGACGATGATGATGATGTTACTCTTGTGGCTGTGGCGGCAACTCTAACAAATGACAACAAAACTAAATATCAACAAATACAAACACACAAAAAATCACAACAATTGAAATGAACTCGTGTCCTGGTTTTTGTCGTTTCCGTCGTTTCCCAAAGGATTTACTATGTACACAACATGCGTCATTTGGCTTGCGTTTGTGCCGCTCTATTTTGGCACAGCAAATCATGTACCATTGCGCATCACCTCAATGTCGGTCACGATTAGTTTGTCAGCGAGTGTGACGATAGCATGTTTGTTTACGCCTAAGGTAAGTGTGTCGTCAATAGGATTAAGTTGATCCGTAACGTGTGCTTTTTCGTTTATTTCTGCTTTTTGTATGAACGTTTTTTTTTTTCTCTTCTTTCGATGGCTTAATTGTGCAAGGATTTTGGTTACACTTTTTCTTTTTTTTTTCCTTTGTTGAATCGCTGAACTGAGACTATTTTAACAGAGCACAAGCAATAGAGCAATATATAATGTGAAAAGAAATAATCAAAAATCATATGAGAAAATTTGGGAAAAATGTATCCTTTGAGATGCCCAATATTGGTGTCTATATGTGCTTTATCATAGATGTGTTTTAGATAAGTTAAAAGTAGAACCCTTGAAGTCAACTATTTTGGCAGAACCGTTAATGTAACTGAAAACGTGACATTAGGAGTACATCGCTAACATTCTGGCTACTGTATAATCAAACAAAACTGGAGAGAGTACAGAGGACTGCGTGTGTTGGTGTAACGGGAGCACTGAGATCATGCCCAACTGCAGCTCTCAGCGTTCTTCTGCATCTGCTCCCTCCAACCTCATTTATTAAAACCACTGCCTCATGTAGTGGGATTCGACTCAGAGAAGCCGGCTGTTGGATGAATAAGACGTATGGTCACAGCTCCATCCTTGATACAGTACCAGTTGAAATTTCTAACTCCCACACAGACTACATCTGCCCCATATTAAATTTCAAGAAAAACTTTGATGTGTGGTTTCCAGAAAGAAACTTATGGGGGAAGACAGTACGCCTAACCTAAATTTCGCAACGAAAATAGACATTTTGAGTGTGAATACACTCTGATAGGTCTGGTGAAGAAAAGGATTTTCTCGCATCTCCTCACCGAGGCGAATGTCAGATGAAAAGCTTTAGAATCATGCAGGATTTCCAGAGCAATTTGGCCTTCATTTAACAAATCAAAAACATCAGACCTGCTATCCAGAAATCGTACTGATATTGAAAGAATCGCTGCAGTTTGCACTGGGCCATCGGCAAGCATGCCGAAAGGCTGAGTATCCCTTTTAATTCTTTTTGTCGGAGTTGCATAGATGGCAACAAGAAGGAATCTCTCGAGCACTTTATCTGCAACTGCCCTTCTACAGCTAGAGCCAGGCTTAAATCTCTAGGAAAACCCTTTTTCAACGATTTGAGCGAACTCACCGATATTGAGATTGGCCCCCTGCTCAACTACATCAATAGAACAAAATGGATATAAATATCCTTTACGGTTTCCTTTAAAGGATATCTTATCCAAACCCTGACAGCCCCTCCTAACAGCCAGCCCAATCACTTATGTGGTATTAAAACGGCACTAACAGTGCTACTTAGGCTTAGCATCGTTTTACTAACCCACCACTCTAATCTAATCTACCTTTTTAAAAATTTTTACCAAAAAACTGAACCGTCAACTTTATAAAACCACAAAAACTGAACTCTTAAGTCCAGCAAAAAAAGTATAGAGTTTTGTGGCCACGAGTCAAAATTCAAAACACCAACACATAAAAAATGCAAAAAAATCACACAAAGAGCTTAAAGCAACATATCGTACTAGCATTTAAATCCACGATTAAAACCACCCACTTTCTCACTTTTCGTAAAATCACTACTTTTTTCCGATTGCATACTTTTTTGCTGATTTCGTTTTCGACACAACGAAATTAAATTCAATTTATGTAATTGATTGCACAGTCATGCACATTTGCTTTTCGTCATTCATTTATTGCCAGTGTTGCCAAATGTAAATATGTCTTTTCAAAGGTACATATATACAAACAGGTATAGTTGCTATTATTGGCATTGTTACTAAATAGTAGCTGGAATTGTAGCTGCTCGTCTCTTTTTTCGTTTTAGTTTTTTGCACAATTTGTCTAAAAGGTGGAATAATTGCACAATGTTGCCAATGTTGCTCTATTGCAAATTACAAAACGTAGTACAAATATTGATACCCCCTTTGGACATTTGTTTTAGGTTTTTGTTGAGTTTTTGCTTGAAATGAATGAATGTCGTTCGACTATTTGCATTAAATGTTTGTGTGTGTCTGCTCAATTAGCAAGTGTTCTATTTGCAAAAGAACACAGGCAAGCGCACACATATACACAAACACGCACATGCATGCAATACTGTACAAATATGCGTGCATCGAACAATATGAGACCATTTTAGTGCGTATTTTGTCAGTGTAATTGTTAGCAAATAAACTATGCAATTTTGATGTTATTTACATATATGCACAAAAAAACAACGCGCATTACATTTGATCTGGTTTTTGATGTCTGAAAAAAGTGTTTTTTTATATGGACACTTCCCTAGTGACGAACGTGACCATCGTACACTTTTAATGTGCAAAAAAAGTAAAAGTAAAACATATTTTAATATTAGTTTTTACTTTACATTATAGCTCTAAGGTAGCACTATAATAAGTGCCAACGTTAATAGCAGGCAAAATCTTGGTTCCAAGATACACGCAAAAAAAGACACAAAACGAACGTGACAAAAATAGAAGTAGCTTTCGTGCCTATTTAAAGAAAGTCAGAATTCAGCGAAACAAGTCAGAATTTTTTAGTGCGAATACTTTTAGAAACTTGTGAAATAATGTTACTTTATAATATATTTTGTTTTGATCATAATTTGAATCGATACTTGACAATATAAACCACACAAATTTTTAATTGAAAATCTTTCAAAAAACCAGGATTTCCCAGTAAATGTTGGATTACTTTATCTTGTTAAATTGACGTGGCATCATCAATTTTGAAAAAGAATGCATTTGTCCATATCCATTTTACATGTGTACCAAATCTTATAAATTATGAATTTCTTTTTTTAGGGCCGTGGCATTGCCCTTTTTCCCAGGAAACATTATTTGTCCAAGCGCTTTGTACATATACATATATCAAATATCATTCATGTATATGATATGATGAAGTTGTTTTTGTGGGGACGTGATACACCCATTTTTCCCAGTATATATTATTTGTCTTTGTTATTTTTACGTAAGTACCACATTTCATCTATGTACGCTAAATAGTTTCAGATGTATGATCATTTAAATTTTTGGCACACGTTGGATCTTTCTGCGGAAATTCGGATATATAAATACCTAGAATAATCAAAATATGACAACAATAATAATAAGCCATCGCTCTAGGTATCAAATATAACTCAAAATTTCTTACAATATCATAAAGTTCTTAAAAATCAAAATATTTATATTGGACCACAACATGCTGAATCCAAATGAGAGTTCAAAAAAAAATAATTTTTTGTGGTCTGCATAAATAAACTCAAACCTTCGAGATTGTGGCTTCATCAGATCACTTCTTTACGATATTCCTTTGCTTCGTATAGAAAGCGCAAAATGTTTTGACCTAATTCTTGATAGAATATAGACTTGAAAGCTGTTCTTATATATCCAAAAGAATCTTCAACAAATCATGAAACCCTTAGCCCAAAAATCAGGCCATCAGGCCAATCCTTTCTTTTGAAATTGTTTTATTTAAAATTTCGTCTGTTGGAAGACTTCAAATAAGTGACTATCAAAAATGTCCAAAAAAAAAAAACATTCAATGAAAAACATCCAAAAAAACATCTAATGAAAAACATTCGAAAAAAACTTCCAATGAAAAACATTCAAAAATAGAAAAATACAATGAAAAACATCCGAAAAAGACATCAAAAAAAAAAAAATATAATGAAAAACATCCAAAAATACATCCAATGAAAAATATTCAAATAACAAATATATCCAAAAAAACATTCAATGAAAACATACAAAAATAAAAACATCCAAGAAAAAAAATCCAATAAAAAACATCCGAAAAAAACACCCAATGAAAAACACTCAAAAAAAAAAAACATCCAATGAAGAATATCCAAAAATAAAAACATCTAAAACAAAAAAACATCCAATGAAGAACATCCAAAAATAAAAACATTCAAAAAAAAAACATCTAAAAATAAAAACATTCAATGAAAAAAATATCTGTTAAAAAATGTGTAAAAAATTTTGGATGTATTTATTTTTGGGTGCTTTTTTTGGATGTTTTTATTTTTGGTTGATTTTCATTAAATATTTATTTTTTGATATTTTTGAATATTTGGAATCCTTCAAAAATGCTCAAAAAATCAGACCTTTTCATTCCTTTGAAATTTTTGACTTTTGGAAAGCTCCAAAAAAGCATAAAAAATCAGATCATCAAACAGACCATCTCTTTTGCAAAGCTTCAGAAGGCCCAAAAAACAAAATATCAGACTAATTCTTTCATTTGATATTCTTTTCTGATAAATAGCTTCACAAAAGCCAACAAAAACAGATCATCAGACCAATTTTTTTTTCATTTTAAATTCGTGTCTGTTGAAAATCTTTAGAAAAGTCGAAAAAACTAGACCAATTGAGGAGTGGCCGTACCAAAGGGCCTAAGTACCATTTCGAGGCAAAAGTAGTGTCAGAATATGAATCGGGTGACATTTTGTTAGAAATTAATAAAACTGTTTTCTGTTTCCACCAAAAATTTACTTGATAGTGTAAAATTGATGTCATTATGTTAAAAAAATTATAACAGTCAAATAACCAACTATTAGGCACATAAAAAGTATAACTTTTTACTTTTGCCTCGAAATGGTACTTAGGCTCTTTGGTACGGCCACTCCTCAATTCTTTCACTTGAAATTCTGGTCAGTTGAAACGCTTCAGAAAGTCCCACAGTTATTTCATTTTAAATTTTTTGCTATTAAAAAGAGTCAAAAAAGCCCAAAAAATAAGATTGTCCTTTCATTTGAAATTTTTTCCTGTTAAAAAGCTTCAAAAAAGCACGAGAAATTCCTGTCTGTTGAAACGCTGTAGAAAATTCTTCAAAATTGGTCCAATCATCAGACCATTTTTTTTTATTCGAGATTCTTAATTTCTCGAAAGCTTCAAAAAACCCAATTTTTTTATTTGCAATTCTAATCTGTTAAAAGAACAGCTCAAAAAATCAGACCATCATACCATTTTTTTCATTTGAAATTCTTGTTGAAAAAATTCAGAAAAGCCAAGAAAACAAGTCCGATTGTTGCTGTTGAAACGCTTTAGAAATCCTACAAAATTAGACCAATTCTTTCATTTGAAATTCTTCGCTGTTCGAAAATTTCTGAAAAGCCCGAAAAATCAAACCATCAGACCATTTTTTTCATTTGGATTCTTGTCTGTTAAAAAGCATCAGAATATCTCAAAGAATCAAATTATCAAACCAACTCTTTCATTTAAAATTCTTGTCTATTGAAGACCTTCAGAAAAATTCGTGCAAAAGAAGTTCTTGTCTGTTGAAAATCTTTAGAAAAGCCGAAAAAAGTAGACCATCTTGTCTATCGGAAAGCTACAAATAAGTATACTGACTTGACATTCCTATACAAAGATATTAAGAATGGCAGTTTTGAAGGAAGACTTTGCAATAAATACTGTACCTTCCAGCACTCTCGACACTTTCTGGTCTTTCCTAAATGATGTCTGCCACCAAAGGGGTAGCCAAAATCAGATAAATTTTAACAGAAAAAAGTAGTAAGGCCTTTTCAAACGTCAATATATCCTTTCAACATATTATTTTCTTTATGGTGAAATAAGTTTAGCGAACATTAATATTTCTCTCCCATTAAGGAAGGTGTAAAATTTATTTATATTTTTATTCCATAATTTTATTTTAAGGCAATTGTGTTAAGCATTTAATCTGGTTTAATATTCCTAACTGTTTCTTTATTATTGCTTACATTTAAAATCCCTATTTATTCATTGATTTTTTGTAATTGACAGCTTTACATCATACTGGTGCGCCCTGAGCGTAATGTGCGTCAGAGCATGATGCCACCACGTGGTGGCATGCATCGTACAGCAGGTACGGGACCATCATCTATGATGGCAGCAGCAGTGGTTACAGCAGCCACATGTGCACAGGAGGAGAAAATACAAAAGCATATCACGCCGACAAATACAGGTGGGTGAGAATTTCAAAGTATAATTATTATAAAAGAATTTTTTGAAAATTTAAACCTAAACAAAAGTGCTGAAAATACATAATAAACAATATTTTTTTGACTTATTTTGTTTTATTTTTTTTTAAATTTCTTCCCAGAAGAACACAACATCAAAGGTAAAAAACTTTGTGAGATGGCAACACAGACCATTACACTGTCCAGCATATTTACAAATTTGGATAGTAACGCTTTTCAGCAAATACCATATGCTGATCAATATGTGCCAAATAGTTATCAACATAATGATGTACAGCAACAACAGCACAATAAAAGTCTCACTTATTGTCAGCAACATACGGCTGAAGAACAACAGCAACAACAAAAAAATGCGCAGCAACAAACAAATGAACTTGTTGTTGCAAATAATAATAAAATCAATCAAGAGCAACATAATCGCAATCAGTTGCAACAACAGTCTATAGCGACGACGACGACAACAGCAACATCAACTATGGCAGCAATAAATAATGGAGCAACATCAACTGCAACATCAACAGTAGCTGCAACTTCAACAACAACGATGCCTTTAAGCAATCATTTAGCTTTGCAGCAACATACCACACACAACGATATAAAAACAAATACGGCAACAACAACTTTATAGCTAAAGGGAACTGCAACACAACAAGCTACCAATAAGTTTGTAGTAGAACGAACAACAGCAACATCAACAACGTCAATGCCAACATCAAATAAACAAATAACTGCCAACAAAAGTTGCTGCAGCATAAGTTTAGGTAAGCAGAGTAGTAGCAACAATATTGATGATGATGATGTTGTTGCTGCCCGCGCCGATAATATTACCGCATTCGCTTACGCCAGCAAAAGTAAAAGTAGCAACAATGTTATTGATGCCAATAGCAATAATGGCATCAATAATAGCAATAATAACAACTGTTGTAGTGGCAGTGGCAGCAGCAATAGCAGCAGCAATAATAGCAGCAATATAAATAATTCAACAGAAAGTGGGAGTGCAACTAATGTTGCTGGTGTTGGTGCCGCTGCTGGTACAACAACTACAAGTTCAGGTAGTAAAAAACGTTTTGCAATACCTGTTTAATTATGATGAGTTTAAATGGGAAAACTATTTTCATTTTCACTTTTGTTTTATTTCAACATTTTAGAATCATTGGGAAATTAAAATTTAACGTCGCGTGTGGGCAGCACTTTATTGGGAGTAGTTCAAACTTTGATACACTATGCTTATACTATATAGGTAGAAATGTGGCTAAAATATAGTACTAAACATTTTGTGCTTCAATTTAGTACTTTAAAATTAGTACGAAAAAATTATTACCAAATATGACATGCAAGATTAATACTAAATATTTAAAATATTAGAAATTAGTACTTGAACTTAGTACTATAAAATAGTTCTAATAGGTAATTTATACTAAAAATTTGTACTAAAAAATATTACTCAAAATCAGTACAAACAATTAGAACTGAAAATAAGTACTAAAAATTAGTACTAAAATTAGTACTAAAAAGTATTAATAAAAATTATAGCTAAAAATTAGTACATACAAAGGGCACTAAAAATTAGGAGCATGCGTGTCAGGTATTGGTGCCCCTTGACATCATGTATAAAACAGAATGAAAGAAAAAAGGGTAGACAGCATGGCCACTGTCACTAAAAGAAAGCTTAATATCATGTCTAGTTGAGCGCTCTCTTACTGGGTATTAAGAACTTGCAACAAAAAATTTAATTCCAAAGACATTGTGCCATAATATGGTACTAAAAGTTCTGTGAAAGTTTGAACAAAAAATTTTGAACTTAAATTGAGTTCTAGATTTTTAGAACAAGAAGAAAGTATTAAAAATCTATCGACGAAAGTTTTGTACTAAAAAACAATACAAATAAGGCACTTAAAATTTAGTACTAAAAATGTTGGTCCCAAAAATGTTAGCTGAGAATAAAGATCTATCAATTTAGTTCTGAAAAGTTAGTACTAAAATTTAATACTAAAAAGTTTGTAAAACAGCACTAAAAAATTCAGTACTAAAAAGCTCGTACTAAAGTTTAGTACTTACTTTTTAGTACTTAATAGTTAGTACCAAATTTTAGTACTAAAATGTATTGCTGAAAATTTAATACTGTCAATAATTTGATTGCTGAAAATGAATTATCAAATGTGTGTAAATACACACGTATTATGGCGACGACGCATTCCAAGTTTAAACTTAGCTAGTGAAAAAGGCTTTATTTGTATTATTGTAGGTAGTTGAAGGATAAAGAAAAATTGCATATTACATACAATAAGTTTCTTATCAATAAGACATTCTTATCTACATGCATAATTATTAAGTAAAACGAGACCCATTGGTGTGGGTAGTGTACATCTAAATTCATACATATATGGTGCTTCAAAGTTTCTTTACACATTACAATTAAGTATATATTTGCTATCATGAATTTATTTGCATTTAACTATAAATTTATTACTTTAGTACTTTCATCACTTTAACAATAATGGTCCGTTTTAATGAGTTTATTAATGACGTCCTTGTTCCTTCTTCAAGGACATAATTCGGCTGGCTTTTAGTCTACCACGTCCTCTACCGCATTGCGAATTCCACTCAAGAGCTTGTCAGCATAATTTGTTGTGAAGATCGAATTCTGAGTTTGTTTTATTTTTAGGTGGAAGCAAGCGATGATCTTCATATATTGTACAGTTTGGTTAAAGCGCCTTGTCTTTTGAAGCTGTGAAATTAATTTTCCTGAATTGTTCGATGACAACAGCAGTGTTGGGTTGGATTGCTTTTGCCTTTTTATAAATTTTAACGTCAACAGAAACTGGTAAAAGTAGATAGTTCAAAAAATTATATAGTGGTGATAGGGCTCAGGACTTTGCGAAATTGGTTTGTTAGTCCTTACTTTTCATCCCGTAAAGGTAGCTGTAATTGTAAGTCAATTTCTGCGTTCTTTGCTGGTGGTTCTTGTTGAATGTATGATTTAGTATAAGTAATTCGGTTTAACGATTTCACAATATTCACTCTTGCATGATCTATAGTTTACTTTTTTATTAGATTTATAAAAATTTTTAGAGATCTTTTTAATGTTGTCGCGTCAATTCTTCGTCTTTTCCAACACTTTTTCTTTATTAACTGTTTACCTTGTTTTTTCATGCATCATGTGGTTTTTGTTCACGTGGTGGTACCCAATTTTTTTTTTAGCAGTTGTACAAAGCATGATAACCTAATCCGGGACGGAAAAAAATTATATTATACAAGTGGGGCAAAAATAATAGTACACAATATATGGTCAATGATGTGTCTTTTATGGACTATGGACCATAATCTATGATCTATTATCTGTCCTTTATAGTCAATGGTCCATAATATATAGCCTACGATCTGTCCTTTATGGTCTATGGTGAATAATATATAATCTATAATCCATAATCTATGGTCTATGATTTGTCCTTTATGGTCTTCGGTCATAAATATATCATCAATTGTCCATAATCTTTGGTTTATAATCTGTTCTTTATGGCTTATAGTCTATAACATAAAATTGTTGTGGAATACACAGTTCAATATGCATACATCTAAAATCCAGGATAGTTCCGGGACATACATGAAAATCCGGAACATTTCCGGGACGTTTTTAAATCTAGGACGAGAGGGAAAAATCCAGGACTGACATGCAAAATCTGAAACGCTTTGTCATGCTATACAAAGCAGACTGAGCATGATCTTGACCGCTGCTTGATGTTCTAAAAAAGCATGGAGATGTCGTTGTTCTTCAACTTTATGCTGTGGAATTTTTTGATATTAGTTACTTTTAGTCGAGTCACCAAAAAGAGAAGAAGATGGTCGGAGTTGTGGTCAGCATCCTTTCTAAACTTTCCGAACGTCCAAAAAATTACCTCTACTTTTTCTCTAAAAGTTGTTAGTCGAATTTTCCGTTGTTGTAACGAACCTTTCCATCGTTAGCCGGGGTGTATTCGTCGGCAGTTCCCAAGAAAACACAGCTTTTCCAAACGTTATAATTCACTTTATTAACTAAAACTTATGCGGCGACCACCAAGAGAAGGAAAGTATCTTCAACAGCAAATACTTTCATTGCTTTTATTAAATGGTATCCGCCCACCTCCTTGCGAGAGTTTCAGAAGTAATGTTCGTTGGGGTGCGTTCAGAGTTCGTTGATGACGCGACATTAGGTTGGTTGCAACTTTAGTTGGCCGACAGTTTGAGCATCCGTGTTTTATTCGCATATTCGCTTAGTTAAGGGCACTTTTGTTAATTTTTTGATATTAATCTGGCCAAGGGTGAAATTCTTATGTTTAATCATGGAAATGAGGGTTGAATCTGTGAATGCCAACGAGTTCTTTATGTGATTGTCCTATGTCGGTTGGCGGATGGACGTAGGTTGAACGTTTTTTGTCCGATGTGTGTGGGCACATAAGCGTATGGGATTTGCATCATCACAATGTTGTCTAGAGATACTTATTTATATAGTTTAATGGCGTATTATATGTTTCTGGTATTCAAATCAAATGCTCTAGCCTAGGTTTTCCAGAATATACTTTACCATTCGGATCATTCTATATAATTTCTAAAACTTTCCAGTGACTGCAATATTTGGATAATTCAAAGGAAGATATTTTTTCTTATTGTTAACAGGTGAGTAAGCATAATTATTTTTATTGCTTCTTTTTTAAAGTAATTGTTTCGTCATTATTTTATATGGTTTTATTTTTGTTTTAGAATTATTTCATATCATTTTATGATTTTTGGTTTAAAAAAACAGGGAAAATTTCAAAATCAAATGAGAAAACTCTTAGTATTACAATTTGATCTTAGGTTATTGTATAAAATTAATAAATAAATAAATGTTTGTAGATTGTAAAATGGTATAAAAAGTCACCGCCAAAAATTTAAACAGTTTTATAAAGTTTCATTATCAAAAAATCTTACTTGAAAAATTAAATTCTCAAAGTTTTCCAATATACTTATATAAAATTAATATAAATATAAGTATGATGTTAAATTTATACATTAAGTTAGTTCATAATGAACATTTCATATGAAATACTGAAAAAACAAAACAAATGTGATATATTTTTAGTTGAAAAAACCATTAAAAATAAATTTATAATTTAAAAAACTAGAAAATTCATATAATTTAGTATATAAAGAAACATGCTTGAATCTTATAGTGTAATTTGTAAAAAAGTAATTGTTGTGAACTATGTGAAGTGTTAAACTACTTAGTAAATAAAAAAGTAAAACACAAAAAATAAACAAAACTAAAAAATACTGCACAGATTAAGTTTCAAAAGGGATGAGTATTGTGTAAAGTCATTATTTAAGTTCTTTGATAAGTTGCATTAATTTTTTAATTTTTATTATCCCTTCTGTGACATGATCATATTGAAACAAGAAAGAAAAAATTGCATAAAATATAAGTATTATACGTACAAAAAAAAAATATTATTGAAACATTTAATTTCTTGTATTCGTTGAGCCCAGAATCCAAGAAATTTCAAATAAAATATGTATACATAGATATGTGTGCTAACATATTGTATATATGAATGTGTGATGTTAAATCAAACATACTGCATTTTTGCGACAATATCTCAAATTAATATTTGAAAAAGTCTAAAAATATGCAATGAAAATGCTTGGAGACAGTAAATATGAAATTATGCAAAAATTGTTAAATTTGCATTGCATATTTTTAGGCATAAATTGCAAAAATAATTGTAAATAATATTGATGTTGATGAAGGCGTTAGATGTTTGTATAAAACTATTGGTATTGTTTATTATAAGCTATAAAATCATATTTTATATCGTTTTTCAATATAATACAATAATGTTTATTTCAATATAGTATACATATGTAAGCTGAATAATATTTAAGTAAGTACTTATGCTATTAAAAATTTAAATTAGTTATTCAAATAACTGATAGGTATGTGTACATTGATTGGTGTGTATGTAAATAAAATTTAGAATATTGCCTGAACTTAAATGAAATAATTGTTAGAAATAAAATAAATTATATGATAAAATACTTGCCATTAAAAAGGTGAAGCAAAAAATTACAGAAAATAAAGTGAATCTAAATTGAACAAAAAAGGTTGCAATTTTCATTTAAAAATTTTACTCGAATGCCATGGGTAAGTAGAGTAAGATATCGAGGAAAGTCGATGGAAAGTAGCAAAGCATTAAATGAGATAATTTATTTCTTATCTATGCTTCCCCTAGAAGTTACAGCAGATGGAAAAAAAAAATGTTGGCGTTTAAAAACTTAATTCTTTTATGTAATATTCAGTTCCAAAAATCGATTTGTTTACGTTTTTCAATAAAGAGGTCGGAAAAGGAACTTACAAAAAAAGTGTATAAGGCAAAAAATGTTTGGGAGTGTCCAAAGAATACGTTTGAATTTTTTCAGATATTTTATATTTTTTCAAAACAAAAAAAATTCAAAAATTCTGAAAAAACTCACATATTTTTTGAGCAATTCTAAGCATTTTTTTCCACACACACTTTTTTCGTTAGATGCCTTGTTTTGAGTAAAAAATCGTTTTATTGACCGCGTTATTGAAAAACTTAAAAAAAATCGATTTTGGGGTGCGAATATTATCTATATCCCTAAAAACAAATTTTGAATTTTTAAACGCTAACATTTTTTTAAAGACATACATATGCAGACTTTATTTCTAAAGCACCCTTGGGTATTCTTTTCGTAATGAAAAATAGTGTTATGTCCAACAAACAATTTTTTTTAGCCAAAATGGGCCTTCAGTAAAATCAAAAGTGGTCCATTGGTTTTTCTCGGAATAAAAAAAAACTAGTAAGGGTGTAACTTTTGGCCTGGCCTAACATTAAATACCCTACACGGCAGTATTTTGTAAATTTTGCTTATATGGGCGGTGCCACGCCCTCTCGTCCGGGTTCACTCAGTTTTTGCTCAGAGCTTGCATTTATCGTTTTTAGTGTCTAAGTGAAATTTGGTTCGATTATCTCAAAAAACTCTTTCAGTATAGCATTTTGAAACTTTTGCTTATATGGGAGGTGTCACGCCTCCTTGTCCGATTTCACCCAATTTTTTTTTAGAGCTTTCACTTATAATTTTTAGTGTCTGAGTCAAATTTGGTTCGAATATCTCAAAAAACGCTTTCAGTATAACGTTTTGAAGCTTTTGCTTATATGGGAGGTGCCACGCCCTATTGTCCGAATTTTCTAATTTTTTCTTCAGAGCTTGCGCTTTCAATTCGTATTATTTATGTGTATTTTGGTTGCATTGTCGTGAAAAATACTCCTAAAAATGTATTGTGAATATATTTTTTGTATGGGCGGTAGGCGTGTCCGTTGACCGATTTTGCTCATTTTCAATCCCACGAGCTAACTTTGACGGCGGAGGCAGTGTACCAAATTTCATTGAATTATCTTGCTTAGTTTTCCCAAAAAGTGTATTTCAACACACAGCTAGCCACCCAGCCAGACGGACGGACATGGCTATATCGACTCAGGAGGTGACGCTGATCAAGAATATATATACTTTTCTATATCTGCCACGCCTCCTTCTCTGCGTTACAAACGGAAGGACAAAGTGAATATTCCCTACACTCAGGGTATAAAAAAATGATGTAGATATTGTTTTTAAAAGTCCTTCTAACTTTTGAGTTGGATTCAGGGTGGTTTTATTTTGCATCATACAAAATCGACCCGGTCTACAGTAAGAAGTTTTATAACAGCTCCGCGTTTAATGCATTAATTTCTGTGTCTTCTAGTTAAGTTTGCTCAAATTTTAAGGACAGAATCTTGAAAATTAAATAAGACTTGTTCAAAAATAGAATGTAAGGGTAAGTTTTAGCAATATTCATCATAGGAGCCGGAGGTTTCTTTAGCAATTATGTAAAATAGCGTAAAACCAGCACAAATGTGCCTATCCTATACCAAACGGTAAAAAATGTGAGTCTTAAGTACTTATACTTATATTGATCTGGTCGTTGGCCTGAACTGACAGGAACCACGAACCAGAGCTCCTTTTTATGAGAGGGAAATTGTAACAAAGGATTACCTTTTATTTCTTGCTTGAAAACAGCGAGCAGGAACACTTCCCTAGTTAACGCTTGTTGGTACGCCGTTGACAAGACTCCGAAAAGACCCTTAAATCCATCCTCCACTGAGGATCCAAGATGATTTTGACGTAACAGTAGAAATTGTTTAAAGGTTTAAACAAATTGACTCTTTATTGAGTATTAAAAAGATCAACAACTTGCACTAACTAGAAATTTTCAAGAATAAAACCTGACTGCTGCTCTTGTTGATCGATGGAGAATGAATAAAGAAAAGAGAACGAGAAAGAAATTTGACAGCTACGAGCAGTGGGGCATTGTTCAACTTAGCAATGGAGTTGCGTTGCCAACAACGGGGAATATATCCCTACTTTTGGGGATTATGCGTGTTTGCATAAACATATATCATGATTCATTAACAATGGTTATGGCAAGTTGTCAAAATAAAAAAATGGAACCCTGCATCTTGCCTTGCTAGCCGTCAAAAGACTAGAATCAAAACAAAAAATTTTGACAGTTTCGTAGTTTAATAATTATAAGAAGAAGCAGCATTTGTTATCGCTGCAACCAGGGTAATTCAACCATGAACATACTTATATCATACTTTTTCACTTCTAAAACTACCACAAATATAAGTCCTCAAATAACATAATAAATCACATTTTGACACAATAAACTCCAAATTAAATTTTTCATCAGTTTCTTAAAATTCCTAAAAGTAAGCCGGATTTAAAAAAAAAAATGAATCATAATTCTTTTGAAATTGAAACGAGCGGTTATATGAAATTAGCGCCAGATTACACAGGTTTACAAAAAAAAAATGTAATGGCGTTTTGACCAGACTATGTGTTTCCTAGGGACTTTGGCGTTCTAAATCCAAATCCGGGGTCCTTTTTTTCCAGAATGTCTGAGAAAAAAGATTTCAAGGTCATATGGAGGTCAAAATGGTCATGTGTCGTTTAGTGATAAATTCGCTAAAGTTCTCAAACTAAATTTAAATCATTGAATTCCTAGTCTTTAAAAAGAATATGCGATCAAAGGGTCTCTCGGACCTAGTTTCGGAGATATAGCCATTGGAAGATCCGGATGTATCTTCTATAAAAACCACTATAAGTTGGGAACCCCTGGATGGATTTCAAAAATATTCGTGTCATATGAAAGGTATTTTGTTACTGTTGTTGATGTTATTGTTGCTGTAATTGAAAAATTTCAAAAAAGGTCATAACTCCAAAACTATGAATCCAATTGAAAATATGAGCATTACATTTCTATATGTTGTCAAAATACCTTTCATACGACACCAATATTTTTCAAATCCATCCAAGGATTCCCAACTTATAGCAGTTTTCATAGAAAATATATCCGGATCTTCCGATGGCTATGTCTCCGAAACTATGTCCGAGATACCTTTTTTGGTCACATATTCTTTTTAATTACTAAGAATTCAATGATAAGAAATTAGTTTCAGAATTTTAGCGAATTTATCACTAAACGACACATGAACTCCATTTTGAGCTCCATATGACCTTGAAATATTTTTTCTCAGACGTTCTGGAAAAAAACAGACCCCCGGATTCAGATTCAGGACGTCAAAGTTCCTAGGAAACACATAGTCTGGTCAAAACGCCATGACATTTTTGTTTATTGTAAACCTGTGTTATTTGTGATTTTCTAATATGTATTTTGCAAGAATTTTTACATTCTTCATATTTTAACAAAAAAATGAAATCGCAAAAGTTGAAATCGGTTCAGTAGTTTCATTACAATTCTATTTCAAATATTCATGCGAGCCTGCATTGAAGCAACTTAAAAATTAGCGCCTAAAAGATGCAACAAATTTTTTAACCTCTCAACAATTGAAACAATTGGCGGCGTTGCCAAGCTTATCTATTTAAAATTACGCTTAGCTTAATTGGTCCGTCCGTGCATAGCTTGTAGGCTATGCAAATTGTAGCCTAATTTGTCATAGTGTAGCTTAGTTCATGAAAAATTAATCCTATTTTACCCAATCCAAAATAAAAATTGTAATGACATATGTAATGAAAATATAAGTGCTTCTAGCGCTGTGAATCAGTAGAACATAGGAAAATAAAAGATTCCTGAGACTATTCTGAACAATTTTTCTATATTGTTTTTCAAAATTTGCAAAACCAATGGCGTTATTGGAGTGAGTACATAAAGGGACAAAAGAAATGTCATAATATGAATTGACTGACATTTTGTTAGAGATGATTAAAATTATGCTCTGTTTACACGAGAAGTTTAATTTTTCGTATGAAGTTGATGGCAGAAAGTTGAAAAATTTCTATCGGTCATATAAGCGATTATAATGGCACCAACTGTGAATGACAACAGCCCGATTTTTTTCGTTTGTAAAAAATATCAGCTAATTCATATTATGACATTGCGCAAGATTTTCTTTACAAATAAATTAAAAACAGATTTCATCAACACTTAAATCAAATATTACAAATAAATGAAATAAAATCAAAGAAATTACTTCAGCTTGTAGTCAAAATTAGAGCCTCGTTGGCCGCCAGAGCAATAGAACGAGTTGCAAGAGTAGTGCTAAAATTCAAAACAAAATAATTTATATAAAGAATTTCTCAAAGAACTTTATTAGAACTCACCCCTCATCTTGTGTAGAAGATAGACACCGTATTAGTACTTTCAAATTTGCAGGCAAAGTAACATCAAAGCTACTCAAGTCAATCGAATATGGACCAGTGCCAAAGTTGGCAACATAAATGATGGAACTTTCGCCAGTCATATGCCTAACAATAAACGAAAATAAGTTTTTGGAAATGCATTACCCCACTAAGCGAAAAACGCGCTACCTTTTCAGCACAAAAACATTATCATTAAGGGCAGCATATTTCGATTCACCATACTGTAGTGTACGCGAGGTCTTACGCAGCGCTACTGAAGCCTGATAGATCTTCAAGTGTGAACGTGTTGCCTGTGACTCTACCTGTACATTTCTTGTTTGATAATCCGCGGCAAGTGGCAGCCAAGTTTTTTCCGCAGTGGAGAAACCTTTTAATAAAATTTTCTGTAAAATTTAGTTTCAAAAAATAAATAAAAAAATACCTGCATTTTTCTGCGAATTCCACTGAAACGGTGTACGACATGGATCTCTTGTAAATTGTTCATAAATATCAGGATTTGAATTACAAGCCGAAGGATCAACAGTGTCCTCCCATGAAATTTCACCATCAGTCATAGCTATTTCTTCACCCTTCAAATATGTACATGAGTACCAACGGTTAGAGGTTATACATATATCACGTTTAATTAAAACTCGTCGCAGCTTCACTTACCTGATATGTTACACTGGCGCCTGGCAACATCATGACCAACATATTCATTGCATCAGCATTTTCAACACCATAGCGACTGGCCGCACGACGTTGATCATGGTTACCAATCTACAAAAAATAGGAATGAAAACTGTCACACTGCGCTGCCAAAATGTGCATGCCTCCGTCCAACGTACCACCCAATTAGCTGTACGTCCTACTGGCATATTTGTCAGCCATGCATCGACAGCACCCTTCACTTGCACTGCGGTAAAACCTTTGGCCAAGTCTGATGATAAATGAAAATTAAATGGTAAATGTGCACCCTCAACTGTTGCATTGCCATACATTTGCATTGTATAATCCGGTGGTGAATAGGTTTCAATGAGTAGCACACGTGTATCACCGCCATGTATACGCTGATAATCATCCATTACTTGACGCCATTGATAGACCATATCAATTGCTTCAGGTTGATTTTCCATAAGTTCGTGTTTAATATACGCGCGATTTTCGGGATCATCAGTGAGACCACTAAGCTCTTCATCGGGGTAGATACCGTTTTCATCGGGCGCAACTTCGAACAAGTGGGGTACAGCATCAATGCGAAAACCAGAAACGCCTTGATCCAGCCAATAGCGCAAAACGCGTTTCATTTGTTCGACAACATCGGGATTGCGATAATTCAAATCTGGTTGCTGTACGGCAAATTGATGGAGGTAATATTGACCACGTTCTTCATTCCATTCCCAGGCACTGCCACGGAAAACTGAAATCTGTGTGAAAATAGTGCTTACTGAGTTCTGTTATCATCAATTATATTAATAAACTTACCCAATTACTTGGCGGTATACGTTGTCCATTTGCATCTAATTTACCATTTGCCCAAACATAATAATCCTCATAGCCACGTTCACGTTTCACCGACTTTTTAAACCATTCACTTTCATCACTCGAATGATTTGGCACAAAATCTAAAATAATTTTGATGCCCAACTCATTGGCTTTAGCGATTAATGCACGAAAATCCTGTATGGTACCATACTCTGGTTGTATGCCATAAAAATCGGATATATCATAGCCAAAATCAACCATTGGCGATGTAAATATCGGTGATAGCCAAGCGGCAGTCACCCCAATATCTTTCAAATGTTCAAGCTTTGAAGTGATGCCATTGAGATCACCAATGCCATCACCATTTGAGTCCATGAAAGAACGTGGATAGATTTGATAGAATTGCGCCGTTTGCCACCAGTCTTTGGTTTTGCTGGTGGTCGTCTGATCCTGACAGGCTTTGGCACCCAGCGTGAACAGCAGGGTTAGTATAATGAATTTTAGTTCTAACTGCATTTTAAGTTGTTGTACAATTAATTTATGTTTTTAGTATTTTGTGGGCTTATAAATGGTTACGTACAGGCATTTTCTGAAGTGCCTTTTTGCTTTAAATGTTTTGATATATTTAATCCGCACTTGGAGATAGTTACCATAACGAGTGATTTTGTGTAGTTTTTTCCAAAGTTGCAAAAAATACTTGTTCAGAAATTCCATTATCTAATACTTATTCTTGCAAAGCTAAAACATGATAATATACTTTAGATATAAGTATATGCGTATTAGTCCAAAAGTTTTTCTTCTGTATTATCTAAGTAAATGCAATCGAAAGAAAATACTTAAAAAATGTTTGTTTGTATGATTCCTTGGACAACAAATAATTTATTGACATAAACCTGAAAATTCAAGTAAAATATTTCTAATCTCAAAAAGTACCTAACCAAATTCAAAACCAAAGTAAATAAATACAACAAAGTTTTAGTAGTTAAGATGCATTCCAATGACAGTTTTTCACTGAAACACATTATTTTGAAGAAAAATTGTGTTTCAAATTACTACCATCGCTCGTGCAATCTACATCAGGGATTAAAAAACAAAAGCTTTAGGAAGATTCCAAAATAGTCATAGGTTCCTGAAATTCGGTAAAGATGTTTTAAGATTAAAACATTAAAAATCAATGAATATAAACAAAATCCGTTTGCGGATGAATGCAAAGTAAGAGCATGGTCAAGCTGCTTTTCAAAACGGTTATCACTATCCATTAGTTTGACAAAAGATGTTACAAATTTTGAGCTATCTTTTATAGTTTTCAAGTTATGGAAAAAAAAAAGTATAATGAACTTCATAAAAATGAGATTTTGCTTGTTTGTGCATTTGTTCCGTATTGACTCGAAAACTAGCAGACAGATTTTAAAGAAATTTTCACATTGTGTTAAAAATGTGGGCGGCGCCACTCCCCCCACAAAATTGACTAATTATATCTACAAAGCAAGATAAGATTTGGTGAATATGTAAAAATCATTGGCACAAATAATGTTCACTGAAAAAATGGGCGGTACCACGCCCTCAAATAAATAGAAAAAATTTGCATCAGGGCATCAGGAAAAATAATTTTTCAACAGAGAAGTAGGCGGTGGTACGACCTATAAAAATAAAATACGTCTTATTTCTGAAACAATTTGACGCAATATATAAGATTTGCTACAATGCTCCACTGTGGTATATCCAAATTAAGATACATACACTGTACGTCCCTTTTACCTGCTAAGAAAACTATATATCGAATGTAAGCAAGCTTAAAATTGATGAAACTATTTTGAAACGTTTTAAGATGATATAAATATTTCGTCTTCTCAAAAACAGCAATAGGAAAAAATTTATAAAAAAATATAGGTATCTATATTAAAATATAACGAAAATCCCAACATATGGGTAAATCTCCGAAAAATGCACCAAAACATGCCTTTTTTGTCCACATTTATTTTTATATTTTTTTATTAAATGAAGGTATAGAATATGATGACCTTAACTTCTGGAACATTTTTAAGAAATGAACATAAGCTTTCAGGGTTGCCATTTGTTTGCTTTCGTAAGTTTCGATTGAACAAATATTTAAAAAATTAAAATAAAATTTTAGTCTCAAAACTCTTGAATGAACTTAAGAAAAATTCAACATAAATATTTAGGGTTGCAAGATGGTTGTTTTCGAAAATTTATTTAAAATCTTACTTTTTATTACGTTCGCTACACTAAGTATTAAAAACTTAAATCGTTAAAAATAATCGAACCGAAAACTATAAAAATAAACTGAGTGGCAACCCTAAAAATGTTTGTACAGTTTCAGAAAAGTTTATCTGAGCGGATGCGATATCAAACTTTTCAATTAAGTCAAGAAACATAAGAATTAAATAAAAATTTCGAAAATAACCAGGTGGCAACCCTAAAAATGTATGTAGGATTTCTCAATAGTTTATTTATATATGTATGAGTTTTAAGACTAAATTTTAATTTCGTTTTAAATATATAATTTCAGCAAAACTAACCAAAAAAAACCGGATGACTACGCCAAAAGTTATGTACAGATTTAAAAAAATTCATCTGAACGATTTTCGAAAAAAACCAGGTGGCAACCCTTAAAATTTATGTTGGATTTTTGAAATATTTAAGTATTTGTTTAAGCAAAACTGAAAACAAAAAACCAGATGGAGAATCACTATGCGAAGAATGACTAAACGGAGAGTGACAAAATGTTGCAAAAACAGTAATATCACATCGAAAATAGCAATTAGTTTTAAAAAAGTTAAAACTGGTGGATAGCCCCTCTAATTATTTATTGAATTTATTTTATAAAGACAAAATAATACATTTAGTAATATAGAAAAAAACGTATGCGGAGAATGACACACATTTACGTTCTTTGTTAAATTTTGAAACTTTATATATACAAATAAATCAGATTTTTACCATTAGCTTTGCATTTAATCAATACTACTATCAAACATTACAAATAATTGAAATACAATCTAAAAAATTTCTTCAGCTTGAAGTCAAAACTAGAGCCTCATTGGCCGCCAGAGCAATGGAACGAGTTGTAAGAGTAGTGCTTAAATGCAAAATATAAAACAATTTATATAAA
The DNA here is from genome assembly GCA_951812925.1 of Calliopum simillimum. NCBI lineage: Eukaryota > Metazoa > Arthropoda > Insecta > Diptera > Lauxaniidae > Calliopum > Calliopum simillimum. Next base: position 8,327,050 of record OX638370.1, read on the forward strand.
AAATTTCTCAAAGAATTATATAAAAACTTACCCTTCTTCTTGTGTCGAAGACAGACTACGTATTTGGACTTTCAAATTTGTAGGCAAAGTAACATCAAAGCTACTCAAGTCAATCGAATATGGACCAGTGCCAAAGTTGGCAACATAAATGATGGGGTTTTCGCCAGTCATATGTCTAAAAATAAACGAAAATAAAGTTTTCAGAAATGCATTTCTCCACAAAGCAAAAAGCACACTACCGTTTTAGTACAAAAACATTATCATTAAGGGCAGCATATTTCGATTCACCATACTGTAGCGTACGCGAGGTCTTACGCAGCGCTACTAAAGCCTGATAGATCTTCAAGTGTGAACGTGTTGCCTGCAACTCTGTCTGTACATTTGTTGTTTGATAATCCACTGCAAGTGGAAGCCAAGTTTTGTCCGCAGTGGAGAAACCTTTTAATAATATAGTCAGTAAAATTAACTAATTAATTATTTAATAAAAAAAAAAATACCAGCATTTTTCTGCGAATTCCACTGAAATGGTGTACGACTTGGATCTCTTGTAAATTGTTCATAAATATCAGGATTTGAATTACAAGCCGCAGGATCAACAGTGTCCTCCCATGAGATTTCACCATCAGTCATAGCTATTTCTTCACCCTACATGTGACATGAGCGCAAAAAGTTAGAGGTTTCACATATCACATTGATTAAAACTCGTCGTAAATGAACTTACCTGATATGTTACACTAGCGCCTGGCAACATCATGACCAACATATTCATTGCATCTGCGTTTTCAACACCATAACGACTGGCGGCACGTCGTTGATCATGGTTGCCAATCTGCAAAAAACAGAAAAAAAAATAAAGCTGATGACAAAATATATATCCGTCCTACGTACCACCCAATTAGCTGTACGTCCTACTGGCATATTTACCAGCCATGCATCGATAGCACCCTTCACTTGTACTGCGGTAAAACCTTTGGCCAAGTCTGTTAACAAATGAAAATTAAATGGCAAATGTGCACCTTCAACTGTTGCGTTTCCATACATTTGCATTGTATAATCCGGTGGTGCGTAGGTTTCGATGAGTAGCACACGTGTATCACCGCCATGTATACGCTGATAATCATCCATTACTTGACGCCATTGATAGACCATATCAATAGTTTCGGGTTGATTTTCAATATACTCATGTTTAAGATATGCGCGATTTTCAGGATCATCACTGAGACCACTAAGCTCTTCATCAGGGTATATGCCATTTTCATCGGGTTCCACTTCGAAGAGCGAGGGTACAGCATCAACGCGGAAACCAGCAACGCCTTGATCCAGCCAATAGCGCAAAATGCGTTTCATTTGTTCGACAACATCGGGATTGCGATAATTCAAATCTGGTTGCTGTACGGCAAATTGATGGAGGTAATATTGACCACGTTCTTCAATCCATTCCCAGGCACTACCACGGAAACCTTGCAGCTGTAAGTAGAAACAAGATATATCGCATATACATACATACATAATGAGAAAACTCTAATAAACTTACCCAATTACTTGGCGGTATACGTTGTCCATTTGCATCTAATTTACCATTTGCCCAAACATAATAATCCTCATAGCCACGTTCACGTTTCACCGACTTTTTAAACCATTCACTTTCATCACTCGAATGGTTTGGCACAAAATCTAAAATAATTTTGATGCCCAACTCATTGGCTTTAGCGATTAATGCACGAAAATCCTGTATGGTACCATACTCTGGTTGTATGCCATAAAAATCGGATATATCATAGCCAAAATCAACCATTGGCGATGTAAATATCGGTGATAGCCAAGCGGCAGTCACCCCAATATCTTTCAAATGTTTGAGCTTTGAAGTGATGCCATTGAGATCACCAATGCCATCACCATTAGAGTCCATGAAAGAACGTGGATAGATCTGATAGAATTGCGCCGTTTGCCACCAATCTTTAGTTTTGATGGTAGTCGCCCGATCCTGGCAGGCTTTGGTGTCCAGCACGAAGAGCAGGGTTAGTATAATAAATTTTAGTTGTAACTGCATTTTAAGTTGATATACAATTGATTTAGGTTTTTCGTATTTTGTGGCCTTATAAAGGGTAAGGTAGAGCAATTTTCTGAAGTGTTTTTTTCTTCAAATGTTTTGATATATTTAATCCGCACTTTGAGATAAATTATATGGAGAAGTGATTTTGTGTAGATTTTTCCATAATTGCAGTAAATAATTGTTTAGAATTCCCATTATTTTATTTTTGCAAAGCAATAACATGATATAGTTATATATGAGTATTAGTCCGAAAGTAATTTTTCTGCACTATCTAAGTAAGTACATATATGCACTCATAAGAAAATACTTTAAAATATTTTTGTTTATTCCACAGACAACTTAGTAATAATTTTTTGACATAAACCAGAAAATTCAAGTAAAAAAGTTCTTATCTCAAAAAGTACCTAACAGATCCCAAATTGGAGTCAAATTTTCAAATTTTAAGATTATTTTAAAATGGTGAAAATTTCTTTAAGAAAACTTATAGAATACCCATATTGGATATTATGTTAATTAGAGTGATATGGAATGGTTTTTTAATAATATTTTTTAGATTAAAGCAATAAAAATATGTGAATGTGAACACAATCTGCTGACGGACACACCTACCTCCCATACCAAGTTAGGGCGTGGTCGAAACTTTTTCGCAACATGGGTATCAGTCTCCATTAATTTGACAGAACTAATTGCAAAAATGCTACAAATTGTGTGCTACCTTTTACAATTTTAAAGTTATGAGAAAAAATTAAAATCAACAAAACTCTATGACACAGATAAATAAGATTTGGTGAATATATAAATGTCATCGGCATAAATAGTGTTTATTCAAAAAATGGGTGGTACCACGCCCTCAAACAAATAATTTCATTATATCTCTGAAAATATTTGACGCAGATAGATTCTATTTGGTGCGTATGTAAAGTGCATTAAAACAAATTATCCTTATCAGAAAAATGGGCCCTATTAAAAGCTGATTTATAATCTATATAATCTGACTTAAAGCCAAATACAAATTTTTCAATATTAACAACAGCAAAATACAAGGCCACACAGAGCTGAAAAGAGGACAAAGCACAAAGAGAAAACAATAAGCAAAGCACTGACTTCATGTTTGTTTATTGTTATTATTGCGCTTGAATTAAACTAGGCATGGTAAATGAGCTTTTCTATTTCGTACAAAATAGCAAAAAAAAAGTACTAAAAGTTTCCAAAAAGTACGAAGCTTATTTAATACATTTGTAACCGAATTTTGACCACTGTCTTTTTCTTCTAAAACTGGTAAGCACGGATAGATTAAATTTCATATACTTGTGTGCAAAGGGCATCAGAAGAAATCATTTCCAATAGAAAAGTTTGCGGTGGTACGCCCTATAAAAATAAAATACGTTATATTTCTGAGACTATTTGACGCAAGTTATAAGATACAATGCTTCACTGTGGTATATCCACATTAAGAAAAGGTACAGTACGTCCCAAGGAGGATTAAGATGGGACATATACCTCTTACCTGCTACCTTCTCTATAAGAAAACTGTCTTCGAATTTAGGCATACAGTAAGCTTGAAATTGATAAAACCATTGTGAAATGTTTTAAAATGTGAAAAAATACTTATATGGGCACGGCCACCGTTGGAAGCGTTACGTTCACACGCACATTTTTGCTCATATCTCCTCGAAAAATAATCAAACATCATGATTTCTTAAGTGCATATAATAAGGCTCTCTGAGACTAATATTTCATAGGAACAAAGTTCTTATCTAACACTTATGGCTTTGGAGCTATAAGAGTATAAGTGCCGTTGGTAACGTTATTTATTTTTATAAGCAATTTTCGAGGTCAGTGCACATTTGCTGAAAAGTTTACGAATCTAGTAATGTATTTTCCCAAGCACTTTCTATAACTTGGAGATAAAGAATCAAAGTTACGATTGAATTTAAAATTGCGCTGAAAAAATTATTGTTGGTGGATTTATAGACGTTAAAGTAACGTTGGTAACGTTATGCAAAAGCATTGGTAACGTTATATGTACGAATTTCCATAAATAAATTGAAGGCAAATACAGCCAAACACTCCAAACATCGATAAAGATGAAAAATATGTGAAAATTTAGTTCCTTGGAAGGTTTTCGTTTACACTACATTACAAATTTTTTGCTCCAAGGCCTCGATACATCTTTCTTTTTTTGAAATTACGATTTCTCCCAAACGGATAAAGCTGTCTGCGTGAAACTTGGTACGGATAATACTGAGGGCCATTTTCTGATCAGGGTTAAAAATTGCCGTGATCGATTAATGTTCACGCCTACCTCCCATATTGGCTAGTTGAAACATTGTATGGGAAGTATGCGTGAAAATCAACCGATCACGTCCAATTTTAGTCTCAGGCAGCTTAGTGATATTGTCGTTATCAATACCAAATTCCATGTATCTAGCTTTATCCGTCGGGCCGCCAGTCTGGGTTCAACAAAAAAATTGAAAGCGAAAATAAATTTTTCCTAGTTTTTTCAGATTTTTATGTTGAGCCATGACTGGCGGCCGAACGGATTAAGCTAGATGCATGAAATTTGGTACAGATAACAACAATATTACTAGGCTGTCTGGGATGCTTCAAAAAGCCGGTAAGGAACGAAATATTTGTGATATCATTAGCACTTGGATAGATCTCAAAATAGTAATAAGCGTTATCTAGCCCGTAACTTCCTCTTTAATCCTCCACTTCTTATTGGTTGATTTAAATTATTGTAAGGAATTTCCATCCCTTTTAACACAGCTCACTGCGTTAAAACAAAAGAAATTTCAGTAGAAAACTAACTTCTGAGTTTTGATTAAAAAATTTTGGTAACGTTATACACATTTAGTGGCTATGTTCACCATGGTAGATGCTTTATTTAGATAATTTTAAAAAGTATTCAAAAACAAGACTGAAAATACTCGAAAAAAATGAATGCAAGCAAAAACATCAAAAGGTCACTTCGAAATAAAAATTTCTAAAAATTCGATTTTTTTATCACAAAAATCGGCCTCTAGGGCACAAACTATTAGCTGTGGAAAGATGACTACCAGAAGCAAAATATAGCAAATTATATTTCCTATAGTTCTTGGGATAGAATAGTACACATTTTTTACGGTATTTAGGGTATACAGTCGCTCATACTCAAAAAAAAGCCGTATTTGACAAAAATGGAAAAAATCCAAACTCTCAGGCTAAAATTCGCAAGGAAACTACAAACCGATTTTGATATTCTTTATCCTGAAAGTTGCGCTGTTTATCGTCCTTTAACGTAAAGTAATAATCATAAAAAAATCTTAAGTTGTGGATGCAAAACACACTGTGAAACAAAAATACCCAAAATTAGAACTTTACAAAAAATACCAAGTATGCAGGAATTATCATATCTCGCGCAATTTCAATCCGATTTCCATTCTTAAGGCCATGTTTAGAAGCTTTTAGTTTTTTCATTAGCTTCTAATCAAATTTTTGGGCATATTTTAAAACCAAGCAATAAAAGATCGCTTTTTCATGATACACAATTATTTTTAAGAAATTTCGGCCTCTAGCGGAAAACCGTTTACTTTTGGAATCAAGATTTCCAAGCAAAACTATAGGAAAGCAGATTTCCTACATTTATTGAGCTCTAAAGTTGTTGTGTGTCTCTTGTACCTTGAGTTATAGGAAAAAAACCGTTTTTTGAATCAAAAAAATTTAACTTCTTCCGGGACTTCCATAGGGCAAACTTCACTGTAGATCAATGAGAAAAAAACATAAAATACCAATAGTTTCGTGGTTTTTGAGATAAAATAAAAAAACTGCGAAAAAACAATGATTTTTGTCGTTTAGACCTTCATTCAAGCCCCGGGCGGGCCATCTTTTCGGGGGTTTTGACCAAAACTAAGTATGCAGTCTTTGTAATAAGGCCTGCTCCTAAGATAATTTTTGGTGCAACCTATAATTTTCCCATTATTTCGAAAAAGTGCTGCACCCTAATATGCATAGACTATTAAGTAACACACTTAAAAATTCTTAAAGTTATTTGGGAGAACAAGCCCTGATAAGGTGGCAACACCTGCAATCGGTATTGAATTTGTTCCAAAGGAACAACTATACGAAATATCAATAAATAACACAAATAACAATTATGATATATCAATACGTATTAACACACAAACAAAACTGGCAAAAGTCGGCTTCGCAGCCGGGCAAGGCTGGTGCAGTGGTAACGACTATTGCTACCAACCTGGAGGTTCTTGGTTCAACTCCCGCCCAGGCCAAAAACACAAAAAGTTTTCAAACTTGCAATTTTTTAATTATAATTAATTTAGTGAAATAAATAAAGGGCGTTTTTTTTAGAGGTTTGTTTTTTGAATATAGAAAAAACTGGCATTTTGTGGTCAAATCTGGCAACTCTAATGTCATTTATGTTCAGTTTGGTTTGCCATTTCATCATGAACAGGTTGACAAAAGAACAACGCTTGCAAATCGTGCAAATTTATTTCGAAAATAATGGTTCAGTTCGCGAAGTTTACCGCAAGCTCCGTCCATTTTATGGTCGACATAATCGTCCATCAGATCAATTAATTCGGTTAACCATGGGTCGTTTTCGCACTACGTTTACTCTATGTGATAATACGCATTCGCAGAGACGTCGAACAGTGCACACTGAAGCAACAATTGCCGCTGTAGAGCAAAATGTTGAAGAGGACCCGAATGAATCGATTCGCCACCGTGCACAGCAATTGGAGCTTTGTCCATCAACTTTATGGAAGATTTTGCGCAAAGATCTTGGCTTGCGACCTTACAAGATCCAGCTTGTGCAAGAATTAAAGCCGCGAGACCATGCAATGCGTAGTGATTTTGGTGTATGGGCCGAAAATGAGATTGATCTCGATGCTGATTTTCATCGCAAAATTTTGTCAACAGCAAAATTGCCGCATTTGGAGTGAAGAGAATCCACATGAGACCCTTGAGACGCCATTACATCCACAAAAACTGACTGTTTGGTGTGCTCTATGGGCTGGTGGAGTCATTGGGCCATACTTCTGCCGAAATAATGCTGGAGAGTCAGTTACCGTTAATGGAGACCGGTATAGAGCCATGATAACCGACTATTTTGGGCCCGAATTGGATGGCATGAATGTGGATGAGTTGTGGTTCCAACAAGACGGCGCTACATGCCACACAGCGCACGTCACAATCGATTTATTGAAGGAAACATTCGATGAGCGCATAATTTCGCGGAATGGACCTGTCAATTGGCCACCAAGATCGTGTGATTTGACACCATTGGATTATTTTCTTTGGGGATATGTGAAGTCGCTCGTCTACGCCAACAAACCAGAAACGTAAGGGGACTTGGAAGCCAACATTCGTGGCGTTATTGCCGACATACGGCCCCATATGCTCGAAAAAGTGGTTGAAAATTGGACCTGTAGAATTGGCTTTATTCGAGCCAGCCGCGGCGGCCACATGCCCGAAATCATACTTAAACATTAATGGCATAAAATTATCCTTCTAATAATGCCAAATTGATGGACATTAAAACGATTTTCTTGTGTTTTATTTCAATTCGAAGTTCTATACCTCTAAAAAAAAACACCCTTTATAATTATAATTACAACAAAAACAGTCTGATGAGTCTTTGTGGCGAAAGACGAATAATATGTCACTATAGTCGCGTTTTCAATCCGTTCCTTGATTTGTCATAATTATGTGTTAGAAAATGCATTGACAGATTTATATGTAAATCGATCTTTGCAAATATATGACTAAAAGTTCAATTAAAAAATCAATTTTCAATAGTTTATATAGTTAAAAATCGATCGACGTTTTGGTTTAAGCAAAACTAGCAAAAAAAAAACCAAGTGGCAACCCTGAAATTTTTTGTACAATTTTAGAAAAGTATCAATAAAATCAAAGAAATTACTTCAGCTTGTAGTCAAAATTAGAGCCTCGTTGGCCGCCAGAGCAATAGAACGAGTTGCAAGAGTAGTGCTAAAATTCAAAACAAAATAATTTATATAAAGAATTTCTCAAAGAACTTTATTAGAACTCACCCCTCATCTTGTGTAGAAGATAGACACCGTATTAGTACTTTCAAATTTGTAGGCAAAGTAACATCAAAGCTACTCAAGTCAATCGAATATGGACCAGTGCCAAAGTTGGCAACATAAATGATGGAACTTTCGCCAGTCATATGCCTAACAATAAACGAAAATAAGTTTTTGGAAATGCATTACCCCACTAAGCGAAAAACGCGCTACCTTTTCAGCACAAAAACATTATCATTAAGGGCAGCATATTTCGATTCACCATACTGTAGTGTACGCGAGGTCTTACGCAGCGCTACTGAAGCCTGATAGATCTTCAAGTGTGAACGTGTTGCCTGTGACTCTACCTGTACATTTCTTGTTTGATAATCCGCGGCAAGTGGCAGCCAAGTTTTTTCCGCAGTGGAGAAACCTTTTAATAAAATTTTCTGTAAAATTTAGTTTCAAAAAATAAATAAAAAAATACCTGCATTTTTCTGCGAATTCCACTGAAACGGTGTACGACATGGATCTCTTGTAAATTGTTCATAAATATCAGGATTTGAATTACAAGCCGAAGGATCAACAGTGTCCTCCCATGAAATTTCACCATCAGTCATAGCTATTTCTTCACCCTTCAAATATGTACATGAGTACCAACGGTTAGAGGTTATACATATATCACGTTTAATTAAAACTCGTCGCAGCTTCACTTACCTGATATGTTACACTGGCGCCTGGCAACATCATGACCAACATATTCATTGCATCAGCATTTTCAACACCATAGCGACTGGCCGCACGACGTTGATCATGGTTACCAATCTACAAAAAATAGGAATGAAAACTGTCACACTGCGCTGCCAAAATGTGCATGCCTCCGTCCAACGTACCACCCAATTAGCTGTACGTCCTACTGGCATATTTGTCAGCCATGCATCGACAGCACCCTTCACTTGCACTGCGGTAAAACCTTTGGCCAAGTCTGATGATAAATGAAAATTAAATGGTAAATGTGCACCCTCAACTGTTGCATTGCCATACATTTGCATTGTATAATCCGGTGGTGAATAGGTTTCAATGAGTAGCACACGTGTATCACCGCCATGTATACGCTGATAATCATCCATTACTTGACGCCATTGATAGACCATATCAATTGCTTCAGGTTGATTTTCCATAAGTTCGTGTTTAATATACGCGCGATTTTCGGGATCATCAGTGAGACCACTAAGCTCTTCATCGGGGTAGATACCGTTTTCATCGGGCGCAACTTCGAACAAGTGGGGTACAGCATCAATGCGAAAACCAGAAACGCCTTGATCCAGCCAATAGCGCAAAACGCGTTTCATTTGTTCGACAACATCGGGATTGCGATAATTCAAATCTGGTTGCTGTACGGCAAATTGATGGAGGTAATATTGACCACGTTCTTCATTCCATTCCCAGGCACTGCCACGGAAAACTGAAATCTGTGTGAAAATAGTGCTTACTGAGTTCTGTTATCATCAATTATATTAATAAACTTACCCAATTACTTGGCGGTATACGTTGTCCATTTGCATCTAATTTACCATTTGCCCAAACATAATAATCCTCATAGCCACGTTCACGTTTCACCGACTTTTTAAACCATTCACTTTCATCACTCGAATGATTTGGCACAAAATCTAAAATAATTTTGATGCCCAACTCATTGGCTTTAGCGATTAATGCACGAAAATCCTGTATGGTACCATACTCTGGTTGTATGCCATAAAAATCGGATATATCATAGCCAAAATCAACCATTGGCGATGTAAATATCGGTGATAGCCAAGCGGCAGTCACCCCAATATCTTTCAAATGTTCAAGCTTTGAAGTGATGCCATTGAGATCACCAATGCCATCACCATTTGAGTCCATGAAAGAACGTGGATAGATTTGATAGAATTGCGCCGTTTGCCACCAGTCTTTGGTTTTGCTGGTGGTCGTCTGATCCTGACAGGCTTTGGCACCCAGCGTGAACAGCAGGGTTAGTATAATGAATTTTAGTTCTAACTGCATTTTAAGTTGTTGTACAATTAATTTATGTTTTTAGTATTTTGTGGGCTTATAAATGGTTACGTACAGGCATTTTCTGAAGTGCCTTTTTGCTTTAAATGTTTTGATATATTTAATCCGCACTTGGAGATAGTTACCATAACGAGTGATTTTGTGTAGTTTTTTCCAAAGTTGCAAAAAATACTTGTTCAGAAATTCCATTATCTAATACTTATTCTTGCAAAGCTAAAACATGATAATATACTTTAGATATAAGTATATGCGTATTAGTCCAAAAGTTTTTCTTCTGTATTATCTAAGTAAATGCAATCGAAAGAAAATACTTAAAAAATGTTTGTTTGTATGATTCCTTGGACAACAAATAATTTATTGACATAAACCTGAAAATTCAAGTAAAATATTTCTAATCTCAAAAAGTACCTAACCAAATTCAAAACCAAAGTAAATAAATACAACAAAGTTTTAGTAGTTAAGATGCATTCCAATGACAGTTTTTCACTGAAACACATTATTTTGAAGAAAAATTGTGTTTCAAATTACTACCATCGCTCGTGCAATCTACATCAGGGATTAAAAAACAAAAGCTTTAGGAAGATTCCAAAATAGTCATAGGTTCCTGAAATTCGGTAAAGATGTTTTAAGATTAAAACATTAAAAATCAATGAATATAAACAAAATCCGTTTGCGGATGAATGCAAAGTAAGAGCATGGTCAAGCTGCTTTTCAAAACGGTTATCACTATCCATTAGTTTGACAAAAGATGTTACAAATTTTGAGCTATCTTTTATAGTTTTCAAGTTATGGAAAAAAAAAAGTATAATGAACTTCATAAAAATGAGATTTTGCTTGTTTGTGCATTTGTTCCGTATTGACTCGAAAACTAGCAGACAGATTTTAAAGAAATTTTCACATTGTGTTAAAAATGTGGGCGGCGCCACTCCCCCCACAAAATTGACTAATTATATCTACAAAGCAAGATAAGATTTGGTGAATATGTAAAAATCATTGGCACAAATAATGTTCACTGAAAAAATGGGCGGTACCACGCCCTCAAATAAATAGAAAAAATTTGCATCAGGGCATCAGGAAAAATAATTTTTCAACAGAGAAGTAGGCGGTGGTACGACCTATAAAAATAAAATACGTCTTATTTCTGAAACAATTTGACGCAATATATAAGATTTGCTACAATGCTCCACTGTGGTATATCCAAATTAAGATACATACACTGTACGTCCCTTTTACCTGCTAAGAAAACTATATATCGAATGTAAGCAAGCTTAAAATTGATGAAACTATTTTGAAACGTTTTAAGATGAGTAAAAATATAAATATTTCGTCTTCTCAAAAACAGCAATAGGAAAAAATTTATAAAAAAATATAGGTATCTATATTAAAATATAACGAAAATCCCAACATATGGGTAAATCTCCGAAAAATGCACCAAAACATGCCTTTTTTGTCCACATTTATTTTTATATTTTTTTATTAAATGAAGGTATAGAATATGATGACCTTAACTTCTGGAACATTTTTAAGAAATGAACATAAGCTTTCAGGGTTGCCATTTGTTTGCTTTCGTAAGTTTCGATTGAACAAATATTTAAAAAATTAAAATAAAATTTTAGTCTCAAAACTCTTGAATGAACTTAAGAAAAATTCAACATAAATTTTTAGGGTTGCAAGATGGTTGTTTTCGAAAATTTATTTAAAATCTTACTTTTTATTACGTTCGCTACACTAAGTATTAAAAATTTAAATCGTTAAAAATAATCGAACCGAAAACTATAAAAATAAACTGAGTGGCAACCCTAAAAATGTTTGTACAATTTCAGAAAAGTTTATCTGAGCGGTTGTGATATCAAACTTTTCAATTAAGTCAAGAAACATAAGAATTAAATAAGAATTTCGAAAATAACCAGGTGGCAACCCTAAAAATGTATGTAGGATTTCTCAATAGTTTATTTATATATGTATGAGTTTTAAGACTAAATTTTAATTTCGTTTTAAATATATAATTTCAGCAAAACTAACCAAAAAAAAAACCGGATGACTACGCCAAAAGTTATGTACAGATTTAAAAAAATTCAACTGAACAATTTTCGAAAATTACCAGGCGGCAACCCTAAAAATTTATGTTGGATTTTTGAAATATTTAAGTATTTGTTTAAGCAAAACTGAAAACAAAAAACCAGATGGAGAATCACTATGCGAAGAATAACTAAACGGAGAATGACAAAATGTTGCAAAAACAGTAATATCACAACGAAAATAGCAATTAGTTTTAAAAAAGTTAAAACTGGTGGATAGCCCCTCTAATTATTTATTGAATTTATTTTATAAAGACAAAATAATACATTTAGTAATATAGAAAAAAACGTATGCGGAGAATGACACACATTTACGTTCTTTGTTAAATTTTTAAACTTTATATATACAAATAAATCAGATTTTTACCATTAGCTTTGCATTTAATCAATACTACTATCAAACATTACAAATAATTGAAATACAATCTAAAAAATTTCTTCAGCTTGAAGTCAAAACTAGAGCCTCATTGGCCGCCAGAGCAATAAAACGAGTTGTAAGAGTAGTGCTTAAATGCAAAATATAAAACAATTTATATAAAAAATTTCTCAAAGAACTATATAAAAACTTACCCTTCTTCTTGTGTCGAAGACAGACTACGTATTTGGACTTTCAAATTTGTAGGCAAAGTAACATCAAAACTGTTCAAGTCAATCGAATATGGACCAGTGCCAAAGTTGGCAACATAAATGATGGGGCTTTCGCCAGTCATATGCCTAAAAATAAACGAAAATAAAGTTTTCAGAAATGCATTTCTCCACAAAGCAAAAAGCGCACTACCGTTTTAGTACAAAAACATTATCATTAAGGGCAGCATATTTCGATTCACCATACTGTAGCGTACGCGAGGTCTTACGCAGCGCTACTAAAGCCTGATAGATCTTCAAGTGTGAACGTGTTGCCTGCAACTCTGTCTGTACATTTGTTGTTTGATAATCCACTGCAAGTGGAAGCCAAGTTTTGTCCGCAGTGGAGAAACCTTTTAATAATATAGTCAGTAAAATTAACTAATTAATTATTTAATAAATAAAAAAATACCAGCATTTTTCTGCGAATTCCACTGAAATGGTGTACGACTTGGATCTCTTGTAAATTGTTCATAAATATCAGCATTTGAATTACAAGCCGCAGGATCAACAGTGTCCTCCCATGAGATTTCACCATCAGTCATAGCTATTTCTTCACCCTACATGTGACATGAGCGCAAAAAGTTAGAGGTTTCACATATCACATTGATTAAAACTCGTCGTAAATGAACTTACCTGATATGTTACACTAGCGCCTGGCAACATCATGACCAACATATTCATTGCATCTGCGTTTTCAACACCATAACGACTGGCGGCACGTCGTTGATCATGGTTGCCAATCTGCAAAAAACAGAAAAAAAAATAAAGCTGATGACAAAATATATATCCGTCCTACGTACCACCCAATTAGCTGTACGTCCTACTGGCATATTTACCAGCCATGCATCGATAGCACCCTTCACTTGTACTGCGGTAAAACCTTTGGCCAAGTCTGTTAACAAATGAAAATTAAATGGCAAATGTGCACCTTCAACTGTTGCGTTTCCATACATTTGCATTGTATAATCCGGTGGTGCGTAGGTTTCGATGAGCAGCACACGTGTATCACCGCCATGTATACGCTGATAATCATCCATTACTTGACGCCATTGATAGACCATATCAATAGTTTCAGGTTGATTTTCAATATATTCATGTTTAAGATAAGCGCGATTTTCAGGATCATCACTGAGACCACTAAGCTCTTCATCAGGGTATATGCCATTTTCATCGGGTTCCACTTCGAAGAGCGAGGGTACAGCATCAACGCGAAAACCAGCAACGCCTTGATCCAGCCAATAGCGCAAAATTCGTTTCATTTGTTCGACAACATCGGGATTGCGATAATTCAAATCTGGTTGCTGTACGGCAAATTGATGGAGGTAATATTGACCACGTTCTTCAATCCATTCCCAGGCACTACCACGGAAACCTTGCAGCTGTAAGTAGGAACAAGATATATCGCATATACATAAATATATAATGAGAAAACTCTCATAAACTTACCCAATTACTTGGCGGTATACGTTGCCCATTCGCATCTAATTTACCATTGGCCCAAACATAATAATCCTCGTAGCCACGTTCACGTTTCACCGACTTTTTGAACCATTCACATTCATCACTCGAATGATTTGGCACAAAATCTAAAATAATTTTGATGCCCAACTCATTGGCTTTAGCGATTAATGCACGAAAATCCTGTATGGTACCATACTCTGGTTGTATGCCATAAAAATCGGATATATCATAGCCAAAATCAACCATTGGCGATGTAAATATCGGTGATAGCCAAGCGGCTGTCACCCCAATATCTTTCAAATGCTCAAGCTTCGAGGTGATGCCATTGAGATCACCAATGCCATCACCATTTGAGTCCATAAAAGAACGTGGATAGATCTGATAGAATTGCGCCGTTTGCCACCAATCTTTAGTTTTGATGGTAGTCGCCCGATCCTGGCAGGCTTTGGTGTCCAGCACGAAGAGCAGGGTTAGTATAATAAATTTTAGTTGTAACTGCATTTTAAGTTGATATACAATTGATTTAGGTTTTTCGTATTTTGTGGCCTTATAAAGGGTTAGGTAGAGCAATTTTCTGAAGTGTTTTTTTCTTCAAATGTTTTGATATATTTAATCCGCACTTGGAGATAAATAATATGGAGAAGTGATTTTGTGTAGATTTTTCCATAATTGCAGTAAATACTTGTTTAGAATTTCCATTATTTTATTTTTGCAAAGCAATAACATGATATAGTT
Source organism: Calliopum simillimum (assembly GCA_951812925.1). Classification (NCBI taxonomy): domain Eukaryota; kingdom Metazoa; phylum Arthropoda; class Insecta; order Diptera; family Lauxaniidae; genus Calliopum; species Calliopum simillimum. The sequence continues at coordinate 8,342,082 of OX638370.1, forward strand.
ATATGTATATGAGTATTAGTCCGAAAGTAATTTTTCTGCACTATCTAAGTAAGTACATATATGCACTCATAAGAAAATACTTTAAAATATTTTTGTTTATTCCACAGACAACTTAGTAATAATTTTTTGACATAAACCAGAAAATTCAAGTAAAAAAGTTCTTATCTCAAAAAGTACCTAACAGATCCCAAATTGGAGTCAAATTTTCAAATTTCAAGATTATTTTAAAATGGTGAAAATTTCTTTAAGAAAACTTATAGAATACCCATATTGGATATTATATTAATTAGAGTGATATGGAATGGTTTTTTAATAATACTTTTTAGATTAAAGCAATAAAAATATGTGAATGTGAACACAATCTGCTGACGGACACACCTACCTCCCATACCAAGTTAGGGCGTGGTCGAAACTTTTTCGCAACATGGGTATCAGTCTCCATTAATTTGACAGAACTAATTGCAAAAATGCTACAAATTGTGTGCTACCTTTTACAATTTTCGAGTTATGAGAAAAAATTAAAATCAACAGAACTCTATGACACAGATAAATAAGATTTGGTGAATATATAAATGTCATCGGCATAAATAGTGTTTATTCAAAAAATGGGTGGTACCACGCCCTCAAACAAATAATTTCATTATATCTCTGAAAATATTTGACGCAGATAGATTCTATTTGGAGCGTATGTAAAGTGCATTAAAACAAATTATCCTTATCAGAAAAATGGGCCCTATTAAAAGCTGATTTATAATCTATATAATCTGACTTAAAGCCAAATACAAATTTTTCAATATTAACAACAGCAAAATACAAGGCCACACAGAGCTGAAAAGAGGACAAAGCACAAAGAGAAAACAATAAGCAAAGCACTGACTTCATGTTTGTTTATTGTTATTATTGCGCTTGAATTAAACTAGGCATGGTAAATGAGCTTTTCTATTTCGTACAAAATAGCAAAAAAAAAGTACTAAAAGTTTCCAAAAAGTACGAAGCTTATTTAATACATTTGTAACCGAATTTTGACCACTGTCTTTTTCTTCTAAAACTGGTAAGCACGGATAGATTAAATTTCATATACTTGTGTGCAAAGGGCATCAGAAGAAATCATTTCCAATAGAAAAGTTTGCGGTGGTACGCCCTATAAAAATAAAATACGTTATATTTCTGAGACTATTTGACGCAAGTTATAAGATACAATGCTTCACTGTGGTATATCCACATTAAGAAAAGGTACAGTACGTCCCAAGGAGGATTAAGATGGGACATATACCTCTTACCTGCTACCTTCTCTATAAGAAAACTATCTTCGAATTTAGGCATACAGTAAGCTTGAAATTGATAAAACCATTGTGAAATGTTTTAAAATGTGAAAAAATACTTATATGGGCACGGCCACCGTTGGAAACGTTACGTTCACACGCACATTTTTGCTCATATCTCCTCGAAAAATAATCAAACATCATGATTTCTTAAGTGCATATAATAAGGCTCTCTGAGACTAATATTTCATAGGAACAAAGTTCTTATCTAACACTTATGGCTTTGGAGCTATAAGAGTATAAGTGCCGTTGGTAACGTTATTTTTTTTTATAAGCAATTTTCGAGGTCAGTGCACATTTGCTGAAAAGCTTACGAATCTAGTAATGTATTTTCCCAAGCACTTTCTATAACTTGGAGATAAAGAATCAAAGTTACGATTGAATTTAAAATTGCGCTGAAAAAATTATTGTTGGTGGATTTATAGACGTTAAAGTAACGTTGGTAACGCTATGCAAAAGCATTGGTAACGTTATATGTACGAATTTCCATAAATAAATTGAAGGCAAATACAGCCAAACACTCCAAACATCGATGAAGATGAAAAATATGTGAAAATTTCATTCCTTGGAAAGTTCCTGTTTACACTACATTACAAATTTTTTGCTCCAAGGCCTCGATACATCTTTTTTTTTTGGAATTACGATTGCTCCCAAACGGATAAAGCTGTCTGCGTGAAACTTGGTACAGATAATACTGAGGGCAATTTTCTGATCAGGGTTAAAAATTACCGTGATCGATTAATTTTCACGCCTACCTCCCATATTGGCTAGTTGAAACATTGTATGAGAAGTATGCGTGAAAATCAACCGATCACGTCCAATTTTAGTCTCAGGCAGCTTCGTTATCAATACCAAATTCCATGTATCTAGCTCTATCCGTCGGGCCGCCAGTCTGGGTTCAACAAAAAATTTAAAGCGAAAATAAATTTTTCCTAGTTTTTTCAGATTTTTATGTTGAGCCATGACTGGCGGCCGAACGGATTAAGCTAGATGCATGAAATTTGGTACAGATAACAACAATATTACTAAGCTGTCTGGGATGCTTCAAAAAGCCGGTAAGGAACGAAATATTTGTGATATCATTAGCACTTGGATAGATCTCAAAATAGCAATAAGCGTTATCTAGCCCGTAACTTCCTCTTTAATCCTCCACTTCTTATTGGTTGATTTAAATTATTGTAAGGAATTTCCATCCCTTTTAACACAGCTCACTGCGTTAAAACAAAAGAAATTTCAGTAGAAAACTAACTTCTGAGTTTTGATTAAAAAATTTTGGTAACGTTATACACATTTAGTGGCTATGTTCACCATGGTAGATGCTTTGTTTAGATAATTTTAAAAAGTATTCAAAAACAAGACTGAAAATACTCGAAAAAAGTGAATGCAAGCAAAAACATCAAAAGGTCACTTCGAAATAAAAATTTCTAAAAATTCGATTTTTTTATCACAAAAATCGGCCTCTAGGGCACAAACTATTAGCTGTGGAAAGATGACTACCAGAAGCAAAATATAGCAAATTATATTTCCTATAGTTCTTGGGATAGAATAGTACACATTTTTTACGGTATTTAGGGTATACAGTCGCTCATACTCAAAAAAAGCCGTATTTGACAAAAATGGAAAAAATCCAAACTCTCAGGCTAAAATTCGCAAGGAAACTACAAACCGATTTTGATATTCTTTATCCTGAAAGTTGCGCTGTTTATCGTCCTTTAACGTAAAGTAATAATCATAAAAAAATCTTAAGTTGTGGATGCAAAACACACTGTGAAACAAAAATACCCAAAATTAGAACTTTACAAAAAATACCAAGTATGCAGGAATTATCATATCTCGCGCAATTTCAATCCGATTTCCATTCTTAAGGCCATGTTTAGAAGCTTTTAGTTTTTTCATTAGCTTCTAATCAAATTTTTGGGCATATTTTAAAACCAAGCAATAAAAGATCGCTTTTTCATGATACACAATTATTTTTAAGAAATTTCGGCCTCTAGCGGAAAACCGTTTACTTTTGGAATCAAGATTTCCAAGCAAAACTATAGGAAAGCAGATTTCCTACATTTATTGAGCTCTAAAGTTGTTGTGTGTCTCTTGTACCTTGAGTTATAGGAAAAAAACCGTTTTTTGAATCAAAAAAATTTAACTTCTTCCGGGACTTCCATAGGGCAAACTTCACTGTAGAGCAATGAGAAAAAAACATAAAATGCAGAAAATTAATCCTTTTCAAAGATTTAGGAAGAATTACTACCAATAGTTTCGTGGTTTTTGAGATAAAATAAAAAAACTGCGAAAAAACAATGATTTTTGTCGTTTAGACCTTCATTCAAGCCCCGGGCGGGCCATCTTTTCGGGGGTTTTGACCAAAACTAAGTATGCAGTTTTTGTAATAAGGCCTGCTCCTAAGATAATTTTTGGTGCAACCTATAATTTTCCCATTATTTCGAAAAAGTGCTGCACCCTAATATGCATAGACTATTAAGTAACACACTTAAAAATTCTTAAAGTTATTTGGGAGAACAAGCCCTGATAAGGTGGCAACACCTGCAATCGGTATTGAATTTGTTCCAAAGGAACAACTATACGAAATATCAATAAATAACACAAATAACAATTATGATATATCAATACGTATTAACACACAAACAAAACTGGCAAAAGTCGGCTTCGCAGCCGGGCAAGGCTGGTGCAGTGGTAACGACTATTGCTACCAACCTGGAGGTTCTTGGTTCAACTCCCGCCCAGGCCAAAAACACAAAAAGTTTTCAAACTTGCAATTTTTTAATTATAATTAATTTAGTGAAATAAATAAAGGGCGTTTTTTTTAGAGGTTTGTTTTTTGAATATAGAAAAAACTGGCATTTTGTGGTCAAATCTGGCAACTCTAATGTCATTTATGTTCAGTTTGGTTTGCCATTTCATCATGAACAGGTTGACAAAAGAACAACGCTTGCAAATCGTGCAAATTTATTTCGAAAATAATGGTTCAGTTCGCGAAGTTTACCGCAAGCTCCGTCCATTTTATGGTCGACATAATCGTCCATCAGAGCAATTAATTCGGTTAACCATGGGTCGTTTTCGCACTACGTTTACTTTATGTGATAATACGCATTCGCAGAGACGTCGAACAGTGCACACCGAAGCAACAATTGCCGCTGTAGAGCAAAATGTTGAAGAGGACCCGAATGAATCGATTCGCCACCGTGCACAGCAATTGGAGCTTTGTCCATCAACTTTATGGAAGATTTTGCGCAAAGATCTTGGCTTGCGACCTTACAAGATCCAGCTTGTGCAAGAATTAAAGCCGCGAGACCATGCAATGCGTCGTGATTTTGGTGTATGGGCCGAAAATGAGATTGATCTCGATGCTGATTTTCATCGCAAAATTTTGTCAACAGCAAAATTGCCGCATTTGGAGTGAAGAGAATCCACATGAGACCCTTGAGACGCCATTACATCCACAAAAACTGACTGTTTGGTGTGCTCTATGGGCTGGTGGAGTCATTGGGCCATACTTCTGCCGAAATAATGCTGGAGAGTCAGTTACCGTTAATGGAGACCGGTATAGAGCCATGATAACCGACTATTTTGGGCCCGAATTGGATGGCATGAATGTGGATGAGTTGTGGTTCCAACAAGACGGCGCTACATGCCACACAGCGCACGTCACAATCGATTTATTGAAGGAAACATTCGATGAGCGCATAATTTCGCGGAATGGACCTGTCAATTGGCCACCAAGATCGTGTGATTTGACACCATTGGATTATTTTCTTTGGGGATATGTGAAGTCGCTCGTCTACGCCAACAAACCAGAAACGTTAGGGGACTTGGAAGCCAACATTCGTGGCGTTATTGCCGACATACGGCCCCATATGCTCGAAAAAGTGGTTGAAAATTGGACCTGTAGAATTGGCTTTATTCGAGCCAGCCGCGGCGGCCACATGCCCGAAATCATACTTAAACATTAATGGCATAAAATTATCCTTAATGCCAAATTGATGGACATTAAAACGATTTTCTTGTGTTTTATTTCAATTCGAAGTTCTATACCTCTAAAAAAAAACACCCTTTATAATTATAATTACAACAAAAACAGTCTGATGAGTCTTTGTGGCGAAAGACGAATAATATGTCACTATAGTCGCGTTTTCAATCCGTTCCTTGATTTGTCATAATTATGTGTTAGAAAATGCATTGACAGATTTATATGTAAATCGATCTTTGCAAATATATGACTAAAAGTTCAATTAAAAAATCAATTTTCAATAGTTTATATAGTTAAAAATCGATCGACGTTTTGGTTTAAGCAAAACTAGCAAAAAAAAACCAAGTGGCAACCCTGAAATTTTTTGTACAATTTTAGAAAAGTTTACCTCAGCGGATCTAAGACCTAAAAATTTATGTAGGATTTTTGAAAAGTTTATATAGGAGTCTTAAGATTAAATTTTAATTTCTTTTTATATAAATGTTTCAAGCAAAACAAAAAAAAAAATCTGGTGGCAACACCGAAAGTTTTGAACGGTTTTGAGAAAAGCTTATCTGAACGTTTTCGAAACTAAAAATTTCAATTTAGTCAGAAAAGTAAAAATTAGATAAGAATTTCGAAGATAATCAGGTAGCAACCCTTTAAATTTATGTTGGATTTTTAAAACGTTTAGTTAAGTGTTTGTTTAAGCAACACTAAAAAAAACATATGGAGAATCACTATGAGGAGAATGACTAAACGGAGAGTGACAAAACGGGGAATGACTAAACGGAGAACGAAAAAAAGTTTCAAAAATGGTAATATCACAATGAAAATAGCAAATAGTTTTAAAAAGTTGAAGCTGGTGGAGAGTTCCTCTTATATAATATAGTATAATATAATATAATAGTACCTGGAGACCGATCCCTGCTCGGTTAACAATCTGATCTTACTATTTTAGTGGATGTTTTTATTCATAGCTATTTTGGTTATGAAACTTGTACCTTTTCACCTCCAATGTTAATGCTCCAATTTTTTTTGCTGAAATAGAATGCCCTAAATTAAATAAATGGAATATACCACGCACCCAAAATATTTCGTCTCTGGTATGGAGGCTGAAATATCTTATCTTCAAAGGATCATACCTCGGGAAGTAAGAGACTTATTGGAAAAGTCCGAAAGGATATTTTGATAAAGAAGAGTGTGGCCATTAATAAAAAAGGATTTCACCTTTTCTTGAAGATACGCAGTAAGACTGAACACAGAGTTTTCTGCAAGTACAATGACAGTTCTGCTAATGAAGACGGATTCAGCGTCAAAAAGTACATAAGACTGCATATAAGGAATAAAAAGCTCACTCCAAAAGGAGCGGAGTTAATAACTAAAATTTTTATTTTGGTAAAAAGTGGGCGTGGCAATTATTGAACAAAGCTTACTTTTCGTTATGCTATAGGTTCTCATGATCCAGATCTGCATACCAAATTTCATAAAAATATATTGCACCATTTGCGAGAAATAGCATTTAATTTATTTTACTTGTATGGGAGGTTCCACGCGCACTGGCGATATTTTGCCTACTTTCAGGTCGTAGGTGCCTAATAAAAAGAAGATTCTCTACAGTTAAATTCAGATAGATTGCTTATATAGCGTATTATATGTTTGTGGGCGGTACCACGCCCTCCAACGAGTTTTCCCAATATAACGGCATATCACATATTGGTGCTTGTTTTCGGAGGTAAAATCTCTTAAATTTTCATTATAATTGTTGGATTTGTTTTAGAGTAATATTGAATCAAAATTTTCAATGGTTAAAAAGGGGCCTGGCGCTTCCTCGATGCCGCCCACTTTTCGGTTATTACAAGGCATTGATAAGCAGTGTCTACATACCAAATTTCATTAAATTATCTTGTAACATTTGCGAGAAATACAATTTAACGTATTTTGCTTGTAGGTGAGGTTCCACGCGCAACGGCGATTTTCGCCCACTTTCAGACCAGAGATGCCCTATAGCAATTAAGCTCCTCACAGTTAATTTCAGAATATTTTCTTTATTAGTTCTCTTTCTATACCGTTTTATATTTTTGTGGGCGGTGCCGTTCAACGAGTTTTTCTAATATAACGGCATGTCTCATATTAATCCTTGTTTGCAGAGATAACATCTCCTAAATTTTTTTGTTCGAAATTGTTGGAATCGTTTCCAAGTAATATTGAATCTAAATTTTCAAGGGCTTAAAAGTGGGCGTCGTACTTATTTGATCCCGCCCAATTTTCGTTTTTTACAATACAATAAATTATTAAGCAGTATTTACTTACCAAATTTCATCTAAGTACCTTGTATGGATTGCGAGTTATGATCAAATCAAATTTAAAATTTAGGGCGGTGCCACGCCCCCTAGTGACCATTTACAAAGTTCAAACCTAGGTCATTCTTCATTGTTTGCTAATATCTAACATTATCCGAAGCTTCATTAAAATCGCTGTAGCCGTTTTCGAGAAAAAGTTTGGCCCATTCCAAACATACATAGATAAGTACATAAGTACATACATTTTTATCTCGTATAAGAAGAGAAGATAAAAATATATTAATAATAATATATTTTGTAACATAAAAAAAACTAATGCGGAGAATGACACACACTTGCGTTCTTTGAGAGTTTTTAAACTTTTATAAATACATTAACTTTGCAAACATTACAAATACTTAATTGAAATACAATTTTAAAAAATCTCTTCAGCTTGTAGTCAAAATTAGAGCTTCATTGGCTGCGAGAGCAATGGAACGACTTGTAAGAATAGTGCTAGAATTTAAAACATAAAACAATTTATATAAAACATTTCTCAAAGAATTATATAAAAACTTACCCCTCTTCTTGTGTCGAAGACAGACTACGTATCTGCACTTTCAAATTTGCAGACAAAGTAACATCAAAGCTGTTCAAGTCAATCGAATATGGACTAGTGCCAAAGTTAGCAACATAAATGATGGGGTTTTCGCTAGTCATATGCCTAAGTATAAACGAAATAAAATTTTCAAATATGCATCCACAAAGCGAAAAACACGCTACCTTTCCAGCACAAAAATATTATCATTAAGGGCAGCATATTTCGATTCACCATACTGTAGCGTACGCGAGGTCTTACGCAGCGCTACTAAAGCCTGATAGATCTTCAAGTGTGAACGTGTTGCCTGCAACTCTGTCTGTACATTTGTTGTTTGATAATCCACTGCAAGTGGAAGCCAAGTTTTGTCCGCAGTGGAGAAACCTTTTAATAATATAGTCAGTAAAATTAACTAATTAATTATTTAATAAATAAAAAAATACCAGCATTTTTCTGCGAATTCCACTGAAATGGTGTACGACTTGGATCTCTTGTAAACTGTTCATAAATATCAGGATTTGAGTTACAAGCTGCAGGATCAACAGTGTCCTCCCATGAGATTTCACCATCAGTCATAGCAATTTCTTCACCCTACATATATGTGTACATGAGTGCCAAAGTTTAGAGGTTTTATATCTCACGTTTAATTTAAACTCGTCGTAACTAAACTTACCTGATATGTTACACTGGCGCCTGGCAATATCATGACCAACATATTCATCGCATCAGCATTTTCAACACCATAACGACTGGCCGCACGTCGTTGATCATGGTTGCCAATCTGCAAAAAACAGAAAAAAAATATTAAAACTGATGACAAAATATGCTTGCATCCATCCTACGTACCACCCAATTAGCTGTACGACCTACTGGCAAATTTGACAACCATGCATCCACAGCACCTTTCACTTGCTCTGCGGTAAAACCTTTCGACAAGTCTGATATCAAATGAAAATTAAATGGTAAATGTGCACCCTCAACTGTTGCATTGCCATACATTTGCATTGTATAATCCGGTGGTGAATAGGTTTCAATGAGCAGCACACGTGTATCACCACCATGTATGCGCTGGTAATCGTCCATTACTTGACGCCACTGATAGACCATATCAATTGTTTCAGGTTGATTTTCAAGAAGCTCATGTTTAATGTACGCACGATTTTCGGGATCATCACTGAGACCACTAAGCTCTGCATCGGGGTACATACCGTTTTCGTCGGGCTCCACTTCAAATAGCACGGGTACAGCATCAATGCGAAAACCTGAAACGCCTTGATCAAGCCAATAGCGCAAAATACGTTTCATTTGTTCGACAACATCGGGATTGCGATAATTCAAATCTGGTTGCTGTACGACAAATTGATGGAGGTAATATTGACCACGTTCTTCATTCCATTCCCAGGCACTGCCGCGAAAATGTTGGATCTATGAGAAAATGGTAGTTACTGAGTTCTGTTGTCATCAATTATATTAATAAACTTACCCAATTACTTGGCGGTATACGTTGTCCATTTGCATCTAATTTACCATTTGCCCAAACATAATAATCCTCATAGCCACGTTCACGTTTCACCGACTTTTTAAACCATTCACTTTCATCACTCGAATGATTTGGCACAAAATCTAAAATAATTTTGATGCCCAACTCATTGGCTTTAGCGATTAATGCACGAAAATCCTGTATGGTACCATACTCTGGTTGTATGCCATAAAAATCGGATATATCATAGCCAAAATCAACCATTGGCGATGTAAATATCGGTGATAGCCAAGCGGCTGTCACCCCAATATCTTTCAAATGCTCAAGCTTCGAGGTGATGCCATTGAGATCACCAATGCCATCACCATTTGAGTCCATAAAAGAACGTGGATAGATCTGATAGAATTGCGCCGTTTGCCACTAATCTTTGGTTTTGGTGTAAGTCGTCTGATCCTGACAGGCTTTGGCGCCCAGCGTGAACAGCAAGGTCGGTATAATGAATTTTAGTTCTAACTGCATTTTAAGTTGATATACAATTGATTTATGTTTTTAGTATTTTGTGGCCTTATAAAGCACTACCTAAGTGCATTATTTTGAAGTGTTTTTTGCTTTAATTGTTTTGATATATTTAATCCGCACTTGGAGATAGATAATGTGAAGCAGTCAATTTGTGCGGTTTTTTCCATAGTTGCAGAAAATATTTGTAATGATATAATCTTATCTGATACTTATTCTCGCTCAGCAATAATATTGTACTATACCTACAATAGATAAATATGAGTAGCAGTCCGAAAGTGCTTTTTCTGCACTATCTACATGGCTGTGATCATCTCACTTTTTTCGAAATTTGCAGTTGGGTTCTCTGATTTTTATAAAAATTCACAGAGATGTTCTAAGTGCTTAGCATGGAGACCTCTCATTATTAGTTTTGCGAAAAAAAAAAATTTTTCCAAGTTATGGGCATGGAACTTCAGAGTGTCCAAGTGGTGTTTTTGCGAAAAATCGATGCAATTTTTTTTTCTAAGTCCCGCCGTTTTGTCAAAAATAAATTTTTTTAATTTTTGTTTTCGGATTCTTGTAGCATTTTAAACGTTAATTTATTTTCCATTTTTAAATTTGGAAAATTTTGAAAATTTACAAAATGGCGGCCATTTTTTGAAAAATCTTAAAAGTTGATTATCTCAAAATAATATTCTTTTTATTTTTTAATATTTTTTTTTGCAAAAAGGTGAATGAAATACAAACATTTTGTAGAAGACTTGTTTTGCGCTAAATGGCTGCGAGAGCCACAGGAACATTTTTTCTAAAAAGTCACGTGACAATTTTTTTAACTTTGTTTTGTGCTTTCATTTACACCCACTAGGTGGCCAAAAAAAAAATTTCAAAGTACAAGGATATAACTTCCATTACTTAGAAAATAGAAGCTATACCAAAAAAACCAATATATCCTATATGAATCATAAAAATAAGTATTGACGAAATGACGGCCATGTTTTGAAAAATCTTTAAATCAATTTTCCAAAAAAAAATTTTTTTAAATATTTTTTTTTTACTAAAGTGTTTTGAAAATCGAATGTTCATCATAACCTTTCAAAAGATTTCATTAAAAAAACTTTTAAGAAAAAAAAAATTTTTTTTTTTTTTGGAAAATTGATTTTTAAGATTTTTCAAAACGTGGCCGTCATTTCATCAATACTTATTTTTATGATTCGTATAGGAAATATTGGTTTTTTTGGTATAGCTTCTATTTTCTAAGTAATGGAAGTTATATCCTTGTACTTTGAAATTTTTTTTTTTGCCACCTAGTGGGTGTAAATGAAAGCACAAAACAAAGTTAAAAAAATTGTCACGTGACTTTTTAGAAAAAATGTTCCTGTGGCTCTCGCAGCCATTTAGCGCAAAACAAGTCTTCTACAAAATGTTTGTATTTCATTCACCTTTTTGCAAAAAAAGATATTAAAAAATAAAAAGAATATTATTTTGAGATAATCAACTTTTAAGATTTTTCAAAAAATGGCCGCCATTTTGTAAATTTTCAAAATTTTCCAAATTTAAAAATGGAAAATAAATTAACGTTTAAAATGCTACAAGAATCCGGAAACAAAAATTAAAAAAATTTATTTTTGACAAAACGGCGGGACTTAGAAAAAAAAATTGCATCGATTTTTTGCAAAAACACCACTTGGACACTCTGAAGTTCCATGCCCATAACTTGGAAAAAAATGGTTTTTTCGCAAAACTAATAATGAGAGGTCTCCATGCTAAGCACTTAGATTATCTCTGTGAATTTTTATAAAAATCAGAGAACCCAACTGCAAATTTCGAAAAAAGTGAGATGATCACAGCCACATATATGCAAGAAATTCTCTGTTTTTGTTTACTCTCATATGATTTCATAGACAACAAATAATTTATTGGTCGCACAGAAAAAAATTTTGAACAAAAATTCGGGCAATAAAATTTAACGTATTTTTGATCTGAGACGCGGTTTCCATAAGTTTATATTCCGAGCAGTAGAGGCCATCGAAGTTACAAAAAATCGGTTTTTCCCATTTTGACCCACTGGGTGTTAATTTTTCAAAATTTTGGGACTGTACAATTTTTAGCGCTTGTAAAAACAAGCAAAATAGTTTTTGAATAAAATGATTATCTCAATTGGTTCTCGAGTTATTACAAGTTAAAAATAAAATGCGTGTAAAAATGTATTGTTTGTGTTTTTTATGTGAACATTGATCACATAATACTTAATTACTCGAGAACCAATTCAAATAATCACTTCATTTGAACACTATTTTGCTTGTTTTTGCAAGCGCTACAAATTATATTATCACAACTTTTTAAAAAATCAACACCCAGTGGGTGCAAATGGAAAAAAACTGATTTTTTGTAACTTTGGCAGCCTCTACCGCTCAAAATATCATCTTATGGATATCGCGTCCCAGATCAAAAAAACGTAGAATTTTATTTCCCGTTATTATTGTTCAAAATTTTTTCTGCTCGACTAACAGGATTCGAGATAAATTGAATCAAACATATTTCAAGATGGCGGCTAATGCGCAAGGGTGGGGAGGTCACCTATTTGAAGATAAGCTTTTATAGTGGTCCTAAAACCATTATGCAAAAAAAAATTGCAGTGCGCAATTTTTTCTAGGTCATCGTACAATTTGACTGTACTATGTATATACAATGTTTAATATACATTCATTAAGATCGTTAGCCAAATATTTGTTTTTGTTTTTTCATTTGCTACAACTTTACCGAAGAAAAAATATTTTTTTTTTTTCAAACATTTCAGTGATTGGAATTGCAGTATTATTTTTCCAAATAACTTCGGGTGTCCTAGGAAATATTCTATTAAGACTGGTTGATACTCCGCTATGGATGTTTGCCCTCTATTATATCTAGGTATTCTTCGTTTTGACTATGATGCCTTCGGATGAATTTCCATCTAATATACCTAGATATTCTTCGTTTGGACTGTGATTCTTTCGGGTGAGCTTTGGAAACCTGCAGGTGTCCAAGGATATTAACGAATTAAGGCTTGTTCACGAGCTTTTGGGTGACCCAGAAAATGAATAATAAAAGCTTACTGATCCTTACTGATTATGTTATACCTTTAGTATACCTATTTTGGTGATAATCAAAAACATCCCAAAAAAAAAAATCCGAAAATAAAAACATCCATTAAAAAATGTCCAAAAATAAAAACATCCATAAAAAAAACATCCAAAAATAAAAGTATCCAAAGAACAACATCTAAACATAAAAACATCCAAAAAAACATCCAAAAAAAAAACATTCATAAAAAAAACATCCAAAAATAACAGTATCCAAAGAACAACATCTAAACATAAAAACATCCAAACATAAAAACATCAAACATCCACAAAAAAAAACATCCAAACGTAAAAACATCCAAAAAAAAAAACATCCAAAAAAAAATCCAAAAATAAAAACATCCAAAAAAAAACATCCAAAAATAAAAAAATGTTCAAAAATAAAACATCCAAAAACAAAAACATCCAAAAACAAAAACATCCAAAAACAAAAACATCCAAAAAAAAACACCCAAAAATAAAAACATTCAAAAAAAATATCCAAAAATAAAAACATCCAAAAAAAGAAATATCCAATAAAATAAAGTCCACAAATAAAAATCCAAACAAAAAATCATCGATTTTATTAAATTGAGTTAAATTATTTTGATGGAAAATGAATGTTGGACATTTTTTTGTTGGATATTTTTTTTTTATTGGATGTTTTTATTTTTGGATGTTTTTTTTTTGGATTTTTTTGAGTGGAATCCTATTTTCTAAAGCAGTTGAGAAGAACTACCAAGACTCAAGATCGATTTTGCACATCACTAATTCTCACATATGTATGTAATAAAAAACATTGAAATCTAATTTTACCATTAACTTTTAATTTTATCAATACTTTCAACAAACATTACAAATAATTGACATATATTCTTAAAAATAACTTCAGCTTGTACTCAAAACTAGAGCCTCATTGGCCGCCAGAGCAATGGAACGAGTTGTCACAGTAGTTCTAAAATATAAAACATTACAAGTTATATATATTTTTTAAAAACTTTAAGAAAGAAAACACGCCAAATGTACCTACTAGTTGAAAAGATTTTTGTGAACGGTTAAGCCCAAATTTGGCAAAATTATTGTTTACGCAGGAAAACGCATAAGCTTTCAAAAACCGGCTTTAATTTCCCGCGATTGGCAACGCGAACTGCACTTATTGAAAGATCTTCAATTCATATCGCCATCTCTCTCACTCTCTTGCATATGCGTTGAATACGTCAAACTCATGAGCTTTTGTCATTCGTTTTTCCATCGTGCTTAGCAGCGGCCGCCGTAGTTTTCATTCATATTTCTTTTTAATATTAAATTTGTTTAAAACTTAAAATAACTTACTTAAAACTAAATCAGTGTTGGCAGGTAGGTTCTCCTATTTTCCCCCAGATTGCACGAGATTTCCCCTAAATTTTGGTTTTCTGACGAAATTCTCCCTAAATGGAAAATGTTATATTTTGCGAAAGAAAGTTTCAAATTTCAAAACGAAATTAATATTTTTCGTAACGAAATTTCCCCCAAATTCTGGACTTTTGACAAAATTTCCCTTAAATATGGAACATTTATATTTTGGTAACAAAAAAAAAAAAAAATTTTCAAATTTCAAAATGAAGTGAATGTTGTTTCAATATATTTTATAAATATAGGTATTTTTGTTAACATGTTAATACTATAATGTAATTTTATATATTTTAAAATAAGGTTTTCTTAACATTTACATAAAAGTATCCCCTAGATTTCACCTAGACCTTTTTAAAATCCCCTGAACAAATCCCCTAAATAATGTATCCCCTATATTGCCCCCTAGACCTTTTAAAATCCCATAAATCTAGGGGGAAATCCTCTTAACTGGCAACACTGAACTAAATAAACATCGTTCAATAACTTACAACCTAAAAGTAAGCTCAAAAGTTAGTTTTTCTCTTTGGAACGAAGACACCTGGTGGTACATTTTTTTGCTGCAATTTACTTTTGGGAACATCATAGCCCAAGAGTATTTTTGATCATGGAAGACATCAGCAGCATCATCCTGGTGATCATCAACATCGCTCCATCGTCGCAGCTTCCATCTTCAAAAGCAGCAGTTCACGTGGCAGCCGTTCACAGTCGACGTAGGCGTGAAAGCAATTATATTCGGCGCCCGCCCCATATTCATAAAAAAAAAGAGTTCAGTCACCGGCTGAACAATTATAGTATCAATGTGCGACTTAAATAATCCGGAAGGATTTCACCCTAGTATCATTTGTTGTTAAAATACAGGTTGTTGAAATGGGCGGATTTTGTGATTTTCTGAGAAAGGCTGTTTCTTCAAAAAATTTTAGCTTGCATCAATCTTTGTATGTTGACAATATCACACTTCATTACTACAATGGTACCAAATTTGAGCTAAGCCAGTGACAAAAACTTTTTCAACTAGCAAACACTTGGCATGTTTTCTTTCCTAAGTATATAAACTTACCCCTCTGTTTGCGTCGATGACATACTGCGTATCTGGACTTTCAAATTTGCTGGCAAATTAACATCAAAGCTGTTCAAGTCAATCGAATATGGACTAGCGCCAAAGTTGGCAATATAAATAAGGGGATTTTCACCAGTCGCATACCTAAAAATAAAACAAATGAAAATGTTCTTAAATGCATTAGCTCAAAAAGTGAAAAACCGCACTACCTCTTCAGCACAAAAACATTATCATTAAAGGCAGCATATTTCGATTCACCATACTGTAGCGTACGCGAAGTTTTGCGCAGCGCTACTAAAGCCTGATAGATCTTTAAGTGTGAACGTGCTGCCAGTGACTCTGTCTGTACATTTGTTGTTTGATAATCCGCGGCAAGTGGCAGCCAAGTTTTGTCCGCAGTGGAGAAACCTTTCAATAAAATGTTCAATAAAATTAAGGTGCCGTGACATAATCCCCATATCGTGAATGGGGATTATGTCCGCAAGTAATTCGGACATAATCCCCATTTTTTCAATGGGGATTATGTCCGCAAGTGTTTCGGACATAATCCCCAGGAAAAAACGGACATAGTCCCCATAACGGCCGCGAATCAGTCTTTAATATATCCAACACCTAGTTTGCTAGCCACAGTAATTTTTCATAAGAGTTGGGGTAAGTGGGCGGCCTGCGGCCGCAGCTCAGGATTTAAAACTCCCAAAAATCCAACACCGGCTTCGCGGCGGCCTTCGGCCGCGGATCAGTCCATAACATCCAACACTATATAAATTTTTTAAATGGATTATTGCAAAATTTTGTTCAATCTTAATTAAATTTTTCGGACATAACCCCCATTGGGATTATGTCCGAAAAATTTGCGGACATAACGCCCATGGCCAAAATTGGGATTATGACCGAAAAATTTTCGGACATAATCCCCATTTACGAAATGGGGATTATGTCCGTTGGGATTATGTCCGGTAACCTAAAATTAAATTTAACAAATATTGCATATTAAAAAAATACCCGCATTTTTCCCTGAATTCCACTGAAATGGTGTACGACTTGGATCTCTTGTAAATTGTTCATAAATTTCAGGATTTGAATTACAAGCCGAAGGGTCTACAGTGTCTTCCCATGAAATTTTACCATCAGTCATAGCAATTTCTTCACCCTGCATGTGTACATGAGTGCCAAAGGTTAGAGGTTTTATATCTAACGTTTAATTAAAACTTGTCGTAACTTAACTTACCTGATATGTTACACTGGCGCCTGGCAATATCATGACCAACATATTCATAGCATCAGCATTTTCAGCGCCATAACGACTGGCCGCACGTCGTTGATCGTGGTTACCAATCTATAAAAATCAGAAAAAAAAAAAAAAAAACTGATGACAAAATTTGCTTGCATCCATCCTACGTACCACCCAATTAGCTGTACGTCCTACTGGCATATTTGACAACCATGCATCGACAGCACCTTTCAATTGCACTGCTGTAAAACCTTTCGACAAGTCCGTTATTAAATGAAAGTTAAACGGTAAATGTGCACCCTCAACTGTTGCATTGCCATACATTTGCATTGTATAATCCGGTGTTGCATAGGTTTCGATTAGCAGCACACGTGTATCACCACCATGTATGCGCTGGTAATCGTCCATTACTTGACGCCACTGATAGACCATATCAATAGTTTCAGGTTGATTTTCAATAAGTTCATGTTTAATATACGCGCGATTTTCGGGATCATCAGTGAGACCGCTAAGCTCTTCATCGGGGTACATACCGTTTTCGTCGGGCGCTACTTCGAACAGGTTGGGTACAGCATCAATGCGAAAACCAGAAACGCCTTGATCCAGCCAATAGCGCAAAATGCGTTTCATTTGTTCGACAACATCGGGATTGCGATAATTCAAATCTGGCTGCTGCACGGCAAATTGATGTAGGTAATATTGACCACGTTCTTCATTCCATTCCCAGGCACTGCCACGGAAAACTTGAATCTGTGAGAAAATGGTAGATATTGAGTTTTATTACTGTCAATTACATATACTAATATAAAAACCTACCCAATTACTTGGCGGTATACGTTGCCCATTTGCATCTAATTTACCATTTGCCCAAACATAATAATCCTCATAGCCACGTTCACGTTTCGCAGACTTTTTAAACCATTCACTTTCATCACTCGAATGATTTGGCACAAAATCTAAAATAATTTTGATGCCCAACTCATTGGCTTTAGCGATTAATGCACGAAAGTCCTGTATGGTGCCATACTCTGGTTGTATGCCATAAAAATCGGATATATCATAGCCGAAATCAACCATTGGCGATGTAAATATCGGCGATAGCCAAGCGGCTGTCACCCCAATATCTTTCAAATGCTCAAGTTTTGAAGTGATACCATTGAGATCACCAATGCCATCACCATTTGAGTCCATAAAAGAACGTGGATAGATCTGATAGAATTGCGCCGTTTGCCACCAATCTTTAGTTTTGGTGGTGGTCGCCTGATCCTGACATGCTTTGGCGCCCAGCGCGAACAGCAGGGTTAGTATAATGAATTTTAGTTCTAACTGCATTTTAAGTTGATTTACAATTGATTTAGACTTTTCATATTTTGTGGGCTTATAAAGCATTGGAGGCATATTTCTGAAGTGTTTTTTTTTTTTTTTTTTGTATGAAATGTTTTGATTTCTATGTAACTAATCCGTCCTTAGAGATAATATGAAGCAGTGATTTTGTCATCAGCATGTCCGGTTTTTTCCATAGTTGCAGAAACTTTATTATCTGGTACTTAATTTTGCGCAGCAATCACATGATAATATATCGGCAGTAAATAAACAAATGTGAGTATTTATTAAAATGTTTCTTCTGCACTATTTACATGCACTCATAAGAAAATACTTTAAAATGTTTTTGTTTACTTTCATACGATTCCATAGACAAGAAATAATTTATTGATATTGACCTGAAAATTCAAGTAAATTTGCTTAACTCAAGAAGTTAAAAACTACAAAACCTAAGTAAAAAGTAAATACTTAAAAAGTATTTCACTGAGAGGGGAAAACATTTTGTATACCCTACCCCAGGGTATATTCACTTTGTCCTTCCGTTTGTAACGCAGAGAAGGAGGCGTGGCAGATATAGAATAGTATATATATTCTTGAGCGAGATAATTAAATGACATTTGGTACACTGCCTCTGTCGTCAAAGTCAGCTCGTGGGATTGAAAATGAGCGAAATCGGTCAACAGACACGCCTTGCGCCCATACAAAGAATATATTCAAAATGCAACTTTTTGAGTACTTTTCACGTCGATGCAACCAAAATACTCATAAATACTACAAATTGTAAGCGCAAGTTCTCACCATAAACTGGGTGAAATCGGACAAGAGGGCGTGGCACCTCCCATATAAGCAAAAGTTTCAACATACTATACTGAAAACGTTTTTTGAGGCAATCCAAGCAAATTGCATTCAGACACTTAGAACTTTGAATGCAAGCTCTGACCAAAAACTGAGAGAACTCGGACAAGAGGGCGTGGCACCATAAGCAAAATTTTAAAAATACAGCAGTGTAGGGTATTTAATGCTTGTCCAGGCCAAAGGTTACACCCTTACTAGTAATGATTAGGGGCTCTCTACAAGCCTCATGACGCTCCAACATAAATTTTCAGGGTTGTCACTTAGTTTTTTTCGAATATATTGTTTAAGTCTTACTTTTTTTTGACTAAATTGAAATTTTTGGTTTCAAAAACTTTTTTTTAGACTATAATTTTATTTTAATTTTTTTAAACATGTTGTTCAAGCGAAACTTTTAAAAAAAGAAAACATGGCAGGTCTGAAAGTTAATATTCATTTTTAAAAAGGTTCCAGAAAGTAAGGTCATCATTTTCTATATCTTCAAATAATAAAAACAACAAAAGCAGGTGGTGACAAAATAAGGCATATTTTGGAACATTTTTCGGAGATTCACCCAAATATAGCATTCCAGAATTAGGGAAGCTTAATAGTTCAGTAAAAAGTGCTTAGTCATAAGTTGCTTCTAAATAATTAGTCACATACTGAATTAGTACTCTTCATAAAGTAGCGAATTTATTGCCTACATTTTTTACGATTTTCACTATAAATGGAAAAATTACTATTTTGCAATTAGCTACGTACTTTTAACCACAATTTGTGCAAATTATACTAAGTACCGTAGAAATTTTGATCGAAACTTAGTAAAAAGCTTAACATTAAGCTTGTTCGGATTCCAAGATGTATGGAAGCGTTAAATCGTCAAAAAAGTGGGCGTGGCACCCATCTACTTATTTAATTTTAAAGTTGAATTACAAATTTACTATGATCTTTGTTTCGTTACAGTAGCGCATAAGCAAAACCATATGACCACTGTGTAAGAGTTATGGGATCAATTCCCACTTTTTTTTCGTTTTTTATTGACATTTCTTGTTACTTATTTGTTACTTTTTCGTCAGTTCAGCAACTAAAGTAACCTGTATTTAACTTATTTTTAGCTTTTTAGCCCACTGTTTAAGTGTTAAATTTTAATTTTACACATGTCGTTCCACTCAATGGGTAAATAACCGTTCTTCATCTAAAGATAATGTACTAGGCAGTTAAAAAGCTTTATAAACACCTACATTGTACGAAGTAAAAACAAATCATGTAAACAGTCGCACTATGAAAACGGAACGAATAACATTTACAGTAATACTAATCTTAACGATAGATTTTGCAACATGTCGTGTGAGTCTAAAACCAACAGCTGTTGCTGACAAGGATTGGTGGCAAACAGCACAGTTCTATCAGATCTATCCACGTTCTTTTATGGATTCAAATGGTGATGGTATTGGCGATCTTAAAGGCATAACATCAAGATTAGAATATCTGCGAGATATTGGCATCACAGCGGCATGGCTGTCGCCAATATACAAATCACCCATGATAGATTTTGGCTATGATATAACCGATTTCTATAGCATACAACCAGAATATGGTACTTTAGCTGATTTTCAAGCACTTATTGCTAAAGCTAATGACTTGGGCATAAAAATCATACTCGATTTTGTGCCCAACCATACGAGTAATGAAAGTGTATGGTTTCAAAAATCCCTGAAACGTGAAAGTGGCTACGAGGACTTTTATGTCTGGTCAGATGGTATATTAGATGCGAATGGACGACGCATACCACCAAGTAATTGGGTAAGCATGGACTTAAGAATATAATCAAGTCATTTCTGCTTATTCAAAAGCATAGCTTTCATACTTTCGTGGCAGCGCCTGGCAATGGCATGAGGAACGCGGCCAATTTTATCTACACAAATTCACCGTACAGCAACCAGATTTGAATTATCGCAATCCAGCTGTTGTGGCACAAATTAAAGACGTCATGCGTTATTGGCTGGACAAAGGCGTGGCAGGTTTTCGCATTGATGCTGTAACAGAACTATTTGAAATAGAACCCGACGAAAATAGTATTTATCCTGATGAGGAGTTAAGTGGTCTAAGCGATGATCCTGATAATCGTGATTATCTGAAACATGTCTACGGTAGTGATCGTCCTGAGAGTATCGATATGATCTTTCAGTGGCGTCAACTCTTGAACGAGTATCAGCGCGAGCATGGTGGTGATACACGTGTGCTGCTACTCGAAGTCTATTCAACGCCAGAATATACAATGAAATTCTATGGCAACGCAACTGCAGAGGCTGCACATTTGCCAATGAATTTCTATTTGATATTCGATTTGGTTAAGGGTTTTACGGCGCCGCAGTTAAAACAAGCGGTGGATAAATGGTTAACGAATATGCCAGCTGGACGTACGGCTAATTGGGTGGCAAGTAGCTTTGTTGGAAAAATTATGTTAATGTTTGTTTAAAAGTCAAATATATGTTTCTAGATTGGTAATCATGATCACAGGCGTGCCGCCAGTCGCTATGGTGTGGAAAATGCTGACGCTATGAATATGCTGGTCATGATGTTGCCAGGTGTCAGTATCACATATCAGGTAATGCTGTTTAATAAGTATTTTGTACAATATTTTCTGATTGTGTATTCATACTAGGACAGATCGTTGATAAAAAAAAATTGGAGAAACCGCACCTTATTTGAAAGCTTACTTTGAGAGCATCTAATGCCCCAGACAGATGACAGCTCTAATCTAGATTATGGACGAAATAATGTGAAACTTTTTATTGCATGACTTAAGGCATTTTTTAAATACATGTTTCATAGACTAAATTAAAATTTCCCAATTCAGGGTCCAAAAAATTCAAAACATCAAGATTAATAGTGAGTTAAGAATCAAAGAAGCTAACTAGAATTTTTTGGACTCTAAATTGGGAAATTTTCTTTTAGTCAATGTCTATGAAATATGTATTTAAAAAATGCCTAAAATCAAGCAATAAAAGATTCACATTATTACATCTGTAATCTAGATTAAAGCTGTCTGGCATTAGCTTACAAAAATCTAATTCTGAAGTTGTTGTTGGTTCGATTTTTAATATGAATGTTTTTCAAAATTAAATTTGACTTAATTTGCAAAACTTGTTGCGCATTCAGTTTATGACATTACATTTATAGAATTTATTTCAAAATAGGGCGAAGAATTAGCTATGACCGACGCAGAAATATCTTGGAAAGACACTATAGATCCGGCAGCTTGTAACTCAAATGAAAGTATTTTTGAAGAATTTACCAGAGATCCAGGTCGTACGCCATTTCAGTGGAATGCGCAAAAAAATGCAGGTAAAAACAATCTCAAAATACATATTATTTTTCGAAAAAGAAGAAAGCTAACGATTCAAAATCAAATTCCCTACTTTCAAGGATTTTCAACTGCTGACAAAACTTGGCTACCACTTGCTGATGATTATCAAACTATAAATGTTCAGACAGAATTACAGGCGAAACGTTCACACTTGAAGATCTATCAGGCTTTGATTGAACTACGTAAGACCTCGCGTGTGCTGCAATATGGAAATTGGCAGTATGCGGCTATCGATGAAAATATTTTTGTGCTGAAAAGGTTTAAAAATTAATTTTTTTTTTTCTCTTAGTTTTTATTTATATTCAAAAATATTGATTTCTAAGATATATAGCTGGTAAGGATGCCATTATTTATGTAGCCAACTTTGCCGGGACTTCATATAAGCTGGATCTACGCAACTTTGATGAAAAATTACCTAAGAGTTTAATTGTCAAAATACACAGTTTGCAGTCTACGCAAGTAGAGGGGTAAGTGCTCGGAAATTCACTAAGTTTATTGGACTAATGTGTAATGTTTTATTTTCAGCACCAGATTGCCAACAAAATCAATTACTTTAGCTGCTCATGAAGCTTTAGTTTTGAGCACAAAATAGCAAGTCTTTTAGTTTTGTGTTTGTCAAAATTTATACAAAGATTATGTCATTTTAATAACGGAAATATATTTAATTCTAGCAAATATTCGAAGAAATTTTAAATTGAAAATCATCATTTATTTCTTCAAGTTTTATAATGACCAAATTGTACCAAGCTCGCTATATTATAAGCGAAGGATGCCAGCAAAAATCGCAGCATGAAATAAAAAAAAACTCAAAGTTCTTTGCTGTATAATATTTTGAAAATCTTAAGACGTCAAAATTCGGCAAACATTTTAAAATCAGATTTATGACTTTTTCTCACGATAAAAACTAAGTTCAACCCAAATATTTTTCTTGGGCTCCAAGTCAAACCTTTTCCACATCATATATTGACTATTTTCGATTCAAAATAAACTTTTTCCTATCAAATTAATCTTTTTCCAAATCAAATAAAACTTTTTCTAAATCGCTTGGTCAACCCCCTCTATATTTTGGAAGATGTTGGGTGGACACAATATTCATTCATACTATATACCGAACGTCATATCAAAAGTTGCTGTAGGTACAGAGATATATCATTTTCATTTGATTTGATTTTGAAAAAAGTTTATTTGGCTGAAGAAAAGGTTGATTGTTAATTGCTTATTTCCAGAGACATGATAAATTAATTTTTTAGAAGCACGAAAAAAAAATTAAAGTCATGAAACGCGTAGAAAATAAGAAATAATCGAACAAATTTTTTTTTTTTCAATTTTTGGTTTCGATATCTGAGTGGGTGAAAAAATTTTTTTACACTAAAATGTCGTAAAAAGTCATAAAACGCGTAGAAAGTAAGAAATAATCGAAAAAAAAATTTTTTTCTGGTTTCATCCCGTTTGGATGAAAAAAATTTTTTCCACTAAAATGTAGTAAAAAGTCACGAAACATGTAGAAAACACGGAATAAACGAAAAAAAAAATTTTTAAATTTTTGGTTTGGATATACGAGGGGGACCCTTGGGTGAAAACACGCAATAAACGGAAAAAAAAATTTTAAATTTTGGGTTTCGATACCTATCCTAGGGGAACCCTTGGGTGAAAAAATTGTTTCTACTAAAATGTCATACAAAGTCATGAAACGCGTAGAAAACAAGAAATAAACGAAAAACATTTTTTTTTTTTTTTCAATTTTTGGTTTTGGTATCCGAGTGGGGACCCTAAGGTGAAAAAAACGAAAAAAAAAATTTTTTATAAAAAATTTGTTTCCGACATCCAAATGGAACCTTTGGCTGGAAACGAAAAACGTAGTGCCGTACCCGAAAACCTATAGGTATACATAAAATTTTCACGGTTTTTGGTCGCACTGTTTGGAAGTCTACCCAAGGGGAAAAGAAGTGCTTCAAAAACCCTTCTTAAGTGCATCCTTTTCACCAATAAGCGTTTCCGCTCCGTAAGAACAATACTTTCTTTTTAACATTGCATGTCATAGGATGTAAGCGAGCAAAAGCTTACCACAGCCTTACCAAAAAAGAGTTTTTAAAGGGATTATTTGTAATGCTGCGGTAAGCGTTTTTTCAGGCGACCTCCGCGTGCTTGATATTTTTTTCTTACATTTACCAACCCTTTAGACCGCTCCACCAACGCCCGATGATATGAAGAGGTATTAAATTTGTATATTAAGCAAATGTTGTCCTGCAGCATTACATAGAATCATTGTGCAATCAGTTTCAATTCAAATAAGCAAAAGTAAATAAAAATGAGAAATTAAAATAGAAAAGTGAAATAAAAAAAGCTGAATAAAAAATATTTTAATAAAAAAAAAAAAATAAAGCAAAAACAAATAAAATAACGGAAAAAAAAAATTACCCGGGCTGGGTTCGAACTCACGTTGTTCTTGTACATATGTATGTATTCTCCTTTAACTCCTAGGAGGAGCATAGGGCCAATATGAAATCTCTCCATTTGTCACGATCCCTTGCGATGATTTTCCCGATTCTTGGATTTACGTTGTTCTTACTGCAGCCTTATATTGAACCATTGTGTAATCAATTTCAATTCGTTTAAACAAAAGTAAATTAATAAGAGAAAGGAAAATAGAAAAGTGAAAAAAAAGATGTTGAATAAAAAATATTTAATTAAAAAAAAAAATTTTGCAAAGAAAAGTAAAAAAAAGTAAAATAAAAAATCTCTCGGGCTGGGTTCGAACTCACGTTGTTCTTACTGCAGCATTATAAAAAATCATTGTGATAGTGCTTCTAAATTTCTATGGGGACAAGCACTTTTGAAGTGCTTTGAACAGAAGCGCTAGAAATTTTTCCTCTTGGGTATAAAGAACATACAGACATTCGCTCACTCTTCTATACAGATTTAAACGCACACAATTTTGAAAACATTAAACCCAGTGTTAAAAAAAAAAAATAAAAGAAAAATTCCTGCCATAGCAAGTGGAAATCCTTTCAGTTGTCTCCAAAAACATGCTTAATTATTTCGCCACTTAATATATTGTCTTTTTTAACACAATCATGTCACCTGTGACTTGTGTAGAAACTTCAACATCCATACTATCTATCGTAAGTCTCACCACGTCAAAGTTAATGTCAAACTGAGAAAAAAAAAGGAAAAAAAGTTGTAAATTTATGCAATCGTCTTAAAAGCATTTGTGAAATTAACTTCATTATAAGCTAAAAATCACTAAAGAGCAAGCATCAAATATTTAAGGTTCCTTGTCACGTTTTTTTCATGCGTAGCTTAAGAAATTGCCAGTAGAATGAATTGAGGTGGATGGGTGTTAAGCAGTAGCTGCTTTTAATATGCGCATTATTTTTTTTAGCGCGCAAACCAAGCAGTTTAAGTTTGGAAAGTGAATTCATGTTAACACCACTGCCAATAATTTTTATGGCAGCATAAGTAAGCGTTAGTAAAGGTAAACATCAACAAAATAATGGCAAGAAAACCGTTAAAAAATTCTTGTAAATTGTTGTTTAAACTTTGTTGCCGGAAAGCTCTGTGTGTGAGTGGGTTAGTTTTAGCTGAAATTTCAAAAGAAAAAAACTCTGTAATATTTTGGTAAAGTTGCCAGAAGCTCTATCTTTACTATTAACACAAAATTACTGATATGAAAACACTATGTAACGCTTTAGTGCAAAAGATACCCAACCGATTTCAATAAGTATTTTTTTAAAACATTTTGCATGTGCCAAGGAACAAACTTACATACCTATCGTTGTAATTTTTAAAAGATAAGCCACTTTGCTTCAGAATGAAGTTGCTGCAAAAAAAAAATACAATGCTAGCATAAAAATTATCGTTTGCATTTGCATCGCTAGTGCTTATGCTGCTTCACAAATTATGTGTTGTTGTTGTCTTTTCCGTCTCTTTCATTTATTGTTTTTTTATTTTTATTCCTGAAGAAAGGATATACATACAAAGAATTTGATGTTATGAGAGTGGTTTTATCAGCGATGCCAACTCAATACTTTTCAACATTTTTGGACTTTTTCCGATATATTTGATGGTTTCACTTTCGCTACTATCGGCCTTATGTAAAATTTTAATTTCTACGGTCTAAGCACAATATGGATGTTTTTCGATATATATAGACTTTTGCCGATATTTTAATTGTTTTTCGATATTTTTCAATAACTTTGGACTTTTTTCGATATATTTTAAACTATACCGATTTCTTCGATGTTTTTCAATACTTTTGGACTTTTACCGATATTTTAGAGTTTTGCAATATTTTTTGATGCTTTTTGACTTTTGATGTAATTCGATATTTTTGAACTTTTACTGATATTTTAGTGTGCTTCGAAACATGTGAACTTTGAACAATTTCTTCGATGTATTTCGATATTTTTCAATACTTTTGAACTTTGTTCCATATATGTGTTTAGAATTTTACCAATATCTTCGATGTTTTCCAATACTTTTAGACTTTTACCGATATCCAAGATGTTTTTCGACGTTTTTGCACTTTTACCGATATTTTAGATGTTTATTTTACCTACTTATATTTAAGATATTTTTCTATACTTTTTAGCAATATTTTTGTATTTTTTTGGACTTTTACTAATATTTTGGATGTTTTACGATATTTTTGGATTTTAACCTACATTTTGAATGTTTTTCCATATTTTAAAACTTTTTCGATATTTTAAATGTTTTTCGATATATTTGGACTTTTATCGATTCCTTCGATGTATTGCGATACTCTGGGATCTTTACCTACTGATATTTTAGATGTTTTTCGGAACATGTGAACTTTAACCAATTTCTTCGATGTATTTCGATATTTTTTCAATAATTTTGGACATTGTTCCATACATGTATTTGGAATTTTACCAATGTCTGCGATGTTTTCCAATACTTTTATACTTTTACCGATATTTTAGATGTTTTGCAATATTTTTCGATTCTTTTGAACTTTTACCGATATTTGAGAAGTTTTTCTATACTTTTTACCGATTTCTTCGATGTTTTCCGATACTTTTGGACTGTTACCGATATTCCAGATGTTTTGCAATATTTTTCGATTCTTTTGGACTTTTCCCGATATTTTGGAAGTTTTTCGATATATTTGGACTTTTACCTCTTTTAGATGTTCTTCGATATTTTTCAACTTTTACCGATTTCTTTAATGCATTTCAATATATTTCGATACTTTTCGAATTTTAGCGATATTTTTCGATACTTTCGGATTTACACCGTAGTAATCGGTGTATTTTAATATTTTTCGAAACATTTGGATTTTTACCGATATTTTAGATGTTATAATATTATGGAGTTAAATAAAATAAATGAATCTATTTGTAGCACTGTAACGGACCTTTCTTATGCCAGGGATTAAACTCGCCGATGTCCAAGGTTGGTGCAAGTAAGAACTCAAAAGTCTTAGTTTTACCTTGTTCTATATTGATTTTTCCTCGTGAAGAGTTAAAAAATATTTACTTCAAGTCCCTAATTAATTATTTGTCCCGAGCTAATTCTGTTGCCCTAACTTAACTTCGATGTTCATAAGGAAATTACTAGCCCTCACCTTTGCTTATGTGCTACATAGTTAATCCGTTTGACAAGTTCCTCACAGACTCGAATAAAACTTTTAAGCTTTTTTTAGCGCTTTCTGACTTAAAAACCCATGTTTATCATTCATTTTAGTAGAATAAGTGATATGAAGCTATTTTTTGTTATTGATTTTCTGCGCATAACCCCTAGTGAAAAATTAAACAAAACCCTAGCATCGCCGGATAAAACGGATAGTAAAGAATAAATCAGCGTAAAGTACTCTGACTGTTATTCAATACAATTTCATACAAAAATTTCGTTTCTGGCTATAATATCGATCCATTTGTTTCTTGTCCATTTTAGTCCGATTTTACGACTTCTTTCCTCCAGCTGTTAGTTGAATATAATAGTTGATCTCATAGTAGTTTTTTTGAAATATGTGGGTCCATTGAAAAAATTCAAAATTGTGGCCACTTTATTCACTCCCAGATCAGGGCAGTGCTTGCCAGAAATTGCATATTTCTTTGTCCTGGTTTTTACTTTCCTCTTAGGGTACCATAACTCACTCGTTTCATTTATTTCATCTCAAAGTTGACTTAAGTTTGCAATACACAGTAATTAATTGACTTAGTATTGCTGAGTTGTAATACAAGCAGTTTGTTGAAGAACATTTTTTTAAAGAAAAACAATCAACCACTTTCTTTCAGAAAAAATAACACTTTTTCAACAAAGCTTTCAAGAACTTTGTGTACTCTAATTTATTATTTATTTTTTTGCAAAAAAATCTAAAAAAAAACAACCTGTAAAGTTTAGTTCCGTAACTTAAAAATGCGCATAAAAAGTTTTGCCAACATCTTGCTTTTTTTCATTTTTTAACTACAAAATAAATACATACGGATACTTATATACGCGTACTACCCGTTTATCTTCAGAGATTACTAAACGAAAAGTGTTGGAAAGATTTTCTTTTATGTTTCATTTTATTCCTTTTTTCAAGGTTTCCAAAAAGTCTTTGCTTTTTTTATTTTAGTAAAATAGGTTAAAAAAATGTGTACTTTCTTTTATGCTCAAAATTAGCTTTGCGAAAAAAAGCAAAAGAACTCATCCTCAGATAGCAGGTGTTCAGAATTCTCACCGCAAAATAACCCAATTTATTTACGCGTCAAATGCATTGCAGTCAATTTTCGCGTGGTTTTGTTTAAATTGTTCTCGTTTTTTTTTCTTTGTTTTTGAGAAATTCAAGTACATTGGAAAAACATTTAAAATTCCTAATATTAGCGACTTTTTGCTTAAGGTATTGATTTTACAATTAAGTACATAGAATGTCTCTTAGCAAACTTTGCAATCATCAAATTTGCTCTGTCCCATAGCGATTGTTGAAAAAAACCCAATCGATATAGGAGGATCTGCGAAAAATGTACCAAAACGTGCCTTTTTTGGCCCTGCCTATTTTTTTATTAATTGAAGGTACAGAATATGAGAACCATAATTTGTCAAACTTTTTTGATAAATAAAAATAAACTTTTAGAGTTGTCACATATTTTTTTTGTAAATTTTAAGGGTTTCCACATGGTTATTTTAGAAAATTTTGCTTAAATCTTACATTTTTTGACTGAATTAAAATAAACTAAGAAAACAAAATCGGGTGGCAACACCGAAAGTTATTGTACAATTTTAAAAAAGTTTATCTACGCGTTTCTGAAACCAAAAATTTCAATTTAGTCAAAAAAGTAAGAACTAAACAAGATTTTCGAAAATAATCGGGTAGCAAACCTAAAAATTTTTGGTGGATTTTTAAAAAGTTTATTTAAGTGTTTAAATTTAAAGACTGAATTTTTTCTTTATTAAGAAGAAAGCCATTTAAGTAAAATAAAAATTAAAACAAGTAGAAGCATTAGAAGAGGAATTCATAATAGACTTTTGCAACGTTTCTCATAGAATTACCCACGTAGGAGCGTTCCGAGTTTTATGAACATCCCCTAATCATAAAAATGAAAATTAGTTCAATAATGCTAATGAATGAACCAACAAACAACAATCTCTCGAATCATCCTCCCGAAGTAAGTTTAATGGGAGAACACGGTGCTCTTGAACAGTCGATAGGTTTTTTGAATATGTGGAGAAAATCTGTGAATGGGGTTTCATTTGTATTAGTTAAGTGGTCTGAAAAATGCAAACCCCGAAATCGTAGCTGATCATCCCCGTGAAATATCGCAAAAATACATATGCCATATAAAATAAAAAAAATTCAGAAAACAAAACGCAACAAACAAATATAAAAACAAATATTTTTAATGTATTTTGCTATGTTAAATCCGAATCCGGCCTTAGAATTGCTGTATCTTATACGGTTTTTGAGATATCCACGCCTAAGCAAGGAAAAAAAGCCGATGCTATGTTATATTGCTTTGTTTTGGAGCTATATAACAGGACGTATATCCGTAAATTCTGATGCAGAAATAGAAAGCTCTAATCAATCTTCTAAACCTAACTCAAATAATGTCGATATTTTTATTTTTCTCGGACATATCTTAACCTAAAAAGTTAAAAAAGTGCAAAAAACGTATTTTGTCATTATTTCAGTCTACGATATTTTGGAGAAAAATTAAGCTATTGACGTAATTTAAAAACGATTTTAAAGAAAAAGATTGGATCTTTCAGATAATGTATCGAATTTTGCGTATAAATGTTCTATACTATAGTTATATAGCTTCAAAATATAGCAAAAACGGTCTTTTTTCCTTGATTATGCTAAGATATCTCAAAAACCGTATGAGATATAGCAATTCTAAGGCCGGATTCAGATTTAGCATTGCAAAATACATTAAATGTAACTATTTTTATTAATGTTTGTTGCGTTTTTTTTCTGAATTTTTTTTATTTTATATGGGATATGTATTTTTGCGATATTTCGCGGGGATGATCAGCTATGATTTCGGGGTTTGCATTTTTCAGGCCACTAAACTACTACAAATGAAACCCCATTCACAGATTTTCTCCACATATTCAAAAAACCTATCGACTGTTCAAGAGCACCGGGAGAATGACTAGACGGGAGAGTGATAAAATGTTTTAAAAACAGTTGTATCACAATGAAAATAGCAATTACACAGTCCTCCGATGAAAAAAAGTTGAGATCATAGTTGGTGATTTTTATAGATTTCTGCTCGCTGAATCCAAATATGACATCCGATTTGCTCCATCATTTCTGAAATCTGAGTTATCTTTGATTAAAAGAGCAGAAAACGCTATTTTCAAACATATGGCAAACATCCTGAAAGTTGTCTAGTTCACTTTTGACAGCGGCATTGAATAGCCCTGAGCTTTCTTTTTAAAGCGTACTATTAACTTTTCGAATTATATCCGAGATATCATCCATTGAAGTAAAGGTATACAAATTGAATATATTCCTTTACAAAGATTAGCCATACCTTTACTTCAATTGATGATATCTCGGAAACTATTTATCCAATTGGAAAAATTAACAGTACGCTATTCAACGCCGCTGTCAAAAGTGAACTAGACTACTTTCAGAATGTACATCGTATGTTTGAAAACAGCGTTTCTGCACTCTTAGTCAAGGATAACTCAGATCTCAGAAGTGATGGAGCAAATCGGAGGTCATATTCGGATTTAGCGAGCAAAAATCTATAAAAATCACCTACTATGATCTCATACTTTTTTAACTTGAACTGTGTTATTTTTAAAAAACTTGAAAATGATGAATAGCAAATCTTATGGTTTATTGATTTTATTATCTAAAGATAAAATACTTTGTAAGACTATAGTAATATACAAAAAAAACTTGAAGGGAGAATGACACACACTTCCGTTCTTTAAAAAATTTTTAAACTTTTTTCAAAAAAAACTCACTAACACTCACTATCAAAGACTTAAAACTAACTGAGCTGAAAAACAACTGTCCGGCAAGAAATTAGTTCTGGAATTCTGCATTAAGGTCAGATCCGGATCAGGTATTCCTTAAAACGGCCATCTGATCAAATCCTCATCAGGATCTGATGCCAAAAACCTTAATACGGTCATAGTGCGTTGTTTAAATCAGTATCACATCAAATTCGCAGAACTTAATCGTAGTATGGAATTTAATTCATCTCATATGTAATAAATCGTCCATATCAAAACGACTACAGAAAGTTTTCTCAAACCCATTTTAGGTGGTTATCATGTTTATATTATAAAAATTCTAAAAAATATATTAAAAAAGCATTTTGCGTGGCCGGACGAAACTAAAATGAATTTATATGAATATGATCAGATCGTCAATAGTAAATATACTACTTTTCTTATGAGGACCTGATATATCCTGGTCCACTCCTGAAAACTGTAGGACCCAGATCTGATCAGATCCGTTTAATATGAAGTGTGACGTTTACTCATCATTGTCGGATCAGAAAGCTTGACTCGTTTCTGATCATTCAGCTCAATTTTTAAAAAATTAACAGTTAAAATAAGTTAAATACAGCGAAGATAGTCAAAAACAATACATTTTTTCGAATAGTTAACAAAGAAAAACAGTAACAGGAATATATATGCAAACAATATCGTACACTTTTTGCTTTAGAAAATTAAGTACGAGCGATATGCGAAACGGCCAAATTAAGTGCACTAAGAAGCGGTTATTGACAGCAGGGAGAATGATATTGTAACACTTTATGTTATAATTTCATAGCAAAATGTATATGTAGAACTATTTTTTGTTTAAGCTTTTCGTAAAGAAGCTCTTGTTATTTGTCTGTATTAAATAGTTAAAATATCAAATTTTTAATTTAAACTTGGTTTTGAGCTCCCGTACATTGAATGGTATATTTTTCGGAGAATGACCTATATGTTTATTACAAGCCTTTAAGCTTTTGGAGAGAATGGTTTTTTGGTTTTTGTTTTAATTCAAAGTTAATGATTACTAGGATTACATTATTAAAATAAGTATGAAAAAATCTTGGAATATGTATGTATGCTTGGGTTGGCAGATGATCAAGATTTTTCTGGATTATTCAGATTATAAGTCTGATGTCCAACGTCTAGATAATCAGGAATATGCTTAAATGAAACTTTGATTGCCATTTTTTTTTAAATCTCCAGAAAAATCCAAATTTTGTCTTCAAAAGTCCAAGCGAAACCTAATTTGTATTTGGCATCCTTAATATATGTATATTATTACCGACTGGAAGCTTCGATATAGATGAAAATCATGAAGCCAGAACACTGCTATTCTCCTAACAGAAGGGAGTTTGTAGTAACGCTATGAACCTAGTTGGTCTATGTGAGGTTTTTGCTCACGCAATTACCGCCACCCTAACCTAACCTAACCTATTATCGACGAAAAACCCATGAAATATGGATAATGAAATCAAGTTTCTTAAAAAAAATTAATTCTTTCTCTTATTGTAGAGGTCTCAGAGACCAAATCCTTTGCGTTCTTTATGTTCGGTATTTTTAAATTGGTACTGAAGTACTTATTTCTCATTTATCGTTACTTTCTGTTTTCATTTCTAATAATTTTATTTGCCATTGTACTGCGTAAGCGATTTTCATATTTCGGCCCGCAAAGTAGAAGATAAAGGACGGGAACTGATTTGGCTTAAAATTTTGAATTTTTAACTACGCAACATTTGACTTTAGCATGGAAACATTAATGAGAAAATAAAACAAAAATATTTTTTTAACATTTCACTTTTATATCTATGATTCATATTTCTTTATGAAATTTTGCAGAAAACTAATTAGTAAATACCTTAAAGCATACTTAATAAAGAAATTTTCTTTTTCAGAGATGTGTTTTTAAAGCAGAAACCCATTATAAATTAACTTCATATAACTGTGTGCAGATGACTTAGAGATAAACAGTTTCCGTAAAGAAAATCTAAGAGTTCTGAGAATTGCGCGTAGTTTCCTTTATAAAAAGTCAGCACACTGCTTGGAAATCTCGAATGTATGTAGAAAGGTATGTTTATTCAAAGGTATGTTTGGAAATCCTATACGCACATATGTATGTAACTTTTGCTCCCCCACACAAGAAGTTTCCAAACTCAAACTACAAACGTGAGTTAAATATTTCCAGTCAAATTAAATGAATACCAAAGCTGTTGAGATTTCTCAAGTAAATGATTAAATTGTAAGCAGATAATCTCAGTAGCGGAAATAAAACAAAAAGAAAGAAAACAAATAGTAAAAATTAAAGATAGAAAATACAAATGCGAAAACGAACGAACGAATGAATACGCGCAAATAATGATTGGAATAAAGTCTGACGGTAATGCCCTAGAGGGTTGCTATTGCCAATGACACTCTGACATCTAATTGCTGCTTGCTGTTGGCGGTAAAGGATGTTGGCTAATATTTGCTCTTGGTTGTTGGAATGTGAAAGGGTGTGCAACAGCTGTAGTCACATATTGAAGTTGTATTCGCAATGGTGCCGAAACTTGAAGCAGGTAAAATTGTGCAGCTGCTGAATTTTGTTTGAAATAGAAATCGATTTTTGTTTGGGATTGGAAAATTTTCGTGATATATGAGCCGTTCAAAATGACAATGAAGCAACTCCAAAACGAGGCAAAAGTAATAGAATTTTTTTTAAAATTATTTTCAAAAGATAAAGTTGCTGGTTTGTTTAAATCATAAACATAATCAGATCCCCAAATTTCTCAAATCTCAAACTTAACTTTTAACAATAGCTAATATTGAAAAGGCAATTAACGATGTTAAGGAACCTCTCCATTTAATTTAAAAATCAATGTTCCCAAAATCAAACGAAAGTAAACCAAAAATTACAATACATTTAGAAAAAATTACGTTGAATACACCTATGTGCCTACCCACCCAAGGGGAAAAATATCAAGCGCTTCTAGAGAAAGCACTTCTAAAGCACTTGTTTCCATAGAAATTTAAAAGCTCTTGCACAATGACTTTTTGCAAGGCTGCAGTAAGCATTCGATTATCAAATTCTGCTTTGTCTTAATATTTGAGTTTTAAAAAGAGAGGAAGAGAGAGAGAACAATATGTAAAAAAAAATTTTTTAATCAGGCATGTCGTGAAATCCGATTGATTTCAATCGGATTTGATTTGGGAGGCTTTTTGATGAAAACGGTGAGTCGAACGATAAAAAGTATAAGAATCTCTTTTGTGGAGAAAAACAGGTTCTACAAAAAGTATTGATTTGTATTAACGTAAAAGTAACCGTTTAGAAAATATTCGATAAAATCAAATTTTTCGACTTTTTGCGGTTTTTAAAGAATATTTACTAAACGGTTATTTTTTTGTTAATGCAAATCAATACTATTTGTAGAACCTGTTATTCTCCACAAAAGAGATTCTAATACTTTTTATCGTTCGACCCACCGTTTTCATCAAAAATCCTCCCAAATGAAATCCGATTGAAATCAATCGGATTTCACGACATGCCTGAATATTCTAATTTTATAGATATATTACAAAAGTTGGTAAATTATGTGTTTGTAAACCTGGGTTCGATTCCCTCATCGTACATTTCTTCTTACATTTTTTTTTTATTTTACTTTTTTTTATATTTTTCATTAAATGAATTAAAATTGAATATACAATGATCCTTTGTACGGCTGTAGAAAAAATTCGAATATCAAATTCTGTGTTGAGAGATATTTTCTTAATACAAAAATATTATTCCTCTCCATTATGTAGGTCAGTGATGAAGGGGAGGTTTAACAAGTTTATAATTGTAATTTAAAATAATATGTTTCTATCTATCGCACGAACATTCCTGGGTTCGAATCCTGCGACGTTAAGTTCATTTATTTTTCCAATTTAAAGAACGCTTAGCGTTGCATCACAAATAAGCGCTTCAAAAGGAATTTTTCCGTAAAGAGCGGAAACGCTTACTGATGAAAAAGAAGCACTTCACAAAGCATTTTAAAGCGCTTCTTTTCCCAAAGGGTTTGTAACTGATTCTCCATGGCACACATGAACATAAAGTATTTACATTTTGGCCAAAAGCAAATTGAGTGTAAAGGAAATTCCTCTTCTAAAATTTTATTATAAATAATTAATTACTTACGTTGGCAGTGAACGGATGAAGAAAAAAGAAACCTTTGTACGATTCTAAGCATGTGTTGGTTAAACAAGCACACATACATAAATATTAGGTAGATATGCAAAAGTATATGTTACTCAACAGGCGAGTAAAATATCTTCCGCTTCCATTAGTGCCTTTACTTTTATAGACCTATTTGATGTTCCTTGGTATGTTTTACATATTTTTTTTTATCAGTTTTTACAAGAGAAGCAGACATGCTCATTTTTCGTTGAGAATACAAAGTGAAGTATACAAAAACACATATGCAAATATAACTAAACTATAGAGAATTGTAGGTAAAGATCCAATAAAAAGAGGTTTATATATTTTCCCCTTTGGTTTTGTAATGCAAATTTATTTATGCATTTCTGGAGTAAAGGATTTTTCTTTCAATTTTTCAATTTGTTTGTACATCTGAGGCTTTAAAGTTTATTTTATTTAGGAATTGAGTTTTATGGCATGAAAACCTTTTAAAAGGAAATTAGTGAAAAATGTATTTGGAATATTTGTAGCAACTACGCAAAGTAGTTTCACGTAATAAAAACTAAATATACATATAGTATATCTGGAGAAATTTGAAAAAGCGTTGACATCAGATAAAAAAGCTCTTTAAATTTTGAGATCGATAATCAAATTAAAAGCAAAGATGTCGTAACTTGGCCAAATTGTATATTCGATATAAAACTCAAAGAATTTTTTTAAATTCTTTAAAATGTACATGTATATATTTACATAATTTTTGTAAGAAAAAAAACATGTTTCTTATCATTATTCAAGTATTTGTAGGTACTTAGTATGATAATATATAACATTGCTTCAGTGCTTCTACTTCAGTATGTAAACAACTAAATTCATTAAGTTGATAATATTGTTTAATAAATTACATTTACCTACTCATAGGTAATAAATGTTTAAAAATATAAAACTAAGTCAACGCTAATTGAAAAGAAAGGTTATAAAGTACGATATGAGTTACAAGTTTTTGAAACGGACACAGTAAAAACTAACTTGCTAAACTGAAACTTTTTTGGTGGTTCTTTGAAGAATTTTTAATCAGAATTATTGCCTTATACTTTTTTTTTAAGAAATTTTAATTTTTTTTAAACTTTTATGCAAGTTTTTTCTTTCAAATTGCGATTTCTTCGTAAATACTGAGCGACAATTTATGAAACTTTTGTGGTAGGATTAACTAGTAAAGGTGTTACCTTTGGCCTGGCCAAACATTAAATACTCTACACAGCAGTATTTTGAAAGTTTTGCTTGTATGGGAGGTGCCACGCCCTCTTGTCCAAATTCATCTAGTTTTTCTCAGAGTTTGAATTTATAGTTCTTAGCATTTGAGTGAAATTTGGTTGGATTATCTCAAAAAATGTTTTCAGTATAGCGTTTTGAACCTTTTGCTTATATGGGAGGTGCCACGCCCTCTTGTCCGAATTCACCCAGTTTTTTCTCAGAGTTTGAATTTATAGTTCTTAGCATTCAAGTAAAATTTAGTTTGATTATCTAAAAAAACGCTTTCAGTATAGCGTTTTGAAGTTTTTGCTTATATGGGAGGTGCCACGCCCTCTTGTCTGAGTCCGTTTAGTTTTAGTTTAGAGCGTGCATTTATAGTCTTTAGTATTTGAGTGAAATTTAGTTGGATTATCTCAAAAAACTCTTTCAGTATAGCATTTTGAGACGTTTGCTTATATGGGAGGTGCCACGCCTCCTTGTCCGATTTCACCCAATTTTTGCGGAAAGCTTAAATTTATAATTCTTGGTATCTGAGTCTAAATTGGTTCGAATATCTCAAAAAACGCTTTCAGTATAGCGTTTTGAAGCTTTTGCTCATATGAGAGGTGCCACGCCTTCTTGTCCGAATTCGCTCAGTTTTTTTTCAGAGCTTCTGCTTACAATTTTTAGTACTTATGTGTATTTTGGTTGCATTGTCGTGAAAAGTACTCCTAAAATTGCATTTTGAATATATTTTTTGTATGGGCGGTAGGCGTGTCCGTTGATCGATTTTGCTCATTTTCAATCCCCCGAGCTATCTTTAACGGCGAAGGCAGTGTACCAAATTTCATTGAGTCATCTTGCTCAGTTTTCCCAAAAAGTGTATTTCAACACACAGCAGCCAGCCAGCCAGCCAGCCAGACAGACGGACATGGCTATATCGACTCAGGAGGTGACGCTGATCAAGAATATATATACTTTTCTATACCTGCCACGCCTCCTTCTCTGCGTTACAAACGGAAGGACAAAGTGAAAGTGTAGGGTATAAAAATAATTCAAAATTTAGATAAAATTAACTTTTCATAAAAACTTTTAAAATTTCTTATAAAAAACGCACTTTTTAAAAAACAATTAGATACAAAAGCTATTTCTACCTATAAATAAAAACAAAATTCTTACACAGAAGTGTTCTCTGAAATCTGCACAATATTTCTATGAAACAAAATTAAGAAAAAAGTTACTCGAACTTAAATGTTGCTACATAGGCACCTTGCCTATGCGAATCACACATTTACGCTCGCTGCGCGTTCTAAGGTGCATTCTCAGTTTCTGCAGAAATTAGGATTTGTTGTTTTGAAAAGGCATGCAGCGGTGAAATGCGAAAATCACATGGGTAAGGCGCCTATATAGCGCCATTTAAGTACGCGAAACTTTTTTGTTAATGATAAATTCATGCAATTTTCTTTCATAAAAATTTTAGTCATTAATTTCTGGAATACTTTTTTAGAAAATGAACATAAGCTTTCAGGGTTGCCATAAATAAATAAACTTTTAAAAAAATATAACATACATTTTTAGGCTTGCCAGATGATTGTTTATTTTAAATCTGACTTTTTTTTGACAAAATTAAATTTTTTGGTTTCAGAAACGCGCAAACAAACTTTTTTAAAATTGCACAAATATTTTACAAAAAAACCGGATGTCAATACCGAAAGTCTTGCACAAATTTGGAATTCAAAAATTTCAATTTATTCGAAATAAGAAAGAATTAAACAAGACTTTAGAAAATGACCAAGTGACGACCCTATAAATATATATTGGATTTTTAAAAAGTTTATTTAAGTGTTTTAGATGAAAATTTTTTTTTTTTTTAAATAAATGTCTTAAGCAAAACTAAAATAAAAAATCCGGGTGGATAATGACAAAACGTTGTGGGTAGAATGACGAAATGTTGCGGGAGAATGACAAAATGTTGCGGGAGAGTGACAAAATGTTGCAGAAACAGCAATATCTCAATGAAAATAGCCATTATTTTTAAAAAAGTTGAAACCAGTGGATAGCGAATATTCGATGAAAAACCAAAAGTACCGAGCATAAAGAAAATGCGAAAATTACTTAGTAAAAAACCAGATTCGAGTCAGAAAGTTAATTCCGAGAATTTTCACCTAGAGCTTCATCTACAAACGATTTTTGAATAATAATTATTCTCCTCTCTAATGACGTGCTCACCGTAAACTCCTTAAAAAACAAATTTTAGCTTGAAATTTACAGAATAAAGGAAATTGGAGGATCATGGATTCTTCTCACCCAATACTGTACTATTTTTTGACTACTTGTAGAGTTAAAGTATACTGATGAGCTAACTAAGAAAAAGACTTCTATGGACTTTGTCTTGTACATTGAGTCTTGGTTTGGTTTTGGGCATTAAGTCTTGATCTCAGTCTTTGTCTTGGAAAAATTTTTAAGGAGTATTGATAATGCAACATTTTTGAACATTATCTTTTCAAAGCACTTAAGTTCTTAAGATGCCAAATTCCGTACTGAAAGATGATTTTATGTTCGTAAGGGGTGCAAGACCCCTATTGGCTATAAATTACTTAGATCAAATTGCACTCTTGGTGTTGGCTATTTTTCGAGAACAAGACCAAGGTCAAGATCAAAGCAGTCTTTTTCTTGTTCTTGAAATAATAGCAGCGTCTTGGTCTCAAAAAATTACTAAAATCAAGACTAAAAATCTAGACTCAATTTGCTCATCACTACATTACTATCATTTTTATAAGACGGCATTATTTCAATGTGCATCACATTCGATTTCCTGCTATTACCAAGATGTAACTGGATTCTGTAGACCACGTACTCAAACTTTGTAAGTCATATTTAATCTTCGTTCAAATTCGCCTTCTAATAAGATCGTGATCGTTTCATTCCTTCTACCATCTGTATGCCGTTCAACCATGCATATAATTTGCTTATCGAGGTTGAGTTACATCAAGCTTCTGGTCACTACAGAGAGATCTAAAACGAATACTCAAGTTTTCAGTAAGCTTGTCGATGACCCAGTGTTCAGTACAAGCCATGGGTATTCATTCACTCTCTTAGCGGTTCTTGGAGAACATAGAGCTATAAGAAGAATGGCTGATTACCCTTAAAATTTTACAGATCTTAGGCATTTCTAGGTTGCATTCGCAAGGGTAGAGAAATGCAAGGAAATCCGCTCTACCATTGGATCTATCGAGGTATATATCTGCTCTTGCTAGTTCGTCGGCACCCATGAATATATATAATATACTTCATTTCTCGACCATGGAGGAAAATGGTCGAGAATATTCCTGTACTGAGTTTAGTAATATTCTTAGAGTTTTTTCTAGACTTAAGGCTTTTTTTTGGAGTCTTTCTTTAAGTTCACGACTTGAAATTGTATAACGCTATTCATATTATTCTGAAGCAGGACTTTGTAAAAATTTGTATAAGTCTTTGAAGCTTCCGGACCCTCGCATTCTTAAATATTTATAATACTCATATTACTTTTCCATGACAATGACTCACTTAAAGTACCCAAAACAACTGAAAATAGGTGCAAAATACTACAACCATAGGGAGATTGAAGTTCTCAAACAATAAACACTTGAGGAAATAATTCACTTGATTTATAAGTACACTCAATCATTCAAAAAATTGCTAAGAGATAAGTCACATAGATAGTATAGATAGAAATTATCACACCTTTGGGAAAGTTTTTATAAGCGCTGTACAAATCGAGCATTCAATCAGTTGTGAGATTTTAGTGAAAACGCAAGACATATGATAAATTAATTAAATAAGTTAAAAAGGAAAAATGTGGCTCCTTCCAAAATTGATAGTTGGTGTTGCACTAACATGCATATACCATCAATACCAAATGGTGCTTGCCTGCACCGGCAGCGGTGGCATAGAAACAGGAAAAACCGCAGAACGTGACTGGTGGCAAACAGCACAATTTTATCAAATCTATCCACGTTCTTTTATGGACTCGAATGATGATGGTATTGGTGATCTTAAAGGCATCACATCTAGATTGGATTACTTGAAAGAAATTGGTGTGACCGCAACATGGCTATCGCCAATATTTACATCACCAATGGCTGATTTTGGTTATGATATTGCCGATTTCTTCGATATACAAGCTGAATATGGTACACTAGAGGATTTTGATGAGTTGATTGCAAAAGCAACGGCTCAAGGACTCAAAGTTATATTGGATTTTGTGCCAAATCATTCGAGTGATGAAAGTGAATGGTTTAAGAAGTCGGTGCGACGTGAAAAGGGCTATGAAGATTATTATGTGTGGCACGATGGTTACGTGCTGGCGAATGGTACGCGTGTGCCGCCAAGTAATTGGGTGAGTTGGAGTAGAAACTTAATATTCTATATTTAATATTGAGTTTTACGGGATTTTCTTTAATTTTCGGTATGATGTGTTCAAGCTCAGTGGCAATAAGTTCTTCGCTTTCTTTACAGTTACAAGCTTTTCGT
Source organism: Calliopum simillimum (assembly GCA_951812925.1). Classification (NCBI taxonomy): domain Eukaryota; kingdom Metazoa; phylum Arthropoda; class Insecta; order Diptera; family Lauxaniidae; genus Calliopum; species Calliopum simillimum. Next base: position 8,383,867 of record OX638370.1, read on the forward strand.
GGCAGCGCTTGGGAATGGAATGCCGAACGTGGTCAATACTACTTACATCAATTTGCTGTGAAGCAACCTGATCTCAATTATCGCAACCCAGCCGTCGTGGCACAAATGAAGCGTGTCCTCACCTACTGGCTAGATAGAGGTGTTGCTGGATTTCGCATAGATGCGGTGCCATGGTGTTTTGAGGTTTTACCCGATGAAACTGGACGTTATCCAGATGAACCTCTTAGTGGCTACACTGATGATCCCGATGAGTCTGCCTATCTTTTGCATATCTATACACAAGATCTACCCGAGACAGTTGATATGGTCTATCAGTGGCGTCAACTATTGGATGATTATCAGCGTGTACATGGTGGTGATACGCGTGTATTGATGATTGAAACCTATTCACCAATACCATATGTTATGCAAATGTATGGTAATCGCACTACAAATGGTGCACAGATACCATTTAATTTTCAATTTATTGTAGGCGGTAATGGTGATAAGGATAATACCAATTTACCCGCCGGAGATTTTGTTAAAATCATTGATAGTTGGCTAAAGAATATGCCCGCGGGCAAAACTGCAAATTGGGTGGTAAGTTATTGATTTGAAATTATATTGGTAACGTTCAGAAGATACAGTATAAAATATTAATTAAAAATTTCAAATATAAAATTAAAATTTAAAATTTAAAATTAAAAACTAAAAATTAAAAATTAAAAATTAAAAATTAAAAATTAAAAATTAAAAATTAAAAATTAAAAATTAAAAATTAAAAATTAAAAATTAAAAATTAAAAATTAAAAATTAAAAATTAAAAATTAAAAATTAAAGATTAAAAATTAAAAATTAAAAATTAAAAATTAAAAATTAAAAATTAAAAATTAAAAATTAAAAATTAAAAATTAAAAATTAAAAATTAAAAATTAAAAATTAAAAATTAAAAATTAAAAATTAAAAATTAAAAATTAAAAATTAAAAATTAAAAATTAAAAATTAAAAACTAAAAATTAAAAATTAAAAATTAAAAATTAAAAATTAAAAATTAAAAATTAAAAATTAAAAATTAAAAATTAAAAATTAAAAATTAAAAATTAAAAATTAAAAATTAAAAATTAAAAATTAAAAATTAAAAATTAAAAATTAAAAACTAAAAATTAAAAATTAAAAATTAAAAATTTAAAATTCAAAATTTAAAATTTAAAATTAAAAATTAAAAATTAATAATTAAAATTAAAAATTAAAAACTAAAAATAGAAAGCATAGATAGAACAGATAGAATAGATAGAATAGAAAACAAAGATAGATTAGATAGAATAGTTGGAAGCGAATAGTTGGAAAGGAATAAAATAAGTGGTGGTTCAAAATTCTCATGACACTAAAATGTAACACTATCGCCACTCAAACGAACATGTGATGCCTAATCGACCATATTTCTGTAACAAAACAAAGCTATGACTGGAACAGAGCCCTTCTACTTCCGCAGAATGTCATGAGAATTAAGAACGCCTCCAAATTCAAAATAAATGATTGATTATGACAACTGTGCGATCATTAACAGCATGAAAATTAATAGATATTCTCTTTTTAGATGGGCAATCACGATCAACGTCGTGTTGGCAGTCGCTATGGCGAGCAACGTATTGATCTCATGAATATGTTACAAATGTTCTTACCAGGTGTCAGCATTACATATATGGGCGAAGAACTTGGCATGTTAGATTTGGATATCTCCTGGGAAGATAGTCGTGATCCGGCTGCTTGTAATTCAAATCCAGATATTTATGAAAAATTCACACGTGATCCTGCGCGTACACCATTCCAATGGAGCGCTGCAGCAAATGCAGGATTTTCAGGAAACAGCACCACATGGTTGCCGATTAATCCAAATTATGCCACGGTGAATGTGGAAAGCGAACGTACGCAATCCAAGAGTCACTTAAATGTCTACAAACAATTGGTTGAATTGCGTAAGACAAAAACACTGCAATATGGTGATGTACTCTATGGTGCAATTGGTGAGAATATTTTGGCGATTAAGAGGTGAGTATTAAAAAGATAAAGAAATCAGTGAGAAATAGTTGCTTTGCCGAGTTTTTTAAACAAAGAGTGGGGCACGGTGTTCAAGAAACAGATTTAAATAAAATTTCAAATTACCAATTTTTTTTTTATTTTATATTGTTAGTAGGTTAATTTTATGAAATTTTATGAAAAATTTAAAAAATTCGATATCCCATGTTAAATACAAAAAAATAAGAAAAAAAAAACATTACATTCAATGTATTTTGCAATGGTGAATCCGAATCTGGCCTTAGAATTGCTGTATCTTATACGGTTTTTGAGATATCTTAGCCTAAACAAGAAAAAAAGACCGTTTTTGCTATATTTTGCACTAGAATATAGAACATTCATACGCAGAATCCGATACAGTATCTCAAAGTTTTGATCTTTTTCTTTAAAACGTCATTTAAGTTATGTCGATACCTTTGTTTTTCTCGGAGATATCCTAGCCAAAAAAGTTAAAAAAGTGCGAAAAACATGTGTTTTCATTATTTTATTCTACGATATTTCGAAGAAACATCAAGCTATGGACATAATTTAAATGGCGTTTTAAAGAAAAAGATCAAAACTTTGAGATACTGCATCGGATTCCGCGTATGAATGTTCTATACTCTAGTTCAAAATATAGCAAAAACGGTCTTTTTTCCTTGTTTAGGCTAAGATATCTCAAAAACCGTATAAGATACGGCAATTCTAAGGCCGTATTTGGATTCACCATTGCAAAATACATTAAATGTAACTATTTTTATATTTATTTGTTCTGTTTTTTTTTCTTAATTTTTTGTATTTTACATGGGATATCGAATTTTTTAAATTTTTTGAAAAGTGCTCCATATATGATTTTGAAATTCGCACTGTTCTTCATAAAATTAACCTACTAACAATATAAAATAAAAAAAAAATTGGTAATTTGAAATTTTATTTAAATCTGTTTCTTGAACACCGTGGGGTGCTCTAATGGTTTTTGTAAAACTGTGGTAGTTCTTCTAAGGCCATGAGTCACTAATGCTCCAAAATAAGCCTCTAAGCTTAAATTGTCAAAGTTCAAAGTATTTCTAAAGCAAACGTTTCATTTCAGATCTCTAGCTAATGAGAAAACCTATGTTCTATTGGCTAATGTTAAAAATCAGCTAATCTCAGAGAATGTCTCAAGCTTGTTGCGTATCACGGGCAATTTAAAAACCAAAATACCAAGCGTCTTATCTGAGAGGAAAGAGGGGTACGTATACCTAGAACTTTACAATGAAATAAAGTAATACGTATATATACCATACAAAATTATTTTATTTATTTTTATAGAGATGCTGTCGATGTTTCAAATGTTATGCTACAGCCCTATGAAGCAATAATTCTGGAGGTCTAAAATGACTAAAAAATTTAAATTGTTTTTACTTTTAAGCAAATTTATCACATAAAATATAAAATAATTAATTTTATTCCATTCCATTATATATATATATTTTTTTTTTTTTTTTTTGAAAATTTCTTCAAAAATTAATTCACGTACTTTTGGTAAAATCGATTTAATTCCAAACAAGTCAAAATATATCACACGAAACGTTCAATACTCAAAGCACGCATTACACTCATTACGCCGTGTTTTCACAGTCATGTCATCTATGTAGGTAGATGGGTACTTTCCGCACTAAGTGATGCTTTTCTTTTGAGGCAGAAGGTAAGTGACTGTTACTTCTAGCGTGCAAGCTCTAAAGACACGAAAAAAATTCATCACATCAATGATGACAAGCGCAGGTTTTTAATTTTCATATAAAAAATAATGACAGATTTTTATGAGTATTTTGACAGGTGTAAAGGCAGCGAGGTTTGAGAGGCAGTGTTAAATCAATACATACATGTCTATCTATTTTGCTACTTAGAATTGATGGGTATTTGCATGAATATGTAATTTGTATTGTAGGAAAATGCGTCTCGTCTAATTCGTAAAGGTTATAGGAAAATTTTATTTTATGTAAATGGTTTTGTTACGAAAATATGCAAAACTTGAAGAAAAAACTATTTGTAGAAATTGACGTAAGCATATGAAACCCCGGGGTGGGCATCAATTTCTACTGGGACTCACGACTCTATATGAACTACGCTTCGAATAAGGAGACTAAAGAGTAAATACAAAATGAAAGGACTGTATATTTAGAAAATTACATTGTTATAAACATTAAAAAAACTGTTTCCTGCAAGTCACAGTTTAAAAGATATTCTCAAAAAATTTCGAAAAAAGTGGTCTCTGAAAAATATATCGGAAAAGGTCAGTCATAAGATAAATAGCAATAGAATATTATTTGTGGAGAATTCTGTATATGATCTACAAAAAATGCAATATAAATAAATACAGATGAAAGCAACCAATTATAAGGCATTAAAAAACTAGATTCTCAAAATTTGTCCACAAATGTATTAAATAATTTTGTTACTTTTGGACAGTTTTAGTACATTTTTTGATATTTGGTACAAAATAGTAAAGCTCATTTATCATCTCTAGAACAATGACAAATGTGAAACGAAATGAAAAGAAAAATAATGAAGTTAATATCAGTCAGCTTCTTGTTATACCCTACACCCAGGGTATATTTACTTTGTCCTTTCGTTTGTAACGCAGAGAAGGAGGCGTGGCAGATATAGAAAAGTATATATATTCTTGATCAGCGCCATCTCCTGAGTCGATATAACCATGTCCGTCTGTCTGGCTGGCTGGCTGGCTGGCTGGCTGGCTGGGTAACGGCTGTGTGTGAAAATACATTTTTTGGGAAAACTGAGCAAGATATTTCAATAAAATTTGGTACACTGCCCCCACCGTCAAAGTAAGCTCGGGGGATTGAAAATGAGCGAAATCGGTCAATGGACACGCCTACCGCCCATATAAAAAATATATTCAAAATGCAACTTTACACGGAGAAAAAAAATAGTACCTGCTACTTTATTTCTCAAAAATTTTACCAGATTTTCAAGTCAGAATAGTGACAACTTTACATCGAAGTAAGATTCACCTTACTGTTTTAGTCAATTCAGATTGTTCGAATGACTTCACAGTCTAGTAATTTTAATGAAAAAATTGGCGTGATAATTACCTTACTGTATAGTTCAAACAACAAAAAAAAAAAAACAACAAAAAAAAAATTTAACTGACCGGCGCCGGGATACGAACCTTGGCCCTTCCGAATGGTAGTCAGATACATATCCACTGGGCTGCTTCCCCATATGATGTAGAAGCAAAAAAATTTGTATATCAAGAAAATGTCTGTCCAAAAATATAAATTGTTACTAAAATTATAAAAGTCAAAATGACTCTATATTTTGGTGGTACTTACCTTACTCGCGTAAGGTGAAAATTATGATACTCATTTTTGTGCGTGAAAAAATTGAAGTTATTTTGACTAGAATTATAAACTCAAATTGACCACACATTTTTTTTCTGAAAGTGCAAATTACCTTACACATAGTCAAATGTAGGAAATTTGTAGTAAATATTCCTTTATTATTTAACTACATTTTATTTGTAGATATGACTTTACGGACCCATCAAATAGTTTATACGTAAGGTAATTTATATTTGAAATTAAGTGTCTATTACTTTAATTTTTCGACTAGCCAATATAGTAAAAATTATTATACGTATTTTTCTCCGTGTAGGAGTAGTTTTTACGCCAATGCAACCAAAATGCACATGAATACTACGAATCAAAAGCGCAAGCTCTGAGAAAAAACTGGGCGAATTTGAATGAAAGGGCGTGGCACCTCCCATATAAGCAAAAGTTGCAAAACTCTATACTGAAAACGTTTTTTGAGATAATCCAACCAAATATCCCTCAGACACTAAGAAATATAAATGCAAGCTCAGAGCAAAAACAGGGTGAACTCAGACAAGAGGGCGTGGCACCTCCTATATAAGCAAAATTTTAAAAATATTGCAGTGTAGGGTATTTATTTTTTGGCCAGGCCAAAAGTTAACCCTTACTAGTTTTTCTCTTTGTGCATCCTCTTTTCAGCTCTGTGTGACCGCGTATTTTGTCGTTGTTAATATTGAAAAATTTGAATTTAATTTTACCTGGCTTAATGACAAAATATAAAAAATAATTTTAGCTTTGTGCACATTTACACACAAATACCTTTCTAATGGTGTATTTTTCAAAGTCGTGCTTCATTTCTAACATAGTAAAAAAGGTAGGACAAATTTTTGTCTTGCTTATTAATATATAGATACTACAAATGGCTAAAAAACAAGCTTTTTTCCAATACCTTCCTTTACGTTTTTCATCGTCAATATAAAAATAAATCACAAAGCGGAAAAGAAGCGCTTCAAAAGGCTTTCTGCAGTTCTTCTTTTCCAACCACAAGCGATTCTGCTGCGTAAGAAGTATTGTTTATTTTTCGGCATTGCATATCCTTGGATGCAAACGTTCTCGAGCAGGCTTCCGGAAAAGGCCTTTTGAAGCGCTTATTTATAATGCGGCGGTAAGCGTTCTCTCAATTTAAAAAAAAAAACAAACTGACTGCACTAGGATTAGAACCGGGATCCGTTCGTGTGATAAATCGAAACATATTATTTTTACTTACAATTACAAATTTGTTAGAACTCTAAACCACTGAACAATATGATGAAGAGGTACAAAAATTATATATTAACAACATTGTTAAACAAAAATATTCAAATTTGAATTTCGAGGGCTTCCTGTAATCTTAAAAAATCATTTTATATTCAATTTTAGTTTAATTAAACAAAAATAAATAAATACAAAATATATAAAACAAAAAAATTAAATAAGAAAAAAGTAAAAAAAAAATTTTTAAAAAACCAACCAACATATAAAAAAAAAAATTTCCCGCGGTAGGAATCGAACCCGTGCCTATGGCAAACTTATGTAATGTTTGGTATTTTTTTATATTTCTTTTACTTCATCTTTTTTTAAAAATACTACTTAAATATTAAAACAAACATTGCTCTTCAAGCAGACTTTGATATTCGAATGCTTACTGCAACCTAACAAAAAAACCTTTTTTTAAGCGCTTTTTAATTTCTATGAGGACTACCGCTTTGGAAGTGCTTTTTCAAGAAGCGCTTGGGAAACTAAAGTGAATTTTTAAATAAAATACTTTTTTTCTTTTAAACATAAAATAGAATTTTTATGTATTTATTTATAAACTATGAAAATGAGATAAATGAGTATATTATGAGCTTACATTAATTTCATATTGTCATAACTTAATACATTAGTTTTCATGATTTTGGTTCTTCCTTATAATAAGTAAAGTAACCCACGGTTGTAGTAAGCTTTGTGGTTGAACGGAGTACCACAGCTTCTTTTGATAGAAGACGTATATTAGAAGGGTTTATTCTGTCACTAAAAAATAAAATAAAATGAATCATTACAACTTTTAAGAACTACAAAATAAAGTAAATTTTTGTATTACCCAATTTTCGCTGATGATCTATCCGTGATCACAACATACTCCAGTTCATCGGGTAAATTATCAAAAGTTTTTGTTAAATCAAAGTTTTCAATATTATTTTGTATATTCATGAGCGTAACAAATGTAAAGTTGTTCAGTAGATAGCTGAAAATTTAAAAGAAAAGGAATTTTGTTAAAAAGTAGGAATTTTTATTGGGAATATGGCCATGAAAATAACGTAAATAAGAAATAATGATGTAAAATTGTCTTCACCAAATAATAGGCCAAGAGTCAATTTAATCTTCCTTCAAGCAGCATATGGCTCCTTTTAGGATGTTACTTTTCTTTTAATCATAACACTTCTATTTGAAGCATGTTACTTCTTCTTTTGACAGAATACTCTAGATTTTTTATATATTTTATTGCTAAATCCAACAACATGCGTTTTGTTTTTTTTTTTCATAGAAATATAACATATAAAATTCCCATTTGCTAAGAAGGAGGTTCATTTTTCAAAGTGAGTGTTGTAAATTCGTGGCGAACACTCAAAAATCATCAAACTAAGGAATAAAGCTTATTTTGGACACACTTCATAGTTGGTATATGCCATGCCCCACCAGGAAACGGAAACTTTTAGCTGTATCTCTCTTTTTTTGTCAAAAACCCTGTTTTTTTTAAAAAAAACCTGTAAAACCAGTCAATTGGTAGTTTTGGATAAAATTTTCTAGATTTTCGGTCAAAAATAGAAAGACGCATTAGAGATTTTTTTTTAATTCTTAGTGTGTTTTGTCTATTTTTCTTTACTGTTAAATACCCTGTTTTTTTTTTTTTTCTTAATTTGAAAATCTGTCAAACCAGTCAAATTTGGTAAAATGTTCGTGTTTTTCGGTAAAAAATTAATAGACTTATTAGAGATTTTTTCAATCCTTAGTGATTTTTGTCTATTTTTCTTTCTTGTAAAAAACCCTGTTTTTTACGAAAACCTGTCAAACCAGTCAAATGGTAAGTTTTGATAAAACTTTCATGTGTTTTTTTGTCAAAAGAGATGATGAGATTTTTAGTGATTTAAAGTGTTTGTTTTCTATTTCTCATTCCCTTTTGTTTTTTTATTTTAATTTGAAAACCTGTCAAACCAGTCAAATGACTATTTTTGATTCGCGTTTTACGATCAAAAAAGAGATGCTTTCGAAAAGTTTTTTCTATCTTTCTTTCCGGTCAAAAATTCTTTCTTTGATTTGAAAACCTGTCAAATCGGTTAGTTAGGGATTTTTGATAAAGTTTTCGTATTTTTCAGTCAAAAAGAGATAGATGGTTATGTTAGAGAATTTTAGTCTTTTTTTGTTTCTTACTTGCTTTTCTGTCAAAAATCCTGTTTTTTTGTTAATTTGAGCAAAATTAGTCTTGATCTTGATTCTTGGCCTTGGTCTTGGTAATTTTGCAAGATCAAGACCACCACCAAGACGCTGATATCATTGCAAGACCAAGACCAAGACCAAGACTGCTATGGTAAAATGTTCCGCCTTTTCGACCAAATAGAGATGGACACGATTATATTAGGTGATATGACTTATAAAGTACTCATACTAACTCATTCATAACTTACCGCTGCACACCAAGCACATTAGTATTCACGGCCTTCACTTGTACGGCACCATAGCGCATTGTTGTTTCTTGCCGTATGTTCTGGAGTTGTTTGAAAACATTTATATGACTTAGTGGAATACCACGCTCACGCTTAACATTGACCATATCGTAATCCTTAGCAAGCGGTAGCCATGTTTTCGTAGCATTACTAAATCCAGCATTTTTTGCATCATTCCACTGAAATGGTGTACGCTCTGGATCACGTGATAAACTTTCATAAATACTAGGATTTGAATTACAAGCTGAAGGATCGACTGTATCATTCCATGAAATCCAAACATCTGTCATGCCAATTTCTTCGCCATTATAGGTGACACTACAACCGGGCAGCGTAAAGCTTAGCATATTCAGCATATCCATGCGATCGGCGCCCAAGCGTGAGCCAACACGGTTTTTATCATGATTACCAAGCTAAAATAGAAAATTTCAAAACATTATTTCAATGTTTTTCAACTTGTAAAGGTTTCTACATTCAATAATTAAATAAAGCTAAGATTTAATTAGTCCAAATTATAATTCAATTAAAGTTTTTCGTTTCACAACCCCAACTTAACTTACCACCCAATTAGCTGTACGACCTTCTGGCATATTACTCAGCCAAGTGTTAACGGTCTGCGCATAATGATATGCATCCGAGTCATTAGTCAACCAACTAATCATCAAAAAATTAAATGGGATTTGTGCGCCCTCGGCCGTTGCATTACCATAATACTGCATAACCACCTCCAAGGGTGAATACGTCTCAGCCATTATAATTCTATCGTCACCACCATTTTCACGCTGAAAATCATCCAGCACTTTACGCCAACCATATACCAGAGCAATTGTTTCTGGTTGATCAACTGTGTAAATGTGTTTTAAATAACCATAATCATCTGGATCCGTAACCCAATCATTACGCGGCTCATCAGGCCAATTGCCTTGTGCATCTGGTGCAATTTCATAAACATGCGGCACTGCATCAATACGAAAACCAGCAACACCTTTGCGTAACCAAAAACGTAGCACATCCTGTAAACAAAAATGTTCATGAAAATTTTCAACCAACAACAACAACTACAACTTCAATTACTTACATGCATCGCTTCATGTACTTTAGGATTACGATAATTCAAATCCGGCTGTTTGCTCAAAAACTGATGGAAATAATATTCCTGCCTACCCTCATGCCATTGCCATGCGGAGCCACGAAAAACGCTTAACCAATTCGTTGGCGGATGGCGCACACCATCGATGATTTTACCCGGATGCCAAACGTAGAAATCTTTATATTCTGCATCACCCGCTGCAGATTTGCGAAACCATTCGCTCTCATCGCTGGAGTGATTTGGCACAAAGTCAAGTATAATTTTAACACCTACTTCCTGTGACTTTGCCATGAGCGCATCAAAATCAGCCATATTGCCGAATATGGGATCGATTTCGGTAAAGTTTGCAATGTCGTAACCAAAGTCTGCCATGGGTGAAGTGAAGATGGGCGAGAGCCATGTTGCTGTAATGCCAATCTCTTTTAAGTAGGCCAATTGTTCTGTGATACCTGTGTATGAATGGTTTTAATGTGAGTACATATTGTGATTTGAAGTTTAAGGAATAAACTCAATTTTTAGTTTACTGTAAGTGAGCAAATGTCTAATGGTGCTAGGTTGTTTGGATTTTCCTAACTAACACTTTGAGAATTCATTCATTTTAATTGGATTTAAGAAAAAGCTGTATTTTATTTGATTTTTGAATTATCTGATTATTTTGATGGTATTTTATCAAAATTTTAAAGTAAAAACTCAAAAAAATAAATAAATTTATTGTCGAAAAAACTTTATATAAAATTTTAGCAAGTTAAAAACTGTTAAATAACATACTAAAACTTTTAATTTAATGAGCTAAAATTATTGATTAACATTTAAAATGTTAAGTACCTAAGTAGTATGTTAGAAACAGAAATGTTAATGTAACATAAAACTGTTATCTTAATATGTTTAAAACACTGTGTTAACATTTTGTGTCTCGACTTAACATTTTTATTATGTTAAGTTAAAAATTTTATAAGTAGGTATTCTTGAAAAAGCGTAAGATCCTCAAAAACCTCGTAAACTAGTAAAAATGTCAAATTGAATTAAATTTGTCAACTACAACCTACAAGTGTTCGAGTTTTTCGAGGCATTTTTTAATATGTAAGCTTCCGACTCTCCGAGGAGAAGAGAGTTTTTGGACAATACTGTTTTTCCAGTGGAGTATATTTTATATTTTTTCAAAACTTGGTCAAAAAAATAATGCCAAAAAAAATTCCAAAAATTCTGAAAAAATTCTCACGTATCTTTAGGACAATTCTAAGCTTTTTTGTCATATACACTTTTTTCGTTAGATGCCTTGCTTTTGAGTAAAAAATCGTTTTTTTGACCGCGTAATTCAAAAACGGAAAAAAATCGATTTTGTGATGCGAAAATTATCTATGTCACTAAAAAAAAGGAATAGTTCTTAAGCGCCAAAATTTTTGTAAGAACATAGTTTTTATTTCTAACAAACACTTGGGTATCCATTTTGTAATGAAGAAAAAGTTATGACCAAACAACATGTTTTCTTTAGCCAGAATGGGCCTTCAGTAGAAGCAAAAGTTCTCCATTGGTTTTTCTCGAAATGGAAAAAAATAGTGCAGATATCAATTTTAAGGGCCCTTCTAACTTTTGAGTCAGTTTCGTGACGATTTTTCTTTTTCTTCATAGGCTATAAAAACGCCAAACAACATTTCGCTGGAGAGATAGCAAGCAATTAGTCAGATATTTGCAAGAAGCAGATTTTTGTAACAGAGATAACGAGCCTTATCATGAATTTATTGAGAAATTCTCTCTAAAAAATATATTCCTTTCTCGCAAGGGAACATTTGCAATCGTAAATATTCCGGAAACGGAATCTACCTTTCCAGCCGGTTACTTTTTTAAAATTTTTTTTAAATGTCCAAACAAATCTTCAAACCTTCAGGCTCTGCGAGAAGTGACATGAGTCTTGTTTCTCTTGAGAAGCTTAGTGCTTCTCATTGAGATTGGGTAGAATTATCTTCAACACAAATCTAATTCCATTCGTACTAGGGAGCTGCACAAAACATCTTGAAATAAAGTGTATTTTCTTTTAACAAGAATATTTTACACTGAACTATTGTATTTGATTCCAAAAATTTAAGATTCACATCTGCACTGTACACTGATTTCAATTTGACATTGAAATACACTGTCTTGTTTTCTGAGTGTCAAAAAAAACTTCATTCTAACAAATACTATAGTGTACTGTAGTTTATACAAACAAATACTTCAGGTCAGTGTACAACTTGCAAGTAGATAACTATAGTAAAATTAATGATCGTTGGTAACTTAGTATTACAGTAGCTCTCATAGATTTTTACGAGAATGAGAGAGCGTAAACCAAAAAGAGGCACAAGAAGAGAGCAAAAGAATCATTTTATAATGTACACTACAACTACAGTATATGCACTAAACTGAATTGAAGCAAATCAAGCAAGACAGGTCTGTGCAGTATTTGTTTGTTCGTCTTTCATGTCAAAGTACAGTCAAGACATTTGTTCGCGATAAAGAACTGAAGTATTTGACAAATCAAAAATGGGTATAAGACATAAGTTTTATTTATAGAATTTAAACTTTAATTTGTAATTCTGTAAAGTCTCTTAACTCGGAAAACAGAAAGCGAAGAAATATATGATTTTACCATCCCCTATGTCTTATAGAAAACTGCTTAGATGAAGAAAAAAGAAGAAAATAATTGGACATATCGTATTTTGCCATATTTGAATGGAAATTTGGGTCAAGTATAGTTAAGCGAAACTTCATAATTCTTTTTAAGCTCAAAAAGTTTCGCTCGGATCTATTTTAAGCTATATAGCCATTGGAAAATCTTGACATAGCTTTTAAAAAAACTGGTATAAGCGCGAAACTCTTGGATGGTTTTAAAAATAAAGGTGTCTTAAGAAAGGCATTATGATTAGCTATGAATTGCCGAGTTAAAGTTTTTAGTTTGTTATACATTATTCATTCGCGCATCGTAGTCCATGTAGAGTATGAATCCTTACAACAAAAGTCAAAATATTGCATTCCCAAATTATTGCCGATAACTCGGGAGTCAGAGAAAAAACCAACGAAAATGTTTATTTATGATAAGGCGCTATACATATGTAACTTTATATCAAGTCTTAAGAACAAGGTTTGCGCGAAAATTAAACTTTCCATATATTTCCATGGTTGCTTCGAAAGAAAAAGTAGTGTCGCTTTATTTATTTATGGTTTCTGACTCAGAATAAGTATTGTATATGTATTAGAAAAAGAAAAAACATCAAAGAATCCAGTCACAAGACTTCGAGGAATCCATTGAAATAAACCAAAGATTATGCAAAATTAAATTTTTGGACTTCCCAAGCTCAAAACATATAACTGATATCATTTATGCAAATACAAATTAATTTATGATCCAATAACAAAATCAATAAAATAAACGAAAATCAAAGAAAAACAAATGAAATGAACAAATTGTCAACAACTTAATATGCAACGAAAGTTTTCTTCTATTCCACCTATCCCCCTACTTTCGCACATATTCTCACGCACGAGTACTTACCTTTCAGATCTCCAACACCGTCGTCATTACTATCTTTGAATGACCTTGGATAGATTTGATAGAATGATGCTGTCTGCCACCACTTTTGTTCTGGTAGTACCGTCGCATTTTCTGGATCCCATGCAACAAAATCAAAATTTCCACGATAATTTGGATAAACGCCAGCCAGTGTCAGACCTGACAGGCAACAAAGTGTCAAAAGTTGCGCTAACATCATCGTATTTTGTAAATCATTTATATATTCTATGAGTATGTTCACACTGACTATTTAAGTTGTCCGCACACGTTAAATGTCCGCGGGAGACTGACTTACATAAATTGATTAATACGAAATTGTCAAATGAATGTTTTACGTACAACATTCTCGTGTGGTTTGCATATTAGGTGGAAATCAAGAGAAAGCGATATTGGAGAGCGTTTAGTGGCAATGCACAGTGGAGCAAAGTGATAAAAATATGTTTATATAAAAACTTAATATCTTCTAGAAAAATATTTTACGGAAAATTATTGTACATTAGGAGTCACCAAAGACGAGAAGTATATTTTTTGCCTTTGGTGACTCCTAATGAAATTTTCCGTAGAATATTTTTGTAGCATTAATTAACCCATTATAACCCAATTTTGGGAAAAAGGGATCAAAAAGACACTCAAAAACAGGATATAATGGGTTAAAAATATTTTAGAAAATTGTTTGTTGCGTGATTTCATGAAGACCTTGGAACAATAAGTTTTATGAAAACACTGAAAAACCTTAAGATACTCTAACATTTTAATTTTCATAAAAAATTAAGATTCAACCCCCTTAGGGCGGTAATAAAGAGGTGTTATGGGATGAATGCATGCAAAAAATTTCGTTTTGTTCACTGCATGCTCGCTGAGAATGTATGTTTTAGCAGGCATGCCCAGAGCAGGCACCAGAATGTGGTTTTTCTCAATTCTAAATTCGTTGTTATCTTAACGAAAGACATTCTGAAGGAAAATTTACTGTTTATGGTTGTTTTCAAATACAATTTACAAATTTGTGAATTTTTCTGTGTTTTTTATGAAAATTAAAAAAATAATTTTCAATAACGAGCAGCAGCAGCTTCAAATAAATTTAAATAAATTTAAAAGTTTTTAATTGCTAATGGAGAAAAAAAAAAACGGAAGCACAAAGAAGACTCTGGCGATAAACCACAGCGATCAGGAACGGTGGATTCTCTTAGAAACAAGTATTCGAAAATTAAATTGAACTTGCGAAAACGAGCCTCTCAACAAAAACAATACGCAAAGATAACTGGCGGTGGTTCATCTTGCTCGTCTCCGCCACCGCTATCCGACACAATGCTACAACTTGAAGAGGTGATTGCATTGTCAACGCACGGTATGCCACCGCAAAGTTATGACGAAGACTTCATCGTAACTGACAATGCAATGGAAATGAACGATGTGAAGAGACGCAAATACTAGAAGAATTCCTCGATTTTGAATGACGATGAAAGCATTTCGAACCTCAACCGAACGGAAATTGATATTTCTAATGATGGTTGCTCTTCACAATGTGATCGCACCTCGGTTATTGTTTCACCACAGCCGACCACATCAACCAATATCGCTTCAAAAAGTGCGACCAACGTCGAAGTTGACAATGTTGTTAACTTGTGTTCGTCCGCAAAAATGAATCTTCCTGCATTGAAGAGTGTTCGCCACCGTGCATTGGCGAGAAAAGTGCCGGATGATAGTGTAGATCAAGATTGTATTTTTTGGAACTTTACGTATTTTTATAAGAGAAGTAGTAAGGGTGTAACCTTTGGCCTGGCCAAACATTAAATACCCTACACTGCAGTATTTTGAAAATTTTGCTTCTATGAGAGGTGCCACGCCCTCTAGTCAGAGTCACCCAGTTTTTGCTCAGAGCTAACATTTATAGTCATTAGTATTTGAGTGAAATTTAGTTGGATTATTTGCAAAAACCCATTCAGTATATCATTTTGAAGCTTTTGCTTATATGGGAGGTGCCACGCTCCCTTGTCTGAATTTGTCCAGATTTTACTCAGAGCTTACGCTTACAATTTCTAATATTTATGTGTATTTTGGTGCATTGTCGTGGTAGGCGTGTCCATTGATCGATTTTGCTCATTTTCAATCCCTCGAGCCAACTTTTACGGCAAAGCTACTGTACCAAATGATGATTTATCCATAGGTGCGTGGCATCACCCATTTTCCCAGTGAACCTTATTTGTCCCGGTGCTCTGCACATACTTATCAAATTTCATACATGTGCGATGAATATTTTCTGAGATATGATGATATAATTTTTATGGGAGCGTGGTATCCCCATTTTTTTCAGTACACATTATTTGTCTTGGTGCTTTTTATATATGCACCAAATCTCATCTCATCTATGTACGTTGAATATTTTCAGAGACATGATTTAATTTTTCGGCTCACGGTGGATATTCTCTGGACTAGCCCATATTTCATAAAAATACATTGAGGGGATTCCTGAAAACATGTAAAAGCCTCGAAAACCTCGTAAACCCGTAAAACTGTCAAATTTTGTATTGATTTTGACAACTTTTACGAGCTTTCGAGGATTTCGAGGCTTTTACACGTTTTCAGAAATCCCCTAATTGTACATATTATGTAACATAAAGACAACAGCAGAATGTTAAAATAACTTCATAAATGTTAGTTATATATCCTTAAATTTTAAATTTGATTTAGTCATAACTCGCAAACCATACAAGGTATTTGGATGAAAATTAGTGAGCGGGTACGGATTAATAATGCCTTGTGACGAACAAAAAGTGAGCTGGATCGAAGAAGTGCCACGCCCACTTTTCAGCCTTTGAAAATTTTGATTCAATATTACTCGAAAACGACTCAAACAATTTTAATGAAAATTTAGGAGATGTTACCTCTGCAGACAAGAATTAATATGTGATACGCCGATATATTGGGAAAACTCGTTGAAGGGCGTGGCACCGCCCACAAAAATATAAAATGGTATAAAAAGAAAGATAATAAAGCAAACATTCTGAAATTAACTGTGAGGTGCGTAATTGCGAAAAGGTATCTCTGTTCTGAAAGAGGGCGAAATATTGCCGTTGCGCGTGGAACCTCCCATACAAGCAAAATACGTTAAATGCTATTTCTCGCAAACGTTACAAAGATATTTTAATGAAATTTGGTATGTAGGTACTGCTTATTAATGCCTTGTAAAAACCGAAAAGTAGGCGGTGTCGAAGAAGTACCACGCCCCCTTTATAACCGTTGAAAATTTTGATTCAATATTACTCGAAAACGACTCCAACAATTTTAATGAAAATTTAAGAGATTGTACCCTTGAAAACAAGTATTAATATGTGATAAACCATTATATTGGAAAAAGTCGATGAAGGGCGTGGCACCGCCCACAGAAATATAATACGCTATAAAAAGAAAACTACTAAAGCAATCTTTCTGAATTTAACGTCAGGGAGTCTACTTGCTATCAGGCACCTACGAACTGAAAGTAGAGAAAATATCGCCTATGGACGTGGAATCTCCCATACAAGTGAAACACGTTAAATGTTATTTCTCGCAAATGGTACAACATATTTTGATGGAATTTGGTACACAGCTAATGCTGGCAAATGCCATTTATATAAACAAAAGTGGGTGATACCGAGAAAGTGCCACGCCCACTTTTTAACTATTAAAAATTTGTATTCGATATTACTCGAAAACGACTCCAATAATTTTAATGAAATTTTAAGAGATGTTACTCCTAAAAACAAGAAATAATATGTGATATGCCGTTATATTGGAAAAACTTCTTGAAGGTCGTGGCACTGCCCACAAAAATATAATACGCTAGAATAAGAAAACTACTAAAGCAATCTTTCTAAATTTAACTGTAGGGAATCTCCTTTTTATTAGGCACCTACGACCTGAAAATGGGCAAAATATCGCCGGTACGCGTGGAACCTCCCATACAAGTAAAACAAATAAAATGCTATTTCTCGCAAATACTACAACGTATTTTGATGAAATTTGGTATGCGGATCTGGATCATGAGTATCTAAAGCATAACGAAAAGTAGATTTTGTTCAACAATTGCCACGACCACTTTTTACCAAAATAAAAATTTTAGTTAATAACTCAGGTACAAAAAAAAAATGGAATGAACTTTTTATTTTTAATATGCAGTCTTATGTACTTTTTGACGCTGAATCCGTCTTCATCAGCAAAACTGTCATACCTGCAAGATTTTGAAATATCTTTGCTTGAAGTTGAAGAAACCGCTGTGTTCAGTCTTAACTGCGTGTCTACAAGAAAAGGTGAAATCCTTTTTTATTAATGGCGTTGAATAGCCACACTCTTCCTTATCAAAACATCCTTGTGTACTTTTCCTATAGGTCTTTTACTTTCCGAGGTAATTTCTTTTGAAGATAAGATATTTCAGCCTCCATACAATAGACGAAATATTTTGGGTGCGTGCCATATCCCATTTATTTAATTTTTTGATATTTTTCTATACCATTCAACACTTTCCAAATTTTTCTTATTATTATTCTCATCGATTAATTTATCATTTTGAAAGCATGAACATTGGAGGTGAAAAGGTACGAATTTAATTTAATTTAAAAATTAGCTATGAATAATAACATCGACCAAAATAATAAGATTAGATTGTTGACCGAGCATGGATCGGTCTCCTGGTACTAAATCTGATATACTATATATATACTGATATACTGAAGAACTTTTTTGTGGAGAATCACTTTCTCTACAAAAAATTTTAATTTTATTTTTAAAAAAATTTGCATTTTAGGAGTTATTCTATAAACACTGGTTAAGCGCCGATGAACGGCAAAAAATCATTTTTTTTTATATAAGTAACTTCTAAATAATTTTTTTTTTTTTTTTTTTTTTACAAAAAATTAAAATTATTTGTAGAGCATGTGGTTTTCACCGAAAAAAGACCCTTGGATTTTTTATCGTATGACTTACCGTTCATAAGTTATCGCAATTTGAAAATTACCCACTCAGAAAAATAAAAATTGTTAAAACAACAATTTTTCATTCTTAATAAATTGTTAGTTCTAAATTTTTGAAATTAATATTTTATTCTTAAATCAACAATTTCCCTCTTGATTCTTGAATGTTTACGTATCTGTCATATAAGAATATGAAAAATATTTTTAAATAGAAAAAAACATCAATCACTCTGAAAATTATTGAATTGGAAGATAGACCAAATGTGGCATCATCAAAGTTATCTGTTGTTATGAAACGTTGTGCACTCTGTGGAAAAGTTATGCTCTGCGATGAATCATGTTTGGATATTGATCCTTCAGGCCATTGTGTGATTTATTGCAAGCAGAAAAAACAGGACCTACTTTACTGTTGTCAACCCATTTAAAGGAAGAGACGAATGGGCTGGGTGATCGTATTGCAATTACTTATGTACTTATCAAAAATTAATATGGTTCTGTTTATGATTTGGTAAGTTGGGAACATAATTGATTCAAAGTTTATAACAATTCATTTCTTCATAGATTTGCGTTAACTAAAAAAATTTAAACTATTGTACACATAGTTGCATGATTCGTATTCAAAAAATGAGGAAATGTTTAGGAATTCAGAAGATCATTAGACAGATTTTAACCTTAATGGTTAAGACGTTGGCAAATCTTCGCTAAAGAAAGCGTTTTGAAAGTGGGCCTTAAAAGTGGCGATGATTAAGTGAAATAATACTATGCAGATGTCGGTGATGTAAGATCAATTCAATGTACGTTATATCTCCAAGTCTTTGTATAACTATTCTTTCAAATATTTGTTTGTTTTTCTTACATTATAGCTGATCTATCGCTCATTCTCGGACAATGTATGCTACATCAAGGATGCTGATCTCTAATTAAATCAATCGCGTTCCAAGAAGAAATTGTTCTTTAAAGTCCGTAATAAGTTGCAAACAAACGTTGTATAGTTAATTTGCTTATTACTGAAAGATGTATTGCAAACCAATGCTTATATAATAAATTAAAACCTTTCAACAATCATTCGCTCAACGAATCATTCTTAAATATTATTGACAGTTTCACTTTTGAAAGAAGAATTTCCATTCTTAAATTTTCAACAACTTTTCTCTTTTGAAACAACAATTTTCGTTCTTGAACTTTCAACAACTTTTTACTTGATTTAAAAACTTTTCGTTGTATTAAGGGGGGCTTCTCATGTAATAATCGATTTTTTTTTTTTTTTTCATAGTTTGATAGAATATCGTCTTGGGAGTATATTCCCGAAGTTTCATCCCAGTGTGCCAGACGGTTCAAATCTCCGCTTTTTTATCCGTTACGGATCCGTTACTGATCCGT
The DNA here is from genome assembly GCA_951812925.1 of Calliopum simillimum. NCBI lineage: Eukaryota > Metazoa > Arthropoda > Insecta > Diptera > Lauxaniidae > Calliopum > Calliopum simillimum. The sequence goes on from OX638370.1 coordinate 8,403,918, forward strand.
TTGCGGGAGAAGATATGAACCGTCTGGCACACTGGGATGACTCAACTCTAAATATTATGGAAAATATGATTGATTGAACCAGCGAGCTCATGTAAAATTTTCAAAGAATCGATTTTTTTTTTAAACTTTAAATCGTTTTTTCTCAAAACTATGGTTTTAAAATCGCGGTATACGGTTGCGAAAAAACTACTTAGCCGATTTTTGATTTCTAAAAAGTGTTTTGCAGATTATAAATTTAACGAGTGCATGAATGTCTGAAATTGTGGAAAAAAAGTTATTTTATACACTTTTTAGCCCCATTTAGTGAAAAAAATGACAAAAAAATAGCACTTTTTTTCAAGACGTGATTTCAATATTGTAGAATCGAATTTTTTGGAGTTGCAGACATTCATGCGCTTAGGGGAACCCTGCTGAGTAATAAAAAAATTTTGTTTTATGTTTCAGATAAATACTTTGGGCTCCACAATGTACCGCCATAAATCCTACTTGTTAAATGTCGCCACACGCAACATTGAATAAGTCCGCCATTTTGTCATTTTAGTTTTTGAAAAAATGCTTTTTTTATAGTTCAAACATGTTCTTAAATATATGCAAAAAATTATTTGTGTGTGTTTTTATTTTCCGAGTGAAAATCAATCCCGAAAAACAACTACTTTTTGACGTGTTACATGAGAAGCCCCCCTTAAATAAACAACAATTTCGTATTTAAAACAAGAGCAAAAGTTGTTGGGCAGATTTCAGCAAAATATGCTTTTATGCTTTTTTGTAGAGCAGTTTCAGACGAACAAATTGACATATATTTTGGTAAGGGTAGAGCGTTCATATCCATTTTTAAGTGGAGTCTTTTTTTGCTTAACCGACCAAGGCTCGACTTGACATCTTCGATTTGTATGAAAATTGGTGGAATGTAAGTATTTGACACACATATAACTGTGGTAAAATGATTTTCCAAAATTCCGAAAATTTCCAAGATGGCGGCCACACGAAGTTCGATACAACCTTTGGATACTCACACATTTGAAAATTCATAGCTCCTCGGTTTTTTATTCGATTTTGATGAAATTTTCAGGGTGTCTGTAGAAAAGTATGTGCTTTTGAGAAAAAAATAACACTGAAAAAAAAAAATTAATTTTTGGTGCATAAAAGCCTTTTTTCTTTTTCAAAGCCATTTTTAGGGCTTGGTGCACCCTTTTTATTATTTTTTAATATTTTTATTCAAAAGTAAATTTTATAAAAATTATTCTCCGGTCCTCAAATTTGTGGTATGTTTTACGGTTATCAAGTTATGAGTTTTTGAAGTTGTATAATAATGTGTTTATCATGAGTCGTTGAATCGCTACTATATAGGGTTGCCACCGTCCGGATGGAATTTTTTAATGGGTTAAAATGTTCCACAAAAAATTCTATAAAAATTTTCATTAGGGTTCACTGAAAAAAAATTCCGTCCGGACGGTGGCAACCCTATATAGTAGCGATTCAACGACTAATGATAAACACAACATTATACAACTTCAAAAACTCATAACTTGATAACTGAAAACATACCACAAATTTGAGGACCGGAGAATAATTGTTATAAAATTTACTTTTGAATAAAAATATTTAAAAAAAATAAAAAGGGTGCACCAAGCCCTAAAAATGGCTTTGAAAAAGAAAAAAGGCTTTTATGCACCAAAAATTAATTTTTTTTTCAGTGTTATTTTTTTTTCAAAAGCACATACTTTTCTACAGAAACCCTGAAAATTTCATCAAAATCGAATAAAAAACCGAGGAGCTATGAATTTTCAAATGTGTGAGTATCCAAAGGTTGTATCGAACTTCTTGTGGCCGCCATCTTGGAAATTTTCGGAATTTTGGAAAATCATTTTACCACAGTTATATGTGTGTCAAATACTTACATTCCACCAATTTTCATACAAATCGAAGATGTCAAGTCGAGCCTTGGTCGGTTAAGCAAAAAAAGACTCCACTTAAAAATGGATATGAACGCTCTACCCTTACCAAATTATATGTCAATTTGTTCGTCTGAAACTGCTCTACAAAAAAGCATAAAAGCATATTTTGGGTAAAATAAACACTTTGATGGCAATTCAAGGTTGAACAAAAACAACCCCTTAAATTTTTCAGTTTTTCGTTAATAACTTGGAAAATAATAAAGTTAGAGTAAAAAGTTCAGTATAAAAAATAAAGATCTGTTTTTTGTCAACAAAAAATGTCCATGTGTTTTTCTGAAAAAATGAACGGTTTCCTTGTAAATGAAGAAAGAACATTACACCTTTCTTATCGAAATGGCGGCGATTGCACACCCCCCTGTATCCCGCAAATCGAGTTTTAGCTTCAGCTAAACACGCTTAACAATAACCAAGACGATTCAAGCACATTTCCAAAAATCGCCAGATGCTCATTTTTTTGTGCTATTTTGCTTGTACTATTTGTTTTTGATGATTTTTTGATTTAAGCCCCCCATGCCGAGTAAAAAACGAAAAACGTGATTTTCGGCGGAATCATCGTTTTTTGCTCGACATGGGGGGCTAAAAACATCATAAACAAAGTCGATTTATTTTTCGTCAAGGAATTTGCTTGAATTTTTTTAAGAATTTTAGGACCTGTTACGTGGGCGTAAAGAGCGATTTGGGCTTTTTTTACCCATTCTGTCGCCACGATCCACATACGATTTTTTTGAATTTTACTCCGTAATATTTGTTAGATATCCCGCTATCTTGCCTAATGTGTGGCTACGGTGTGCTCGATCGCATATCGCAAATAATTGCACTTTTTTTTACTCGGCAGGGGGCTCTTAAATTAAAAAAATATGCACAAAATCGATTTATTTTTTATCAAAGGACTTGCTTGAATTTTGTCAAAATTTAAGGACCTGTTATGTGGCCGTAATGAGCGATTTGGACTTTTTAACCCATACTGTCGCCACGACCCACATACGATTTTCCTGAACTTAACTCCAAAATGTTTGGAAAGGTGCCCCGTAACATATCTATTACTTATGATATATGTGCTCTTCCGTATAATATCGAAAATCTCGATTTTCCCAAAATTTTTAAATAAAACGACCGCCTGACATCCCCTCAGGTCGAAATTTTTCATTTTATACGTCCTTCCATATTTGGTTATTGAACATGAAAAAAATATTTCTTAAAACCTGGGTCATATAAGAGGAGACTATTTTTGGATATGCCCACATGCATTCATTTTCGAATGTTTATACCAAGTGGAATTTCAGCACCCCAAATACATGCGGGTAGGTAGGTCTCCCCTCTTGTACATGACTTTATTGTTTTTTTGTTTTTTTTTTTGTGTACCTTTGTTATTTGTCAATAGAAGTGCCACACCCCTTTAAGATCAAAATTTGACAACTTGAGATTTTCGCATAGATAGAAAAAAAAAATTTCTAAAACATCTTCCACAATGATTTCAATATTTAACTACTTGTTCGCAAAATTCTCCCACTGTACGCCGATTAGTGAGAGCGAAAAATCAAAGTATTATTGTTTAGTATTTATGATATGCAAAAATGAAGCCAAAGCAATGCTCTCTACCCAGAATTATGAATAAACAGTTGAGTGAGTCAATCAAAGCGATAACTCTGCGGGAGCAATTAATAATGATGCCAACCACAATCAGCATAAAGTTCAATATACTTTTTATACATTCAATTCCGACGCTCCCGGAACAACAGATTGCAAGAGCAGAAATTAAAAATTTCGAACTGTCAACTTGTCAAGTGCAATTTTCGGTAAATCCAAAAATAGTTTTCATATGGTGGGAGAGCGTTTATTTACGTCTTTGATTTCTGTTGACGGTTGTTGTTTTCTTTCAAATGCGGCGGACTCGTCACTTATTCAATTAAATATGAGATTTGTTTTTTAATTTTCTACTTTTAAGTTATGTACGCTACGTTTGAGCATCTTAGGGATTTTGTAACATTATAACCGTAGATAATAATATTTTAAGTCTAAACATAACTTTTGCGTTCAAAGAGCAGCATAAGTAGTCCAATCTGAAAGCTGAATTTCCTTACAAATCTTTGTTTCGACATACTAAAAACTGTCAAAATATTCGAGGTCATAGGTCACGTAAATCAGTTAAATCAAAAAACTTGTTAAGGCTTAAATTAAGAGCAAAATATTGGTCAACAGTCTTACAGCCTAGAAAATATTCTACAAAAAACCTTCTGCGCTTTTTTACGTACATCTCATTGCTTAGGAGATATGCCAACTTAAAGAATTGATAAAAAAAAAACCGGAAATACCGGAAAAAACTGACTAAGTTTTCTTCACTTAAATAGTGACGATATAAAAAAACCAGATGGTAAGCCCGGGAGATATGGCACCTTTTTTGTTAAGCTGCTATCAAACCCTAATTGAAAAATATTTTTAAGGGAACTTACGAATTTATTCTTAAATTATTTCAAAACATATAACAGTGCTTGAACTTGAACAATTTTTCAATTTTAAGATATGCTATAAAGTAGCAAATCAGCCGAGACCATGGGTAAGATGGCACCATGTCAAGGGTGATTTGAAGTCTCTCGCGCAGCTGAATATAACTGTGTTCATATTTGAGTGCTATGAAAGCTCTTACTATTGAAATTGAAAAGGGTGCCATATCATCTGGGGGTGCCACCTTTCCCAGGATTACCCTAGTCATATAAGACTTAATGTAGCGTTACACTTTTCCATTCAATATTAAAGCTGCCACAATTATTTTAATTATTTTGTTTATTTATTATTAATATCATTTTATTTATAATATTTGCGCTACATTTGTTTATTTACATGCAAACACATATTCTTTTTGATTAGATTTTTCGCATTTATTTTTACTTATTTTCTTTTGTTTTATTTTTTACCTCTGGTCACTTAAGTTACAGCGTGTTAATCGCAGTACAATAAACAAAATAATTTATTGGCTTATTATTATTGTTGTGTCTATTATCATGTTTCAAGTCTTTAGGTATATTGATAAAAAATAAGCAATTTATATTAATTATAATCGTATAAGAGTGCTTAATTCTTTGTTTGTTGCAAATTTTATTGGTCATTTCGTAGATCGAAGTAAACATAAACAAAACTTTTGAGACGTAAAAGTAAATTTGTTATGAGAAATATGCAATGTTGCAGAGATCCAAATAGAGAGATCTTCTACACACTTTTATAATATTAAAATGCTGCTCTTAGTCAATAAATGGAATCCTAAAATTCAGTATTTTTTCAATTTTCCGACAAAATTATTACACTTTTGGGAACATTTTTGAAAATCTATACTAGCACTCAAAAAAACGAATGTTTGTATGTCTGTATTTTCTTTATAGACTCCCAAACAGCTGAAACGATCACTATCAAAAATTTTATATATACAATTTTCCGGGTACGGTGTTTCTGCTCCACTAGTTTTTTTGGTTTTTTTTTTTTTGTACCCAAGGGTCCCCTCGAATGTCGGAACTAAAAATTTTTTTTAAATGTTTTTAATTTTTTTCGTGTTTTCTACGTGTTTTATGACTTCTTACGAAATTTTAGGAAAAAAAATTTTTTTCACTCAAAAGTCCCCTGCTTGGAAGTCCGAACCAAAAAATTAAATTTTTTTTTTTTTCTTTTATATTGTGTTTTCTACGCTTTTCATGACTTTTTCGGACATTTTAGAGGGAAAAAGTTTTTTCACCCAAGGGCCCCACATGAATGACGGAACCAAAAATTTTGAAATTTTTTTTTTTATGTTTTCTATATGTTTTCCCAGTGTGCCAAACGGACTCGTTTCGGATTCGTAACGGGTTCATATTTTCGTTCTTTTTATCCATTACGGAATCCGTTACGTATCTGTTACTGATCCGTTTGCGGGAAGGATTCCTAAAAAAAAAACGAATCGTTTTTTCTTCTTTTGTGGATCCGTTTCGAACCTGTAACGTACATCAAAAACGAATTCAAAACGGATTCGCTTTTAATAATGTTAATGCTGCTTATAAAAAAAAAGAAAACAGGGTGAAGCGCTTATTTTTAATTAAAAAAAAACAAAATAACAAAAAAAAAAAAAAATTACTAGCCCGGCCGGGAATCGAACTCAGGCTCCCGGGGTATTACTCTTTCATACACGAGACGTTAGACAACTTGTCTATTGACCGATATGATGTTTACTAACTGATGTAGACTTGTTTGATGTTGAGATTTAAAGTTTGTATATTAAACAAATTTCTGTTGTTTTTTTATAAGTATTCTGTGTTGTTTTTCTTCCCTTCTTTTGATAAAAAATGTTATATACTCAAATTTGGAATCAAAAACATTTTTTCAAACAGAGTTTGAAAAGTTTACAAAAAATCATACGCAATAAAATAAAAAGAAAAAAAAAAACAAATCAAAAATATTTTTTTTATCATAAAAATTAAATAAAGCAAATCCGTTTTGAGTTCGTATTTGAAGTATTTACGGAATCGAAACGGATTTGCCCAGGTTCGAATCCTACCAGAAGTGGATTTTTACCCTTTATTTTTCTTCCTTTTTTTTCTTTTTATTATTTTTTAATTGCTAATAGGCGCATCAAAACGGTTTTTTTCTGTAAATATACAGCATTAACATATTTAAAAGCAAATCCGTTTTGAATTCGTTTTTACATAAGTTTCGGATTCGAAACGGGCCCGCACTGCGGAATTTAATTTTTTTTTTATTCGCTAATAAGCGCTTCAAAATGTTTTTTTTTTTTTTTTATCTAAACAAAGCGTTTTGAATTCGTTTTTGATGTACGTACGGGTTCGAAATGGATCCGTTACCGCGGATTACGTTTTTTATACCTTTATGAACTCGTAATGGATTCGAAACGGATCCTCATCCGTTTTTGTGCACATTGGGTTATGACTGTTTTACGACGTTTTAGTGGAAAACATTTTTTCACTCGAGAGTCCCCCCTTGGATATCGTGTTTTCTACACTGTTCATGACTTTTTCGGACACTTTAGAGGAAAAAATTTTTTTTTCACCCAAGGCTCCCCCCTTTGGATGTCGGACCCAAAAATTTAAAAGTTTAATTTTTTTGTTTTTTTTTTTTCGTGTTTTCTACACGTTTTATGACTTTTTACGACACTTTAACGTGAACATTTTTTTTCACCTAAGGGTTCCCCCTTAGATTTAAAACAAAATTTTTTTTTGTAGTTCCAAAAAAATTAATTTATTATGTCTTTATTTAACAGACATAGATGAAATTTGGTGTATGAATAAAGAGCATCGAGATCAATAAGGTCCAAGAGAAAAATAGTAGGTGCCACGCCCTTAAAAAAATAAATGTTATATCTCTGAAACTATTTAACGCACATTGATGAGATTTCGTACGTACATAAATGGCGTCGGGACAAATTAAACCACTTGAATATTATTTAAAAGAATTTTTGAAGCGGCCACTGGAAAAGATAATGATTGCGATGGCAAAGAAGGTTGCATCAAAAAGTTTTAAAAAATACCTTTAAACAATAATATTTGTCGATTGTCGTGATTCCATACCGCTCTAATAAATAAAATATCAGATACTGGGATCTTCTTAGATTTTCTTTTTCACCGTTTTGAGATATATTTGAAATTTTTCAATTTTGACCACAATTTGGAATCTGCTTACCTTTTATTTTTGGGGGAGATCTTTAAAATAGTTTTCAACATTTTTGAATCTTCTTAAACTCACTTATTTTAATCCGTGAAGTAGTACTTGGTGTCAGTTATTTAGCACAATCGATAGTGCTTATTTGAAATTCCACTTTACATCAAAATGATATAATGCACTGTCAGTGGAATTCTTTTGAAGCACAACAACTTTGGAAAAAAAAACCGTACAAAATCACTGCTTCATATTATCTCTAAGGACGGATTAAATTTATCATAACATTCAACGCAAAAAAAAGACACTTCAAAAATATCGGTATAACGCTTTATAAGCCCATAAAATATCAAAAACATAAATCAATTGTACAACAACTTAAAATGCAGTTAGAACTGAAATTCACTATACTAACCCTCCTGTTCACACTGGGCGCCAAAGCCTGTCAGGATCAGGCGACCACCACCAAAACCAAAGATTGGTGGCAAACGGCGCAATTCTATCAGATCTATCCACGTTCTTTTATGGACTCAAATGGTGATGGCATTGGTGATCTCAATGGCATCACTTCAAGGCTTGAATATTTGAAAGATATTGGGGTGACCGCTACTTGGCTATCACCGATATTTACATCGCTAATGGTTGATTTCGGCTATGATATCTCCGATTTTTATGACATACAACCAGAGTATGGTACCATAAAGGATTTTCGTGCATTAATCGCTAAAGCCAATGAGTTGGGCATCAAAATTATTTTAGATTTTGTGCCAAATCATTCGAGTGATGAAAGTGAATGGTTTAAAAAGTCGGTGAAACGTGAACGTGGCTACGAGAATTATTATGTTTGGGCAAATGGTAAATTAGATGCGAATGGACAGCGCATACCGCCAAGTAATTGGGTAAGTTTTTCAATATACTTAATTGACAATCATAAAACTCAATATCTATTATTTTCTCACAGCTGCAAGTTTTCCGTGGCAGTGCTTGGGAATGGAATGAAGAACGTGGTCAATATTACCTACATCAATTTGTTGTACAGCAACCTGATTTGAATTATCGCAATCCCGATGTGGTCGAACAAATGAAACGCATTTTGCGCTTTTGGCTGGATCAAGGCGTTGCAGGTTTTCGTGTTGATGCTATCCCCAAACTGTTCGAAGTAGAGCCCGACGAAAATGGCATATATCCCGATGAAGAACTAAGTGGTCTCAGTGATGATCCCGAAAATCGCGCATATCTTAAACATGAGTATATTGAAAATCAACCTGAAACTATTGATATGGTCTATCAATGGCGTTCAGTAATGGATGACTACCAGCGTATACATGGTGGTGATACACGTGTACTGCTCATGGAATCCTATGCACCAGCGGATTATACAATACAAATGTATGGCAATGCAACAGTCGAGGGTGCACATTTACCATTTAATTTTCATTTAATATCGGATTTGACTAAAGGTTTTACCGCAGTACAGTTGAAGGGTGCTGTCGATGCATGGTTGACAAATATGCCAGTGGGACGTACAGCTAATTGGGTGGTACGTAGAACAAATGCAAGCAAATTTTGTTAACAGTTTTAATTTTTTATCTGTTTTTTGTAGCTTGGTAACCATGATAAACGACGTGCGGCCAGTCGTTATGGTATTGAAAACGCTGATGCAATGTATATGTTGGTCATGATGTTGCCTGGCGCCAGTGTAACATATCAGGTAAGTTCAGTTACGAAGAATTTTAATTACATTTAAAATATAACCTTTAAACTTTTGAACTCGTGTACTTATAAATAGGGTGAAGAAATTGCTATGACTGATGTTGAAATTTCGTGGGAGGACACTGTTGATCCTGCGGCTTGTAATTCAAATGCTGATATTTATGCACAGTTTACAAGAGATCCAAGTCGTACACCATTTCAGTGGAATTCACAGAAAAATGCGGGTGTTTTTTTTATTTATTAAATAATTAATTGATCAATTTAACTGACTATGTATATTATTATAAGGTTTCTCCACTGCGGACAAAACTTGGCTGCCACTTGCCGCTGATTATCAAACCACAAATGTGCAGACAGAGTCACAGGCAACACGTTCACACTTAAAGATCTATCAGGCTTTAGTAGCTCTGCGTACGACCTCGCGTACGCTACAGTATGGTGAATCGAAATATGCTGCCCTTAATGATAATATTTTTGTGCTGAAAAGGTAGCGCGTTTTTTGCTTTGTGGGGTAATGCGTTTTTGAAAATTTTATTTTTGGTTGTCCTTAGGCATATGGCTGGTGAAAGCCCCATTATTTATATTGCCAATTTTGGAAATGGTCCATACTCGTTTGACTTGAACAGCTTTGATGTTACGTTACCTGCAAATTTGAAAGTGCAGATACGTAGTCTGTCTTCGACACAAGAAGAGGGGTAGGTTTTTATACAGTTCTTTGAGAAAGTTTCTAAGATAAATTGTTTTTGAATTTTAGTACCACTCTTGAAACTCGTTCCATTTCTCTGGCGGCCAATGAGGCTCTAGTTTTGAGTACAAGCTGAAGTGTTTATTTAGATTATATTTCAATTATTTTCAGTGTTCGATTCAAGTGTTGATAATATCCAATGTTAATAGTTAAAATCAGATTTCAATGTTTTGAGTTACATATATGGCAAAGGCAATGAAAAATTATTAACACAATTAAATCAAATATACCCTGCAAAAAACAACTACTTTGAATTTTTTTACATTTTGTTCTGGCCGCTGGCTTGAGAATTGTTTTTGTTGTGGAAATGTGGCAGAAATGTCGAAGGTTACCTTAAACTTGTCCTTGACTAAAAATGAACTTATTAGAAGTTACTATGTATGCCTCTCTCCAGATTGACACCTTGCCGGTACTTTGCTTGAGATAAATCGCCTGCACGTCGTACTAATTCCACCACTGAGGATCGTTGGTGTTCCGAAGACTTTGGCACTAGTTAGCCACGTGATGTAAAATAGGAAAAAACCCACACCGGGTAGCGCCCACACGAAAGAAAACAAATACTGTTTTGTAGTACAAATTTTATGATGAACTCCTTATTGAGTATTAGACTTTAATTTTAATTTATTGGTTTTACAATTAATCTTTATTCAGTATGAGAATTAAAACTTTTACTTTTATGCTGCAGCCAATGCTGTTTCAAACGTAATTAAAGAACTAATGAAAAATTAAAGAAGAGGAATGAAATTTGACAGCTGTGATCAGTAGGGCATTGTTTGATTAAGCAATGAAATTACGTTGCCAACTACGGGGAATCTATCCGTACTTTTGGGGATTGTGCGTGTTCGCATAAACACATTTGTATATTTTGAAGCGAAAATTTTTGGCCGCGTTAGATGTCAAAATGTCTAAAATCATTCAAATATATCATCCATAATCGATTTTTTTAACATTTTCAGATATTTTTAGTTCTTTTATGTATTTGGAATCATTAAACACTTTTCGAATTTATCAATATTGACTTTACGTCATTCATTTGTATAGTTTTCAACATTCTCAGGGCTTTCCAAATATGTTTTCCCAGACCTTTCAAAAATCTTAATATTGTAAGCTTTTCGACATAAACGACTTTCCTAAGCTTAGTCTGATTTTTCAACATTGTTCGATTTTTTAAACATTTTTTTTTCAAAGGTTTTAAACTTTTTCCAAATTTCTCAATCTTTTCTGATAATTTTCATTTCATTTTAGGTATTTCCATGGATTTTTCGACTTCATCAAAATTTTTTTCGATTTATACTCTTTTCTATCATCTTTCAACATTTTGGAAGAATTTTAATAATTTTTCAACACTTTTAACACTTTTGTCTCCACTGCATTCTAGTGAAAGACCTCAGAAAAGCTCTATAAATAATATACATTTATTATGATTTTTTTTTTTTTGTGATACATCTCAATTGGAGCTCAAAGTACATATTTACTATCGCGAAATTTACTTTAACAAATTCATCATCATCATCTTCAATTTGTTAGTTCTCTGAAGTTGAGTTAGGTGATAATTAGTTAAAACATTGATTTGTTTATTAATAGAGCTGCCAATTTGCAAAAAAAAGTTCTAATCGTTTAAATATACATATAATGACGCAGTAATACAGTAATAAATAAACAAATGTATACGATAACGCCGCGGCGTTGAATTACTTAAAATTTATTTTTCTGACTTTGCGATAAGGCCAAGTAGAACCCGTGAAAGAAATAAACTTAAACGAGCTTTCAGACATGAAAATGAAAATGTGCCCAATCTTCAAAGAAAAAAACTAAGAACTTATGCTTTGCATAAACATTTGAGTGAATTTTATTCAGTTTAAAAATATTTATTACGTAAAAGAAACAACAGAAATCATGTTACAAATCTAATACACTTTGTCAATGGATCTAATCACAACCGATTCGTAGGGCATCAAGCTCATACTGTTGGTTGAAACACGTTCACTACAAAATACAAAGATAAAAAATGAAAAAAAAAAAATATTAAACGATATATCAACTTAAACGTACCCAATGCTTCTTGGAGATCTGTCATTAACAACAACATAACCAAAATTTGTTGGCATCTTCCAACCGAAGGCATCTTGCAAGTTGAAACTCTCGTATTCACCCCATATATTTAAAACTGTAATGTAGATGTAATCGCCAGGGAGCGCACTAAATCAAAAGTAAAGAATTATTAGTTATATATCAATTTAAATGAATATCTCTATTTACCGCTTCACAGCCAAGACATTTTGACTAACCGCTCTCACCTCAGCATCACCATCTTGTAGTGTTCTCTGATCTCTCACTACCTGCAGTTGTTTGTAAATGTTCAAATGACTCAATGGATTGCTACGTTCCTGTTTAACATTGACCTCAGCATAATTATCTGCAATTGGCAACCAGGTTGATGAACCACCTGAGAAACCAGCATTATGCTCATCACTCCAATGGAATGGTGTACGCGCCGGATCACGTGAACGCCATTCATAACCATCTTCGAAACTGTTGCAAGCTTGTGGATCTTGTGTTTCTTTCCATGTTATGTAGGCATCGGTCATGCCAATTTCTTCACCATTATAGGTGATACTGCAACCGGGCAATGTGAGGAGTAACATATTGAACATATCAATACGTTCGGCACCGAAACGTGAGCCAACACGATTCTTATCGTGGTTGCCAATCTACGGAGGGAAAGTCGAAAGTATAATCAGAAAAGCTTAGTTTTGAAATGCTAGATTGTTCTTAGTAAGAAGTGCAGAACTCTGAAAAACATTATTCTATAAAAAGACCCTGAAAAACCAATCTTCCACCTCATTCCACAGAAATAATCGCTTAATATTTTGGGCAGTGATTTAAGTGTAAGTCTGACCCCAAAAATAAGACTAGTAAGGGTGAAACCTTTGGCCTAGCCTAACAGTATTTTAAAAATTTTGCTCATATGGGAGGTGCCACGCCCTATTGTCCAAATTCACCCAGTTTTTGCTAAGAGCTTGTATTTATAATTCTTAGTGTCTGAGTGAAATTTGGTTGGACTATCTCAAAAAACCTTTTTAGCATAGCGTTTTGAAGCTTTTGCTTGTATCGGAGGTGCCACGCCCTCTTGTCCGAATACACCCAATTTTTGTTCAGAGATTGCGCTTACAATTCGTAGTATTTATGTGTATTTTGGTTGCATTGTTGTGAATTATACTCCAAAATTTGCATTTTGAAGATATCTTTTGCATGGGCGGTAGGCGTGTCCGTTGACCGATTTTGCTCATTTTCAATCCCACAAGTTAACTTTGACGACGAATGCAGTCTATCAAATTTCATTGAATTATCTTGCTCAGTTTTCCCAAAAAATGTATTTCCACGCACAACCAGCCAGACAGACGGACATGGCTATATCGACTCAGAAGATGACGCCGATCAAAAATATATATACTTTTCTATATCTGCCACGCCTTCTTTTCTGCATCACGAACGAAAGGACAAAGTGAATATACCCTGGGCTTAGGGCGTACAAATATAATGCTGAAATGTGGTATCATCTTTGACAAAGATAGCCACAATAGGAGCCATATCGTAGCCATGCATATCGGTGACTTCATATCAACATCATAAGGAATAGCTAACTAATCTAAAACTTATATTCTTTATTGTACCACTTACCACCCAATTAGCTGTTGCTCCAGCTGGCATATGGCTCAGCCACCTGTTAATCAACTCCGAATAATCATAAGCATTTGAATTCCAGCCTAAATTACTAATCAATTCAAAATTAAATGGAATTTGAGCACCCTCAGCTGTATCGTTGCCATAGTATTTCATCACTGTCTCAATCGGTGACCACATCTCAGCCATCAATATGCTATAAAACAAGCGATTCCAATATAAACTAAAAACAAATTCACTTCACACCAAACACTTACCGCTCATCGCCGCCATTTTCACGCTGAAATTGATCCAGCACTTCGCGCCATTCGAAAACCAAATGTTTAGTTTCCGGCTGATCAGCAGTGTAAACATGATTTGTATAACCATAATCTTCAGGATCTTGATTCCAGTCATTACGTGGCTCATCAGCATAGTTACCCTCCCAATCGGCAGCAATTTCAAAAGCATGATGTATAGCATCAATGCGGAAACCATCAATACCCTTATGCAACCAAAAACGTAGAATATCCTGTAATCAAACGTAATATTATTATTACTTACATTGCAAAAACTATATGGCTACTAACTTACCGCCATACGTTCTCTGACATGTGGATTTCTAAAGTTGAAATCTGGTTGTTTCTTATGATATTGATGCAAATAATACTCTTGTCTACCCTCATGCCATTCCCAGGCCGAACCACGGAATACGCTCACCCAATTGTTTGGTGGATAACGCACACCATCCCACACTCGACCCGGATGCCAAACATAATAGTTCTCATATTCAGGATCACGTGCTGCTGACTTAATAAACCATTCGCACTCATCGCTGGAATGATTTGGCACAAAATCCAATATAATGCGTATACCCAATTCCTTAGAACGACGCATCAATGCTTCAAAATCATCCATGCTGCCGAAAAGTGGATCAACTTCAAAGAAATTCGAGATATCATAACCAAAATCAGCCATAGGTGATTTCAGGAATGGTGATAGCCATGTTGCTGTTATGCCAATTTCTTTGAGATATTCCAAGTTTTGCGCTACACCATTTAAATCACCAACGCCATCACCATCACTATCCTTGAAGGAACGTGGATAAATTTGATAGAATGAAGCAGTTTGCCACCAGGATTTTGCATTAATTGTCGTGATTGAGAGCGCGCTCATACAGAGCAACACCGCTGCAAAGCCAATTGCGAATCTCATACTTGTGAAGGTTCGCGTACGTTTAAAACGCTTTTGCTACCAATTTTGGAATTTATATGAATTTCAACGTTGGATCAGTGGCAGTGATTTATTTCTCCTAAGAGGTTTTTAACAAATGAACATCATAAAACATATTTTATTATAACGCAGATAATGTCCAACGCATGTTTAAGTTTGATGGCCCATTATAAATTTTGATTTATTTTGATTAGCGAGCAGTTGGGGCAACTTCGGGGCTTATCGAGTAATGAACTAAAAGTGATTTAGTAACCGAACGAATTCAATCCACATGGAACTTATTCAACGTAATGAGAATTTGAAAATTTTTTTATGTTATCTGGTACGAGCCAAAGAATCCCTTAATACTTTACAATTAGGTTGGTTTGTCAGTCCTTTTCTTCATGAATCTTCCCCTCGATAAATTTTCTCAATTCACTACTACCCTAGAAACAATTTTGTAACTTTACTCGTTATCCAGCTTACGGCTCTATGTCGAATAAAAGTAAAAATCAGTGTTTTATGCGAATGTACTTTGAAACAATTTCCTGAAGTTACTCTCTTTGATCTAAATTCAGAAGAGTCCATATTAAACCAGGTTTCAGCTCCAGCACTTGTAAGAGATATACATAACTGCTGTAGTTTTTTCCCCATAAGGTGAGAGATTGTTGCTTGGTGATTGTCCTTCCTTAGTTAGTTCTTATGTCTAAGCCAAGCAACGTGAATGGTCAACTTGGCATCGACCACTGTGTATATTAGACTAGTAGGGGAAAGCGTTACAAAGGATTGGTCAGCGGGGAAAAGTGGAAATCATGAAATACTGTCTTGTACTTAGTGACACTTGGTGTCGGAAATTAATCCAACTCAGTAAGCTGGCGGCAAACTAAAGCAGTAATTCAAGATATCGGATTACTAAAATACTTGTTTCGAGAAACTGTAGACGTGAAGAGGTTAACTTCAGAACATTACATATTTAAAAAAAAACCTCCAACGTTTTAAACATAACGAAGACTTGTCCTGGAGAAGTTTGAGCTTCCCAATTAATTAAGGTGCAAGGCACTAAAAAAGTTTCAAATGGTACCAGTACCTCTTGGTCCCTGTATCAAAGTCATATTCGGAGAAACGGAAAATTGATGATATTCGAGTAGTAAAGAGCAAAATTTATCTTGATCTTGGGTCTTGTTCTTTGTAATTTTTCGATCAATACACTTATATAATTCCTGGACTAAGACTGCTATGGAGTACGGTGATCATCCAGACCAAAACTGCTTTTAAGTATTGGTAAGTTCTAGTTAATAGTTGTGCCACGTCTCTTTCAAGCATAAAATCATCTCTCAATTTGAGTTTTGGCATCTTTAAAACCCAACTGCTTTGAAAAAATATGTTAAGCTTATTTTGAAGACTGTTGTGGTCTTGATTTGCTCATCACTATATTCGAGTGCTAATGCTCAAGGAGCTTGAAATATTGCGAGAAAAGTTTTAGTGGGCTGAAGCCGTGGGACATGAAAGTCCTTATTTTATTTCGATCAAAGTCGGCTATCAATCTCACAGTTATTCGATATAACTAAGACTCATAATGCGCTATAGATTGTCCCACAAGGTTGCCAGCGGTAGGGTCTTTACTAAGTAACAACATATCATCCCTATACAAGTGAAAAGTACTAAGTCAGTTTTCCCGAGCTGTGAGTTATTTGGTATTTCTGGTCGAAAATATTATGGGCTTTGGTTTGATAAAGTGGTTATTGGAAATCAAACATCTCAAAACTTGTAAAACTGACTTACTTCACTTATATAAGTACGATATATAGATTCGGATTTCATTGACGTTAAGCCTAATTCTCCATATTCTAACTTTAAATATTAAACAATTCTTAAGTCAGACCACGATTCAATTAGTGAACTTTACCGAACTAATCAGACAAGCACTAATTCCGAAAACTTAGCAACCTGAAAACATAACTAACGATTTGAACGGGCCAAAGGTCATTTAGAAAATTTCTGGAATATGAGTCATTTTCATACATATAAAGTACAATCGGAGGAGGAACTTAACAAATTTATGGTTTTTTTATTGTATTTTTGGTATAAGATTACCACAATCTCAGCAATAAATTTATATAATTGAAGTGACCATACATTTTTCATTTCAATACAACAAACCATTGCTGATAAAATTTCTATGGCAAAACTTTTATCAATACGAGAAATTAACCTATATGTACTTATATTTATAGAAAAGTAATGCCTTCCGTTCAAAACAATATTCAAAAAAAATTACACCACAACAAATGGTTTACTTAAAGCTTTAATTGTAACATTTATTTACATTTTTAATCTCTTGAAATTATTACTTCAAATGCTTATAACTTATTAACCGAACGTATTACAACCGATTCCTTGGGCATCAATGTAATGCTGTTAATGTTAATGCGATCACTGAAAGATATAGGAAAAGTAATAGAAAAGTTATTAAAACTGGTTCATGAAATCATTTAAATCTTAGTCCTCACCCCTTTCTTCTTGATGATCTATCATTTACCAAAACGAACTCAAAATCTGTTGGCAAATCGCTAAAGACGTTAGTCAGATCAAACGTTTCAATGCCATCGAATATGTTCAATAGAACAACATAGGTGTATTGTCCATAAAGTGAACTAAAAGTACAAGAAATCTTGGTTATAATAATCCATGCAAAATAACTTCAACCCACCGTTTAACGCCCAACACATTCGTATTGACAGGTTTCACTAAGCCCTCACCATCCCGGAATGTCTGCTCACTACGCAATTTCTGAAGCTGTTTGTAAATGTTCAAGTGACTTAATGGTGGCGCACGTTCGCGTTTTACATTGACATCTTTATAGTTCGAAGCAACTGGTAGCCAGGTAGTGGCACCCTCAGTGAAACCAGTATTTTCCGTATCACTCCATTGAAAAGGTGTACGCACAGGATCGCGTGAACGCCATTCATAACCATCTTCGGGACCATTGCAAGCTTGTGGATCTACAGTCTCTTTCCAAGAAATCCAAACATCGGTCATGCCTAACTCTTCACCCATATAGGTGATGCTGCAACCGGGCAATGTTAACAACAAAATGTTGAACATATCGATGCGATCGGCGCCAAAACGCGAACCAACACGATTCTTATCATGATTGCCAATCTAAGTAAAGCATGTATGGGAAATCTGGAAGTCACCATTCTTGAAACTTAATAACAATTTTGTTTACTTACCACCCAATTTGCCACCTTGCCCGCGGGCATACGATCCAACCAATTGTTAATTAACTCTGCATAATGATTGGCATCGGAATCGTTACCCAAATAGCTAATCATTTGAAAGTTAAATGGTATCTGTGCGCCGTCAGTTGTATCATTGCCATAGTATTTGATGACCGTATCCAAAGGAGACCATGTTTCAGCCATTAAAATGCTAAGAATGTACTAAAATAATTGTTGCTCAGTTTTTTGTTTGTTTGCTTCCAACTCACCGTTCATCACCACCGTTTTCTAGCTGAAAATTGTGCAAAACACTGCGCCATTCATAGACCATGTCTAAAGTTTCGGGTTGATCGATCGTATAAATATGATCTACATAACCATAATCATCTGGATCATTATTCCAATCATTGCGTGGCTCATCAGGATAATTGCCCTCAGCATCGGGTGCTATTTCAAATGAATGATGTATAGCATCAATGCGAAAACCATCAACACCTTTAAGCAGCCAGTAGCGTAAAATTTCCTAAAAAGTTAAGCACTTTTTAAACTTAAGCTCTCGTTATATGTTTTATCTGTACAAACTTACATTCATTTGTTCTCTGACTTTTGGATTTCTAAAATTAAAATCTGGCTGCTTCTTATCGAACTGATGCAAATAGTATTCCTGTCTGCCCTCATGCCACTGCCATGCAGAACCACGAAATACGCTCACCCAATTATTTGGCGGATGACGTACACCATCCACGAAATGACCCTTATGCCAAACATAATAATCTTCATAGATCGGATCACGTGCTGCCGACTTAATGAACCATTCACATTCATCACTCGAATGATTGGGCACAAAATCCAATATGATGCGCACACCCAATTCCTTTGATTTCACCATTAACTCATGAAAATCATCCATGGTACCAAACATCGGATCCACCTCAAAGAAATCCGATATATCATAGCCAAAATCAGCCATGGGTGATTTTAAAAATGGTGACAGCCATGTTGCTGCCACGCCAATCTCTTTTAGGTATGGCAAACTTTGCGTGACACCTTTCAAATCACCGATACCATCACCGTCGCTATCTTTGAAAGAACGTGGATAGATCTGATAGAATGAAGCAGCTTCCCACCAGGATTTTTGCGCTCCAAGCACTACGGCTGTTGAGGTTAGACACAACAGCACTAAGGCGTAAGCGATTATTATTCTCATTTTGTCGAAAGCTAATTAGCGACTGTTCATATATTAAGTTTTGATCGCTAAATTGGTGAAGTTAAGCATTCGGCATTATAAAAATTTTAATTTTATGGTTCTAATAAATTTATATTGCTCTACGATATGCCAATTATTACTCTTGCTTGAGTGTGGCACCCATGTGAGCATTTACTTAGTAATTGGTGCAATAAATTCATGTCACACATTGGACAAGTGATTGATTGATTTGTGTTCAGTTAAAAAAGCGCAATATCGGCACAAATGTATCGACCATCACTTATGCGGATTATTCTAGTGAACTTGAAAAGTTTTTTGATTTCTAGATAGACAGATCAGATATGGAAAATTCGAAGCGTGTCAAAAACGGTGCTTTACACAACGTTGGAGTTTTCTAGATTTGTAAAATCATGATGTATAGATGAAGATGTATTCAACAATGCTGAAAATTAACTTTAAATAAGATTTGGGCTAAGTATATAACATAACTCAACCATTTGCGAAGTTTAATCTATTCTTCAGAATTGGTTTAGTTGTACAGTTACTCCAGATAAGAGCTTAATTATATTCTTCCGGTTGGCAACGTAGTTTTTACCGTACAAAGCTAGTTTCAAAATTCAAGCCTGTCTCTCTTATGCTTTTAAGAATTCGCTAAGATCGAGCAACGATTTTTCGACGAGTTTTCTTCACGTATTCCGCCGTATCCACCAACAATTCGTTGATTGGTTGCTCGATTCAATGAAACAGGAACAACCACCCATAATCTGCACAGAAGAAGACCATGAGGAAGGCGGTTATAAGAAAACATAGAGCGTACAGCCAAAAGTGTACAAGAAGATCCAGAAGCTGCAATAAGAAGAGAACGCAACAGTTAGGTCTTTCAAGATCATCACTGCACCGAACATTGTAGTCAGACCTACACTTAGTTCCATTATAGATACACTTAACTTTTGGAATACTCCCAAGCGGTAGTTAATCTACATAATAAATTCCAGATTTTGTTGCACAACTGTTAATGTCAGACGAAGCTCATTTTGAGCTGAATGGAATAGTAAAAATACAAAGTTGTGGGTTCTGGAGAATTAAAAATCCCAGGCAGGAATTTATTTTTTTAGGTGTAAGGTCCTTCATACCTAATAAAAAAGTTCACATTAAACCAATGAATCATTTTTGGTCTGTCCTCTTGCGATCGGGTCCACGTCTCGGAGACGCTCTCCCTTTGGGGGATCAGGAATCGCAACCACAACGACAACAAAAGGTTTGTACTTTGGAATACAACAATTTATTCTTTTCATTTATGGGCCAAGTTCTCCCGGGCAACTTGCTCCGTATCCTACTAATTAGAACCGGACCTAAAATTTGGTCCTGCCTTATATGCGGAAGGCAAGTTTGCAAAGGGTTCGCGTCTGTCCGCAGTAATAGTTGCCTTAACTGCTGCCACTTACATCCTGTTCTGGGCTGACTAGTCTCTAAGGCTACATAACTAAATGGTTGGATAGTTGCTGTGCAACAACTAGCAGTCCTCCTGTCTAAGTTTCGCAGTCCGTCCACGACTCCCCACAAACATCCCCAATCCAGGCAGTCAAGATCCTGCAGTGGAATTGCAATGGCCTGAGGAACAAAATTATAGAAATAACGGACTACATGACATGCAATGGTACCCTGGTTGCGGCAATCTACGAGACGAAACTCCCGAGCTCATGCAACCTTACAACACACGGAGGATAAAATATAGTCAGACGTAATAGACCAAATAAAGTTAGAGGCGGTACGGCCTTCATCCTCAAAAATGGTGTCTCCTATAGACCAATCACCATTACCGCACCCCCCACTCCAGATGCTCATCTGGAGTGTATGCCAATTGCCCTTAAGGTAGGGGATGAAGAAATCTGTCTGACTAATGTTTAAATCCCCCTATAAATAGTTTTGGCTACCACCCGTATAGTAGCTTCCCTGATATCACACTATTTAGTGCAAATCTGGTCGACTCCACTGATTGGCAAGAGACCACAGTGCTTAGTTTGGATCATATCCTAATAATTGTAACGATAAACGAGTCATGCGGGCTTGTAGAGGCTGAGAAGCGAACATTTCTCAACTTCGATAAGGCCAATTGGGTCAGGTTCGCACAGTATGTTGACGATAAAATTACACGTCAACGTTCATCACCTGATTCCGCAACTGGTGAGGGAAAATTTCTTGATATCCTCCTAATGGCTACCAAAAGATTTATCTCTGCAAGTAGAATTTCTCGGATTAGGTCTAGTTACCCAACAACTGCTCTACGATTGTAGGAGGAAAGAAACACACTCCGGGCGGCCCATCCGAGCGATACTAGAATCCGCAAACGGCCATAGACATACGTAACCTGGTCAATGAGCATAACAGGACGCTGTGGCAGAGACACCACGGAGAAGATAGTCATTGCTAACCTCAATATTAATAAAGCGTCAGGGCCGGATGGCATATCAGCCCATGTGTTGAGAAAGAGGGCTTCAAAACTGGTTCGTCCATCACGGAATCTATTTAGCATTTCCTACACTTGTGGTGCATTAACTACACTTGTGGTGCATTTCCATCATGTTGGAAGGTTATTAATGTCCACCCAGTTCCTAAAGGATACCAAGTCTTATAATTATCGGCCCTCTGCAATATGCTCAGCGCTCTCCAAAGTTACAGCGAGCTTTGTGAATTATCTGGAGCACAATGAATAACTTAATGATCATCATAACTTGTGGTTGCTTTAGTTCATTTCTGTACATGTTATTCACGCAGTGTTTTCTTCGTAGTATACGAATCATTTCGTCGTAAATGGCAGTTTTTTATTTATTTCATAGGATTTTAAGCAATTGCTATATTAAAACTACTTGAATCACATATCTCTTCTCTTCATATCTTTCTCTCTCTTGAAGAACGACTTTGGTTTTGTAAGAACGGTGTTAAGTAGAGAGCAAAGTAGTTACGCTAGTACTTATTATGGGTTTTCGGGGAATATTTAAGTCATGTACTTAAATTCACATACTAGAATTATGTATTACGGGATGATTATTGCACAAAAGTCAAATACCAGATTGCGCCCTACACTTTAAAGGTTTGGAAGACAATACACAAGTGTATAGAATTTTCCAAACAGAGTCTCCACCAAGTATCTCCAGGGTGTAAAATCGAAAAGAAAAAGGTGGAATTAAGGAACATGAAAATATGCTTCATATCAGATCAAGAAGAATCAAAGTAGATATACATATGTTACATTATATTGCTATGTTAAGTGAAAAGCTTTCGCATTAATTTGCTTAACTACGGAATGTGCCCCCTGATAAACTACAAAGGTGCCTACGTATCATATTTCTTTCACACACATAGTAAATAAATCAAACATAATGCCAATAACTATCTGCGTGTTTCAGTTATCTTAAAATGTTGCTGTTATCCCTGTAGTAAATCTGTCCGAGTTATCAACTGATAACTTATTCACACAATTTATACACCTTGATAGGAGCGTTGCTTATCAATAGTTTTAAAATGCCTGCGCAAAACCTGCAATTGGTATTGTCTTTACTAAACCACCAACGGTAACAGAACGATCGAAAAAGAACCCGAAAATGTTTACGTTCACAAAAATTGTGACATTATTGTGCCTAACCGTTGTCCTTGCTAGCGCCGAGAAGCAATGGTGGGAAACAGCCTCATTCTATCAAATCTATCCAAGATCATTTAAGGATAGTGATGGTGATGGTATTGGTGATTTAAATGGTAAGTTGTATTGCTGCGCGCAAGCTAAGAAACTTTAACAATGTCATATTTCTTACAAGGTGTCACCGAGGAGTTGGCTTATCTGAAGGAAATCGGCATAACTGCTACATGGCTTTCGCCAATTTTCACCTCTCCCATGGCTGATTTCGGTTACGATATCGCCAATTTCACTGAAATCGATCCAATGTTCGGTACAATGGAAGATTTCACGGCACTATTGGCTAAAGCTAAAAGTGTTGGCATTAAGATCATACTCGATTTTGTACCCAATCATTCTAGCGATGAATGTGATTGGTTCGAACGCTCGGTAAATGGTGAAGAAGAATACAAGGATTTTTATGTTTGGCATGAAGGTAAAATGATTAATGGTACGCGTCAGCCACCAACCAATTGGATTAGTGTTTTCCGTGGCTCACAATGGACATGGGTTGAAAAACGTCAAGCGTACTATTTGCATCAGTTTGTCGCCAAACAACCCGATTTGAACTACCGCAATCCTGCTGTTGTCGAGAAGATGAAGGTAAGCTTAATTGTTGTTTAAGTTGAATATAATTTTTGAAGAAAATTTCTTTCTCAGGACGTCTTACGTTTCTGGTTGAATAAGGGTGTTGATGGCTTCCGCGTTGATGCTATTCCTCATGCTTTCGAAATCAAGCCCGATGCTAATGGCGACTATCCAGATGAACCACGCACCGGCAATGGCAACAATGATCCCTTGGACTACAACTATTTGCAACATATTTACACTACCAATCAGCCAGAGACTATTGATTTGGTTTATCAGTTCCGTCAGGTGTTGGATGAGCATAAGCAACTACATGGCGGTGAAGATAGAATTCTGATGACCGAGGCATATTCACCCATTGAAGTTATTATGCAATATTTTGGTAATGCTACCAATGATGGCTCACAAATACCATTCAATTTCGAATTGATCACAACATTGAACAAACAATCGGATGCACATCACTATTCGGAGGTGATTAATCGTTGGTTGAGTTATGTGCCTGCCGGCAGAACTTCTAACTGGGTGGTAAGTAAAGGCGTCTACGTATTTCTACTTAAGTTCAAAACTGAATTGCTACTTCTTCTTTTAGATGGGCAATCACGATCAGAAACGTTTGGGCTCTCGCGTCGGTGAAGAACGCAATGATATGATCAATTTGTTGCTTCTCGCCTTGCCTGGTTGCAGCATCACCTATATGGGTGAAGAAATTGGCATGACTGATGTTTGGATTTCATGGAATGATACAGTCGATCCACAGGGTTGCCAAGCAAATCCTGAAATATATGAAGATCTATCGCGTGATCCATGTCGTACACCATTCCAATGGAATGATCAGAATAAGGCTGGTTTTACTAGCGGTAATACGACCTGGTTGCCAGTCTCAGACAATTTCAAATTGATCAATGTCAAGCGTGAACGCGGTATTTCAATGAGTCATCTTAATGTGTACAAGCAAATGCAATCGGTGCGTCGGGAGAACACTTTCCGCAATGGTGATGTTTTGGTTAAGGCTGTCAGCGGAAATGTGTTGGCTGTACAACGGTAAGTTTTGATCATTAGAAAATTATTTGACGTAAAATATCTCATTCATTGAACTTTTAGCTCCCTCTATGGTGATTACACTTATATTTTACTTATGAATATCATGGATGATGTTGAGTCCTTGAACTTGAATGCAGTCTTCAGTGGTCTATCTACACAGTTGGAGTATGTTGTTGTCACCGATAGGTCCGCAAGACGCAAGGGGTAAATATATCTTAATATTGAGAACTATGCGCCGAATTGACTTTAACTAATCCAATATTTTTATTCTTAACAGTGATGTGATTTATGCTGATAGTATTTTGCTTATGCCGAAGGAAGCAATAGTGTTGCGTACATCAATGAAAATAAATTAAGTCATACTGTACTATCTACATAGTGTGTATATAAGTTTATAAAGCCAATACTTTTGAAAAAATTAAAAAAAAAATATAAAAAACAAATCGATGAACTTCACTGATTCCACTCAAAAATATCAAAAAAAAAAAAGCATCCATAAAAAAACATCCAAAGAAAAACATCCAAAAATAATATCATCCAAAAAAAGACATCCAAATGTTTTTGGAAATTTTTTTAATAGATATTTTTTTTATTGGATGTCCTTATTTCCGGATGTTTTTATTTTTGGAAGTTTTAATTTTTTGGATGTTTTTATTTTTGGTTGTTTTTATCTTTGGATGTTTTTATTTTTGGAAGTTTTTTCTTTGGATTTTTTTTTTTGGATGTTTTTTATTTTTGGATTTTTTTATGTGTTTATTTTTGGAAGTTTCTTTGGTGGATGTTTTTTTTTTGATGTTTTTTTGGATGTTTTTTGTTGTTGGATGTTTTTTTTGGACGTTTTTATTTTTGGAGGTTTTTATAGTTGAATGCTTTTTTTTTTTGGGTTGTTTTTATTGTTGATATTTTTGTTTGGATGTTTTTATTTCTGGATGTTTTTTTTTTTGGATGTTTTGGTACGGTCGTATGCTGCTGTTAACCCATGAACCCATAACCAGTGAACCAAGTTGTAGTTTGTATCAATATTTGTGGATTTTTTGTGTTGCAGATGATCCTGTGATGATTGTGGTTATTACTGAGAGGTGTCCCATAATTTACGCAAGATATGAATTTGCCACAATTCAAAAAAATAAAATAGTTTGACAGATAACTACAAATCTTGCGTGAATTATGGGACAATTTTACTTTGTTTTGCAGTTTTGTTGCTTTTACGTCTATAGCTATTAGTATTTTGAATTGACTGTTGTGATTTATGTCTGATATAAAAAAACAAAATTTATATGATATCAACTATCGCAAAATTGGATAATAAATATACCAATTAAAATACCTATCAGTGTTAGCAATTAAACCATTAAAGAAGTGTATCATAAAAAATAACTTTATTATGATATTATAAAACTACAAGTAGAGATATCTTTAAATACAATAAATTATATAAGTGTATTATGCTCTCCAACGCAGTACGACAGCTTCGTAGGGTGTCAAATAGATTCTACCACGCAGGTCAACTTTATCACTATGGAAAAAAAAGAAGAAATTTATGTTAAACATTATAAAACATCTTGTAAAAATATCAATATCTTAATACGCAAGACAAAAATTTGTCCTACCTTTTTTACTATGTTAGAAATGGAGCACGACTTTGAATTATACACCATTAGAAAGTTATTTTTGTGTAAATGTGTACAAAGTCAAAATTATAACATTTTTTTTTTTGCCATTGAGCCAGGTAAAATTAAATGTAAATTTTTCAATATTACCATCGACAAAATATACAGTCACAGAAAGCTGACAAAAGGATAAGAGCACAAAGAGAAAGACAAAAAGCTGACTGACACTGACTTCATGTTCTTTGTTTTCTTTTCGTTTCACCAGGGATGATAAATAAGCTTTTCTATTTTGTACTAAATAGCAAAAAAAGTACT
Source organism: Calliopum simillimum (assembly GCA_951812925.1). Classification (NCBI taxonomy): domain Eukaryota; kingdom Metazoa; phylum Arthropoda; class Insecta; order Diptera; family Lauxaniidae; genus Calliopum; species Calliopum simillimum. The sequence continues at coordinate 8,430,492 of OX638370.1, forward strand.
AAAACTGTCCAAAAAGTAATGATCAAATTATGACCCTCGGGCAATTCTATTAGTTTATATAAATTGACAAAGGAAATTCGTTGTCATTACACAACTCGGGTGTTTTTTTTTTTTTTTTTTCATATGAAAAGTAGTTCAAGAGTATACAATCTAAAAGAATAATGCAAACACTTGCATACAACACTTAGCATATCACGGCCAATTGGCTCATTAGCTTAGCCTAACGACGCTACAGTTGTGGGTTCGATACCAAGTGAATACAAAACATGCATTTTCCCACATGCTATTGCTACGGAATTACGGGATATGTACGGATAGAAATACGTTCGATAAGCTGTATTTGGCTTTGTGCTTTCATTTATACTCAAATAGAGGATACCAACTTCTAAGAGGTTGCGTAAGGCGGTATATTTCTTAAATTTGATTAAAAATTGAACTAAATCAAAATAAATTTCATTTATTATGCGACATTTTTCCATTAAAATAAAAAAGCAATAAGAAATATTTAAGCGTTATTAAACTTACCCATGACGATGTATTGAATGTCGACTGAGCACAACATATTCCATGATGTTGTCACTTAAGTGGTCTACATATTCCAACTTATTTCCCAGATTTACAAGTATGCGATACTCTTCCACTTGAGCTGCTGATCTGTGTGGCGTACGCCGCAAGACATACGAAAAATTGTGCGAGAAATAAAAAAAAAAAAAACACATATAAATGCACAGAAAAAATTAAGGTGATAAATGATTTAAAAAAAATGCTTGTTTTAGTTGAATCAGTATGTATTGAATAAATTGCCGAAAACGGACATTAAATGGATTGATTGCCAAACCTGGTGATACCCAAAATTTATTCTTTAATTCTCTAACTGATAGGTCTTAAAAAAATTTGAAGCCGACCCTATTGATATATATTTTCATATATAAACATGTTTATAGCCTCATCACATCAGTTTTAGTTAATTCTTGTCAGAAGCCACACTCAAAAACTTGACTCCAGTTTTCTAATGAAAGAAATCGTGGCACTTTACCAATTAGGCTATTGACAAGGATAAATTTTTCTATACTAGAACACCATATGTATAGATCATAAGGCACACTAGAGCCATCTGTTGTGTTTAGTTTAGTTGATAACACACTCTGGTTTTGAGACATGCTACGCTAGCTACTATTAGGTTTTAATTTAAAACCTACAAGGGCGGATTTTTTTGTCCACATGCAATGCAGGCTCTCAACATTACGATAATTTTAATGATAGATAGGCAGTTGGAATTATAGGTTGGAAAAAGACTTTTTAAAATAAACTCACAAATAAAAGTTCTCTAATTTTATCTTCTAAGGTTAAAGTTAAGTTCTTAAATTCCTAAAGAAAATCTTTTTTGAAAATTAATTTAAGGATCGTTCTTATATCGTCGGGTTTAAACTACAACTAGAAATCTACATTTTTGATGTTTTGAGTTAAATATACAAAACATGACGAAAAAACAGCTCTACGTCCCTGTCTAGTCAGTTTTTTGAAATGTAGTCCTCATCCGATTTTATGCAAAAAAGCAAAAGTTGAAAACTACAAAATCCCATACAAAAATTGAAAAGGCGTTTTTCTCAAAAATTAAAAATGTAGATGTCTAGTTGTAGTTTCAACCCGACGATATGTCTTTACTTTGTGCCGGACAAAAAAAGTTCAGTTCAATATTTCCGTCTGTATATTATCCGGTGAATTGATAAGTTCGAAAAATATTTTCTTTCTGTGCACGCAGAAATATACTGTGTAAATAAAATGTATGCAAATTAAAAGCAAAAAATCCAAAAAATTTGGGAACATAAACTTGGCAGTGACAGTAAAAATTTAATAAAAATTTTAATTGAAACAACACGGCAGCGGTACTCACTCATACATATACGAGTATATAGTACTGTCTATATGTCTGCATGCCACATATGCCATATCATACATACGTTCCACGACATGCACTTGCCATTAATATACCACACACTCCTACACACTTACCTGACAATCTGAAATACTTGTTCGGTTACAGCACCATATGAAAAACCATTTGGCTCCTTGAACGCCTTAAATGCTGCTGTGCTTTTTAATTTTTGTATTTCCTTGAAAACATTCAACGAACTGCGTGCAACGCCACGCTCGGTTTGTACATTGAAACGTTCATAGTCCTCAGCAATGGGTAGCCATGTGCTTGGACCAGTTGTAAAGCCAGCATTTGCTTTTGTTTCCCATTGCATGGGTGAACGTTCAGGATCACGGTCATCACATGATATGGCAGTGCATTCAGTTGGCACATTGGACATGCCGATTTCTTCTCCCTGCGAAAGATACGTATGAAATGCAGGAAATAAGTAAACATTTAATGTGGCTGAATGTTCCACTCACATAATATGTCACCGAAGCACCTGGCAGGCCATTTACAATAATATTTAGCAAATCAACTTTATGATGACCCATACGATCGGCTACACGTTCATTATCATGATTACCGACAACCCAATTTGCTGTCTGATGCTGTGCCCACATGGTATCCATCCATGCTTTGGCGGAGTTCTCAACATCACGTGCCGTCGAGAAACCATCTAGATACATCAAATTAAAGTTCATTGGTATATGCGCGCCATTATTTGTGCCATTGCTGAAGTACAGACTAAGAGTCTCAATAGAAGAATAAGCCTCAGCTAAGAGTATGCTGAAAAGAGTATGTTGAAAACTACCTAGTCAAAATTTAGAAAACTCCAATATACATACCGCGTATCGCCGCCATTCACTTGCTGATATTCATCAAGAAATTCACGCCACTCATAAATCAACTCAACCGTCGGATATTGATCTTTCGTATAGATATGCTCAAGATAATCATAGCTATTGGGATCACTAGACCAACCGCTGATTGGTTCATCTGGATAAGTACCATCGTCATTGCGTTTTTCAAAAATATGCGGCACAGCATCAATGCGAAAGCCACCAACACCACGATCGAGCCAATACTTTAGCACGGACTTCATTTCTTCTCGTACCTGTGGATTGCTATAATTCAAATCAGGTTGTTTATCCTGAAATTGATGCAAGTAGTATTGCTGTCGCTCCGCATGCCAAGTCCATTGTGAGCCGCCGAAGACGCTGATCTGATGACGTTAAAAATGAAGGATCAAATTGTTTGCTTGAATATCAAGACTCACCCAATTGCTTGGTGCCAGACGTTGGCCCGGATTGTTTGTATCAATTTTACCATCTTCCCAGACATAATAGTCTTCATAGCCCTCCACACGTTGCGCAGATTTCTTGAACCATTCACATTCGTCACTTGAATGATTTGGCACAAAGTCCAAAATGATCTTGAGACCAAGTTTATTGCTTTTGGCTATCAAAGCATCAAAATCTTCAAGTGTACCATAACTTGGATCGATGCGTGTGAAGTTTGAAATATCATAGCCAAAATCAGACATTGGTGACTCAAATACCGGTGAAAGCCATGTAGCTGTAATGCCAATCTCACTCAAATACGGCAGACGATCAGTTATGCCTTTAAATGTTAGTTAGAAGTTTAAGTTGTATAGTTTCTGTGCGATTTTTAAACTTTACCTTGCAAGTCTCCGACACCATCACCATCGCTATCTTGAAATGAACGTGGATAGATTTGATACAGCGAAGCGCCCTCCCACCAATCAGGCTGCTCTGCTGAGCTGGTGATGCTTAGCGCAGTTAATGCTGTTAAGAGCAACAGCAGTAATGGTGACACATTTGATTTCGCCAACATTCTGTAACGTATTGATTTTAACTTTTAATTAATTGGCTTTGATATTAAGTGATTCTTTGCTTATCAGTTTTGTTTAATCAAATCTTTGAATTGGCGATAGGAAAAGCTATCACACATATTGATATCATGTGATATCGTGTATAAGCATTATTATCCCAACACTTCAGATTATTCCTTTTTACTGATTAGCCATAGAAATAATAAAATCGTTATTAATAAATAACTCATTACGGCCGCACACTTAAACATTTTCTCGCCCCCGCAGAGTGCGGGATTTCATAGATCTAGTAAAAATTATATTAAATTTTAGTGTCATAATGTGTTCGAAGTTTGTCAGAAAAATGATTAGAATCTAATCCACTCTTCTATAATTGTCCTTGAAGTTTTATCTGGAATCATTTATTTACTACCAGCTCTCTGCATTCTTTGCTTACGTATTTTCAGAAAATAAATATAGTTAAAATTACTTGACATCAATTTCTCTAGTCTCGAATTTGTGTTTGCATACTTCATTATATGTGTTTAATTTATTTAGTGCTTCTATAAAGATTCCAGAGAACCCTACATAAGATTCGTTAATTGATTGATTGCAGATGCAATTTTCTTTGCAAAGTAATATGTAGGCGTATTCGTTGACCTATTTGCGCCGAATTGGTTTATGTTCTCCTTAAAACATCAACTAAAACATTTCAAGTTTATCTTTATCTCATCCAGTGTATTGACTACCGAGCCTCAGCGTTCAATAACAGACACAAAATCTTGGAATGAAAATCATTATCATGGAAACACAAATCAATATGAAATCACAATTGATAGAGCAGTCAAGATAGAACCGACATATCCGATAATTTCAAGATATATAAAACCTATACTAATCGATAGAGAATTTTTCGCTGAACAACATATCAAAATGGACCCTCACAATTTTTTCTGTAAATTGGGGCATTTCACGTGAAGCACACAAGTAAATATTTCGGTGTTTCCGATTTTAGTATTTTTTGATTATGTTATACCACAATCCAGATAAAAAATACTTTTACAGTAAAAAGTCTGATTAATGAGCTACAAGTCCCTAAAGATTTGATTCGAAGGAACGTATACCTGCCGTTAAGTCAAATTTTTAAAACGCTCGCTAACCAGACTATATACCGTAAAATGTTTTGTATCTGGATCGGAGACAATAACATAATCAAATATTTTACTGAAATCGAAAACATCAAAATTTTTTATCTGTTCGCTTCACGTGGAATGCCCAAATTAACATAATTTCCCGGATCCATTTTGATATGTTGTTCATAGGAAAATTCTCTATCAATTGGTATAGGTTTTATATAGCTTGGAATTATCGGAAATATCACATACGTACCTACTTATACATATATATTCTGTCCCTAATTTGACTGGTCTATCAGGACTAAAAGTAACAAAGCACTAAGTACTATTTGCTACTTTTGAGTTATTAATTAATAAAACAATTATTATTCAGTAGTTTTTTTTTTATTTTTATATTCAAAACTTTTATAATACTATGGAAAATAAACTCATCGCATCACTTGCAATTTTAAGTAAGCTAAAAAAATATTAAAGAAACAAATAAATAAGTAATAGTAATTGTTTTGAAAAAATGCCATAAGTACTTTGTTTTCGTGCTATTGGAAAGACCTTATTCCTTACACCTATGAAAAAGTCACAAGTGCCTTTGCTACTTCCACTTATGGATTAGAATCACTAGGAATAGAAAATCAATACGAAATTTCAATCAGCAAGGTAGCGAAATCGATACGGAAACAAATCGAAATCGGTAAAAAAAAATCATTACTTCAAAATTATTATGAAACACAACCACAAAGTAATAGAATGAAATCACTCCTTAGAGTAGGTGCCAGACAGACTTGAGTATGCGAAATATGAGTACCAAAAACTCAGCTCAGATTCTTAAAGTAAAAAGAAAGTGGATGTTACCAGGATCTCTTATTCTCAAAAGTACAATAATCACTGTTTTGAGTTATACTTAAAGCTTCGGATACGGATAGCCAAAACTACATTTAATAAACCGCACTTTAACCATTTTTCAATTGGGTTCTACTTTTCGAGTTTAAAAAAAATAATATTTTTCAATAATATACAAGGCTTTTTCCGATCCGAAAAATAAAAAAATCTGAAAATTTATTATTTTTATCAAAAACATGTTTTATTACGAAAATTTACAGATCATATGGACCAAGATCTGATGAAAAATTACAGCTCTATTCTAGAAATAGTGAATGAACAAATGCAATTTTTGTTCTGTTACTTTAAAAGGTAGTAATTAAAAGATATATTTACTAGATCTAGAATACAGCTATCATTTTTCATCGCATCTTGGTCTAAGGGGATAAAAATTTTCGTAAAACTTATGTTGATACCGTATTGCATTCATATGCAAGAAAGTTTTGTCTTCTTTCCAAGTAGATCTGAAAAGTAGGCGTTTTTATCCATCGTAGTACCAAACTTAGTATTATTCGTCATATAACAATATACTTTGTGCTACTAGCCTGACATAATGCATTTTTATAATAGCTCTGAAATGTTCTTGTTTTAGACTATTTTAATGAGTTTTTTGAAACAGTTCCTGTCAATTTAATATTTTGAAATGTTCAAAAAATCATAACTTCTTAAACGTAAAACATGCCATCTTAATTTTATGTTGATGTGAAAGTTTTAGTGATGAGCAAACCAAGACCATAGCAGTATTGGTCTTGATCTTGGTAATTTAGTCTTGGTCTCGATCTTGGTCTTGAAAAAATTTCCAAAGATTGTTGAGCAGTTTGATTTTTAAGATGTCAAATTTCAAAATGAGAGATGATTTATCAAGACCGAAAAGCAGTCTTGATGTTGGTCTTGAAATTATATCAGCATCTTGGTCTTGGTCTCGAAAAATTATCAAAACCAAGAATAATTTTGCTCATCACTAGAAAGTTTTTTTTGTTTCTTCTATCCACAAAATATATTCCGGAACGTCTAAAACTTTTTTGTAGTTTAAGTAGTGGAGATCGGGAAGTTGTGTGATGGTTTTCGTTTTTGAACTTTAACTACTCAAAAATTGCAATATTCTGCAAATTTGAAAGCTTTTTACTCTAGATCGACAATAATGCCTGCTATTAGTTCATTCTTTTCATCAAAAATAATAATTTTTGTCAAAAATTTAAAAACATTCATCGTACGAATGTTCGAAAATTTTGTGGAGTTGTGAAACACATTACGTGGAGAGACGCTCAGAATGCGTGTAAACTTAATGAACTCTTTTTTGAAATATAACGGAGATGGCGCTGTCTCGCAACTGTCCAATGTACACTACTAAAATAGTACTAAATTTATTACTCTTTGCCAAATACAAAAAACATATCTTATGCTCATAGCCTGATTCCACATTTTTCTAAAAATGTTCGGAACATGAAAATCGCCTAAGAAATGCCCAAGTTATGGACAATTATGTGAAGTAGTGTTTGTCACAATTTACTGATTTTCCATTTTTTGCTCCCCTTCAAAGTCCACAAAAAAAATCGAAAATTTTTGCCATTTTTATCAATGAAACTATGTACCAAATTACAGCTAAATCGGAGGGGTGTGCCAACACTTGGCTGCTTTGCAAAACAAAAATAAAATATTATTTTGTTCGCCACTACTGTTATGCAGTAGCCATCAAACAGTTATGTTTAAACTGTTGAGTGAGCCCTGGAAAGCCGTGAACTTAGATTTAACATTTCGTACTATATGTTAACATTTTAAGCTCTGTTAACATTTAAGGCTGCGTTAACATTTTTAGCTCTGTTAGCATTTTAACATACCTTGCGGAACCAGAATTTGTCTTTTGGGGGGCAAACTTAAAGTCATGAGAAATTTGAAAAAAGTGACTATTAAGTTAGTGGCTTTCTATAAAGACTTTTTGATTAACTTGACTTTAGATCTTATAGCCTACCATCCGAATCTGCCACCGCCAAAAAGGTGAACCGACGCGGAAAACTACTTTAACAGTTTCAACAATAAATTACATAAATTATAATTAAAACATGTTTTCAAGTTATTTTATTTGAAATGAATCAAAAATCCTTTATTTTATGTTAAAATTAGAAGAATTTATAGTTTTTCGGGAAAAACAATCCAACAACAATAATATCTACACAAAACCCACATTTTTTTTCTGATTCCAATTGAAATATGTTTCTTTAATAATAGTAACTAACCCTCTTTCTCAATATATGAAATTTCTTCAGTTTTCTCCTTCTCAATAATAACTACCGCTGGTGAATTCCTCGTACCCCTCAAGAGCTCTTGTATTTCATTGAGTGATTTACCTTTCGTCTCTGGCACAAAAAATATCACAAATACAAAGCCCACAAATGTAATGCCAGAGAATAACCAAAATGTTTCACCATCACCCATTGCTTCTTTAAGATTGACAAATGTTTTGGTAACAACAAAAGCCAATATCCAATTCGTAGTACCAGCAATAGAACCTGCAACGCCTTTGACATCAGCAGCAAAAAGTTCACCCATCATCAGCCATGGTATGGGTCCAAAACCAATTGAGAACATTATGATGAAAACGCATAAGCTGACTACTGGCAACCAACCGAGATTATCCACTGTCTCTTGACCTTTATGTTGCTGCAGGTAGAAATAAACACCGAGTCCCACAGTTGATAACATCATAATTAACGCGGAGGCGAGTAATAAGATGCGCCGTCCCACTTTGTCCACAACGAGTACGGAGACAAAAGTGGCAATCACTTGCATAACACCGACCAAAATAGTGGAGACTTGAGAATCGATACCGGTTTTAGCTTGCTGAAAATTATAAAAGGAAAAAATTTATTAATAAAAAACAATTACATAAGTTCTATGGAATATAATATTTAAAATAACTTATTTTTCGGTAAAGTTTTGATCCCGCCTCTATATAGTAAACCTTCGTTTATCTGACAATCGGGAAAATCAACAGTTTCAAATTGAGGCTCTCTTTCTTGAAATCAGAGAAAAAGACTACCTATAACTTACTTTAGCGGTCATATCTATGATGGCTTCGATTATTAAAATGGACTAGATCTTTTCTCTAGTGAGATTGAAGACACACTGGGCCTCAATAAGTAACAGGTGCGAGTTTAATCTCAAGGGAAACTGAATACGTACGTCGATATATTATTGATTCCTGATGAAAAATTCGTTGGATTCAAAATCCTATCTGTTCCTTTTGCAAAGTTATGCTTTTTTTTTCATTTACACACAAATATTTTCAAATATATTCAGAGAAACGAAAAATTTTGGTTATAGAGGGCGTGGAACTGCCCATTTTTTTATTGGATACTATTTACTCAAGTATTGTTCATATATATACTAAATCTTATCCTCCTATGTAAAATATTTCCAAAGATGGGATTGATTGTTTCCTTATTTTCATATAAATAGCGTTTTTCCGACCTTTAACGGCATGGTGCCACGGTCAAATATCTTCCGATCGGGACCGAATTTTTTTTGCATGGTGTCAATTTTTAGGAGACCAAAATAAGCACAGAAAAACTTACGGCTTCTTTATCAACTAAGTACCTTAAATTGCTTTAACATTTTTACAGTGCCATATCATGTTCACTTCACATTACCTGAAATCAAATCTTATTCATATGTGTCAAATAGTTTCAGAGATATGACAAATTTGATTTTTTAAGAAAGAGGGGGCGTGACCCCGCCCATTTTTTATTAAACATTTTTTTTCCAGTGCAAATTACATATGTACCGAGTCTCATTCCCCTGAGTCCAATATTTCCAGAAATACAAGAATTTCGGGACGAGGGGGCGTGGCATCGCCCATTTTTTTATTGGATGCAAATAACTTAACTTAAGCATTGTTCATACACATACTAAATCTCATTCACTTATCTCAAATAGTTTCAAAGATAGGACTGATTCTTGCGATTAAGGCCCCATTTTTCCATATAAATAGCGTTTTTTCGACCTTCAACGGCCTTGCGGCACGGTCAAATATTTTCCGATCGGAACCAAAATTTTTATGATTGAAACTTACACCAATAGAAAACTTTTTAGCCGCTGGGAACAAGGTTTCTTCACTTTCAATTTTAACGATTGGTCTAATACATATGCATATATACATTTCTTCTTTATGCGGAAGTGAAAAATGTGTGTGTAAATGAAAAAAAAAGCATAATTTTGCAAAAGGAATAGATAGGATTTTGAATCCAACGAATTTTTCATCAGGAATCAATTATATATCGACGTACGTATTCAGTTTCCCTTGAGATTAAACTCGCACCTGTTACTTATTGAGGCCCAGTGTGAAGAAACGCTTATCACATTTAGCCAAGAAATGGCTCCTGGGATAGCTATCCTTCTCCTCAAATCTGGAGCGTGTGCTTCTTAATGGAAAGTTGTGCCCAAATTAGTCAGGAAATGCCTTACTTTGACGGCTGCAGTTTCCAGCCGGATTGGTTAACCAACTACTTTTTTAAGAATGATAGAAGGTTGTGAATGTATTAGCAGACCGACGAAGAACTCGGCTAGCTCCCGAACTTAGCTGTCTTGACGAATGATAGATCTCAAGGTAAAAATTTTGGTACAGAACCCGGACATTCGTGCAGCTGGTCAGCGGACGCTGAACATGACCAAAAAAAGGCAAACTGATAGTTCTCGCGATTGCTCAGTAATCTTATGTTATGTTTGTGTACATATTGTATTAATCTGATTAAGTCAATCATTCTTTGATTTCGATTTCACCTGTCACTTACTTCAAAAATACTGGTGGAGTAAAAAATTACTGCATTAATGCCGCACAGCTGCTGAAAGATCATCAGACCCAAACTGATACCCAAAGCTTTAAGAGTAACTGGGCGTACAAGTGCACTAAAAACATTACCCGACATGCGTTTGTTTTCTTCAACGGTTGCCTTGAGTTCCTCAATTTCTGGTTGGTAATCGTATTCATTACCGCGCAGCCACTGTATAGATTGGACAGCATTATGGTCGCGGTTCTTGCTAACCTATAAAATGTATAAAGTAAAGTACAGTACAATAACTCAAATTACTTCTCTACAACTTACATAATATGTCGGTGTCTCAGGCATAAAGAAGAAAATTGCACCAAAAATCAATGGTATACAACCGCAAACAACGCTCAAGTAGAAAACATCAAGACCAGCGCCGATAGCGTACACAAACAGAATACCTAGTGTGATCATCAGCTGAAAGAAACTTCCCAACGTACCACGTATATCCTTTTGGGCGATTTCACCAGTATACATAGGAGCTGTCACACAGAATGCACCACCAGATATACCAAGTATAAAACGTGCTGCATACATCATTTCAACACTCGAGGCCCAAATGAGTAAGGCCCAACCCAAAGTGAAGGGTAGCACCAATAGCATCATTGTTAGCTTGCGACCAATTAAATTGATCAGAATACCAATGGGTAAGCAAACAACGGCTGCACCCAAATTCATAGACGAACCAATCCATGAGAATTGATCATCACTTACGGGAAAACCATATTCTTTATCCTGAGTAAGTGGCACTTGTGCAGGATTTGTCCAACCCAGAAGGGTACCAGCAGCAAAAGCACCACCTGCTGCTGCCAATGCGGCAACATATTGTGGAAATTTTCGGGAATTTGTTGCGATCTCTGCATGAACCATGTTGCTGCTGCTGCTGAGTAAACTTGTCTCTTCCTATATAGAAGAAATTAAAATATAAAAGTTCTAATTAGTACGTTAAGTAATGTACCCGCTAGATTGTAGCGAGTCGAATGTATTGTGCTGCAATTGAATACAAACTATCAAGTAAACTCTACTATTGAAATCTGCCATATCTACACTTTTTCTTTGGAAATTCTAATTTCTCGCTTGAAGGTGTGTTGTCAGTTAATAAGACAAATAACAAATTGTTAAATTTTATACAATAAGCCAATGTTATTTGCACCATAAAAGAAGTAAATACCATTAATACCTCTGTCTTTGTGATTCTATTAATGCCTGATATCGATAAGTTTTGCAAAAGATAAGTATCTGCATATATGTATGTACATATAAGAACGCAAGCACTTTTGATCAGAGTTTAATATACTTAAGTACTTTCGATAAACTAATTAGATATTAGATAGTTAATATTGTGGAAATATATCATTTTACATAAGTATTCTGATTTAGTATTTGCTTTAAGATATTTGTGGGGAAAACGAAAACAGATGAATTCTTTTGTATAAGCATAGCACTTAAACTGTTTTTCCTAACACATATTATGGAATTTCGACTAAAAGTTAAGTGCCTTTCAAAAGGTACACAGCAAAAAGTTTGGGTGTAAAATTCAAACCAAATTGGAATGAATACAGATCTACATCAAACTTGGTATAAAGTCTATGCTTCAATTAAGTATACAAACCGTTCATGATTGTTCGTATAAAATGTATACACATAAAGTATAAACACAATTTAAACCATTTTGGTTTAAATTTTATATTATCACTATACAAAAAATTTTGTATACTTATTTTGTATAAAATTTATGAAAGTTCATATGAAAGTATTGTGTGTGTTCGATGACGGGACGTTTTGACGTTTTGTCAAAAGTTTTTATACAATTTTGGTATAAAATTTATAGTTCATAACAATTTTGGTATAAAATTTATATAATTTATACAATTTTGGTTTAGAAGTTAAATCGTTTTAGGTTTAGAATAATTTTATGAAAAACTTGTATAAATGATATAAAAAAATTGCAATACATAAGTTTATAAAAACAAATAATATAAATAAGCTTATACTTTATGTACGCAAATTCGGAAAGCAGTATAAAACGTGGTGTACCAAAAGTCAACTGGAAAAGGTCATTCGATAGGAAATGCAAAGAATCGGGGAAAACCATGGAGAGAGGCAAGCATTTTTACATGGAGAAGTGTAATTTTGGCTCTATGCTGAAATACACACTGAGTTTTTTATAAGATTTGAGGCACTATAAACCATTTCTATTCTGGTGTGATTATTTTATTATGTTAATATGAAACAAATACCACAAGTATGTATAGTTATAATCTGTTTTCTAATAGTGTATAGCTAACGACTGTATAAAGTTCACCATAAACTTAACCGGAAAACAAATGATTTTGGCCTCTTAAACAATCAGAAATCCGAGTACTTATACCTTATCTTTTAACAGGAATGACTGCACTCAGCGTTATTATTGAACACTGCCTTATCAGACAACACACTTAGAGGAAGGTATTTCTTATCAAACTTTTCATTCAGAAACTGCAATAAACGTGATGAGGAATAAAAACTAAAAACACTAAGACAAATATTATGACGAAAAGATGAAGTTCAACTCCACAAAAGTGAAATACTTATCTTTTTTTTTTTTTTGTCTGACTGGGGACATGTGATTTAAACCCAATTCGGGTATGGAAAGTTTAGTGGTGCTAGTCGCTTTGCTTTATTATTTCATTTCGTTTTGTATAGAGCAATTAACACTCTAACTGGCAAAGTTGTAAATTTCAACGAATAGTGTCGGGAATTGTTTTTTCAGATTGTTTTTCTGAACGCTACAGTGAACGGGGTCACTTAAGTGGCTCGAAAATAGCACCGAAAGGTGCTGATGATATAGAAGAAAACATCGGGGTTTCTTCTTCTACTTCTTCTTCTTCGTATTTTCATTTCTAAAACATAATGTGAAACTTTTTCTCAATCACTTCAATTTATATTGAAAATAGAAAATGTTTTCTACTCAATAAAAATTATTCACTAAAATCTTGGTATTATAACTATTTCTAAATTACTTTGGAAAAAATTTTTTGCGGAGAAGAAATTTTTTGAGACTTGGCAGGCACAACTGATAACGAAAGCAAAACTATGCAGCAGAACGTATTTTCACTAGGCTTACCATGGCATAAAAAGCATAACCATGGGAACCCATGACGGTTTCGAGCAATTATTATATTATCCACGGTGCAGATGTGAAATTATTGAAGAAGTCCTCAGCGGCCTCTTACCAGTTAGAGGGTTAACAATCCACTAAAACGCTTCGCACTTCTGGGTTCTCCATAACCGAATCAAGTAAAAGATATCTTCCTCCCATCATATCATATTTTAAAGTAAAACTGTGCAAAAGGAACCGAAATTTTCCTGTAGGAGGAAAAAATTTCGCATTCAAAATTTCGAGAAATTATTTTTCCAAAGCAGTTTGGTTTTTAAATTCGCAAATTTTCAATTGAGGGATGATCTTATCCTCGAAAGGTGCGTGAAACAATTATTAATTATAAATTGCCAAGACTGATAAGCACTCTTGGTCTTGACGATGGCTGTCTTGGTCTTGGTCTTACAAAAGATTTTAACGTCTTGGTCTTAGTCTCGAAAAACTACCAAGATCAAGACCAAGACTCAACACCAAGACTAGTTTTGCTAATCACTAGCGATAATAGTATTTTTGGTAGTGTAGAATAATTATTATTATAAAAAACTTTTTATTTTGTTAATATCACCGATTTTGCACAACTGAAAAATATCAATTTATTCTGAAAATATGGCAACAAATAAGTTATACGTATCTTCCCAATTTTCTGGATCAGGTCGAAATTTTTTTTAATCGGTTTCTGAAGTTTTCTATACAGTTGTTAAGTCGACACACTTAATTTTACGATCTTACATCTGAGATATTTCATGCCTCCTGAAGACTTATGGAGGATGTTAAGGGGAATATTTTTGTAGCCAACTTTAACCCTCTGCATGCCCCAGAAATGGGTAATTTTTATTCTTTTTTTAAATGGGTAATTTTTGCCCTTTTCTTTTAAGGTAAAAAAACTATCCCCAAAATAGGGGAATAATAGATCAATATGTATCACAGATATATTTGTTATATAATTTCACTAATAGTTTCCTGACTTCGGCGACCCCGTATGAAATTTTCCGTAGGATATTTTGTGTAATGTTTTAACCCATTTTAACCCATTTTTTGGGAAAATAGGACAAACAGACACACAAAAACAGAATTTAATGTGTTAATATGTTCTGCAAAAATGTTTTTTATATGATTTTGCTATAACCATGGGACAAGTTTTATCCGAAACGTGGTTTTAAAGTTTTACAGTGGGGTGAAAATTCGAAAATACGTCCATTGTAAAAAGTAGAATCTTTTCCATTCAAAAATCAACAAAAAATTAGTATGCCAATATCCTCCTAAGCACAAATACAATAAGGGTATTCCTTAAAAAAAAGTTATTAATATTGGATCAGTATATTTTGTTCCATGTTGTTACACAGGGTTTTAATATACATAAACAATTTTATACAAATACCCAGTTGGGCCAATAGTCGTCGAAGACATTTTCGTTAACGACTATGTCATCTACAATGACTACATACAGAACTTTGGGGACATGATAGATGACAAAGTCTTGTAAGGTGTCAGCAATGAATTCAAAAATACTTCAGAGTGCGGAGATTTTAATTTCTTAAACAAAAATTTTAAAATTCATCATTAGAAGCATACATTTTTTTCATTTTTATTAAAAATTATATGGTGCTAAAACCCTTATTCCCGTTGGCGTTTTAATTGTCGATTTATCGGCGCCTTTTTTCAATATTTGAATTTTGGAAGCATCAAGCTGTCATCGAATCAAATCAGTTTTAAGGTAAATCTTAATTTCGTGAATAAACGCATATATACATTTGGACTCTGTAGGTAGTATATTAAAATGACGAAGAGGATTTATCGAAGTCTTAGGAAAACAAAGCAATAAATCTTCGTTAGTGGTAATTCACATCGTAAACCCTCCTTCATCGTTTCAATATACTATTTATTCACCATGAGGAAATTAGGATGTTAGTTGGAATCTTCAAATGGATATGATTCGATGACATGAATACTTCCACAATTTGACACAAAATTGTCATTAATCAAAATATTTGGACAAAGTCACTGATGTTTTCGTTGATGAAAGTATGTAAAATTTGTAGCCCTTAATGTCATCAACGACAACGTAAGGGAAACTGTCGCTCTTAATGTCATCAACGAAAATATGTAAAAATTGTCGCCCTGAATGTTATCGATGACATCGTATAGGAAACTGTCGCTCTTTATGTCATCAACGACATCGTAAGGGAAACTGTCGCTCTTTTAGTCGTTGATGAAATATGGGACACTTGTATGGAAATTTCGTTAACGACTGCCATACAAAAATACGCATTCGTCGTCAATGATTTCATATGGTCGTGCACCCGTCATTGATGATTTCTTGTAGACTGGCCCAACTGGGTAGTTAAGATTTATGTAGATATGTATATACTCGAAACAGCATACTCCATCACATCTGTTATTGCTTATACTCACCGTTGTTAATTCTGCGCTAGAATATGCACAACTGATTTGATCTGCTGTTCTCGATATAATAAAATGGACAATGAATCGAAAAATGGCGTGTTAAACAACACAATATCTTTACAAATTAAATTCATTGATATTTGATGGAACAAATTATTTTTAACATGGTACTTGATGACATTTGTTCTATAAAATATTATCTCAACCAAAACGAAAGTTCGCATATTTTGTTCGAATATGAAATCGATTTTGATGCATGGGTGCGAAACGTATTTCGTTATTGAGTAGCTGATGAACAAGTTGCAGATATTCATCAACAAGTAGCCAAGACTTCTTACTGAAGAATGAAGAAAAACAGCAACCGTAAAAATGGCTTTAACTTGGTCTATACCATATTAAATTTCAGCTTGGATTATAATGCCAACCTAATTCTTGGAAGTAGTACACGGTGTTCAATAAGATATCTTATTAGGACGACGTAGAGTACCTTTTTTTGCTGAAAGCAATAGTCCTAAATCTCCTAATTAAAATGATATGCTTTTTAAAATTGAAACCTTGGCACTTCCTTTTTTGGGCAAAATGGGTAAATATAGATAGTTTTCACAGATCTTCTAAGGAAAGTAAAACAAATAAGTAAATGAAACAAAAATTTTAATATCAATTTTGGATGTTCTGGACTCAAAATTGCTGTATCTCATTTGGTTTTTGAGATAATCCAACTTAAAAGTGCTAAAAACACGGTTCATCGCTATTTTCGAAGCGATACAACAAGACTAGGTGATTTTTTAAAGCTTCTGTTTTTCTTTTCAAAACAAAATTTGAATTATATCGATATCTTCTTTTTTCTCGGAGATACATATATTCTTAAAAGTTAAAAAACACGTTTTTACAATGTTTCAGTTTACAATATTTCGAAGGAAAAAGGAGATAACGATATATTTAAAATTGAGTTTTAAAGAAAAAAACTGAAACTTTCAACCAGTGTATCCCTTTTCATATCTTAAAATAACCTAGACTTGTTATATCGCTTCAAAAATAGCGAAAAACCGTGTTTTTAGCACTTTTTAGTTAAGATATCTCAAACACTATATGAGATGCAGCAATTTTGAGACTAGATGTGGATTCAGAGACAACAAATAGATCGAATATAATTATCTAAAATTTTTGGTTTGTGTTATACTGCTTCAAAACAGCTAGTTTTGCACTTTTGAACAAGAATATTTAAAGAACTAGAGTTAATTCGGTGAATCTGCTATTATGTTCGTACTTAGTAGGTCATGATTGCTTGAAATTGACTCCAGAACCACATGGCGCAAAATCAGTGTTGCCTAGTGATATTTTTCAAATCAAATTAAAGTGATTTCTTTTACGTTTATACTTATTTATATGTATAATTTTATTTAAATGTTTTTTTATTATTTTAGTATGTTCTTAGTTAAATTATTAACATTTAAATCGTTAAATAACTAATTTAATGCTGTTATTAACACTAAATGCTTTACATACATATGACTATTGTATATTGATAAATAATAGGCTAAAAACAATTTCAGTGGAATTAAAAATAAAACTTTTACTTAAAAATGCAGTGCGTTAGAGACAAAATTTAAAGAACAATTTATTGGGCTTAACACAAATAGATAAACCAAACTTAAGTGGAGTTTTTGCGTTGAACATTTCTTTTAAATTTAAAGTTTTATTTTAAAAATTATAAAAAATTAGAAACACTAAACAGATAAAAGCATAAAAAACTTAGTAACTATTATTTTTGTTTGGGTAAAAAAATATATATATAATATACAATATGCGCTTTATATAAACGTAAAATTTTAAAAAATATAATTTATATATAAAATATTTATGTATAGAGATAAACATAATAATAATATGTACTTGTATATTGCTTTAACATCATTTGTAAATTTAGCTTACTGTTTTCTTTCTTTCTTTCTTTTTAAACTGTAACACTTATTAAAAATTTAATTTTTTGATTTTATTTATTTATTTTATTTTAATTTATTTCAAAAAAAACATGCAACTACAACATATATGCATAATAAATTTTACTATATGTATGCGTGTAAATGCAACAAATAGGTATGTATGTTTGTATATATTAAATATTTAGTTGAATTAAATAGTATTTTTTAGGGATTTATTTTTTTAATTTTTTGTTTATTTGTTAAATTAAATGCTAGTTTTTGAAGCTGCTACAGCTGTTGAACTTAATTAATTAGGCTCAACATGATTTTACTTAAAATAACATGTTATTTATTTATATATTTGTATACTTAACAGTTTTCTGTCTCTTTAGTAAGTTCAGAATTATGCGGTATATTGAAAGATACAAATTTTGGATGGACTTATCTACTTGATAATGCTTTTACAACCAAGAATATGCTATTCCAAGAAAATGCATACTTCCATAATAATAACACTTAAGACTTTATGGCAATCACATTTTCCTTGGTTTCAAAATTTGAAAAATATTTATTTCCATGCATGCATGAAGACTGGATACATTTTCTGTCAATCCAGCATAAAATTATTTCCAACGTCAGAACTCCACAAATCTTGTAAATCGCTCGAAAACCGCAAAAAACTCGTTAAAACTGACAAAATCAATACAAATTTGGAGAGTTTAACAAGCTTACGAGGTTCTCGAGCACATTTCGTGTTTTGTGTAGAATATGTGTCGTTAAATATCAAAACTGCCTAATTGCCTCTCCGATATGTAGGCAAAATAAAATAAATTAAAATCAAT
The DNA here is from genome assembly GCA_951812925.1 of Calliopum simillimum. NCBI lineage: Eukaryota > Metazoa > Arthropoda > Insecta > Diptera > Lauxaniidae > Calliopum > Calliopum simillimum. The sequence continues at coordinate 8,449,382 of OX638370.1, forward strand.
TTAATGAAATTCATTTCATTTAGCCAACATACCGAATAGGAATTAGGCAGTTTTGATATTTAACAACACATATGTCCTTAATATAATTTGTTGAATACAATATACCAAATAATTCATAAACTTACAAAGTAGCTATTATTTGCATTTCTTTCTTATACCAAACAACTCTCAACAGATAGAAACATTTTTAATTTACTCTTTGACCTTCAGTCTTATAAGTTCTGTTGATGCGTTTGTTAATTTTTTTTTTATTTTTTTTTTTTAAATTTTTTTAAGTTGATGGTTGAAAAAGAAAATCCAATGTTAACTTAATAATAAACTATATAAATAAACTAATTTAATACCAGAGTTTATGCTATACTCTGCAAACAAAATTAGAACATACCTACGTATACAAAATAATGAAGAAATTTCGGCGGACTAACATTAAATTCGTTTCGAATTAAATTACGATTTCACAATATTTAGGTTAATTGTAACTGTTTGACATTAAGTTTCATGCAAAATTTTTATTTATAACTGAATGAAACTTAAAATTTAACTTAACATTGTGTTACCGAAACTTACTCGTACATACAAAGAAAAAGAAACAATAACTTATAAACAAAATCATCATAAAATTTTCTAAATTTTCTTTAACAGACATTTCAAAAACATGCTCTCTGACACATTTTTACCAATTACATAATTTCAAGTTTTTCTTCTTTTTGCACAAATTTATTAATGTGCGCCATTTGTATTTGTAAATGCAAATCCTTTAATTGTTAGCAATACCAATCGCTGGCACCGCTTGATTCCTCTTGCCCTTCAAAAGTTCCTGAATTTCATTCAGTGATTTACCTTTTGTTTCTGGCACAAAGAAGTACACAAATACAGCACCCACAAGTGTAACGCCAGAGAACAACCAAAATGTTTCACCATTACCCATTGCTTCTTTAAGATTGACAAAAGTCTTCGTAACAACAAAAGCCAATACCCAATTTGTTGTACCAGCAATAGAACCGGCAACACCCTTAACATCAGCAGCAAAAACTTCACCCATCATCAACCATGGTACTGGTCCAAAACCGATTGAGAACATTATAATGAAAACGCACAAGCTGGCAACAGGCAACCAACCGAGATTTTCCACAGTCTCTTGACCTTTATGTTGTTGCAAATAGAAGTAAACACCGAGTCCAACTGTTGATAATACCATGACTAAAGCTGAGGCAAGCAATAAAACCCGACGTCCCAATTTATCGACAACGAGCACAGATACAAATGTGGCAATTACTTGCATAACGCCGACCAAAATAGTTGAGACTTGTGGGTCGATGCCGGTTTTAGCTTCCTGTAAAGTATGAGAGCGAAAAACAATTGTTAATTGTGTGAAAATTTGTAAAAACATTGCACTTACCACAAAGATATCAGTGGAGTAAAAAATGACCGCATTAATGCCGCACAGCTGTTGGAAGAACATCAGACCTAAGCTGATGCCTAGAGCCTTAAGTGTAACTGGACGTACGAGAGCGCTGAAAACATTACCAGACATACGTTTGTTTTCTTCAACAGTTGCTTTGAGTTCCTCGATTTCACCCTTATAATCGAACTGATTACCGCGCAGCCATTGTATAGACTTGACAGCATTTGCTTCACGGTCTTTGCTAACCTGTAAAATACATATGTCCATGAAAGAATTTATTTTAAATCAATAAGTCTTCACAACTTACATAATATGTCGGTGTCTCAGGCATAAAGAAGAAAATTGCACCAAAAATCAATGGTATACAACCGCAAACAACGCTTATGTAGAAAACATCTAGACCAGCGCCGATGGCGTACACAAATAGAATACCCAGTGTGATCATCAGTTGAAAGAAACTTCCCAACGTACCACGTATATCCTTTTGAGCAATTTCACCAGTATACATGGGTGCTGTCACACAGAATGCACCACCAGAAATACCAAGTATAAAACGTGCTGCATACATCATTTCAACATTCTGTGCCCAAATCAGTAAGGCCCAACCCAAAGTGAAGGGTAGCACCAATAGCATCATTGTTAGTTTGCGTCCAATTAAGTTGATCATAAAACCAATGGGTATACAAACGACAGCAGCGCCCAATGTCATGGCCGAACCAATCCATGAGAATTGATCATCACTTACGGGAAAACCATATTCTCCGTCTCTGGTAAGTGGAGTTTGTGCCGGATTTGTCCAACCGAGTAGGGTACCAGCAGCAAATGCACCACCTGCTGCTGCAAGTGCAGCAACATATTGGGGAAAAGTTCGGGCATTTGATGTATACTGTGCGTGAACCATGTTGGTACTGCTGAGTAAATTTGCCTGTTCCTATAAAGAGAAATCACAAAAATATACAAAAGTTGTAATTAGTTGGTGTGTATTAAATATGAGTTATATTAAATAAAGTCTGCAATATTGACAGTAGTCCTACGAAGGTTGTATTTTTAAATGATATATTGTGACTTGTTTTAAAACATATATTGTCATCAAATTTCATTTGTATACCAACAAGTTCGTTGCTAAAGTCTTTTTGAAATTTTTTATAATTTACTAGATAGCTCGTTTAACCAAAGCTAACCCTCATCTATATATAAATAGGCAAACGAAATCGGTTCAGTCCCTGTTTCTATACCTAAATCCCAACCGATTTGCTTGATTTTTTTTTTGTTGGAAAGGTTGTGAGGAGGAGCAGTGCATAGGACTATATTTTTTTTAAAGTGGGCGGTGCCACGCCCCTAAATAGAAAAAACGCTCTCACGGCTAAGCCGGTACATCGATTTTAACGAAATTTAGTATGGATATAGGGTTAGCACTAAGAAACGATAATATGAACATAATGTTTTTCAGTGGGCGGTGCCACGCCTCTAAATGGAAAAAACGCTCTCACGGCTAAACCGCTGCATCGGTTCCAACGAAATTTGGTTCGGAGATAGAATTGGCACAAAGGAACGAAAATATGACCATTATGTTTTTAAGTGGGTGGTGCCACGCCCCTAAATGAAAAAAACGCTCCCACAGGTAGACCGCTGCATCGATTTTAACGAAGTTTGGTATGGAGATAGGGTTGTTACTAAGGAACGATAATATGAACTTAATGTTTTTCAGTGGGCGGTGCCACGCCTCTAACTGGAAAAAACGCTCTCACGGCTAAACCGCTGCATCGATTTCAACGAAATTCGGTATGAAGATAGGGTTAGCACTAAGAAACGATAATATTAACATAATGTTTTTTAGTGGGTGGTGCCACGCCGCTAAATGGAAAAAACGCTCTCACGGCTAAACCGCTACATCAGTTTCAACGAAATTTGGTATGGAGATATGGTTAGCACTATATAGCACGATAGCATGATTGATTTTTATGAATTTTGGTGTAGAAAGATATCAAAAACTGTTTGCTCTTTAGTAGGAGCTACACGCCTCTAAATGGAAAGTATGATATTGCAACTTAGCTGCTGCATCGATGCAGATAACCCAAGCCCTAAGGAAGAATATTAAAAGGTTTTTGTGTTTTATCGACCAAGGAAGGTTATAAAAACATTTTCCTTTATTTTATGGTCAAATCGAAATGGTCGAATTTCGGCCACAAGGCGAACTCTAGTTATAATAATAAAGTTATTATTATGAGAATTAGCACAGCTTTATTTCACCAAAATCTTAAATGGGATGCTAAAAGTTTCTTAAACCAAACCATTAAGTTATTTCACATATTTTAATAGGAAACATAATAAATTATTTTCAAAAAATTACGTGTTACATTTTCAATTTGTAACCACTTTGCGGTAAGTACTCTTCTACTTAATATATATTATTTTCATTTTTCAGTTTTCTTACAGTGAAAAACTATAGACATTATGAAGTTTTCCATAACTAACTAATTTTTTGCGTAAATACAATATGTCTATGAATGAATGAATGTAGTTATGCAAATAAATCCGGCGACAACAGATACTTTTGCGTAGTTCTCTGTTAACCGCATGAAATAAAATATAACACGTGAAATATGTATGTAACTACACATAATCAGTAACAAAAGTGTGAACGCGAGGGAATTTCAAAATGTAAATATAAATAGATGGCTACAACACTTATAATATATGAAAATTTGTCATTATATATGAACAGAGTTTTTGTTTCCGTTTTAAAAATAGAGACAATATGTAGCAAAACAAACAAATATGACCTTGAGCTTTGTTGAGAGTTTGATATTTTGGAAATTTTGTATAATTAAGTGATATTAGATTAAGTCGTAAAAATATTTTGTTATTGTAAAGCCATAATTTTTCTGTTACCAAATTGATAACTTAAAATACTTAGAAGCTATTTTTGATAGATTTCCCAACAATTATCTCCAAATAAAGAAATTACTTTTAAAATTTAACGTTTTTTCTTCAGTAGATGATACCCAAAAGTTATATTTTCGTTAATCATGACTATGTTTAATGAAAAGTTTAAATTTATTTAGAAAAGGTTTATTTTGATTTTGAAGAAAGTTCAAGTTGGTTCAAGATAACACCCTTGCAAGGTTTGTTATAGTTGATTTTTGGATACATGATCATTGCTCAATATCAGGCATAAAATACGTCTCCCACCTCTTAATTCATTTCCATTGTTTAAAAAAAAAATACACATCAAATATGAAGATCATAACCTTACGCTGCAAAGCACCAGCTGTAATAATAATGCTTTGGCATCTACATGAATAAAAGAAAATCCAAGAAAAAGTAAATATTTATACTGAAAGCGTGCAGCGCCATAAATCTTTCATTTCAAAACACCTACGCAATTTGGGTGCAACAATTGCAATTGCCTTGCGATAGGTACCCTAAAAGCACAAAATGTGTGAAGTAACATAACAATATGACGCTATCAAAATGTAAAACACGAAATTAAATTGAACTAATTAGCAGGAAAATAAAAAAATCAATAAAAGATAGATATTCAGGGAAAAAGTAAATTTATTCCAGTGAAATTTGTTTATCATATTCTCAATTTAATTTGAATATATTAATCCATTTATTACATGATTTGATAATTACTAACAAATAAATATTTGAGACAAATATATATTTGCTTGAACCAACAAAATGATTTTGTAGCTATTAACAAATATATGATTGAACCAATAAAATGTTAAATGATATCAAACGCTCAGTTTCCCATTTGTTTTTTTACCAAATTTCGATGCTAATATATGAACAAATTTATTTCTTTGTACACATATTTGATATTTTGCGTAATACTCGTCAGTAAAAATAGTCTTATATCATGTAATAATATAATAAAGTTGTTTTTGTGTAAAATGTTCATTAATTAATGATATGGAGAACATTGTTCAATAATAAAAATATTAATAGATAAATGTATAAATGAATTTCTTGTACTTATATGTTATTTTGCATATAGTATATGCAATAGACACATTTGTAGATAAGAGAAAGTATTGAACAATGACTACATAATTTTTAAATTAACTATTTTTTTCTTAAAACTGTTAAAGTACTAATGCAAAATATTGTCATTGCGCCAACTATTGCACTAATCGACAAAAAATAAACTCTCTACTTATAAACCGTTGGGTTAATACTACAATTGAGGCGATGCGTGCAATAACGCCCTAAGTTGAAGAATGCATTTTTTTAGATTTTAACCAAATTTTGAAAAATTATGAAATCTTCTAAAAAATTCTGAGAAAATTCACATGTATTCTTTGGACAATTTTAAACATGCACTATCCAAATTATTTCTAAAGCATGTATAAGATGTTCCAAAAGAAAGTTTATATATGTTTAGCTTTCTGCATGAACGCAACGAGTCCAAGGAGTGCGAGGGTATGCCAATCGGTAGCCTGGCTTTAGGAAATCGGATCGGACTGCACGAATTTTACAAAAAGGGAACAGAACTGATTATATTTTTTATTTTGATTTAATAGTTCAGGCTTAAAAGACTCAGGTTCGAATCCAGATAAAAGAATTTTAAGGGTACTTTGGAAAATTTCTTGAAGCCTTAGAAAATTTTATATAGGTAATATTGAAGAGGGATCAACCAACCATTGACATCTGATGAAATTTGAAGCTTACTTTTCAAGATATTGAGCAAAAACGATTTTCCTAATTCTAGAAGCGTTCATATCGAACAAGCCAACCTCGAGTTGATTCTAACTTTTATGAAATAAGTTCAAGAACATATTCTTTGTCGAATAGTGTAAAAGTTACGCATACAACTAATGTTATTGAATGGAGTTTCGTTGTTACGTGTTTTTATTGGTTGGAGGCCAACACACAAATGACTTTTGAAAATTGAAATAGTGATATGATAACTAAATTTGGTAATTTGGTAAAAGGTAACGAAAAGAACCAAAAAAAAATAAATAAAAACAGAAACTTCAATTAATCAACGAAAATGAGTGGCAAGTCTAAAAAGGCATTAAAAAATGTAACACTTCAAGGTAAAAACTTGTTTGTTTGTAAATTTTGTTAGCACATATTAAATTTTCGACTATTTTTTAATATACGCATATATGTTAAAATATAGATCGGTGGAAAAAAAATATGAAAAAATCTAAATCATCAAAATAGAGCAGGTTTTACCGCTTGTCTGGAGCCATAATTTTCACCAGTGGCAGCTGTTTCGAGCAAATGTGAATTCTCCTCTTCCAAGGCAATCTTGTTGGTGCTGCCATTACCATTATCTATAATACTTTTAGTTGTTGCTGTTGCTGGCATTTTGGCTTAAAGAGTATTCAACTTTAGGCCAACACAAAAAAAAGTGTATTTAAAAACTTGTTACGAAACCGTTTTTAGTAGGTATGGCGCAAATTAACATAAAACGTTATACGGTTAAATACCAGACAAAAATACTTTCACTAATCACTCCAAATTTATATATAAACCAGATATTTTATGCTATATCTGTACAATTCTTGTTTATGAGATATGTATTTTAAAGGTTATAGTTAACCTATATTTAAATGGTTTTTATTTTTTTTTTTTTTTTTGATTTTAATATTCGCTCTCAAAGAATGTTCTATATCCTTTGAATGTTATTTCGAGTTTGATAAGACGACATAAAATTCCACTACGTTGTTAGGTATATTTCTCCTACAGTTACCCTTGTTCTTGTTGTTTTTGTTTTTTTGTGGGGGTGTTTGGACCCGCGTTTTTCTCACAGGCCGTGTTTTTCGCTTTTTCTGGCGCATGCGCTTTACAATTTGACTTTGACTCTCGTTGAAAATGTCAAATTTTTACGGTTTTATGTTATTGTTTTGTAGAGAATTTCATTGATTTTATGTTTTGTAGAAGCTATTGAGATTCTTCGGTATCTACTTATAGTGTCTTTAATATTCGTTAAAATTCCGGAATTTTATTTTTTTTTCTTATGCCCGGTTTGAATCCGTGCTACTTGGATGCGCGCACTTTTCGTATTGACGGTCGGTATGGTATGCAAGAAAACGTTCAACCGGCACGGTGTCTGTTGTATTGAATACAAACTGAATGAATGTTGTATGAAAACCAGTAGTTTTCATATCGAGATATTCAAATAAAAAACCTAAGGTAACTGAATGTTAAAAGGCGTGTTAGTTGTGACGCGGCGCAAGTGAAGTGAAGCGATAGTGGTTGGTTATTTGCTATTTGGTTTGCTGTCGGCCAGTGCGATACTATGAGACACGCTATAATTTGCTTAGTATTATTAATGTACAGTATAGAAAAAGACGTATATAGGGGTTGTCTTTGTGGGATAGGGGGGAAAAAGATGTTTAGAAATATTATATGACAGAACTTTTTACTTTTATTTTAAAATTCTATACATTTTTAAGGCTTTTGGGGGCTTAAGCCCCATTAACATCTGGGCCCGCCACTTAGTATAAGAAATTATAATATACCGAGTTTAAGTCCAATCGTCCTAATTGGGGACTCACCACCAAAAGATTGTTCGTAATTTATTAAGGCCCCTAATGCTCTTCAGTTTTTTTTGATTGTTTTCAATTACTTAAATTTACTAAAAAATATTTCACTGTTGACTTAATAGTGATACTATTAGTGCTAATGGTACTAACTTCCGTTTATTGAATAATTGGTATTTCCTTTAAAATAAAAACATACAATTTGATGTTAAATTCTATGCATTATCAAATTTCAAACGAATTTTGTGAAATTATAACACCAGTGACACACCTTTTTTCTGCATCATCATATTACTGACGTCTCATGCCGTTAAACTTTGTTTTTTTGTTTTTGTAGGGTATCGTATGTATCGTATGCGTGAGTGGATAAAAAAACTTAATGCTACTTAAGCCAAATTGCTAAATTGCTTTCTAAAGTGTAGAAATAGTTAAAGAACTAGTAAGGGTGTAAAATTTGGCCTGGCCAAACATTAAATACCCTACACTGCAGTATTTTTAAAATTTTGCTCATATGGGAGGTGCTACGCCCTCTTGTTCGAGTTCACCCAGTTTTTGTTCAGAGCTTGCATTCATAGGTTTAAATGTCTGAGTGAAAAATGTTTTCAGCATATTGTTTTGAAGCTTTTGCTTATATAGGAGGTGCCACGCCCTCTTGTCCGAGTTCCTCTAGTTTTAGCTTAGAGCGTGCATTTATAGTCTTTAGTATTTGAGTGAAATTTGTTTGGATTATCTCAAAAAACTCTTTCCGTATGGCATTTTGAAACTTTTGCTCATATGGGAGGTGCTACGCCCCCTTGTCCGATTTCACCCAATTTTTGTTGAGAGCTTTCATTTATAGTTCTTAGTGTCTGAGTTAAATTTGGTTCGAATATCTCAAAAATCGCTTTCAGTATAGCGTTTTGAAGCTTTTGCTTATATGTTAGGTGCCACGCCCTTTTGTCCGAGTTCGCTCAGTTTTTTCTCAGAGCTTGCGCTTACAATTTCTAGTATTTATGTGTATTTTGTTTGCGTTGTCGTGAAAAATACTCCTAAAATTGCATTTTGAATATATTTTTTGTATGGGCGGTAGGCGTGTCCGTTAACCGATTTTGCTCATTTTCAATCCCCCGAGCTATCTTTGATGACGGAGGCAGGGTACCAAATTTCATTGAATTATCTTGCTTAGTTTTCCCAAAAAGTGTATTTCCACACACATCACCCAGCCAGCCACCCAGCCAGCCAGCCAGCCAGCCAGCCAGACAGACGGACATGGCTATATCGACTCAGGAGGTGACGCTGATCAAGAATATATATACTTTTCTATACCTGCCACGCCTCCTTCTCTGCGTTACAAACGGAAGGACAAAGTGAATATACCCTGGGTGTAGGGTATAAAAATGTTTTCTAATTTAGAGTAGAAAACTGTTTCAATATAAAATATTGTACCAAAGTTGGACTTAATTTCCAAAAATTTAAAAAAATCGTTCTTTAGCTCAAATTAAACTAAATAATTTGTAAGGATTTTGAATTACCTACTCAATCTAAAAACAATAGTTTATATAGATATGTATTCATAGTCAAAGGTTAACCAATTAGTTAGCTAAAATGGTGACAAGAGTTTAACCAACGTTTCTTATTCACAGTGTTTTGGTTAACTAAAACAATGAACAAGAGAAAAATGTATCAGCGTAGCTAAATTTGTGGATTTTGTGAAAACTTGTATTTCTTATTTGTTTCATTGTACGTTGTGGTTCGGAAAACATTAAATCAAAAACGATGGAAAATGCTTACGCAGCAAATTTAAGTGATGAAGATGTTAATATTCTGATCAAATTAGTGGAAAAAAATATGATTGAATGCAAAAAATTGCTAGCAAATCTATCACGAAATTCCTTGGCGTCGTAGTTTTTTTATCTAAAACCTTTGCGCCAACAATTAACCACAATATTTCAAATTTCATTAATATCTGCGCCGATTTTGATACCAGACCCAAAATTTTTTACGACATTCTTTGAATTTTCACAAAAACATAGGTATGTGGATTCTATTTCTTCAGTCTCAGCTGTTGGTCAACTACTGCTGGTTAACTATTATTTGGAAATAAAATGTTGTTGGTTGAACCCATGTCATTAGTTAACTTATGTATGTTTTTTGAATAACAATTTTTTAGTCATTCAGTGGATCAATATATTTCTGACTTTGAACTTTGTTTAAACACATCAAAGCCTATAAACATAGAATAGTTTCATCAAACATTCTGATAGTGTTTCTACGGCTTGTGTTATATCTTCTCTAGATTTAACATTTTTACGTGCATATATTTGGAGACGACTTCAAGTCATACTAATCGATCAAAAGCCGGTTTTTCCCAAATAAAAATATTTTGAATGAGATACCTATGGTAAGAAAAATGCTGAAATTGATCTGAACTGACGTAATTCGCTTGTATATTTACATATATATATATATATATTAATACGCAAGACAAAATTTGTCCTATCTTTTTTACTATGTTAGATATGGAGCACGACTTTGAAATATACACCACCAGAAAGATATTTGTGTTTAAATGTGCACAAAGTTAAAATTTTTTTAATATTTTGCCATTAAGCCAAGTAAAATTATATGCAAATTTTTCAATATTACCAACAAAGAGCTGAAAAGTGGACACAGCACAAAGAGAAAGGCAAAAAACTGACTGACACTTCATGTTTTTTTTTTTTTTTTTTTCTATTCGTTTACATTTGTCGTTGTACTAGGGATGATAAATGAGATTTTCTATTTTGTACCAAATAGCAAAAAAATATACTACAACTGTCCAAAAAGTACCAAAATATTTAATACATTGTTGGTCAAATTTTGAGCATTGGGCGATTCTAGTTTACATTAAAAAACAAATAAAAACCGAAACATTTATTTTAAAAAAAGTAATTTTTCAACATATATACAATAAAATCGCACTCAGAAACTAAAACTAAGTGCATAACTAGTCATTTCTAAATCGATTTAGAAGTGGGGTAACAGAAAATACTCATAATATTTTCAATTCCTTATAAATATCTATTTAAGCATGTCAAATTCAAAGCAAGTGACAAAAATTTGTGCCAAAGAAATTAATTGAAACTCCTAGAGCGACCACGGGGTTAAAAAATAATGTCTGCATCCAATTCGATCCCTTTTGATGACATTGATCTCTCTCCATGATTTCCTGACTCTTGGAGTTGCTACTCCAATGACCTTTTTTAGGTTATTTTTACTTTACGACGGTGGTTTCCGAAGGTTATGTCCAATCCCATCCAAGGATTTCGTCAAATGTTTTTGAAAAATACAAAACTTCTTTCTATGCCCAAGAAGTCTTCACAGAAACGTATTAGGTAGTATGTACATTTGTTTTTATGACCCATTTACAATATCATTATTTTATGGATCTGCCAATTTTTCATTATTTCAGAAATCACGCGATCCAAAAATGTAGGTTACCTTGATCTGCCTAAAAACAAAAAGAATAAAAATCACCCAAATCAGCATTTTTATGCCCCTACTTATTTCTGAGCTCAAGACGGGGCTTGCCAATGGTACTACCTTAACATGCTTACCAACAAAACCAGAAATTTACAACAGCAAAAACAGAAAAATTGAAAACAAAAACAACAACATAAGACGACAGCAGCAACAACTGTTCGCAAAGTGTGTCTACGTGTTTTTAGAGAAAAAAGAAGAGGAAAGAAAATGTGAGTAACAAATAAATCCAACAACTAGATATGTACTCGCACCACAAATGGTAAAGTCTACATACAAACTGGTTCCACTTTAACCCCCTCTTCAAGAAGACAACCAAACACACAGTTCATGAGAGAGCGCTTAAAAACGCACAACGCGGCACGTTACACGAAGGCAGACGGACAGCAGCGACGATAAACGACAAAGAAGGGCTTGGCCGGTTTTACCTTTTTTTTTTTAGTATTTGAATGTCGCTGCATTCTACTACTTGAACAAATTCTCTTGTTGTTGCTGGTTTTGCTTAGTTTGTGTGTACTCTATTCTCTTCGTAGTTGTACTCATTAATTTGTACTTCCTGTGTTGCCATTTTCAGGTTTGAAAAAGCAGTTTGATTAGGATTTTTTTTTTAGCTATTTATAAATTTTGTTGATTTCTAGGAAATAATTCTAACGCATATTGTTTTCTTCAAAGCAACACCCTTGAAATGCTGATAAGACAGCAAAAAGTCTAAATGTTTTTTGAAACTTAAAAAAACACAATTTATTCTGGTGTGATGTTTTGAGACCATTTCGGGTTTTGTTTAAGAGCTCCCACTTAAGGCAAAAACTTTCATAATGCATCTTTTTATGCTCCTCTAAGGAAGTGTGTTTTTCCTGAACAATGATACTCAAACCCGGGGAGACCGCTGAAAATTCAAAGTTATATCACCTCTTGTGATGAGCAACCCAAGACCAAGACCATAGCAGTCTTGGACTTGTTCTTATTCTTGCACATAGAGGCTTGGCCTTGGTTTTGGTTTTGATATTGGGTCTTGGTATTAATCTTTCAAAAATATCAGCGTCTTGGTCTTGGTCTCGCGAAATTACCAAGACCAAGAACAAGATTCAAAAACAAGACAAATTTTGCTCATCACTAATCGCCTCAAAAGTCTTCTTCCTATGCTTGCCAAAATATTTGAAACATAAATTTTGAAACTCCTTTTATTGAAACTAGAGTCATAATTCCTATACACCAGTTTTGGTTTTATAAAACAGCATTCTACAATTGAGCAGATCCGCAGACTTGTCGAAAAAAAACAAACAGCTTTTGACCAAAAAGCATATTGCTCGGCAGGTTTTCTGGACATACCACCTAACGCCAGAATTTGATAGAGTATGGTATGAAGAAATTTTCAGTAAATCAAAAACAAAAACTCTACCAAAAAACGTCTACATAATTATTAAATCGTTTCTCACTAAATGACTGTTTTATGTATAAAACGAAGACGGAATTTCTTCTTTTTTCCACTACCTAGTCTATACTCAAGATTTACCAATTATGCCTGAAGTTTTTACTGGAACATTTGCTGACGATACTGCAGTTTTTGGCTGTCGCAAATGATCCAAAAGAAGCGTCTTCAAAACTTTAAAAATAATTTGAAGCAATATCTCTTTGGTTAAAACGTTGGCGTATGAGGGCTAACGAGTCTAAGTCGGTCCATAAAACATTTACGACGAGATTCTTGTTCCCAAATTAAACTGAACAATGTAACAATCCCTCAATCAGATGTTACAAAATATTTTGGTATGCATTTGGAGAGACGTGTAAGAATCATATTTTTACCAAAAGAAAATCATTGGGAATACAATTTCGCAGCGTTTTAAATTCTGTATGGACCCACGTCATTCAGCTATAGAGTACAGGCACCAAATCTAACATTGAAATCCTTCAAAGGTTCCAATCTAAGATTTTAAGGATAAACTCAAACTTTTCATGGTATGCAAGTGATGCGCAAATTCACCGAGATCTCAGAATTCCTCTTGTGAAGGACGAAATGAAGACCACAGCCGCAAAATATCAAGAAAGAATTCAATTCCATCCAAATAAACTTGCCTCAAGCCTGATGTCTCCTTACAAAGTACCTTCATGAAAAAAAAAATTTTTGTTGTTTCTCCAAACCAAGATGAATACCATAGACCTCTTACAACCATTAGCGAGATATTTACAAAAAACAGATTTTTGCGACCCTTAGTCTTAATAACTTTTGTTGCTTCAGTGATCTTGATCTCGATATTGGTTTCAAAACACCAAAATAAATGGGATTTCAATTAAAAAAGTGATGGGCCAATTTATTTAATCAGATGTCCCTTTAGAATTCTATTATACTGAACAATTTATTTTTATTAACGAATCGTAGACATATTCTTATTTTTAAACAATCTTAATTCAATAAAACCAATACGTCATCAAAAATGTTCATTCATCAAATTAATAAACGCTAAACTTTTAAATTGTGTAAAATTTGCAAAAATATCGAAATTGGCAATGCCCGACATATGCTGATGAAATCATTTTAAAACAAATTAAATGAAAACTGTTGGCCTCAAAAATATATGTAAACATTCTCTCTCGAAAATCATGTGAGCAAGGCGCATTAACCATACCATACAAAAATAGTTTTGCTGGCGCGCACTGTATGACCTTAAAAGCTGACGACCGATGAGAAGCATTTCACAAAAGCATAAATTACACAATCAGCTTCAAAAAGAATCGCACAAAAACCAAAAGAAATGCGAAACAAAAAGAGGCAGGTTCCGAAGCGCTATAGCTCTTTAAAAGAAGACAACGTCGTATATTGACGTCAGCAAATCGAGCCCCTTTAGTCGAGAGCCAATCGTATGTGACAGACTGACGCAATTGTTGAATGAGAACATGCAAAGAGGGCGGAAATATATAGAGTAGGTATACTATAACTAAACAAAATGCTTACCTTATTATTTTAGAACAGTGGTTCCCAAAATGGTGCTAGCGACACACAGAGAACATCAATCAAAGCAACTTTTAGTTTATAGGCATCGGGTTTTGAACCCTGAGGTAAAGTACTTTCATTTTTTAGTTCGTTAATGTGAATTCCTTAAACGATGTTCAACAATAAAGCTCATGTTTTTGGATAAGCTTGAGATTTGCACAGTTAAGTTAGTTTCTTACTGGAAACAACATTCCCTTGTATAAAGAGTACTTGTGCGTAAATCCAATAAGATTGGTAAAATTGTTTTGAAGTCAGTGTGCATTACTCCTTTAAAAGTAAGATTACGAAGACTTTGCAAAACATCACAAGGAGCTTAACGATAATACGCTTAAGCTATAGCGGAAAAAAACCAACACAACTGTCAATATTAAGATAAGAAGGAAAACCCTGTTTTCCAAAACTAAAAGCATCATAAAATATAAATTTTTTCACTGAATGAAATTCATAAAGTTGCTTTGACCGACCTCCATGAAACTATATCTCAAGTTATGATGGACCTACTCAAACACTAATTGTAAACTTAACATGCGTAAAACCAGTGCATGTCTAAAATGTGTGATAGAAATCTTTGATTTTGAATCTAGAACTAAAAATCATTTTTGGACAGCTGAAACTTTGAACACAGAAAACAAGTGTTGTGTTCTTCTAAGTCTCTTTGAGTATTTTTGGCTGATAATGATGAAGAGTATTCGGTAGAGTTTTTCTCCAGGTTAGCGATTTCTTTTAGAGACGAAATAATTTATTTCTAGTTTAGGAAGCACTGCTATGAAGCAAACGAAATATGTAAGAAAAAAATTAAATAAACAACTATAAAACATTTTTATTAAAAATGTATTTCAATTGACGCACAAATATTTCAGTTGGAACGGTCAAATGAATGACAATCTCACATTAGAGTGTTTGGTTATAGAATATGTGTACTGAATAGAGCGGGGGGCGCTGAAATGTCAAGAAAAACAAATAGTGCGATCAAATGACTTGGTTTTTTTATGACAAATGATTGTTGTCATTTTAGCACGTGATATAATGTTGTTTGTCGAGTATATATGGGTAGAGCTTTTGGCAAAAGCTTTTTTGTTTCCTTCTAATAAAAGCTTTAGTAAACTTTTAACTGTTTTAGTTGCAGTTTTTCTTAAACTGTTTAAGCTTTAACAACAGTTATCGTATAAGGGTTAAATAGCTAACTTACAGTAGTGGCAAACTAAATTGTTACTTATTCAAAACCATACATATAATATATTATGTATGTTCTAATTGTACTTTATATACTTAATTATGAAATAATGTTTTTTTATATATATTTTAGTTCTAAAATGGTTCCAATGAAATGTTATAGAACTTTTGCGTTTTCTGGAAGCAACTTTTATTTATTATTAGTGCAAAATAACTACATGCTCTGCTGATTTTAGATCTTCTTGATCTCCTGAGTCTATAGAAATCGTCTACAACAAGACTATTCTGTTATCAACGCGGCCGAAGATATTTTTATTAATGTTATCATTTTTTAATTCTTGGAAATTTTATTCTTAAAATATTAAGAATTGATTATGTTTTCAGATTTCTTATTCGTAAATTTTTCGTTATAAGACTTCAGACTGGATCAGCCCAGCCAAATCAAAAAATTTTTGGTTTTTATGTTTCTTTATTGAATTTATCAATCAGATTTTGCTGTGACGATGATTTTCTTGTTCGAAGTTTTTAATTTAGAGATTTGAAAAAATTTTTTCAAGAATAAATTTTTTAACAGCGCCTTTTTTCATAAAATTTTGAGGAAAAACAATGAATTCGATTAATTTTGGTACTGTCGAAAGAAAGGTTTGAACCGAATCTACTTTCTCCCATCTCTTCTAAATTCATTGTTGATCCACTTACCGAATACAATGATCATTTTGGCAAAACATTTCTATGTTAATGTTATTTAGCGTTACTTTTTATTACAATTTTTATTGTGAATAGGTCGGTCTGTCAATAAATTGCAAGAATACGGCTTCCATTGTTCATACTTTAAGTGAGTCGTTTAAATAGATATATACTTATAAGGGTGGTTTAAAAATTAATGCTGCTCGAAATGCCTAGGGCACTAAAAGTTCTTCTTTGATGTAAAAAAGGGATCTATGCTAAAGGTTAAATATAGAATGTTTGAAAGTTCTTCTGAATATCGGCAAATACGTCTGATGAGGTTTGACTATTGTGGGTTCCGAAACATGTAACGTAAACCAGTTTTCCAATAAATTTTTTGATTTTCCTTTATGCATTTTACCTTTTTTTGTAATTCTGCTAATGTTTTGCATAAATAAATTTATCAGAATGCTCATACCAACAATATCAACTGAACTGTTTAGTAGCAAATAATCTAAATCATTTTCTGTTCCAAAAAATAATTAAAATCTCAAAATCTCAATAAACCTGTCTTACATATACATATGTACAAACAAATCTCTCTATACATTTCCCACTGTTCATATAAATACGCGCTGATCGACCTTAATTCATTATTCATTGCTGCCATCATCATCTTTAACTCAATAATTTCAGTAATTTCAAGCAAAAGTACAAGTACCTACATACTCTGAATTTTATTAAATTAAATTTAAATTTTTTTATTTGCGAATAATTTTCATTTCCTTATTAAATTTAATTTAAATAGTCGCATTAAGAAGGCGCGATACATATTATTAAAATCCAGTACTAGAATTGTCATGGCAGAAAAATGCCAGTGATATTTTTTCTTTCTGCGCGTATTAAAATTGCGCATATCAGTGCTATTTTTATGCTTTGTGTCTGATTTTTCAACACTTGTGATTTTTCTACGCCTTTCCTTTTTTTTGTCTTATGATTTGGATTATATTGTACATTTAGCTGAATAATTTATTTTTACTCTGTGTGATCGTTAATATGCAGCATTCCAGTTGTATATTTTAAAGGTTTTAATTAATATTATGATGTAATTACCAAGCAAAATACAAAATACAAAATACAAATACAATACAAAATGCAAAATACGGCGCTTTTTTTTATGATGAATGGCATGAAAATAAAAAAAGAATGAAACACAAAGTGTGTTATTTCTGGAACTCAAAATATTATAAATTCTATTAAAACAGTCAGGCTTAGGTATACCCGTTTCTCGAATAAATAACTACGGGTAAGATGCTCGGGAAGAAGTTGAGTCGTTGGAGACTTCGAGTATTGAATGTCATTGATTGTATTGTAGTTTTTTCTAGAGTTTATCTATCGATTAGAAAAAGTAGCAGAAAATCATCTGCTACAAGTGCGCACTGTCAGAAATGTGTATAAAATGTGTATACTCTTTACCCTCTAATAGGAACTAAATAAATCTGTCTACATATTTATTTTGCCCACATGTGCATTACTTGATTTTTTAAATTTTTTTATAAATATAATGGTATACATTTAAGCACATATAAAAATTTGTGATGTTTCAATAAAAATGTGGTATATTTTTTATTACTTTTTTATTACTTTTTTATTCCATTTGCTTTAACATTTTTGCAATGACATCAATATACTCGTATGTAAGTACATTAAAACTAACCAACCGGTATAATTCAAACAATAACAGAAAAAATAACAAATATACATACTTATATATCATTATAAAAATAATAAAATGTACTTATATTTCAATAAAGCATTAACATTTGTATGTATCAGCAGATAACACAGCTTATCAGAGCATTATAACACCAAAAGCCGTATACTCGTATATTGCGTACACTTATGCGACCCAAAAAAAAAATGTCTTTTCTTTAAAATAAACAACATGATCGATTTGTTTTCGATACTGATCAGTCGAGTACGAAAAATAATAAAATTTTTTTATAATAAGTAAATCTGGGGCATGACACACATTATTTTTTTCAAGTGCAGTATCATATAGCCTTGTAAATGAAAGATGATTAGTTATGCTGCCCTTTTGTTTCTTACAAATTATATGGTATGTTTTCTAAAATTCTACAGCCCAAAGAAAAATTTTATTTACATATTTATTTAAAATAAATTATATCAAGAAGGATTTTAGGACTTGACATTAAAACAAGTTAAAGTTTCTTCTCAAAGGTTTAAATATTTTAAGCATGAAAATGATGAATATGACAAAAAATATCGAAATATATCAAACTTAATTGAAATCTCAAAATAATAATCAAATGAAGCACAAATTGTGAATAAAATCTACGACGCCTTTGATTTTATGATGAGCTTTAATTTTTGTTTGTTTTTCATTGTTTTAAAATGGTTAGAATTGTCTAAAGTGGTTTAAATTGTCGAAATCTTTTCACAACTAAATAGCATTAAATCAAATAAAGACAATTTATTAATTTATCATTCATTATACTTTCTGAAAACAAAAACTATTTCCATGTTATATTTCGATAAGAGAAGTAGCGCTGCAAGTGTTTCTACAAAAATAAAAAATGTTTATTCATTAAAATGTCATTACCAAACTTCATTCGTTATGATGAGTAAAATACTATAACTCTATTTTGAATGAGTAAAATAGATAAAGCCTCTGTTTAAATTTGAGTTTTCATTCTTAGTTGATAATTTCATATTTTTGATTCGATAATGACACTTATCGCCCGCCGCCAACTTGACTGTCATTGGAAATAATCATCTGGACTCAATGGATTTTTCCATAGCATTATCATATCTCTATGTGACTGCATATCGCAAGAAAATTCATTCACACTTTTGTCAATGACAACAAAATTTTAAAGTCTTTGGATTCGAGTGATGAAACAATTCTTACGTGCGGGTATAACACATTCTAGACATTGCTCAGAAAAATTTTCCACAATCTTGAGTGAAATTTTTTTATGATGTTGTAAAGTTTTAACATGTGTTAATCACTTACATCATACCCGAAATTATTTATATGTAGAATTACTCAAGTATTTTTGCTTTCGAAGTTTATTAATAGCTTCAAAGATAATTTAACTGGTTTAAAGTTTTGCTAATTTGATTAAATGCTACCTGTTAATTAAGTTTTCATTAATAAATTTTTCAAATAATCATATTGTCATACTATATATTTAAATGCTTTAGAATTCTCTACATACACAGCAAAAAGTTTAGGGATGAAGTATAAACTTATTTATACAATTTGCTTTTATAAACTAATGCATTTAGATTTTTTTATATAATTTATACAATTTTTTTCTATAAGGTTGTTCTAAATCATAAATGTTTAACTTTTAAACCAAAATTGTTATAAATTTTATACCAAAATTGTATAAAAACTTTTGTCAAAAATGTCAAAATGTCCAGTCATCGAATACCCACAAAATTTAGCATCTGTGGAAAATCATTTTTCGCGTAAGTTCGGAGTGAAAATTGTTAAAAATAAATTATTTAAAAGTAACCCAGTGCTAGAAAAAATAATTAACTTACTTGTTATGAGTAAAATAAAAAGTAAATCGGTCTCATTTGTGGTACGCTCTCTTTGTATTATGAGTGTTTTTTTTTTTACTGATTCTGTCATATTGAGACGATTTCACTTCAAAAGAATTGGTTGAAAGATACGGACGTGTTTCATTTGAAATAAAACCTCAAAAATAAAATTTTAAAATGCACCTTTATGCAGGTTCACTTGAGTTTTACAAAGTTTGGAATCTATAATCTATATATATATAATCCATTATTCGTTAGAAATTGCTTCCATAAACAAAATTTTCAATTTATTAACTTAAGCAATTTTCTAATAACAAAATGATAATGTAATAGAAAAACAACAAAATGTACATAACATAGTATGCTTTACGGAAATATGTAATTGAAAATTTTTTATGCTATGAAATTTGTTTCTCTAAAAATTAATATGTGACCTGGTTTATGAAAAGGGGGCTTAAGTGCGAAATAAAAAATTTCGTAAAAACAGCTGGAAAACAACTTTTAAGGGTCAATTTATACAAATCGGCAAAAAATTGGGAAATTTTTTTTTTGACACGTAAGCACCCTTTTCATAGACCAGGTCACATATATGTAATTATTGGAAGTTGAATGATATTTTTTTATGTGCGTAAGTAGATTTGTTCATAAGGGCATAATAGAATTTGATATAAAATAATTTCATATGAATTTCTATTGTATATAAATTTTATACAAAAAAAGTATAAAAGATTTTTATATAGTGATACTATAAAATTTAAACCAAAATAGTATAAATTGTGTTAATATTTTATGTGTATACATTTTATACGAACAAGCATAAACGGTTTGTATACCAAATTGAAGCATAGATTTTACACCAAGTTTGGTGTGGATCTGTAATCATTCAAATTTGGTTTGAATTTTACACCCAAACTTTTTCCTGTGTACCAACCGATAGACACATTTATTTACATACACAAGCAATTATATTATTCTGACAAAAAATTACTAGAAAAATATTACATTTAATTAACTATCATCGGTGTTAATTTTTGTTATTTTCTTTTTGCAATGACGTGTTGTAAAATAACATGGAAATTTTGCTTGTGAATCCCAGACTTGTAATATATAAGTCGGAAAACATGAGTAGGTACTTAATTAACATATAAAACGGTAACATTAATAATAACGCCACCTACGACGTAATTAAGTGTTATAAGCATTATAAGTACAGGCTTTTCATATTATGAATTCAAATAAATTTCCAACTTGAAATACACGTGAACACGTGAAGATTTGCAGCGATGAGCATAGCTATAGAATGATTAATAATTTTAAAGGTTTTTCAGATAAGTTGGAAAAACTGCATTTTTTCAGAGATGGGACTTACAGAAGTTTTCTTCAGAAATTCAAAAAAAATATATATGGCAGATTATTCTCTAGCATAAATATGTTGTTCTAAAAAATTATTACTAAAATCGTTTCAGTATTTTTTTTTGCAAAAGCGTTTAATACGATTTTCAAGTTAATGGATGGACTTAACATATGAACCGAAATGTGTTGCTAACTTGAAATATTATAAAGAATATCTAAAGAATATAATAATTTTTACAATGCATCAACGCCAATCTAGATGTTGATGTCAATTCTTCGAAAATTTATTTTGTTTAGGTACTTCAAACCGTATAATGGTTATATAATAATCAGTTTATAATCAATAAAAAAGAAAAAAAAATTACGTACTATATATATATAGGTATAGGTACTGATTATAACCGAATAAAATGGCTAAAATCATAATCGAAAAATTTGCAAAGATAAGAACTCAAGTGTCAAAGTATTTTACACTAAAGTGTGCTAATACTGCATGCGATGGCCATATCAATATAAATATGTAAATAATATTGACATTGAATACCGTTTCTATAAAAGCCTTAACTAAATTATACTCATTTTATCTCAACATAAAACAATAAAATTATATTTCATATTTCAATATGATAAGAATGATCTGTAGTGCGATAATCGATACTTGAACTTTTAATTTTATCTTATCTGCGGGGAATGTCGATTAACGAAAATATTACTTAACTGCTTGTAAATACTTTCGTTTTCACTTTAACTGAACTTTTACTTTATGTAGGAAATTAATACATTGCTTTAGTAAAGTAATCTATTGTATAGCATAGTAACTTTAAATTTATAGATTATACTTTGAAAAGGTGAATCTCAATTGGAATTTTAGTTGCCAAAGATGTTCGTTAATGTGTTTCGAAATTTTGGCTATAGATAGAAAAATAGGTAAACCTTAAACTTTATCGGAGACTAATATAATATAAAATATCAAGTACTAACAACAAGCATAATTATAAAAACTATATATTTCAATTCAAATATAATTCTCAAATAAGGTATACCCTTAATTTTTGACAAGCTACCGTACATTGTGAATGACCACAATCATCATTAACCGACGTGATCAACATTTTAAAAAATATAAAAACAAAATAAAAATAAAAAACAAATCATCAAGTACCCCCACAGTTGACAACATTTTGGTACGCTACTCAAAAAGAAACGCACGCATTAACGCGTAGATTTTGCGTGCTGATTTTTCGCTCTTGACATTTCATGGTCATGTTCGGTTTTTTATCATAAAAATTAAAACTTTTGTAAAATTAAAAGAAAACAAAAGTACTAAAGTAAAATTTTTCTATGAGAATATGAAGAAAAGTTCAATAAACTCACGTATTTCAGATATAATAAATAAAAATTTTGTTCTGAACCTATACAATATGTCCATGTATTTTCGAACTTTGCTTAAGACGATTCATATATGCCGGTTCCTTGAAGTTCGACTTACATTGGTTTATATGGGCATAATATGAATTTTATATAAAATGGTTTAAAATACTTTCATATGAACTTCTACATAAATTTTATACAAAAAAATTATAAAAGATTTTTATATATTGATACTATAAAATTTAAACCGAAATAGTATAAATTGTGTTAATATTTTATGTGTATTCATTTTATACGAGCAAGCAAAAACGGTTTGTACACCAAATTGAAGCATAGATTTTATACCAAGTTTAGTGTGGATCTGTATTCATTCCAATTTGGTTAGCATTTAAGACCCAAACTATTTGCTGTGTACATAATTTAGTCACTTGTACGGGAATTAAAATACTTTTACTTCAATGGATGATGACCGTTGAAAAGTTGAAAGGTATATATGAAATTCTGACCACGGATTTGGACTCAGCGTCAAAAAGTACGTAATACAAAGCTTACACTGGAGATTTAGCTGTGATCATAACTACAATTCTCGTCGTTAAATCCTACCTATGTCTAACGGCCGACAGAGATTAATTTTTTGACATTAAATGTCATATGCGGAAAAATGAATGTAGTTTTTCTCTTCTTCGTATTATTAATCTTATATTTGCTTTATTTTTAATGACATTGAATGCCAATTGTCAAAGCTAAGGGGTACCACTTGCTCGTAAATAGCCAAAATCTTTGGTGGTTCTGCTGCGATTTATACGCAGTTTTAAAATATATTAGGGCAGAAATAGTGTTTTTTTTTTTGTGTGTTTAATCTCGTGATTAACTTCGTGACTTAGAGCTGAATCTCGAAATAGCCGTAAATCACCTTATAATCTCCAGTGGAAATGTAGTATAAGGGAACATACATATGTATGTATGTCTAGTCAAAAGTTCATTCCATTTTTTTTTTTTTTTTTATTTTGTGTGCCTGTGTTTTTATTATGCAAGACTTTTAATCTACAGTATTAGAAAAATTAAAAAAAAAAAATTCAAATCTACCACATGAAGCCATTAAATTTAACAAAAAATATTAAATAATTTAATAAAAATATAAGTAAAAAATTCGCAGTTCCAAGAACATTAGGTTGTTTACATTTATGTGCCTCGAAATCATAGACTCGCGCAAAAAATTATCATTTCTCTTGAACTTCAAATCTTTGAAGATCACGCGACGCGACATACAGCAAAGAGCAAAAATTTATTTCTAAATTGAAAATACACAAAACTAGGCGAACACCAATGTGTTGTTAACACAAATAAATTAAAACAAAATTTTGACAAATAAAAACAAATAGTTAATTGAATAACAACTAAATGAATTGAGATGATTTTGTATATGACAATATTTAATCAACTAAATTACTTTTAATTGACATAATTGCAATTGAATATTGACACGCTGAAAATACAAATCATTTGAGAAAGACTTTGTATTGCAATTAAACCAGATTTTGATGTTATCAAATTCGAACTCAAATTCCAGTAATTTTTGTGAAAAACCGTACGATTTTTAATGATAATTGCATTGATTAGAACATGTTGTTAATAATGATAGATTGATTAAATGTCAACAATTTGGAGGCTTGGCGCCTTGCATATACAACAGTTCATGCCATTACAATCTGGACTTTGTTACAGCTGTCGTACGGACTTTGTGCGCCACAAATGGGGCGTAACATCAACTGTTGCGTCTGCTGCAGCAGACCTTATCAATTAAATTGCGTTGTGATTTTGCGGTCTTTTTTTGTCATTTTTTCTTAATAGAATTTGTCATTGAATACGTGCGCATAGGACATTTTATTGGTTTGTTTTTTGTTTATTATTCAAAAATAAATTGACGCAAACCGCATCGTTATGATGACGTTCATATTGTTTTTATATACATTGAAATTGAATTTTGTTTTAACCCTTTTTGTGTTCAATCAAAATATTTATTTAATAAATTTGACTAGTCATTGAAATTAAATAATTTTTGTTTGGAAATCAAAAAGAAATTTACATAAACAAAAACTTGTGTTTATTACATTGTTTATTGATATTAGGTATAGACTGAGCGTAAGACGAGTATTAATTGCCAAGATAATTGTTATATGTTTTATATTATATAACAATAAACTGACTTTGAGCCCAATAGGGCGACGCCAGATCTAATTTCATCTGAATTACGTACAGAACTTGTTATGAAGCACACTTGCCGGCAGACTGATTACACGGTAAGCTAGTTGCCAAAAAAGGGTGACGAAATCTACTTTTTATCATCGAAACATTCGGATATGCAAAATAAAAATAATACAATTGCCTTTGAATCTCAAAAAACAAACTTAAAAGTTAATAAATCCAAGACTTGAGGTATGAAATAGAATCATTTTTCACTAAACTGAAGTATTTGATCCAAAGAATTCTAGATTCAAATCTTCACTGTACACTGATTTCATTTTGACACGGAACTACACTGTCTTGTTTTATCAGAGTCAAAAAAAAAAAAAATCATTCAAACAAATACTTTAGTGTGCTGTATTTTGTACAAGCAAAACGTGCGAGTAGAAAGACTGCAGTAAAATTTATAATACGGTATCACTTGCAACTTGCAACGCATTGGTAACTCAGAATTGTAGTAGCTTTCATACATTTTCGCGAGAGGGAGAGGGAATGTCAACACAAGATGTGGTGAAATACTACTTTTGTTTCTAAAATAGTATTTTATAGTGTACACTACAACTATAGCGTATGTACTGCACTGAATTGTGCTCAAGCTTATCAAACATGATAGATTTGTGCAGTGTTTGAAATGTAAATGAAATATACAAGAACTGACAAGACATTTATTAATACGCGGCACGGAACTGAAGTATTTGACTAATAAAAATTGGGTAAAACGTATCTTGAAACAAGTTGCCTTAAAATTCCAACAAAAAGTCTTGTGCAGACCACCAGTTTACACAGCTAATTAAAATCTAAAAAAACGAGCATATGTTTTGCAACGGTTTAATAGTTAGCAATCCAGAAGGACTGTAACCTTTCCAAAAAGCCATAGAAATTGTAGGAAACAACTAATACGGCGGCATCATTTCAAATGGGATAATATCAATACAACTCTAAAAACTTATTTTAATTTATTCGTAAACAATGTGAGAATTTTATGAAGCTTTTAAAAACTCAACTTTAACTTTTAGTCACATAAAAAAAAAAAAATGTATGGAATACAAACTCAACTGTAGAAAAGTAAATAGTAGAGTTTCCAGGGAGTTAAAAACACTGTATACGTAGGACTTCTACAAGACCGCATGAAATTTAATTATTAAAAGTGGAATGCTTAGCTTAAAATATAAATAAAAAAGTTTACCTATTAAAAAGTTGTGATCTTTTTTGTTGTGCGGTCATTCGGTAGATTTACCTGGAAAGTTTTTCGAAGTTTTTTAAACTGATTTTTTCTTTTAAATTGTGATAATACATGAACGGAGCGTCGCAGCAATAAAACAAAAACACCAGCTTATAGAGAATTGTTTGTTCTACAAACAACATTTCGTTTTTTTTTTTGTACGACTTAAAGTTTAGGAGATATCTTTTGACAAACTTAAAATTTAGAAAAAAACTGTTTTTGCAAAATATTTCGAAACGATAAGCCGCAGGCAAAATTTTTTTCTTGGATTTTGCAGAACATGTTATTCTCTATGAATGTCTTTACCAACACTTTTTCCGTCCGACTTACCGTTCATGAGATATCGCGATTTGAATATGAACATAGTTTTATGAAAAGTTAAACGCAGTAGGCCTCTTCGTTTTGCCTTTTTGGACAAAACACCGTAGTCGGTGTTGGAAACAACTTCAATTACGAAGAAGTTTACTAGAATTTTTCTCTAGAAGTACCCGTTACAGAGATAAAAATAGTAATTTTAAATGTGTTTTACGATTAGTAGAGTGCCTGAGACTTTTAACCTAGGATATTTATTAGAGTGAATGAATTTATATAGTTGAGGTGGGATTTCGTTTTTTATACCATAAAAAGAAAAGTTTACTAAAAATTTTTTTGTGCAATTGATTTTGATTTTTTGATTTTGCAAACTATTTTTTCTAAACTAATTTAGAGTCACTGAACTCGAAAAACCCACTTATTTTTTATTTCTTTGGACCGTTCCCGAGTTATTCGGACATTTATATTTTCGAGGTTATAGCTTCATATACATCAATATATTTGTAGAACGCCAAGTCCGATCGATTTTATTTCACAACGCTTACAAAGAGTGAGTAATGGCTCTTTCAACGAGTGTACCAATGATTATGCTCCGAACAAAATTAACTGAGTTATAGCACGAAAAACTTAGATTTTTTAAAAAAATTTTTAAATTTTTCATACCTTTGTCAAATGAAAAACTTAGTTTTTTGCATATATTTATTTAAAAGAAATTTTTTTAAAAATTTTATTCAATGGCAAATTTAATTCCAAACATTTTAAGCCTAGTGTGAGCAAAATCGAATGAGATTTCTTGAAGATATTAAGGATTTGGTGCAATAAGAATGATGAGAAGTTGTCCAGAGCATTTTCAAAATGTTCAGCCTAAGTCAACAGATCCAATTTTTCAGCTTCCACATAGGCCATTCTACACTCATTGCACATTTTAAAGAAGCTCTCATCATTTTTTGTAGAAGAACATTTCGGACCGGGTTGCAATTGCATCAAAAATATAAATTTTTGAAAGAAAACGATATGCCATCATTGCACTAAAACCTTAATATCTTCACGAGATTTCATTCGACTTTGCTCAAAGTTAGCTTAAAATATTTGGAATTAAATGAGCCATTGAATAAAATTGTTAAAAAAATTTTTTAAATAAATATATGCCAAAAACTAAGTTTTTCATTTGATGTTGGTATGAAAAATTTAAAATTTTTTTTAAAAAATCTAAGTTTTTCGTGCAATAACTCAGTTAATTTTAGTCGGAGCATAATCATTGGTATAGCCGTTAGAAACGCCATTAGTTATTCTTTGTAATCATGGTAAAATAACCTCGATCGGATTTGGCGTTATACAAATATATTGATGTGTATGAAGCTATAATCTCGAAAATTAAAATGGCCGAATAACTCGGGAACGGTTAGAAGGAAAAAAAAAAATTGCTTTTTCGTGTTCAGCGACCTCAAATTAGTTTAAAAAAAATGGTTTGCAAATTGTTACAATTATTTTTAATGTAGTGTTATACTAACTTTTTATAGTTAATATACAAATCAAAAGCACAAAAAAATTTTGGGTAAACTTTTTTTTTATGGCATTTAAAACAAAATCCCATCCCAACTATAAAAATTCATTCGGTCTTTTAGAAATCCTAGGTTAAAAGCCCCAGGCACTCCACTAAAAACGAATTCTGAAATTTTGAATTGTTGTTTTTGTTTCCTATAGAAAATTGGAAAAACTATATAATACACAATTTTAAGTTAATTTTACCAACAGTTTTTTTTTTTGTGTAACTAAAATTTGTAGATAGTTCAGTAAAGTTAACATTTTTGACCAAAAATAATGTAGTTAAAAATTTTTTTGGAGTTATGTTACTTTTGTGATATTTATAGACAGAAAACAAATCAAGTTTATAAAGGTTAAACTGGCTTTTTCTCAAAAACTGTGGCTTTGTTTTATTGCTATTTGACCAATTTGTTACAGATAAGGAATAAACGTTTCCATTTTTGAACAAAAGACCATGCTGCTAAAATTGTTTGAGTTATGGGCTTATTCGCTTTATTTGGATAGATTCAGCTGACTTCCTCAAAAAATCCAGCATATGGATTTCTTATTTTACTATGCTACCCAATAAATTATTGGATAATGCATACAAGATGTTCTTAACTTTCATAGCGCGCTGGATTTCCTTGAGCAAGAGCCTCAATATTTAATTCTGTGTCAAAAAGCAATAACAGCTGTAATTGATCTTTGATAACAAGACAAAGCACTAAAGATCTCAGCTCTATTCGATTCAGTCACATAATTTATTATACTAAGTACGTAAAAGCATACTGCAGGGTTAAATGCATCATATTTCCAAAGCAATTCTTTTGTTGCGTCTTTTTCAACATGCAATTGAAAAATTCATATAAAACAAAAAACTGCATAAAATGCACACTGATTGATTTTTGTTATTGCCATTGTTGTTGCAATTTTTTCTGGGTATTTTTTTTTTTTTGTGTTTTTATTCAATACCATTAGCATTCAATTAAATTTTAATTTGCGAAATACTATAGTTTTTATTTAGTACTTTTTTTTATTCAGTTTTTCATTTAACAAGCGACATTGACCGCTAATATGCAAAGAGCACGTGTTTCAGCGCTCAAAGAAATAATTGCATAAGTGGATGTATATACAACCTCGTATCATCAAGAAGTGCATATCTCTAAAAATTGTTTCAATTCCATTGATATGTGGAATTTACTACGTGTTTAAGTTTTCATTTCAACGAGTGCAAAGTTGGAGGCGTGGTAGTTACGTAACTACGATAATGTGTGCCTAATTAAGAATTTGTACTTTATTTTATTTATTTTTTTGTTTATATTTATTATTTTACCAAGCCTCTTTTTTAATATACGTAACAAATTGGCATACTATATTTGCCAATATTAAGGTGAGACACTTTTTTTGGGACAGCATGGCTTTGGTAAACTAACCCAACGGGAAAGTAAATAATGCATGAAAAAGTTAATCAAATACAATACTAATTCTATAAAATTGATTCGATTCTAAAGCTGACCAGAAAATTTCGAAAATTGAATGCAAAACTACGAACTTTAGAATTATTTTTTCTTTCTGGTTGATCAATTCTAATCCATATATTAATACACAAGACAAAAATTTGTCCTACTTTTTTTACTATGTTCGAAATGGAGCACGACTTTAAGTTATACACCATTAGAAAGGTATTTGTGTGTAAATATGCACAAAGTTAAAATTATTTTAATATTTTGCCATTAAGCCAGGTAAAATTATATACAAATTTTTCAGTATTAACAACAACAAAATACAAGGTCACACAGAGCCAAAAACAGTATACAGCACAAAGAGATAGACATTAAGCTGACTGACACTGACTTCATGTTTTTTGTCTTCTTTTCATTTCACATTTGTCATTGTACCAGGGATGATAAATGAGCTTTTCTATTTTGTACCAAATTGCAAAAAAGTACTAAAACTGTCCAATATGTACCAAAATTATTTAATACATTTGTGGTCAAATTTCGATTCTAGATACATCACTTTGAAATCGTAAAGAAATATTTTACCGTAAGCTGTTTATCCACTTTTGTATGACATGGTAAATGAAAACTGAATGTTTCTGTCTTTTGTCAGAAATTTTTTTTTTTTCGTTTGAATTCTAATTATTGTTTAATTTATGTATTTTTTAGTTGAAAAAATACCAAACATAGATTATTATTCATAACATTATTATTAAAACGTCATTAAAAGTTATAGTTAATAAAAAATAAAAAACTTTATAGTTAATAAAAAAAGTGAATGGAGTTTATGACTGAAATTAGTATTTTTGAAGGAATGTGGTTTAATTTTATATAATGCTTATGCTTGGAAGTGTCAATAAAAATTGTTAAATATCATTATTTGGATGAAATTTCTAAAAATGGTAGAGTAAAGCTTGTTATTGCACTCTTCTGAATGGAATAGTTATACCATTTTCTAAACACATCAAATATCTTGGTGTAGTTCTTGATGAAAAGTACACCTGGAAAACACAACTCAGACTCAGCCTAAAACGTAGACTTTGGATGGTGTAATTATGTCTGCCCTAGAGAAAGAGCTGTATACCAAAGCTCCCGGAAATAACGCCACAAAGTTTTAACGAAATAAAACCAGAAAAATGTCTATACAAAAATCTAACATCTTTGAACATCTCTCTACATAAGATAAGACCAGGATAAATTCTGTAATAAAGAGAGGTAACAGCAGAACATTTACTATATCATGGTGACAGTCTAGTAAGACACAGACTTCGTTACCTAACTATCGTGTACCCTCTACTTCTGAGATAGATGCCTTCGCACAATAGGCCTTTTAGTTTTAGTTCTAAATCTGGCATCACACTTTAATGCACATTTTGTAGCAATTACACTATATAATTAAAGTATTCAAGTGTATAATTTTCAAGTAAATATTATTTAAATAGCTGTTGCTACTTATTTGATATGCTTTGAAGTAATTTTTGAAAGCGAAAAAGTTCACCTTTAAGAAAAACTTTAAAAAATGAAAAATATTTATGCGTAATTTAGTAAATAAAGTTAGGTACTCCGCAACAAACAAATAATCATTACAACTCGAAAATGTTTTTGTAGATACTCAAAAATGGCGTAGTATACAACATCCAAAAATTTACGAGTATTTTCTTTTTTTAATAAATTTTTTATGAAAAATAATCTAATCTGTTTGGCCAATACATATAAATATAATATACTATATAGTAAAATGTTTAACAACAAAAACAGCTGCTATTTTCAATTTATTGTGGGCGTTTCTTTGTTGCAAAAGCGCTTAAAATACAAAAAATTTTAAAACAAAAAACTTCCGTAACGAAAAAAAAAGCAGCCACACAGAATTGTCAAGGAAAATTAAAAAAAAAAAAGAAAAAAAAAACACGTGACAATTAACGTATGTATGGTAGCTGTCATATGTAAAAACGTCAACAAAAAAATTTACTTCATTACTGAAATTGTAAAGCATAGCTGCCCGTCTAGAGTAAAATTATAAAAATTTGGCACTCGCATAAAAAGTCGTGGCCCCCATGTAAAATTAATAAAAAAGAAAACATAAATTTTTTAAAATTATTGAAAACAACAACCAGCAAAGATTTTTAAATTAACAGTTACTTGTGCGAGTGTTTTTTTTTTCGCAAATCTAAAAATCCTGAAAGTTCATAAAATGATCAAATTTGTTGTTGCCATTGTGTGTTGTTGTTTTTTTCTTTTCGATAGGAACCCATGCGTTTTGTTGCAACAACAAAACATACAGTCCTGTGTGGACGAAAAAACAACAACAAAACACAGTCTTGTGCGGTCGCAAAAAACAACAACAAAATTTACGCATATGTTGTTGCTGGTGGTCGATCGCAATTCTTCAAAATTTCGCATATACCGTTACTTGCGTGTGCGATTTTCATTTTCAAAAATTAAATTTTGCTGTGGCACGTGAGATCAAGTGATTTTCAAATAATGGCACTTTGCGATGGCACGCGTGGGCGGCTATGTTGTAAAGTATGGAAAATATGGAATACAGAAAATTTGAGCAAAAGAAAAACTATATAAAATACGTGCTTGAAATGAAAAGCTTAAAAAATTGCATTTTATGCAAATTTAAATATATAATATATATAAAATAGACTGTAAAGTTTGCAGCAGATAGGCAAATTAATTTCTATTGTTACTTTTTATAGATGCTATGGTTGGGCTGATAATGAAGTGGAGACTTTTAGTGTAGACTGGCATAAATTTCTAGTTTCAATTTAATATAAATTAAGCTAATATATAAGCTACACTCAGTGTACTAACTATTATTGAAATTACTTAGAAATAGTGTGAACATAAACGCAACTTAATTATTTTTATCACAAAACTCAGGAAATCATCATGTGAAAGCTTGTAATTGTACTATTTATACGTATTGTATGTATGTTTAATTCATGAAGCAATCAAAAAACCGCTTTGTGTCAGCAAAAATTTGTTTGAAGGTTTTTTGTTGTACAAATTTTGAGTTATTGTCCGTCCAGTTTTAAATTTTTTTTTTTTCTTATTTTATTTGCTTAATTGAGACGGTTAAACTATAAACTCAAGGTAATCAATTAAGTAAAAAAAAATTCAGCTTTTTTTATCAAAATAAATTATAAAAAAATTTGATATTTGAATAAATAATAAAACAAGTACACATTAAAATTGTATAATATTAGTTAAGTAGATATTATGCTTGGTCACGGACAGCTGTGAGAAATCAATATTTAAATTATATAATTATTATTTATAGTCTTTTTTTTCATTTATTTATCTCATTGTTTGTAAGTCAAAAGTTCAGACAAGCCCACTTTTAAAACAATTTGTTAGGGTTCTCTAAATTATTTTTAAATTGCTAATGGGTAGTACGATGTTTGGTTTTTTGTACTTTTTTTCACATATTCATAAAGTTTATAATTTTTTTGATATTTTTTGTACTAAGAAAACCATTCACATTGACAAACACATTTTTGACTTCCGGAGGAAGGTTGAAAAATAATTTCGAAAATATTCTCCACTAAATTATTTGGTTTTGAATAAGTATTTTTTATATCAATCTGATTGTCTTTTAGTTATTAAATTATAAGTGGATTAAATTTATATATATATATATTTATTATTATAATTATCCAATAAATTGTGTACCAATCTCATGTTTTATATTGTAAATATTTCATCCGCAGTCGTAAGTATTTATGTTATATTCACTTAAAATTCACAATGTTTCTCGTAGTCTTTACTTGAGGAAGATCTTAAATATTACTAAATCATTTTTTTGCAACTTATTGTTATTTATAAAAGGCTTGTAAATTTACACCCTGACTAAAGAAATTACCATAACCATATCAATTTCTATTGAAAATAGTTTTTTTTCTTTTGCTATTGTTCAAACTAACTCAAACAGCGTTTCTCAAATTTGTTTGTTCTTAACTTCAAGTTAAAAATTTTATAAATTCAAGCAATTTTTTTACAAAAAAGTTAATTATAGATTCCCTTAGCATTTCACTGTACTCAAAGACTTACAGCGACGTTACGCATTTGCGTTACGGTCATTGTGGGATTGGGTAGATTGCAATTTAAAAAAAAAACTAAATAAATAAACACTTTACAAGTTAAAAATGTTAAGCTTAGCACAGTTTGTATGTTTGAAACATATGAAATTCAGTCACTTACTCAGCATGGCATAAAGAACAACATCCTTAATATACTCGCGTGCTACAGTTACGAAAATATTATTTTCACAGGACAAGCCTTATATTTTTATTTTTAGCTTGGTAATGTATTGAAGTTAAAACAAAGAAACAAGCAGTGATTTATTTAACCAAATTAAAGCCAATCACCTTGCAAAACGACGAAAATACATAACATGATCCTAACGAAAGGTTCAAATATAAAAGTTAAGGCTGATTTTTATCTAACAGGTATGATGTTTTTATTTTTCGTTTTTTTATAAGAAAATAAAAGTATAAATTTAAATTTACAGACCGCCACAACATTAATTTTGTTTAGTTTGTATGTATTGTATTTATATGCACAGTATAAGTATGTAAGTCACTTATTCTTAAAAGCAGTAATATCAATAACAATTAAATAAATTTCAAAACTGCTTAAATAAAAATTACGGTTATTAATTCATTATTAATTAGTATTCGATGGCAGAAGTGGGTATATTGACTTTAAGCATATGCATTTGTAACATATATCATTGATGCATATAAGCCTGTTGGAGAAGAAGTTTCATATGAAAGCATTTTCCAGCTTCATTTCTTTTATTGAAAATAGTCCCCATGTTTTATTTTGTTCGTATTCTTTGAATTTCATAAATTTTCTAAAAAATTTATTTTATGATAGCAAATAAATTTCAGTTTTCCAATACTATAGTTGCTGTTGTAAGGTTTCAAGTGGAATGTTAAAACCCTACAACAGTCAAAAAAAATGAAAATTTCATATAATATTTCAAATCAATTAATTTCAGTTTTTCAACACTATAGTTACTATTGTAAAGTTTCACACGTTATATAAAAACAATACTAAAGCAATCTGAAAAAATTCTGAAATAATCAAATTCCTTGACTACGTTTTCTTGAATACTTTGCCAACTAGTGCAAACAGTTGCATCCATGACATGTCTTTGTTTGTTTTTTTCATTCTTTACAACTTACAAGAACTGTGCCTATACCTTACTTGAAGCTAATTTTCTACGAATCAAACAGCTTTGCGCTCTACTCCGCTTTGAGCGCTCACTGTGGATGAGCGCTAAAAATGTTCGACAGAGAGTACTTTGCTGATGTGCTGTATATTTATCGAATACGAAGCAAAGTATATAAATAGACATATTAACTTCTTTTCGAGTAGTGCTGAAAGGTCATGTGTTTAAAAAATTTATTTTTACTTTTTTGCAGATGATAAGTAAGTATCTTGTGACCATTGGGATGAGGCTACACAAACGGCACCAAAACGATTGACGGAGTTGGCGCTGGGGAATACGGGTCAGGCCATATAAAAATATAATTGCATGCATGAGCCAAAAAAAACTCAGTATTTCAGGCGGAAGTACATGCATTCGAGCTTTACCTTAGGGAATATGAGAGAGGAATAAATATCTTTATTCAATCAGACAGCAAAACCGCACTTTTGGCCTTGTTAGCTTGAGAGAGCCTTCAACTAAATTTATTTGTGGGGAGAGAATTACATGAAACCCTGTAGATTTTATCTTTTTTTTTATATTAATTTTTTTATTTATTAAGATTAAATCTTTTAAATAGTAAATAAATAATTATTTGGAAAAAATCACATTAGACCACCTTAATAAGTTTCCGGCATATACTTTACACATATATATGTATCCGTAATGAAGGAAAAAATTTATACATTTTTGCTTTGTTAAGAAAAAACTTTTCTTTTCCGTATAGTCCTTATTTTGCCAAACGCTTTCTACATTAATTCACTTTTATCATAATGATGTTTTTGTTTTTTACGCAAAAACTTACGTTAATTTGATTGGAATTTTAAGCGCGAGTTTATTTTTGACTGAATTAATTTAAATTTTTGTAACATTAACTTTTGTTTTAAAATTTTTTTGATGTTTTTTTAACCTGCACTTTTACAATTTTATTTTGTACATTTTTTTTTTTTTTTTTTTTCAAGAGTAGTTTTTTATTTTTGTATTTTCATATTATAATTTGAAAGTTTTATATTTCCTTTTTAATATTCAACTCACATTTGTATACTTGTAAGTTCATTGACTCGCAATGGTTGCATTGTAGTCACATTGTTTTTTCTGT
The DNA here is from genome assembly GCA_951812925.1 of Calliopum simillimum. Lineage (NCBI taxonomy): Eukaryota > Metazoa > Arthropoda > Insecta > Diptera > Lauxaniidae > Calliopum > Calliopum simillimum. The sequence continues at coordinate 8,485,031 of OX638370.1, forward strand.
CCATATGTAATATGATTTTTCTAATATTAAGCAAAATTATCTCTTATACTCTTAGTAATGAGTCAAATTAATGAGGAATAATATTTACATGTTATAACATTTATATAGAATGGTTTATACGTATGTATTTTTTATCATATCAAAAGTCGTGCGCTTTTCTATATTATATATACATACATAGTAGTAATAATATTTTATTACAAGTTAACAGATAAGTGCACGTATACGCGGTCATATTCTATTTAGAGTAAAATGTATATTTTTTTGAAAAACATTGCATTTATAGACAAATTACATATTTAGTCACTTGTGTATCTATATGTTCATTTTAAATTTAGTTCAATTGAGGGAAATTTTAAAAAATAGAGCAAAATTTTGAAAGAATTCCGACAAAATTAGATTTCTGTGCTTAAGTGAAAGGTATCTTCAATTTAGACCGTGGAGATTTTTATTTTCAGAAGTTGTATTCTAGTTTTTTAATTTGAAAATCATAACTTTTTCGAAAAAATTTTATAATTTTTTTTTTATGACTATCATTTTAAAAAATAGACTGTTTTATGTAACAACAGAAAAAACAAGAGAAATCCCATAACTACGTAATTTCCCAACAGTTATTGTGGAAAAGTTCGCATTGATGTTACATAATAAGTAACAAAGTTGATGCTTTTTGTAAACTTTGCTCTTAAGTCAACAAATTCCTAAAATTATGCGACATTTTTTTTACGAAAATGCTGTTTCAACACAAAGCAACGGTCGTTTAGGAAGTCGCCCAATATTTGGGTTTTCCAGACTATGAAATATAATAATTCAGCAAGTACAACACTTTAATAAATTGATCATCAAGAAGTAAATTTTAAGAAATTACACAAGCATATTCTGTAATCGGTGTGGTTTCAGATAATTTCCATTTTGAAAGCTTTTTTTAAGGAAACCTTAATTCGCACGACAAAAAGTATTAGGATATCATTTGTGGAGAGTCACAGCCTCTACCATTTCAACAGTTTAAAAGCAAAAAAAAAAAGAAAATGTTCATGCAACAATACATACCTAAAGTAAAGTGTGTTTTCATTCAAAAGTTTGGGCATATTATCTTTGAAGTAATTTACTGTTGAGTCCCCCAAAAAATTTAATTTTTTATCAAAACACACGAGTGCAAACGTGCATGGGAGTTAAACTTAAGGCAAACTATGATCGATTGGAATGTTTGACATCATTAAATGTTCACGCACACATTCTATTGAAAGTAATTAGAAGATAATTTTTTTTCAGTCTTTTGCAAAATAAATGAATTAAAAAGAACAAAAATTCGCCAATTATAAACATTTTTAAAGCGTAATTTTTAAACAAGCCCACATCTATATGTAATTGAATTTTTGTGCACAAATATTATAAATTAATGATTTTTTTAGTGAGTGATCTACTTAGACCGAATTGACGTAATGCAAATTATCAAGTTAGGAAACGAAGTATTTATAAAACTTACGCTCCTAAAAATTCTAGAATAATTGGTAAAAGTAAAACTTTTCTAAACAGCAGGACTAAAACACTGAAAAGTTGAATTCGTGTAAAATTTCTCAAAAGGCTTTGTGAGGAATCCACAAGGTAGCAGAAAATGCGAATGACTTAAAGTCGTATGGAAAAGGTCATTAAAGAAAGCAATCACAAACTTTATCAGAAAAGTCGTGGTGAAAGATATGTAAGCTTGCGCTTAAAATTAAGAAGAAATCACTTACTTATTTGGGAATGTCGTGGTGAAAGATGCATACTCGATAAGCCTTCGATATAGCACAATACAAACTTTCTATTGATCATGACTCAAAGATCAAAGCATTTATTTATCGAGGATAACTTTTTAAATCATTAAACTTTAAATTGAATTTTACATCAATTTTATGGCAAACGTTGATTGTTTTCTAAATATTTCGCATTAAATTTTTATTAATTTGATAAGAAAATGTTAAAAAAAAAAACTAAAGTCAAATGTAAAAGTCAATGGAAAATACAAGAAAAAAACTTGGTAATCTTTTTGATAGAAAAACTGAAAAAAAAGTTAATTTTTATAGATTATAAAAAGTACCGGCAAAAAAGTTTTATACGTTCTTTACGAGAACCTAGAAGTATATAAAGTCTTAATCTTCAAAATGAAAGTTAAGAAAAAAAAAGAAACATTAGTAGTGTATCGAAAAGAAAAGTAGAAACATGTTTTCGATATGAAGAAGGAATTTCTATTGCAGAATTGTAAATAGTAAACCTTTTGAGATAAGTTAGTAGTAAGATTGAGAGAAAGTGCAATTTCAAAGAGAATTAAATTATATAAAATGTAATTGTTTAGAAAATATTTTTTCATTTTTATACAAAATGTGCTCAAAAAACGTGTTTGGCACGTTGGGGACTATTTTTTACATTTATCGAAATACAACTTGTTATGCATTAAAAATTTATTCAACAACAAAATTATCAATTCTATGTTAATTCTGTACAAAATATCATCTAATATTCTAACTTGTTATATTAACGCTAACCCGTAAGTTTAAATTTTTACATTTTATGCCTATAATAATTGGCAATAAAAAATGTAAATTAATGTTTTTAGCAAATTCTCAAATGAAAATAAAAAGTTTACAAATTATCAATAAACAGTATATTACATACTAGCAGATTTTAGCTTATATTCGTGACAAGTTAATAGATCTGTCTATTTACATACATATGTACGTGTTTTTAGGTGCATAATTGCATTTTCTAAAAAAATTTATTAAGCCACTAGAAGTTTTAAAATTTTTTTTTCCATACAAAGCTAATTAAAAAAATTTGTTTTTTTACACAGATGTGGGTTTGTTTCATATTCTGTGAATTATTGAAAACTCGTTACAACTGCGTAAAATCCATATTAATTTTAAAGCGTTATGGGGAATCCCATTAGTATGCAGTTAAGTGAGAAAAACATACAAATATTGGAGTTATAAATTCATGTCAACACAATGCACAGGTACATACAGTGGACTTTAAAAATAGATTTTTCAGAAACACTGCACTTTATTAGCATTTCGCGGGAAATGTTCAAAAATCTTTGAAGTTCAAATTATAATGTTAAGAAGATGACCTCCCGGATTTAAGGAAGATGAACCTTCAAAAGCGGTACATTTTTTATGTGGAAAGGCTTATATTTTTCTTATGTCTGTGCAACTTTTATAGCTCCAAAATCGATTTGGAAAATTTTATTGTTTGGACATTCCGAATTTAAACAAATTTGTTATGTCATTTTCATGTTAATATTTTCTTAAAGATTTTTACAAGTTTTACGGGTCACTAAAAGTTTTACAATAAATTAGCTGATTTATTTTCTTTAAGATCTTAATACTTTCAGTAACAAAAATAATATTTGTAATCTATTTGCGTCACCGTACTAACAAATACCATGTAAATTACAAGTAAATATTAAGTTAATAATAAAAACAAAATAGAAATTAATTTTATTTGACTGATTTATTTTTCCGCCTATATAACAAAGTGCTAAAAAAACAAGTACACAGTCATAATTAACTTTCTTTACTGTTAAATTTTTAATGTATTTCCTGAGAAAATACGAATAGCTTGTTTAGTTTCATGAAAGCTGTTAAAATATAATAAAATCAATAACAATACGAAATTTTTTCCGATGTTTCTTTCAAGACCAAAATTTATAAACAAAGGCTTAGAAGAAAAATGTGAACCACAAGTTTTGTTCTATAGCCTTTGAAAAGCCATATAGGATTCTTGACTGTCATGCTTGAAACGTTATAATTTTTGTACGGACATAAGTTTTTTATGGTCTTGGTACCGAATGACAGGGAGATGTCTGTAAAGTAAAATTTGTATTTCATAATTTTTCTTTAAAGCATTTATTTCCACAATTTTGAAAAAAAAAAATTTTGTACTGAAAAATCACTGAACTCGATTTTTCGAATTTGAAATCAGCGTATATTTCTGCAGAGAATGAGATGTCTCACATGCCTCATTTCGCGCAGATGTGCATACAATGGTCCATTGGATATATGTGAAATTTCTGTATAGATTTATTGCGTTTCTTGTAGATTTTCATCCAATATGCCCAGAAAATTTTAACAGAACTTCGATATACTACAAAATGAATATCAATTTTTGTGGTCAAGTTTCGAAGAACTACACGACCAGAAAAAAGTTAAGGTTCAGATCAGGCTTGCCTGAAGTACGAGCCGGGCTTTCTAATCTGACAATGACGAATAAACGTCACACCTCATATGAAACGGACTTGATCTGTTTGAGCGAATCCAATACGGATCTCAAATAGTTTTCAGAAACCAATCAGGATATTTATAGATTCTTGAACAGAAAAGTAATATATTTATTATTGAAAATTGGATCACATCTATATAAATTTATTTTAATTGCGTCTGTCAACAAAATGCTTTCTTAAAATATTTTGTAACATTGATTAATATGTTTGCTTTTACATATTAATACATTTGTTATGAAATAACATGAAAACCACCCAAAATTTGTTTGAGAAAACTTTCTGTGGTCGTTTTGAATATTACAAAGGAACTGGATTTGATGAATTATTTTCTTTACTACGATTTACTCCTGGACATTTGATGCAATACTATTTCAAACAACGTACTGGGAACATGTTAGGACTTTTAGTATCAGATCCTGATGAGAAACTGGTCAGAAGGCCGTATTAAGGAATAACTGATCCAGATTTGATCCTAATCCAGAATTCCTGAACTAATTTCTTGTAGGGTATTTGGGAATATTTGGGATATTTTTTTCATACAAAAATTATCAGAACGAATATTTCTTAATATTCTTTTTCCATAAATCATACTTTTAAGTTTTCCAATTGTATCATTATTTTCTGAGACATCATTCATTGCATCTCTAGACCATACAAATTTAATATTGTCCTTTACAAGCAAATGCAATGATGTCACTAAAAATGATCCAATTGGAAAATTTATTAGCTACGAGTATTCAACACCGTTAATAAAAGTGAACTTCTGGATGTAAGCGTTTTATGCACTTTATAGTAAGGATAACTCGAACTACAGACTTGAAAGAGAAAAAAGGTTGCCAGATTCGGAATCAGCGACAGCAAACTAAACAAAAAAGTGAGAGATCTCATTCAAAATTTTGTGTTTCAGTGTAATCGGCCGTAAACTGATATCCGAAATTTTGTTACACAAACTTGCAAACGAAAAATTAATCAATTTTGAAATTGTTTTTCAAAATTTTTTTCGAGAAAAGGTAGAGGTAGGAGTTAATGTATATTATATTGTTTTTCAAGTTATATCAACCTTAATTTCAGACATATTCCGAATATGTATTATTTTTTTCTTAAAGATAAAGACCATTTTTGCGTGAAATACCAGATTTTGAAACCGGCTTTTAAAGGATAATATGTATTGCATAGAAAAAAACAAACAATTTGGTAATGAAATCAAAGGGGTAAAACTTCAGAAAAAAACTGAAGTTGCCAAGAGAGCATTGAACTTGATGTAACAGTATCTCTCAACGATAATAACCCGAGTCTCAAGAATATATAACGGTTATTTGAATAATTTTTAATATAAAAAAAAAACTTACCTTTTATAAAATGGTCGACAGAAATATGTTCCTTCGTTGGTGATTTTTTATGTCTTTTAAAAAATTAACTGTTTTTTTTTTTTGTTCCAAATTTTTTAAAAAACAAAATTTTCTTTATTAAAATGTAAAGTTAGTTTTTTCGTAAAAAAAAGAATCACAAATTATCACAAAAAATTTATTTAAATTCCTTTAATTTTTCGCTATTTTTTATTTAAAATTAAAACATTTAAATGAAATAACAAAAAGTTCCTTTGTATTGCTATAAATTTGTTGTTGTTATTGCTCGCTGTGTGTCTATTAATTGTAATTGCACTTGTTGTTCCTCCAAAAAATTAATAACGAGAATCTGCCACCACGCGCGACGAGTTGTCCACAACGACTGCGCTAAGAAAACTGCACAGCGGCAGCAAATTGATTCTTGCGTTCTGCCTCGCTCACTCGCACACACTCGTTAGCGATGTTCACACGGCGCTGACTGCTCAATGCTTCATTACATTGTGTTGTTGTTGTTGCGTTGGGGTTTTTTGCTGTTGCTTCGGTTTAGAAATGTTTGGGTTTTTTCTTCAAAATTTATTCTCTCTCTGGTGATTTGGATTCTCACACACTCTATGTGGCTTAAGTTCGTTGCAGTGGTGGGCAACTTTTATTTTATAGAAATTTTCATTTATTTATATGCACTTTGAGGTCAAAGTGGGTGTCTAAAAATAAATGGAAAATGTATGCATTCATGTCTATATACATATACATATGTACGTGATGTTCCACAGAAAAGGGAAATTCACTTCTCAAAATCAATTTTTTTTTTTTTTTTGTTTTTTCAGAATAATTTTGTTTTGTATAACAAACACCTAGATCAGCAAAACTTTGTGAAAATTGACGTTTATTAAATTATGGCATTAGATTCTTAAAATGAAAAATTCAAGTATTTAGATATCGAATTTTAATGTTTTCCAATTTTAATGGAGCTGTCTTCGAATATATAATACAAGTTAGGAAACTTAGTAAAATGATAATTTTTAATTTAGATTTCAAAATAAAACTAGTAAGGGTGCTATATTTGGCATGGCCGAACCTGAAAAACCCTGGAACTTTGCTTGTCTAGGTGGTGCCACGCCCTCTTGCCCGATTCCACATGGTTCATATTTTGAGCTTGCTTCAACTGCCCTGCAGGACCGACGAAGTCAATTGTCTCAATAGTCCAATGTTTGGTCCAGTTATTTTGTAAGTAGACCAAAACGGACTACACCTAAAACTAGAATAAATCCACTTAAATTATCAATTGTACCAAAAATGGCCCAAATGTAGTGCATAATCCGTCATTCTTACCAAAAGTGGTCCAATTGTGTATGGATTGTGTCAGTGAAATTATAACGTTACTAACTACATACTTACGTACTATTTGGCAGTACGTCAACTGTGAAGAAGAGCAAACGATAGTGTATCGGTCTAATGACTTGCGCTGCATAGAGAGAACCAGGTTCAAATCCTCCACTAGGTGGTTTTCAATTCCAATTTATTAATTTGTAGGGGAATGTCGTATAGGTTGGGACGGGTTTTGTTTTTGGCCAGTGGTTTTGAAACGGATGGAAAAACTGTTAATTTATATAAACCAATAAAAAGGTATGGTCATCGGCTACAACTTTTTCATAGAAAGGTTTTTGACATCGTGATCAAGTCAAAAGTTATAGCCATTTTAATGTAGACAACTTTTTTTGCCGAAAAAAAATTTGCCGTATAAGTTGGGACACTTTCAAAAATCACAAAGTGAGCCAAAAAGTTAAGTTAATTTGCATGATATTACACGGTGTTCAAACGACGGATTTAAATAAAATTTCAAATTACCAATTTTTTTTTGATTTTATATTGTTAGTAGGTTAATTTTATGAAGAACAGTGCAAATTTCAAAATAATATATGGAGCACTTTTCAAAAAATTTGAAAAATTCGATATCCCATATAAAATACAAAAATTAAGAAAAAAAAAACAGAACAAACAAATATAAAAATAGTTACATTTATTTTGCAATGGTGAATCCGAATCCGGCCTTAGAATTGCTGTTACTGCCAAACAAATAAAGTTAGACGAGTTAAATTTCATTCAGATAACATAAACGTTACTAAGCTATCTGGGTTAAAAATGGGCCTGATTCAGAATCGGTTTGGGAGCACTTGATATTTATGGAAATCCAAAAGCAACTCAAGGGAGAACGATGTTGATTGTTATATCAGACTCAATACTAAATACTTTGCGGATAAAGGTATAAAGATTTTTCAACTTTGTGTCCAAGGTGCTAATTTAAATTGGCCACCAAATTTAAAAATCGGAAAACAAAGTTTTAAAATTTTTTCGATTATCTTTTTGAAAAGACTGAACTGACTGAAAGCTGGTTTTATAATAGAACAATTTTTGAAATATCTCTTCATACAGTGTGGTACAAAAATCAAACTTCGTCTGATGATATGGTTGTGGTGATCATTGAAACGTATGAGAACTAGCCTTTCAATAAATTTTTTTGTTATCATTTATGCTAGAAAACACTGAACAGTAAGCTCAAAACAATAATTTCATCTGATACATGCTTATTGGTAGTGAATAAAACTCAAAGTTGTTTTTACTATAACTCTTTAACGATAATTTTTACAGTTGTAAAACTTGTAGGGAATATGTGCATGAACTCGAAGTATCAATTTCTATAAAAAAAGGAAAATCCGAAATCGCGTCGGTTTAACCTTTTTGACAGTTAGGGCTCAATATGACTAAAATAAAATAAAAACAAACGGAATATGCTTCTGGTTAATATATTGACTTATAATTTTCAATTTATAAGATTAATTTTATTACTAAGACATTATTTTTCTGTTACTTCCCTTTCATAAGATTAAGCAGCGCTCAACACACGCAATACATAACCCACATAGGGTTCAACGACAACTGCTGCAGCGTCAATAACATCACTGTAATACAGAAATATTACCATTTACCTTTATATTCATAATAAAAAAAGTTATTTTCTAAATATACTCACCCGGTACCATGCTGAGACTGTAATGAAGCAACAGAAACTTCCAAAGCTGCACCTTCATCACTCAAATCCAAAGTTTTTTCAGTACCGCCAACATTGAGCACAACAATAAAGGCATCACCATTGGGAGCTTGACTTTAGAGCACAAATGACAAAGAATTTGTTACACAAAAATCTTGTTACGAATTATAGATGCAGACTTACCGCTTGTACAAAAGAGTTCCACCAATTATTTTAGGTTCAAAAGTACCATCTTGGAAGGCGGCTTCATTTTTGCGTATATTTATCAAACGTTTGAAAATATGCAAATGACTATTTGATGCTGCAGTTTGAGCCTCGACGTTGTTTTCTTCATAGCCAGGACCAACGGGTAACCAGGTGCGTGCTGCAGTACTGAAACCTATGTATGATAAATGAAATCAATTTTGTCGAAATGATAGAGGGAAAAGTCTTTTCTTACCAGCATTTTGTGTGGCATCCCAACGGAATGGTGTTCTTGCTGGATCCCGTGAATAGCTATTGTATGTATCGGGGCTAGCACTACAGGCCTGTGGATCAACAGAGTCCTCCCATGACACATTGACATCTTCCATGCCATATTCTTCGCCCTGTGGGTATGTTAAAAGAATGCTGTTTTTAGATTTCAATTGTTTAATTTTATTTCAGTTAAAAATTTTATGAAATCTGGGGCCAAAAATCACTTTTATACTACACCGGAAATTTATGAGGTGATTTGCAGCTGATTCGAAATTTAGCTCTCCGTGTAAGTCGCGTGATTTATCAAACAAAACTTATCTAAAATCTTCGTCTAAATCTCAAAAGGGATCTACTTCGGACAAGATTTACTTGAAATCATCGTATAAATATCAACAGGGCTATCGGTTTCGGCTATTTTTGACCAAGTGGTACCCCTTAACTTTGACAGTTGGCATTAAATGGAAAATATTAAGAAGAAAAGGAAAAACCACTTTTGTTTTCCCGCTTATGAGATTTACTGTCAAAAATAAACCTCTTTCAGCCGGTGTTAAAAAAAGTAAAAGAAAAAACTCACATTATAGGTCACCGCAATACCAGGCAATGTTTGCAAGAAAATATTCATCAAATCCGTACGCTGTACACCAAAACGTGATGCCAAACGACGATTATCATGATTACCAAGTACCCAATTGGCGTAAACACCCTCTGGCATATTATCCAACCAATGCTCGACCAGAGAAAGATATTCCGCTGAACTGCTGCGGTTATTCAATGCACTTAACATCTCAAAATTGAATGGAACATGTGAGCCATTGCGTACACCATCGCCATACATTTTCATTAGATTCTCAAATTTGGTATAGGCCTCAGTGAGTAAAACCTTTGTATCGCTGTTATGTTCACGTTTCCAGTTGTCGACAAGTTCACGCCATTGATAGACCATATCGATAGCCTCGGGTGCCAAATTAGTGTAAATATGCTGCAGACGACAGTAATCAGCAGGATCGGGACAAACGCTATCGGCATCCTCAACAAGAGGTTCATCTGGATAAGTGCCTGTGCTGGGATTAACTTCAGCCTCGAAAAGGAAAGGTACCGCATCAATGCGGAAACCATCAACACCCTGATCTAGCCAAAAGTTCATAACATCTTTTGTGGCCTGTACCACTTTGGGATTACGATAATTCAATTCAGGTTGTTTGACACCAAATTGATGTAAATAGTATTGTTGACGTTGATCATTCCATTCCCAAGCGCTATAACGGAATTGTGATATCCAATTACTTGGTGGCTTACGTTCACCAGTTGCTGCATCGACAACACCATCATGCCATATATAAAAATCACGATAATCGGGATCATTATTGACGGAACGTATGAACCATTCATTTTCATCGCTTGTATGATTTGGTACAAAATCGAGTATCAAGCGTAATCCCAGGCGATGTGCTTCCTTTAACAAATTACGCAAATCATCATTGCTACCATATTCCGGTTGAACTTGATAATAATCAGAAATATCATAACCGAAATCAGCCATGGGAGATTTAAAGATGGGTGATAGCCAAACACCATCCATGCCGATATCCTTCAGATAAGAAAGACGCTGTGCGATACCTGAAAAGGCGTTGGCAAAGGGAAAGTCAAAAAGTAAGTATAAAAAGGATATATATTTATTTCTTAAGCAAAGTTTTCTCTTGAATTGTACTCACCATTCAAATCACCAATACCATCACCATCGCTATCCATAAAAGAACGAGGATACACTTGATAGAAATTGCCATTTTCCCACCAATCCTTTTCAGCAATAGCTAGCGTTATGAAACTTGCTACGATTAGTAAAAATAGTTTTGCCATTTTACTTCTTAGGTATTTCTACCGGAATATATGTATATTTTCAATAAATTGTGCTCAGCAGTAGATAATTATTCACTTAGTGTCGAGATAATGCAGTTGACACCTTTTTATACAAAAATTTTCAAAGTTGTACGGCTGTTCCTAAGAATTTTCTTCATTGTTTCCTTTAATTCAAATATTTATTAATTCTTTGTTTCAAAATGCTTACATGTATGTAACCAGAATTCCAACAACTGTTTGATTCAAGTTTTTAAAAACTTACATATTTAATACATTGTTCCACTACAATTTTTATAAAAGTTGTATATATAATATAACTATAAGATTATTTCTCGTAATTTCAATTTGAATTTTGCTTTATTGTAACTATTCATTCATTATACCTATAATGTTGACATAATTGTAGTTTTCCATAATTACATACTTTTATATTATTTTTTTTTTTATATATTAAATAAATATTTGTAGGTACTAAGGCATTTCTGCTGTAGTTTTCCATTCTGATTCCATCATTTTAAATACAAAGTTGCATAGCCGATCTTTGAAGATAGCTCTCTATATCAACGAAGAAAGCCACATGTTTCTTCTCTCTAATATCCTTTGCCTTCACTTCGAGTTAGCGATGAGCAAACCAAGACTAAGACCATAGCAGTCTTGGCCTTGGTCTTGTACACTGAGTCTTTGTCTTGGTCGGATCAAGACTTAATTTCGAATAGAGAGATAATTGTATGCTTGACCACAAATGTCTGTGTCTTGAAATTAAATCAGCGTTTTGGTCTTAGTAGTTTTTCGAAACAAAGACCAATTTTGCTCACTACTACTTCGAGCATAAAGACTCTACAAGACTCTTCTATTATGTTATGAACGGAGATTAGCTAGTGCCTTCATTGCCATGTTTTCATATCATTTTAAGTTGCTGTTATTTTAAGGATTTCACTTCTATCCTTGATAGTAAAGTGTATTTTTGATTTTTTCTGTACGTAAGTAGATCAAATTGTGTCAGCATCTGATTAGAAATTCGGTTGGTTCTGTGTCATCGTATTCTCAAAGTTCTTTAAAGTAAAATTTAGGATGACCTCTTTCCAATCTTTCAACCTCACAGAAAGTCCCAGTATATGTATAGTCATCTAATGACGACTGGTGGAATTTTCTCGATGATTCTTGTCTATGTAACAACTTTTTATAATGAGAATATCGTCGTACTAGTATCTATTTTGTTTACTTTACTTCTTTATATGCCCATTGGGCCCATTTTTGTAAAAAAAAATGTCCATAAATCGATGGGGAAAGGTCAAAAATATATTTTGGATATGACCAGAGGGATTTCACTCAAAAATATCTAAAAAAAAGAACATCCACAAATAAAAACATCTTAAAAAAGAAGCATCCAATGAAAAACATCCAAAAAAAAACATCCAAAGAAAAAACATTAAAAAAAAAACATCCAGTGAAAAACATCCAAAAAAAAACATCCAAAAATAAAAACATCACAAAAAAAAACATCCAAAAAAACAACCAATGAAAAACATCCCTGAAGTAAAAACATCAAAAAAAACATCCAATGAAAAACATCCAAAAAAAACATCCAAAGAAAAAACACTCAAAAAAAAACATCCAACTAAAACATCCAATGAAAAACATCAAAAAAAAAACATCCAAAAATAAAAACATCAAAAAAAAAAACATCCACTGAAAAACATCCAAAAAAAAAACATCCAATGAAAAACATCAAAAAAAAAACCACCAAAAAAAAAACATTCAATGAAAAATATCCAAAAAAAAAACATCCAAAAAAAAACATCCAATTAAAAACATCCAAAAAAACATCCAATGAAAAATATCCAAAAAAAAAACACCCAAAAATAAAAATAGTGATGAGCAAACCAAAACAAAGACCAAGACCATTGCAGTCTTGGTCTTGTTCTAGCCCATTAAGTCTTGGTCTTGGTCTTGGTTTTGATATTGAGTCTTGGTTTTGGTCTTGATCTTGCTCATTAAGTCTTGGTTTTGGTCTTGATCTTGCTCATTAAGTCTTGGTCTCGGTCTTTGTCTCGAAAAAATTTTCAGAGTTATTGAGTATTCAAAACCATATTTTTCCAAGTAGTTGGGTTTTTAAGATGCCAAAATTCGAATCGAGAGATGATTTTATCTTCAAAACGGGCGTGAAACAACTTTTAACTATAAATTAGCAAGACTGAAAAGGAGTCTTGGTCTTGACAATTATCGTGAGCAAGACCAAGACCAAAACCATAGCAGTCTTGGTCTTGGTCTTGCAAAAATATCAGCATCTTGGTCTTAGTCTTGGTCACGCAATATTACCAAGACCAAGAACAAGACGCAAGACCAAGACTAATTTTGCTCATCACTTAATAAAAACATCCAAATATCCAAAAATATTTGGACATTTTTTCAATGGATACGTGTATTTGTTTTTATTGAATGTTTTTATTTTTTGATGTTTTTTTTTTAGATGCTTTTATTTTTGGATATTTTTTTTTATGTTTTTTTTGGATATTTTTCACTGGATTTTTTTTTTTTTTTGAAAATTTTGATAATCACCGACCAGAGGTATATCTGATCCCTCAAAGTGGGGTATATTTGAGGGTATATTTTCGTAAAAAAAATTATTGCACTAATCGATAGAGAAAGGTCGAAAATATATTTTGGACATGACCAGAAATATCCGAAACATCGAAGTTACCATTTTAGACATATTTTTGTAGAAATATAGAGGATCTGGATATACCTCTTTCCTTGTGCAATAAAATCTTTTACAAAAATGTTCCCGAAACGGTTACTAAGAAGATCCGGAGATATCACTGTCCATGTCCTAAATATATTTTTGACCTTTCCCTATCGAGTGGTGCAATAAAATTGATGTGCATGGCATTGATATATGTACATAGGTCACTTAATATGCATGGGTACATTCGATAGCACTTCTGCACTCAAAAGTATTCATTTCACTCACTTTAGTTCGAAAATATTTATAGGCACATTCGATGACGCTGCTAATTGACTCGCTTCAGTTTGAAAATATTCAATGACACTATTGCACTCACTCAGAATACAAATTGTTTCTAGGTGCACATTCATTCATAACTGAAGTCTCAAAGTGCACATGCAGCAATTTCCCGTTGGTTCCAGTAGTCCCTTTTGCTTACATCAAATTTCCATGAGATAATATGCTTGACTCTTGTTTTTTGGTTGTTGCTGATATTAATCCATCTACAAAACTTAATCAGGCATGTTCTGAAATCCGAATCTTCAAGAGCTCTGCATTTCGATAATTAACACCAAATAGGATTTATGTTTTGGTGAATCGAAAAGGAACCATTATCATATTTTATTTCTTGAAATACAAATTCCATTCCATCTTATTTGTAGCAATGCAGAGCTCTTGAAGATATCTTTCTTTCCGTTTCCGAAGAGATTCGGATTTCAGAACATGCCTGATTAAAACTTATTGCACACACAGGGTGTATAAAATATTTATTTTTGTTCTTTGACTTCATTTTTAAATGGAACACGTCGCGATATTTTCAATTAGACTAGTAAAAATACATGATGCTTCCACATAGACATAGTGTGAACAGCTAAACTTTGATATATGTGATTTCAAAAGTTCGTGTAATAATATGGCATTAGTCTTGTTGTGATACATTTAAGAAACTTAAACTAAACAAATAAATCTTTATCTAGAGTACGAAGTTCTTGACTTATGAATGTTCAAAAATTCAACAATTTCTTTGAAAAAAATAATCAAACACAATACTCGTATTGTTTATTACATTTACTCATATAGAACATGTGAAATATATGTGGGGGGACACTTAAAACAATAAATAACCCAATGTAAACAAAATTCAACAATAATAAAATTATTGTGATAGATATAAATCAAAAATTTCCCTTAGCAAAAATTAAATTACATATAAACAATTAAATGTGCAACTGCAAAGTCAGTAGTGACAAAGTTTTTATCTTAAAATTTCAACAACAAAATGAAGTGTACTTCTGACAAGGTGATGTTACACTTAAAAAACAATTCCAAAACATTTCAAGTAGCCACAGATACATATATAAGATGATAAGACAAAAACTACTTGAGAATTAAAGAACGCTTCGAGATGACCAAATGGAACTTTTAGCCCCCACCCTACCACTAACAACACTATTCCAAAGGTAGTATGTACATGCATTAGCTATGATTCAACTAGTGCAATTCAGGTTATTCCATAAAATTTGTTCATTTGAGTGGTTTATTTTGAAATGACAATTATAGGTTGGAAAACTCCAAAACTTCATTTGAGTTTGTCCATGAAAGACATCCGCGAAAATAGCGAAATTCAAGACCCCGCCCTTTGCTTTACCAAGACCCAGATCAAGACTGCTATGGTCTTGGTCTTGGTCACGATGATCATCAAGACCAAGACTGTTTTTTAGTCTTGAAAATTTATAGTTAATAGGTTTGTCACGCCCCTTTCAAGCAAAAAATCATCTTTCAATTGGAAATTTGGTATCTCAAAAACCCAACTGATTTGTTAAAATAAGATTTGTAAATTTTGAATACTCGAAAATATTTAGAAATTTTTTCAAGACCAAGACTTAATGACCAACACCAAGGCCAAGACCAAGGCTCAATATAAAAACTAAAACCAAGACTCAATGTCCAAGATCAAGACCAAGAGCATAGCATTTTTGGTAGAGTAATAATCCGTTTCCAGATGCTTCGCTTAAGCGATTTTGGTTTGCCATACAAGAGCTTTTCGATTTGTATGAGAAATTTTCGTTGGTCTCGAGTAAACCAGAAAGTAAATCAAATAAATGTCAGCAATGCGATGCCTTTTAATCATTGCAACACTGAGAAAAATTCAAAGGGAGAAATAACAAAAAAAAACTTTTTGTTAAAAAATGAATAACGTCGAAAAAGTCTTAAAATTTTGAAGAAGTCAAAACATATTGGAAAAGTCAAAAATATTGAAAAATTTAGAAAATGTCGAAAAATTTAGAATAAGTCAAAAAAATACTGAAAACGTGGAAAACATAAAAAAAAAAAACTGAAAAAGTCAAATAACGTCGAAAAAGTCTTAACATTTGGAAAAAGTCAAAAAATTTTGTAAAAGTCGAAAAAATATTGAAAAACGTCTAAAAAATTTGAAAATGCCGAGAAATTTGGAATAAGTCAAAAAAATACTGAAAACATGGAAAAACAGAAAAAAACTGAAAAAGTCAAATAACGTCGAAAAAGTTTTAACATTTGGAAAAAGTCAAAAAATTTTGAAAAATTCGAAATACATATATTGAAAAAGTCTAAAATATTGAAACATACGAAAAATGTCAAAAAAATTGTTGTTGTTGTTGTTTATTTACTATATTTACATTAATAATTACAAGCTTTGAGATTTAATCCTATGGGTTTTTCAGCAAATGAGTTCAAATTTAATAATAATGATTAACAATTAAATAAAAATAAAATTTTAAGTGTGTTACTTAATGACATTTATATATTGAAAATTAATTTTTAAATTAACTTTTTAGTCACATATATTTGTAAATTAATCTATGCAAATATATGACTAAAAAGTTCAATTTAAAATTTATTTTTAAAATTAAAATTAATAGGAAAATGATAGTTAAAAGCCTATAATAATATAACAATAACACTTTATAAATCAAATCATGAAGTCAGGTTTTTCGTTTCACTTTAATAAATAGAGGAACAAAAAACCTGATTATTGTAAACTCTGTATAAGCGCGTAGTTTGAAAGCCTGCATTTATTAAAAAATTACAGGCTCATATCATTAATCACATTTGAAAAAAATAAAAAATTTTAATACTTAGTTGAAAAATATAGAAAAAGTCAAGAATTTTTTAAAAAGTCCAAAAATATTGGAAAAACATTAAAAAACTTAGAGAAAGTTGAATAACGTTGAAAAAGTCTAACAATTTTGAACAAGTTGAAAAATATTGAAAAAGCATCAAAACATCAAACAAAGACAAAAACATTGAAAAAGTCGAAATACATATCGATACATCCAACGTAAAAGTTTGTAACTCAAGTTACCAACTTTTTACGGGACAATGATGTTCGAAAACTGCGTATTAGACTCTATCCTTTGTCAAATTTTGGTACCTTCACCTTGAAATTTTAAGGGCTGGGAGTAATTTTTGAAGTTACAACCTAAGTATATTTTAGTGAGGTCTCCATGCAAAAACTTGGCATCTTAAGTTGATAACTTATGCACGGGACAAAAATAACAAATTGCGTTGGTAACTTAACAAACAAAGTTATTCGTTAATTTTTCTTAAAAAATCAGTGGTTGTAAGTCCTACATACCAACGTATTTTATGTAAAATATTTTTTAATGGTAGTTGGCAAGTTAAGTTACCAACTTTTCTCATGGAACATTTGGTTACTGAAACAGAACATAAGTTGTAACTATTCATTTTTATCCAAATTTGGAATAGTGATAACGATTTAATGGTCAAAAAATCTTTTTTTGACCTACAGATTTTCAAATTATTTATGTGGGAACTGTAGGCTTTCTTCTCTTCTTTTTAATAAAAACAACACAACACACTGTACCTTTTAGTTTCTCAATTATTTATTTACACATTTATTTTAGTTCTTATTATGTCATTTTATTTTACAATATTATTTACATATTTGTTCTTCTTTTAATTTAAGTTTCTCTTTAACAACTTTTAAACTATTAATTCTGTTCTTTTCTTTATCCTTTATTTCACTTCTTACATGTCCGCAGAAAACCGTCTTCTTCAACTTCTAAAATCAACTGCTACTCAGTTCAACTGTCGTTTGCTCATTTATTCAAAATCAATTCGTCATGTTTGTTTCGTTCAAGTTTCGTTCGTTTTGTCAGTGCTGCCAGGTCGTCCGTTTAGCTGCGTTCCCACATTTATTCAATTTTTGTTTTTGGTTTTCTTGTCTAAACGAAAACAATACAAAAATGATCATAACTAAAAACTATGATTTTCGAGTTACTAACTTTTACGTTGGACGTAGGTATCGATATATTGATAAAGTTGAAAAACATCAAAAAATTTTGAAAAAGTTGAAAAATATTGAAAAACTCAAAAAACTTTGAAAAATTTGAATAACGTCGAAATAGTCCAAAAGAACTATTTTAAAGTTCAAAAATATTGAACAAGTCGAAAAAAGTTTAGAAAAATGTCCGAATAGTCAATAATCAAAAAACCTGTCAGAAAATAAACCTAGCAAGCCAGTGGGAACGCTGAGCATTGAGCTTTGACTTATTTTTATTTGGTTAAACAAGTGAAAACATGGAGTAACCTACATATGGACTATTCCCCTCCATAAAATCAAAATATTTTTCTAATATCTCTCAAGTGTTTACATTACAAAATTTTACATTTTTTTCTTATAATTAAAAAGACAATAAAATTGAAGTATGAAATATATGATAGATAGATAAAAATTTTCCTTCAATGCTCTTTACATTATCTGACTGAGCTTACTGTGATTTTTTTATAAATTCAACTGAACGTTCAGTTAAAGTAACAGTTCGGTACGAAATTTTAACACAACTCATTCTTATAGTTCCTCTAATTTAAACATAAATATAATTTTAGTTTTTAGCTAATGTCCTTTGAAGGAAAATTTAAATAAAAAATGCAATGTCGTGCGGGTTTAACAACAGCTTTAGTTTTGGCTTTAGCATTGAGTGTACAATGTAAAGATTGGTGGGAAAATGGCAATTTCTATCAAATTTATCCACGTTCATTTCGGGATAGCGATGGTGATGGTATTGGGGATTTGAATGGTAAGTCTTTACAAAGAGAACATATCGTCCCTCCCCAAGTGAAAACACTGAGACAGTTTTTCTTATTTTGAGATATTTGAAGTTAAAAAAGTTAGTTTTGATTTTTTTTTCGACAAGATGAAACTAACCACGATATAGATATAGCTCAGACTATACTATTTTGAACAAGAAACACTAAATAACTCGTGTTTTTCACTTGAATAGCGACGATATGACGAAGAAGTTCTTCTGAGTATGGAATTATAGGTAGATTCCAAAACTCAAATCAAAAAGAATTTTTATATAGCAAAACCAAATTGGTTTGTGTGTAACCAAGCATGAACTAACTACATTACTCTAAACAAGTAAAGGAAAAAAAGCTGTTACTCATTTAGTAACTCGTTCATATTTTAAGTGAATGAAATTGAAGTAAAATATTTCTTTGATCGAGAACCGTCGGCCAAAAACTCACTGAATTTCTTCAGCTACATCGATCTCTATAAGTGGGCTTGGATTAAAAAGAGGGCAGGTTTTTGTGCCAAACAAATTTCAGCTTAAAATCTAAAAATGTTAGTTTCCAAATTCATTTCCTAACTACTAATTAAAAATATTCTAGGTGTCACCGAAAAACTACAATACCTCAAGGATATCGGCTTTACCGGCGCTTGGCTGTCACCAATTTTCAAATCTCCTATGGCTGATTTCGGTTATGATATCTCTGATTTCTATCAAGTACAACCGGAGTACGGTAGCATGGCAGATTTCGAGAATATGATAAAAGTTGCCAAGCAAGTTGGCATTAAAATCATTTTAGATTTTGTACCCAATCATTCAAGTGATGAAAATGAATGGTTCACCAAATCAGTTGATGGTGATCCAGCGTATCGTGATTTTTACATTTGGAATAATGGCAGAATCAATGCAACCACCGGTGAACGTTCACCGCCGAGCAATTGGCTAAGCGCATTCCGTTATAGCGCCTGGGAATGGAATGAAGTACGTCAACAATACTATCTACATCAATTTGCCATCAAACAGCCTGATCTCAATTATCGCAATCCAGCGGTGGTTAATGAAATGAAGAATGTCATGCGTTTTTGGTTGGGTAAAGGTATTGCTGGTTTTCGCATTGATGCAGTGCCTTTTCTATTCGAAAAAGAGCTGGATCGCAATAACGAATATCCCGATGAGCCTTTAGCAGATAATGTTGCTGATTGTCCGGATCCTGATAATTATTGTCATTTATCACATATCTACACGAATGATCAACCGGAAACTTTCGATATGGCATATCAATGGCGTGAATTGGCTGATGAATTCAAGCGTGAACATGGCGGTGATACGCGCATATTGATGACAGAGGCTTACACCAGTTTTGATAATATTATCAGATTTTATGGTGATGGCAAGCGTAATGGTTCACAAGTACCATTCAATTTTGATTTTCTAACGAATGTTGTCAACGATACCAAGGCAACGGTTGTGGTGGAGCATATCGAGAAATTCTTAAATGCAATACCAAGTGGTGTCTACGCCAATTGGGTGTTGGGCAATCATGACAATAAACGTTTGGCATCACGTTTTGGTGTTGCGCGTATTGATCTTTATAATATATTGCTGAATACATTGCCTGGAATTGCTGTCACTTACAATGTAAGTTGTTCTCTATGTCGACAGTAATATTGTTAATTGTTATCGAAATATATAGGGCGAAGAAATTGGCATGACCGATGTTTACATCAGCTGGGAAGACTCTGTAGATCCACAAGCATGCAATGCTAATCCACAAACTTACTACGCTGTTTCACGTGATCCAGCACGTACACCCTATCAATGGGATGCCTCCAGTAATGCTGGTAAGAACAAATGCAAGGAGGCTAAATTGTAGACTTAACCAAACAAAATCTTTAACCTCTTCCTAGGCTTTACCACCGGCGATCAAACATGGTTACCTGTTTCGGACGACTACAAGACCAATAACGCTTTAATGCAGTCACGTGCTCCACATTCTCATTTACAAATTTTCAAGAAGTTGATACGTTTACGTAAGGAACCCTCTTTCCAGGATGGCGTGCTTAAGATACAAGCAATTATGGATGATATAATTATATATTCCAGGTAAAGCTTTTATTTATAGTCTTTGATTAAAGAGTTTATGTTTCAACTTCCAAAAATCTTCTTTCTAGAGAAAAATCTGGCAGTGATTTGTACGTCATTGTTCTAAACTTGGGTAAAAACACTCAAACTATCAACATTAATACATACTATCAAATGGGTAGTAAAGCAGAAGTTATCACTACTTCGATACAATCACAATATAGTGATGGGTAAGTATTGAAATAAGGCTCAAACTGTGTAATATATTGTATGTTTTTATAAATACATGTTATTTGTTTTCCTTTTAGCGAAACTGTCGATCCTACAAAGTTTGTAGCTCAAGCTGAGGTGGGTACAGTGCTGGTTGCTGTTAAAAACTGAAAAAACTTAAGAAACTTGTAAATATTTTCAAAAATTCGCATGAATTTTTGTAATAAATAATATAATTTACTGTAACAAAATAAATTTTCTAAGATAAGTAGAAAAATACATCACTTTTATTGTTCATATTTCTCAATGAAAACTTTTCTTTAAGAGGTTAAAAATCTTTGTTTTTAGTATACATATATATCGGAAGATATCTCTGCATGACCACGGACTATTCCAAAACTAGCTTGCAAACTACTCCATGGGAGAAAACGACTGGTCCGAATTCTGGTCCCATTACATATAAAGATCTATTTACGTTTTACATTGTTTGTCAATGGGCGTAACCAATTGTCTCCTTATGCATTACAATCGCACTAGAAAAAGGTCAAATGTCTCTTTATGCATTACATTCGGACCAGAAAGAGGCAAATTTTTTGTATTTATAAAGTTCAAGAAATTCAATTTGAAATACGAATTTTACACAAAAATTTCAAAAGATGTCATAGCCGAATGTGCGAGAGTTTGTTATATATTTCTGAGCAATGTGTTCCGGGTTCGAATCTCAGTGTGTATGAAAATTTTTTTATTAAGTTTTTATTATTTTATACCTCGACTATGTTGGACATATGTTTCATTTTCTGCTCCGAAAACTCTACAGACAAATTGTGGAAAAACTAATAGTAATTTTAAAATTGGAAGTGAAAATCATCGCGTGGGGGATTTGAACCCGAGCCTCTCCACGCAGCGCAAGTTACTAGACCGATACACTATCGTTTGCTCTTCTTCACAATCGTCGAACTGTAGTACATACTGACTCAATATTACCATGTTTTAGGTGTCATTTTGTACCTTTTAAAGAAAAGGGCAAAAATTACCCACATGTGGGGGTTGTACAGGGTTAAAATTTTGTACAAAAATATTCCCCGCAATATCTTGCATAAGCTTGCTCAACACATGTTACACCTCAGATGTAAGGATAGTTAAATTCATCGATTTAACACAAGAATGCGGTATTTTTGTTTTTTCATGTATTGTGGATAAAAAAACTTAAAAAATCGATTAAAAAAAAATGTGACGTGCTGGAGAAAAACCATGAGACACAGGTATTTTTTTGTTTTAACGTCTACTTTAAGAACTTTTTGAGTTTTCTCATGTGTTTTATTATTTTTTTTTTGTGTCGAAAAGTGTTATCGGTCTATCCGTTTCGGGAAAGATTAGCTAAATATTTCGAGTTCGGGACTTAACCTAAAGTTTTTCTTTAGTGGAACATATTTGTTTGTGAAAAAGAACAATAAAATCATATCATTTCCAATTTGAGTACAAATTTTATTCCCCGATAATTTAAGTTATGATATTAATTATCTAATTCTAAGCAATTAACTTAAATTCTCGGTCTTAAACGTATAAGTATGCCATTTTCCGACTTAAGTGTTAATACTGCTGATAATATTGGATCATATTTATGTGGATTTGGTCGACGTTTTTGCTGTTCCTCAGGTGTTAAACCAATGTAATGTTGCACATAACCATCGGTAGAAACCAATTCATCCAAAGGTGGTAAGATTTCAAAGGTGCGCACAATTTTCGAAACAATAGTTTTTAACTCAAGCATAGCAAATTTTTGACCTAAAAAGATGAATTATACATTAAAGACTCTATCCGAGTTGTCATACTATATGGGAACATATCATGAATAAATATTCTTGACAATGTTTTTTCTCAGACTGCAATATTTGTTCAAGATAAGACCGTATATGTATGTGAAATTTCTCACCTATGCAATTACGTGGTCCAGCACTAAAAGGCACATACTCAAAAGGATTTGGCTTAGTGCGCTGTTCAGCATCAAAACGTTCTGGACGACAACGATATGGATCCTCAAAGACCTCCGCATTGTAGCCCATAGCCATGATAAATAAATTAAGTGAGGTATCTTCAGGTACGATGGTGCCATCTATATTGTAATCATAATATGATATTAAAATGATATAAATGCTACTGCGCAGTATACGAACTCACTAATATCATACTCTTTTTCTGTGCGTCGACCCACAATCGGTACACTCGGATACAAACGTTGTGCCTCCTTAATGACCAAATCTAAATATTTCATTTCTGATATTTCATTAAAGGTGGCATCACGTTGTAGTTGTTGGTGGGCAAAGATTTGCTGTTGTTCGGCGAAAACTTTTTGCTAGAGTTGAAAAAGCAAAAAAAGATTGCTGCATATTTCTAGGCATATTTCTGATTGTATTCGCTTTCTAACCTGTATAGTTGGATGACGTGAGAGCAAATAGCAAGCAAAGCTTATACCGGAAGTAGTGGTATCATGACCCTGAAGTTTTTTATGATGTTAAAAAATAGAATTTGTTTATATAAGCAAAAAAACTTTACTGTTAGGAAGGAGAATCCAAATTGTACGACGGAGTTTCAGAAAACTACCAAGGAATGCTGAATTTTCGTTGTACAATTTAGAACACTCCAACTAAACTGTTTACCTCAAACATAAATGTTGAACATTCTTCATAGATTTCTTGCGAGGTCAGTGCTCGTCCATCAATATTAGCCGAAAGTAACGTATCTAGAAAAGCTTGCTTGCGACGTGAATCAAACTCATCTTGTTCGGTAGCATCTGCTTTAGCCTCTTGTTTTGAGTTTCGCAATGCTTCTTGACGTTTTTGAATAACCTTTACATGTGGGAAATTAAAAAGAAAAATATCACACATACGGTATCAAACCCACGACACACGGGTACTTAGACGAAGCCATAACAAGCTGAGTTAATGGCCTAGTTAGTTTTTGAATGTCAAGCCTACTTATACGTTATATGTATGTCACGGATTTATAAATATTTTTTTTAAATATTTTCTTTAAATTCGTTTAAGTACTTACATCATATGTAAAATCCTGTAGAATTTTTAAGGTTTTCTTATATTGTGGATATCCTGGTGAAAATCTGTACAAGAAGTCCTTGCGATTTATCGGATGAAAGGCGCGCATATTGATGTTATAGCACATGCTATTAATAGAGAAAATATATTAGTTTCTAAGGAAATACTTGGACATATACGAAACAAAAGGACTATTCAGAACTCACTCCTTGAAAGCTTGAACCACTTCAGTGTCATTATTATCCATTGCATTTATATGTACACCCATGGCGGTATCTGCAAAATATAAGTATGTAAATTTATATAAGTTCATTAATCTTTAAACACCATTTTTAACTATATACCACATATAACATCCAACGTAAAATAGTGCACCTTATCTTGAAAATCGAATATTGTTTCGCCCGCCGAGGCCTTACGCAATTTTTCAATAAATTTTCTTGAATTTTCATTCATAATCTCATGAAAATCTTGTAAAATCTTAAAATGAAATGCTGGCGTTATCATTTTACGATGTTTAAACCATTTTTGGCCAAAACTTGTAAGTAAACCGGCACCAAGCCATGGATATAACATATCATAAATATCAGTTTTTCGAATTAATGTATTACTTGTGAGTATGAACTGTAATTAAAAAAAAAAAAATAAATATTTGTAATTAATTATGTTCAATTAAGAGAAGAAGAAAATTACTGGTACATGCCTCCATATCCTTAACATTAGAAATCGATATATTTGCATCATAACCGATCCAAACGCGAAAGTTTTGTCCATATTTATTCCACCATTGAAAGAGATTATTCAATATTTCTGTAAGAAAAAAATTAAAAGATTTTTTGTAAAATAAGCATAAACTTAGTATGCTCCTATGTGCCTCAAACAAAAGCTTTAGAAAGTAGCAAAATCTTTTAGTCACTTGTCAAAATGGCGAAAATTCAGACGTAAAAACAATTAATGAAACTAAGCTGGCTTAGGGCACTTAATATAGGATCATAGTCTGAGATAATATTGTTACTGTGAGCATTCTCGAGAAAAATAAATTTTTTTGTTGCTATCACGTCATGTATTCCCTTAAAATGATCTAACCGGCAGCGTTTCCCAATAGCTTTTATATCGCTAGATTTTACTTATTTCTGGAAAATTCACAATACTCACACAAAGGAATTATGTTGGACTTCTAGTTTTTTTTCGTAAGTAGTCCATAATGGACTACACCTAAGACTAGAATATATTCACTTATGTAAATTATTAATTGTACCAAAAATGGTTCAATGTAATGCAAAGTCGGTCACTTGTATGAAAAATGGTCCAAATGTAATGCATAATCCGTCATTATTACCAAAAACTGCTCCAATTGTGTATCGATTGTATCAGTGAAAGTAAAACGTTACTGACAATATACTGTTCGGCAGTTCGTCGATTGTGAAGAAGAGGAAACGATAGTGTTTCGATCTAGTGACTTGCGCTGCGTGGAGAAGCCCAGGTTCAAATCATTCATTCGACCATTTTTAATGCCAGTTTTTAAATTCTATTAATTTGTACACAATTTGCCTGAAGAGTCTTCGGAGCAGAAAATTAAACATATGCCCAGCATAGCCGAGGTATAAAATAATAAAAAATTAATAAGAAAATGTTTATCCACACTAAGATTCGAACCCGGAACACATTGCTCAGAAATATATAACAAACTCTTTAGCACATTCAACTATGAAACCTTTTGACATTTTTGTGTAAAATTTGAATTACAAATTAAATTTGTTGAAATTTATAAATAAAAAAAAATAAAAAAAAATTGGACTTTTTCTGGTCCGAATGTAATGCATAAGGAGACAATTGACCTTTTACTGGTCCGTTTGTAATGCATAAGGAGATAATTGGTTAAGCCAAATGACAAAAAATGTTAAACGTAGATAGAACTTTATATGTGATAGGACTAGAATTCGGACTAGTCGGTTTATCCCATGGAGTAGTTTGCAAATAGTCCGTTGTCCTGTAGGGTAATATTGAATTATTATTTCAATTACAGTATCTCATCAGATTTTTAAGATTTGTAACACCGGCTTTAAACAATGATCGCTTTGATAAGATTACGTCGCGTAAGTACAAAGTACCAAATCTTACATGGAATAATACGAGAACATTATAATTAAGTTCTTATCAAAAGATTGCTATTTAAAAGTTTTTTTTTTTTTTTGCAAATCTACTTGTATCTTACCAGTACATTAAAAAAAAATTATAAACACAAACAAATTATAAGCCATTTAACATTCAGCTAAGCTAGCTGATATTAAGTCTGGCAAAGTCATAATGACGCAGCAATTAAATCAATAGAAGCGTAAACTCATAGACGTACGCTGGGGGTGATGAAAGGGGATTAATTTCTAAATATGAATACAAATTAGATTTCAATTGTGAATATGTTAACGATAAATTAACGTTTTGTCTGATGAATTCTTTTAGAATAAAATTAATGCTTTGGAATTGTTTTATTAGCATTTATAAATTACCAAGTTTTTTATCTTAAGGTTTATTCAAGCAATTTGGCATTACTGCAAAGTAAAACTCTAACCCGATATATATGTTTACTATATTTGTGAGCTTTCGTGTTTTGGCAATTGTTACATAGGATATAAACACGGAGTTAAGATTTAAACTGAACTTTATTATTTTAATTATGTGATTATATGTATGTGTGATTTACATTTTATGCCATTTCAGCATTTCTTTCAGTAAGTCTGCAGGATAGCGGATTCTTATGAATCGGCTGGACTGTGGATTCTTAAAACGAAAATAAATATATATTTAGTATTTTGGCCGCACCATATGTACATACGTTTGTATGTACGTACATATGTAGCAGTATCAACAGTACCAAAACGTGCAGATCTTATAGACTACAATGTATGATAACATAATAGCATGCTTGTAGATCGCTAGCCACATATGAATTATTTGCACAGTGGGATGATGTGACATGATTATGTGAAAATATTCCTTAAAACGTGCAAATGCCTCCAAAACCTCGTAAGCTCATAACAGTTGTCAAAATCAATACAAACTTTGACAGTTATACGAGTTTACGTTGCTTTCGAGGGCTTTACACGTTATAAGGAATGCCCTTATTATTTTAGCAACATGCGCGTAAAAGTCAGATTAAAATGTTAACATAATAGTTTGCCTATTGATTCAATAGCATGAATATTAAATAGTTTTTCTAATGTAAAGAAAAACTTATATATAAACTATTTAATGTTTGAAAAAATTCTGCAAAAATTCACTCGTATTTCTTGAACGAGCATACAGTTAAGTATTTTATGCCTTAAACATTTTTTTTCTACTTTTGAAAAAAAAAAGCGTTTTGGCGACCGCGGGTGTACAACAGCCGAAAATTATAATTTTTCGACCAAATCCCATCTTGAGTGTATACTAGACTGCTTCATAATTTTTTTTTTGCTTCCGATATGCTTTCCAACAAGTTTTTTTGTTAAAAGGATAGAAACTAAAAATTCTGTTGCAAGGAGGACCCATAATATTAATATTTACTGGTGGCGCATCGTATTTCTTTGTTTTAACCCTTTAACGGCTAAAGGCAAGTAGAACCCCATTTGCTTGAATGAAAGTTTTATTAACTCCCATTACTTCGATTTTGTCGTATTTTTAATTTGAAATTCTTTCGCGTATTTAGACCTGGTCGTTAAAGGGTTAAGTGTGAAAGACTGCTCTTCTAAACACTTTTGTACATATCTCATGAAATATCAACTGTTAGGCGTTAGGAAATAACGCCCAAGGAAATAACGCCCAAAAAAAAACGAAATAACGCCCAAATTATTTTCATATAAATTTGGGCGATAATCATTTTGGAAATAACGCCCAAAAATTTGGGCTTTATTTCGTTTTTTTTTTTGGGCGTTATTTCCTTTTTTTAAAAAATATTTCAACAGTGTTTGTACATAAATAAGTACATACGAGCCGTTAATTATGAAAGTGGGGCAAGTCCAAAACGAGCAAAAGTAATGTCATAGTATAAATTGGCTGACATTTTGTTAGAAATAAATGAAATTGATTTTTGTTTTCACGAAAAGCTAAATTTAAAATATAAATTTGATGGCATTAAGTTCAAAAAACGATATCGGTGAAATAACTAATCATTATGATACATAATGTGTATGACATTTCATTTTGGACTTGCCGCACTTTCATAATTAACAGCTAATATATTGATTTTTAAATCTATAAATTTATTTAAAATTCTTGCAAAAATATTTACAATGCAAGCATATTCTAAGTACAAGAATTTATTGCTCTCGAAACAATCCCCCTTATACTTTTCTGCGCACGTCCATGTGTGAGTTGTTAAAATTTAATGTTTTACCAAATATTAGGTGTCTTATGATGCACTAAATGTTTCACAAGATTTACTGTAGGTACAAAATTTAACTTATCTACTGTAATTAAGCATTTTCAATTAACTTGATAACCTACATTTATACATACGTACACAATTAAGTATATACTATATATTTGAAAGTAAGTCTACAATTAAAATTTTACGTAATATTATTTATGTTTATGTTATTAATAAATATTTTTCTGAATTTATTTATGATCTTGTTAAATCACAATTTTTATATAAACATACATACCAGTCGGCGTTTTTCCAATATGATGCGCATTTCCAAGCAGTGGCACTGTGGGTGGTCCAGGTATACGATTAATGATTCTTTTATATTTAAAATATTTTATTTCAAAAAAGAGATATATCAAAACTGGTAACGCCAGCAAGTATATAAGAAACATTTTTATTTATATGTAAATTTATGTATGTATGTACTATGTATATCAGAAAACACTTTTGACAAATATATATGGTATAAAAGGCAAAGACCACGAAATCACCTTTACCCTGTGAACACTTTTGACTGACTAAACTTCGAAATTGAAAAGTGAATTGATAAAGTTGAATATATTCAGAATAAACAGATGTTGGCAATGTTTTATGACGATTTTGGTAAGCAAAACAAAAACGAGGAGAATAGCGATTGCGAAGCAAAAGTGTGACAGAATTTATTATGCGCCAACCTGTTATCAAATTAAATTTTTGTTTTTGTTTAGTTTTGGTTCAATGCAAAGCAAAAAAAAAAAAAAAAAACAAAATTTAATTAAGCCAAAATGCTCAGCTCCATTTGATATAAACAAAATTTTAATGTCGAAAAAAATGTTGTTAAATTTCGAAATCGTTGGAAATTTCAAATGACGCCCGCGACAGGCAAAATTCTTTGTTTACTCAACAGGAAGGCATCTTACGAAAAAAGTGTACAAGGCATAAAATACTGAGAATCGCCAAGAAATGAATGTGCAATTTTTTTTTAAGAAAACATAAGTTTCATAAATATTTTAAATATTTTATTTAAGGGCGTTACCTTTGGCCTGGTCAAACATTAAATTCCCTAGACAGCAGTATTTTGAAAATTTTGCTTATATGGGAGGTGCCTCGCCCTCTTGTCCGAAATCACCCAGTTTTTTCGCAGAGTTTTCATATATGAATCAATCCATGCCAAGTGTACCAGCTAAAAATGTTTTCTCCGATTTCACTCATATTTGGCAATATGGTAGATCCGGTGTGCAAGAACAATAATCCGGGAGGATTTGGTCCTAGCACCATTTGTTGTTAAAATACAGGGTGTTGAAATTGGCGTTTTAAGTCATTTTCACGAAAATGGTGATTTTTCAAAAATTTATAGCTTACACCAAAGTTCGTAAATTGATATATCTAAGTAACTGGTCCCATTCATTTTGAAGTGTTCTTTTTATAAAAAAATATTTTTTGGTGAAAAAAATTATTCTTTTAAAAAAATCTAAGTGGATTTTCTTAAAGAACTTTAAATTAAAGCATAATTTATGAGCCTTAAAATGATGTATGACTCAAGATGGGATCCGGACGCTAAATGGGAGTTTTTGGCTTTTGAACGCCCGCGGAAGGCAAAAATCTTACGAAAAAAGTGTACTAGGCGAAAAATGCTTAGAATTAAAGTACTTTTAAAAAAAATCGAAGGGGGCTTTTTTTAAAAAAAATCAAAAGTATTTTTAAGTGTAAAAAAAATTTTTTTCACCAAGAGATATTTTTTTTTTTTATAAAAAGAACACTTCAAAATGAATGGGATCAGTAACTTAGATTTATCAATTTACAAACTTTAGGGTAAGCTATAAATTTTTGAAAAAACACCCTGTTCATGAAAATGACTAAAAAATGACAGCACCGTGTATTTTAACAACAAATGGTACTAGGACCAAATCCTCCCGGATTGTTGTTCTTGCACACCGGATCTATCATATTGCCAAATTTGAGCGAAATCAAAGAAAAAAATTTAGAGCTGGCACATTGAACATTCTCAAATATTTTTGAAATCTCCGAAAAATGTGTAAATCTGTTGAACCAACCAAATCTGCGAAAGAGATCACACATATGTACATCTGAAGACTAGCTCATAAGAAACTTGCTGAGGATTAAAACAATTAACATACCGTCTATGCAAGAACTACTTATATAAGTAAGTAAGTATATTCGCTAATAGATTTCAAAAATGCTGACGAACAAATAAAAAAAATTAGAAAATAGAAGAAAGAGAGAGAAAAAGAAAAGAAGAGAAAAGAAAAGAAAAGAAAAGAAAAGAAAAGAAAAGAAAAGAAAAGAAAAGAAAAGAAAAGAAAAGAAAAGAAAAGAAAAGAAAAGAAAAGAAAAGAAAAGAAAAGAAAAGAAAAGAAAAGAAAAGAAAAGAAAAGAAAAGAAAAGAAAAGAAAAGAAAAGAAAAGAAAAGAAAAGAAAAGAATAGAAAAGAAAAGAAAAGAAAAGAAAAGAAAAGAAAAGAAAAGAAAAGAAAAGAAAAGAAAAGAATTGGCTTAAAAAGTCTCGGCTGGGATCGAGACCGCTTGCGGGAGGAATGAGGGTAACAAATCCACCCCGAAATTTTTATATTCTTTCACGAAATCTTAAGCAAACATTTTTTTTATAATTTTTATCCCCAATGCCACGGAATATATTTTTGCATACAGCTATAGCTAAGTTTGTTGTTCTTATCGTAGTTTTTTAACTTTGAAACATCGTATTATTTAGATAAAAACATCAACATCATGAAAAATAAAATATTGGCCATTTTTTTGGACCAGGGAAAAAACATATAATTTAAAATTTTTTTATTTTCAAAACTTTTGTCAATGCATTTTAAATTTACTAAAACTTCTGAGCTAAATACCCTTAATTGTACATGTTTACATATTGAGCATTTTTGTTTGCATGCTTTTAGGGGCTACATATAAATTCAATTTCTAAATTTTGTTTGGATTTTATAGTGAGTTTTCGTTTACTTAACAGGGTGGGAAAAAATCTTAAAGAACATCAAACAAGTGAGGGACTACCTTATTATATTTGTTTTTTATTAAATCTTACTGTCTGTCCTTTATAAACTCGGAAACTATTCAACTAATTCTAGTAAAGTTTTACGTTGTGGGTTAGTATCGATGTTAATTCAACAACTTTGGTCTAAGTGTGAGCCTAAATCAATGTTTACTGGAAAGCCCATCTATGCGATCCTAAAGGAAGAATTCTGCAACAAAAAAAGCGCCATCTCACAGCTCAATAAACATTACTCTAAAACGATTTGATGCAGATTGTTTGAGATTTGGAACATACATACATCGGCACTATAAATATAAAAATATAAATATAAAAAAAAATTTAAAATGGGCGATTTTACGCCCCGGAAATTTTTCTCAAACTATTTGACAGATATTGATAAAATTTGGTATACATACAAATGGTATCAGGACAACTTACATGTATAGGGGAAATGTGTTCTATGTTTGGAATCATAAGATTTGCTACAAACATACAGATTATGCAACAGATATAGTTCTATACATATATATCCCTCTCTCTCTTCAGAGTTTTTAAAAAAAAATATAAACAACAAAAATAATTCAAATGATAATAAATTAATTACATATGCATGCAAAAGGTGCAATGATTAGTTAATTGCAGTTCGTAAACCTTAAAGTACTCACTTACTAACAGTAATTATCATATCTGGTTTAAAGTCTATTAAGTACCTACATATACTATTTCTAAATGAGTTGTTGTTGTAAGTTGTTATTCTTGCTGCTTAATTGTTTTTGTAAACAAAATTATTTCAAATTACGATTTTTATTTAGTAAACAGATTAATTTTATAACAAATTAATTGCAGCGTGTAAACAAATTGATGGGGATTTGATGAAACAGTTTGATTTTAAACGTCAAATGTTGAATTACAAAACGTATTATAGTATTATAAAAGTTAGTGCGAAAATAAAATATCCTTAAAGCATAGCTTACATAAGCCTGAGAGATAAAAAAATTAAGTGAATGAAAAAAAAAAAAAGTTTAAAAAATTGTGTAAAAAATAAAAGCAAATTGGATAACCTGTGTCTTTAAATATAAAAATATGTTTCTGTTAGTTCTGTTAACAATTCTTGGTGCATTCTACTTAACTTGGCTTTATAATCGATACCATAATACCTGGAAATATTTGGCACGTTTTCCAGGACCAGTGGCGTGGCCAATATTTGGCAATGTTTTACAGTTGGGTACAAATCCTGAAGGTATCTATATGAATATATAAAGAAAACCAAATCTAAATCCGAATGCCTTATCTGTTAATAGTGAATAAAGATAAGGTAGAACTGAACATGACATTAATTTTTTAATCAGTAAATTGCTAAGCTTCTAATTTATTTTTTAAAAATAATAATTGTAAAAGAATTAGTATAAATAGTGCAAATGTGACGAGAAATATTGAGGTTTTTTCAAGTAGATTATAAAATTTTTCCATTTATTGGTTATCACTATTTTTATTACACATAAAATGTGCATCTGCACTCAGAAAAAATATTGTTTGGAAAGTGTTTGCGGCAAATTACCGAATATTTAAAACAAATACTTATTATTTCAAGCAAACATTTATGTTTTATCCCAAGTTATTAGTAATTGCAGCAAACACTAGGAAAAATATTTCACTTGATACAAAAAAATAAAAAATATGTCATCGCAAATATTTCTGCAAGTTCGACGAATTGTTGCACCCAAATCTTTTTAACGCCTTCGACAAATCATAAAAATATTTGGCATCCATTGGCGCGGGTTCGAATCACAGTAAGGGTAATTTTTTTTTTTTTTTTTTTATTAAAGAAAGTTCACTTCTCCATTTTCCTTTTTTTTTAATTTATTAAATTTTGTTAAATTGAATTGAAATTAAATACACAATGATTTCTTGTAAGTCTGTAGGATGCATTCGAATATCAAATTGTGTATAGAAATTATATATCCGTCTATAACATACGTCAGTGGTGTCGAGGATAAGTTTCAGTCTAGCAGTAGGAAGGTCCTAGGTTTGTATCCAATTGCAGTCCTACAAAATCCCAAAAATTTCATACACTTTTAAAGAGACCCAGTAGATATTATAGGTCTAGTCGAGTACTTAATTTGCCTTTACTTAAAAATTTTAACACAAACTCAAAGCCTTAAGTTACCCTTAAAAAACTGTTTTTTAGTGACTTTGGGCGCTTAAAAATCTGTAGCTCAATTATTTCTTAGCTGAATTAGCATTTTTTTATATATAATATAGATTTAGTCCAAAGAAAATGTGTGGAGATATTTTAAAGGAAAATTAGAATTTTTAAAAAAACGTATTTTTTAAGCAACACTTTGAAACTTTAGGCATATATATTTTAAATTATTCATAAAGAACATACAATTTTAATTGAAATTAAATCATATTTATCAAAATTGGTTGAAAATTGAAGAAGTTACCATTTTTTATAAGACATTACTTTATTAGAAATTATAGTTTTTAACTAATTAAAAATTATTGCCCAATCTTTCCCGTTTAAAAGGACTGCCTTAATGAAAACGAGTTTTAGTGATCCTCTGTACAATTTTGTGTACAATATTTTTTTAAATCATATTGACCCATTGGGTCTTTTTTATAGGTCTTTTTGACACCTATTTCTAAAAACTTGGAAATAATGGGTTAAAATCTTCGACGAAAATTTCTACGGAAAATTTCACTAGGGGTCTACTAGGTTCTACTTATCTTTAAAATGGAAAGATCCGGCAATCATTTTTAATTATTTGAAAATTTTAATTATTATTTGAAAATTATAAAGTGAGATGTAAAGTTATCAGTGAAAAAAATGCAAAATCGGTTCAGAAATAATTGAGCTACAATTTTTTAAGCGCACAAAGTCACCCAAAAACCGTTTTTTAATGGTAACTTAAGATTTTGAGTGTGTAATACAATTTTTAAGTACAGGCATGTTAAGTACTCGACTGGATTTACTATATTTGCTAAGTCTCATGCAAAGTGTAAAATCACTGAATCACTTGTTATTATTACTTGCCGCAATTGTTAAAGTAGTTCCATCTATATCACTTGTAGTAAACAATTTTTTTTAGAGTGTAACTAACAAACTATAATACTGATGTTAATGGAATTTTCACAGTGGCTTAGTAGGTATTGATCGGAAGGAGTTTTTTGTGTGGAAAAGTGGGCAGTGTTACGTTCCCAAAAAAACAAAGTCGCGACACTTGAAAAGAACCGATATATAAAGGATATATAGATAAATATTAAAAACTTCTAATGATAGGAAAAATACAAAAGTATCGGAAGTAGGCGAAATTTATAAAATGCCGGATATATAGAAAATGCATTAAAACTTTTGGAAAAGAAAAAAAATTTTGAAAAAACCGAAAATTTATTAATTGATGAAATTTTTAAACTATTGAAAAGATTGATTGATCGATGATTTTAACAAAGTCGAAGTGGAATAAAAATGTCAAACCATGCCGAAATGTAATGAAAGGGTCGAAATAATGAAAATCCGAAATTATTGCAGAAATTTGAAAATTTTGAAGAACTCGGCATATATTAAAAATGTCGCAAAATATTAGAAATTCTCAGAAGTGAATGAAATTCCAATATGGTTCAAAAAGTTAAGTAATTTCAAAAAGTCTAAAATTTATGATATTTTGATAATACTAGAGTTCGCCTTGTGGCCGAAATTCGACCATTTCGATTTGACCATAAAATAAAGGAAAATGTTTTTATAACCTTCCTTGGTCGATAAAACACAAAAACCTTTTAATATTCTTCCTTAGGGCTTGGGTTATCTGCATCGATGCAGCAGCTAAGTTGCAATATCATACTTTCCATTTAGAGGCGTGTAGCTCCTACTAAAGAGCAAACAGTTTTTGATATCTTTCTACACCAAAATTCATAAAAATCAATCATGCTATCGTGCTATCGTGCTATATAGTGCTAACCATATCTCCATACCAAATTTCGTTGAAACTGATGTAGCGGTTTAGCCGTGAGAGCGTTTTTTCCATTTAGGGGCGTGGCACCACCCACTAAAAAACATTATGTTAATATTATCGTTTCTTAGTGCTAACCCTATCTTCATACCGAATTTCGTTGAAATCGATGCAGCGGTTTAGCCGTGAGAGCGTTTTTTCCAGTTAGAGGCGTGGCACCGCCCACTGAAAAACATTAAGTTCATATTATCGTTCCTTAGTAACAACCCTATCTCCATACCAAACTTCGTTAAAATTGATGCAGCGGTCTAGCTGTGGGAGCGTTTTTTTCATTTAGGGGCGTGGCACCACCCACTTAAAAACATAATGGTCATATTTTCGTTCCTTTGTGCCAATTCTATCTCCGAACCAAATTTCGTTGGAACCGATGCAGCGGTTTAGCCGTGAGAGCGTTTTTTCCATTTAGAGGCGTGGCACCGCCCACTGAAAAACATTATGTTCATATTATCGTTTCTTAGTGCTAACCCTATATCCATACTAAATTTCGTTAAAATCGATGTACCGGCTTAGCCGTGAGAGCGTTTTTTCTATTTAGGGGCGTGGCACCGCCCACTTTAAAAAAAATATAGTCCTATGCACTGCTCCTCCTCACAACCTTTCCAACAAAAAAAAAATCAAGCAAATCGGTTGGGATTTAGGTATAGAAACAGGGACTGAACCGATTTCGTTTGCCTATTTATATATAGATTAAAAGTCCAGAACTATTTTTGAAAGGTCAAATATTGAATACCGCAACTATTGAAAAGGTCGAACATTTCCGACTAGAAAAAAGTTCAGGTTGAGATCCGATTCGGATCAGGCTTGCCTGAAGAATGATCAGGAACGAGTCAGGAACGTCACACCTCATATGAAACGGACCTGATCAGAAACGGATCAGAATATTTCAGGTCCTCATCAGAAAAGTAATATCTTCTCTTCTTATACGAGATAAAATTGTATGTACTTATGTACTTATGTACTTATGTATGTTTGTTCGGAACGGGCAAAACTTTTTCTCGAAAACGGGTACAGCGATTATAATAAAACTTGGAACAGTGTTAGATATTAGCATACAATGAAAAATGAGCTAGGTTTGAACTTTGTAAATGCTCACCAGGGGGCGTGGCACCGCCCTAAATTTTAAATTTGATTTGGTCATAACTCGCAAATGAAATTTGGTAGGCGGGTACTGTTTGACAGTACCTTGTGACAGACAAAAAGTGGGCGGGATTAAATAAGTGCCACGCCCACTTTTTAACGCATGAAAATTTTGATTCAATATTACTCGAAAACGACTCCAACGATTTTAATGAAAATTTTGGAGATTTTACCTCTTTAAACAGTTATTAATATGTGATATGCCGTTATATTGGGAAAACTCGTTGAAGGGCGTGGCACAGCCCACAAAAATATAATACGGTATAAAAAGAAAACTAATAAAGTAATCATTCTAAAATTAACCGTGGGGAGCATACTTGCTATAAGGCATCTCTGATCTGAAAGCGGGCAAAATATCGCCGTTGCGCGTGGAACCTCCCATACAAGCAAAATACGTTAAATGCTATTTCTCGCAAATGTTACAAGGTATTTTAATGAAATTTGGTATGAAGGTACTGCTTAATAATATCTTGTAACAAACGAAAAGTGGGCGGGATCGAGTAAGTGCCACGCCCACTTTTTAACCCTTGAAAATTTTGATTCAATATTACTCGAAAACGACTCCGACAATTTTGATGAAAATTTTGGATCTGTAACCTCTTCAAACAAGAATTAATGTGTCATATGCCATTATATTGCGAAAACTCGTTCAAGGGCGTGGCACCGCCCACAAAAATATATTGCGCTATAAAAAGAAAAGTACTAAAGCAATCTTTCTGAATTTAACTGTAGGGAGTCTACTTGCTATTAGGCACCTACGACCTGAAAGTAGGCAACATATCGAAAGTGCGCGTGGAACCTCCCATACAAGTAAAACACATTAAATGCTGTTTCTCGCAAATGATACAACATATTTTGATGAAATTTGGTATGCGAATCTGGATCAGGAGTATCTAAAGCATAACAAAAAGATGGCTTTGTTTAATAATTGCCACGCCCACTTTTTTATAAAAATAAAAATTTTTGTTTATAACTCAGGCACAAAAAAAAAAATGGAATGAACTTTTTATTTTTAATATGCAGTCTTATGTACTTTTTGACGCTAAATCCGTCTTCATCAGCAGAACTGTCATTATACCTGCAGGATTTTGAAATATCTTTGCTTTAAGTTGAAGAAAACGCTGTGTACAGCGTAGCTATAAGAAAAGGCGAAATTCTTTTTTATTAATAGCATCGGATAGTTACACTCTTCCTTATCCAAATATTCTTTCAGATTTTTCCAATAGGATTCTTATTTTCCGAGTTATGATCCTTTGAAGATAAGATATTTCAGCCGCCAAACAAAAGACAAAATATTTTGGGTGCGTGGCATATCCCATTTATTTATTTTAGGGCATTCTATTTCGCCAAAAAAAATTTGAGTTTTTGATACTTTTCTACACCATTCGATACTTTCCGAATTTTTTGTTATTATTATTCTCATCGGTTAATTTATCATTTTGAAAGCAGAACCATTAGAGGTGAAAAGGTACGAGTTTCATAACAAAAAACAGCTATGAATAAAAACATCGACTAAAATAATAAGATTAGATTGTTGACCGAGCAGGGATCGGTCTCCAGGTACTATTTATTATTGAGGATCGGATCATATCCATATAAATTAAATTTAATTTCGTCCGGCCACAAAACGCTTTCCTAAAATGTTTTGTTGCATTTTTTATGATATAAATATGATAACCACCTAAAATGTGTTTGAGAAAACTTTCTGTGGTCGTTTTGATATGGAATATTTATTTAGTTCTGCAAATTTGATGCGATACTGATTTAAACAACGCACTTGGACCTTATTAAGATTTTTGGTATCAGATCCTGATGAGGAACTGATCAGATGCCTATTTGACGCTGCTTCCAAAAATGATCACACATTTACATTATGACATTAGTTAGGTTAAAGCTTCATAAGAAAAACTGAAATGAAATTGTGCTGCTACGATGACGCGCATGATGGTCTTCATAGAAATCACGTTCATATCAATTAATTAAATTTGCCTCTTTTTTTATTCATATGACAACAACTTTTGACATTTAAAAGATATTCTTGTTATCCAAGATATGTTTGTTCTACAAAACTGTGAAGTCTGCTTTATTTAAAAAATTGTTAATTTATTCTAAATGCTTTTTACCACTTAGTCTATATAAATTTCATGCTGTTTCATTGCTGTTTTTGTTAATTTTTATGAATGTCAATTTAATTAAAAATTCATTTTTACGAGGGAGCTTAATTTGGTTAGTAAGAATTAGTAGACATAAATTGCTTGGCATATTTATGATTTATTAGTAAGTTTAAAAAAAAAAAATTTTTCTAAATTTTTTTTAGAATTTTTTTTATGAACAAAATATATAATTTATTTTTATAGATAATTTTTGCGTGTTTATTTGGCATTGCAGTTACATAATTGCATTATTCTGACATCGCTGTCATTCATGACAAATCAACAATTTTCATATCAAAAATAACTTTCGATTTTGATGCGTTAAATAACCTGTTTTTTTTATAATTTCCCCGGCGTACATAGCAACCAACCGACCTCTCTCAGAGGAGTTGTGTTCAAATTACACGCTTATGTTGTATTTGATTCAGTCTCGTGCTCTAAAGTATTCAAGATCAATGTCAATAAATTAGCGTACAAATTGTATGTATGTACATATGTATATTGCTGTTTAAAACTGAAAAAGTAACAACGCGATTATTTGATATTTCTGCACTGCATTTGGTTCCTTTTTCAAGTACCGGTTTGTGTCAAATATAGATCTTTATTATACCAGTTTAGCTACGAATAAGCAATATTTTTTTTAAAACATATATCGATTTTTTGATAAAATTTACAGTTAAATTTTTTTTTGTTTTGAATATTTGTTGTATATATAATCAGCATATATCATTTAAACAAAAAACATTATTAGTTTTTAATTTAAATTTAATTTGTTTAAAATTAATTACTTTAACACTTTTAATCTGAAACTACAGAAGGTGTTTTCTGCTATTAATAAAATGACAAAGACTTGCAAATAATGGGGTTGTGATAGTTGCACGGCGAGTGCATGTTATTTTCGGAGGAACTTTACCGTAGCATCTGAATCCAAGCTTTGAATTGATGCATATTGTCAGAATTTAGTGATATTTGAGGTTAAATACATGACAAACAACTATTTGGGCGCTTTTTGTGTTTATACACTGATGCAATATGTAATCCCTAAAAAATTATTTCTTAATAGGTGTAGTACGATTATTATGACAAAAGTTTTGGCAATTTCAAGATGACATCATCATGAAGTCCTATAAATGATGTCATCTTAAATTTTTCATAACTTTTGAAAGAAACGTTGTATGACACTTTTTGTTTTGAAGAAAATAAGAGTGCTTCATAATGATATACTACGTGGAGCTCAAAAATACCCAAAATAGCTATTTTTCGTGTATATAATCTCAAATATCTCACAATCCTCACATGATGCGCCAATTTTGAGAACGTATTTGGATGAAAAGTGCCATCAGAAATTGTCATTGCTCCCCTGAAACAAAAACTTGTACACTCAGAAAAACAAATTGTTTGTAAGGTATATGCGGAAAATTATCGAATATTTGAAACAAACACTTATTATTTCAAACAAACATTTATCTTTTGTTCCAAGTGATTAGTACTTGCAGCAAACACTAGCAAAAATATTTCACTTGATACAAATAAAAAATAAGTCATCGGAAATATTTCTGTAAGTTAAACGAACCTTTTCATGAATTGTTGAACCCAAATCTTTTTATCGCTTGCGACAAAACATTAGAATATTTGGCATCCATGAGCGCGGGTTCAAATCCTAGTATGAGACATTTTTTTTTTTTAATTTTTTTATACCCTACACCCAGGGTATATTCACTTTGTCCTTCCATTTGTAACGCAGAGAAGGAGGCGTGGCAGGTATAGAAAAGAATATATATTCTTGATCAGCGTCACCTCCTGAGGCAGATAATTCAATGAAATTTGGTACACTGCCTTCGTCGTCAAAGATAGCTAGGGGGATTGAAAATTTGCGAAATCGGTCTACGGACACGCCTACCGCCCATACAAAAAATATATTCAAAATGTAATTGTAGGAGTATTTTTCACGACAATGCAACCAAAATTCGCATATATACTAAGAATTGTAAGCGCAAGCTCTAAAAAAAAACTGAACGAATTCGAACAAGAGGGCGTGGCACCTCCCACATAAGCAAAAGCTTTAAAACGCTATACTGAAAGCGTTTTTTGAGATATTCGAACCCAAATCGACTCAGACACTAAGAATCATAAATAAAAGCTCTCAACAAAAATTGGGTGAAATCAGACAAGAGGGCGTGGCATCTCCCATATAAGCAAAAGTTTCAAAATGCTATACTGAAAGAGTTTTTTGAGATAATCCAACCAAACTTCACTCAAATACAAAAGACTATAAATGCACGCTCTAAGCTAAAACCAGACGAACTCGGACAAGAGGGCGTGGCATCTCTTATATAGAGAAAGCTTCAAAACTCTACTGAAAACGTTTTCACTCAGACACTAAAAACTATAAATGCAAGCTTTTTTTAAAATACTGCAGTGTAGGGTATTTAATGTTTGGCCAGGCCAAATGCTACACCCTTACTAGTTTTTTTTTATTTTTGAATTTTTTTACTTTTTATTTTAAATTTTTTTATTTTCTCTATTTTTCTTTTTTTATTTATTTACTTTTTTTAATTAAATTGAAATTAAATATACAATGAAGCACTAAATATCAAATTTTTTATACAAATTGTTTACCTGTTTATAAGATGCGTCAGTGGTGTAGAGGATAAGTTTCATTCTATCAGACGGAAAGTCCTAGGTTCGAACCCTTGTGCGGGTCATTCAATAACTTGTTTTTTTTAAGTCAAACATTTAAAGTGTTTGATTCAAAAAATTATCATTATTTGCCGCAAGTGTTAAAGAAGTGGCAAACTTCTTTAACACTTGTGGCAAACAATTTCCTTTTTTTAGAGTGTAGGTCTGAGTATTTGTATATTGAAGAGCTTTTGAATTTTGCTTAAGTTTTGAAGCATTTCATTTTGAATACGAAAATGTGCTTCTTATTGATCATAGCTTAACTTTAAATAAATTAGTCTAATCTAACCGTAATAATCAGACCCTAAATTTAACCCACATGAAGGTGCTAAAATAGTCTGACCATTTTCTTGAAGGCAGAATCCGAGACAGGAAAAACTTATTTAATACAGATGGGGCAACAGTAAGAGTCTATGATTTGTGCTTTATGGTCTACGGTCCATAATATAGGTATGGTCTATGATATGTCTTGTATGGTCTATGGCCGATTATCTATGGTCTATGTGCTCTTTATGGTCTATGGTTCATAATATACAATTTATGGGCAGTCTTTTATGGTCTTTGGACCATAATATATGATCTTTGATCTGAACTTTATAGTGTATAGTCCATAATATATAGTCTATGATTTATCCTTTATGGTCTATGGTTCATAATATATGGTAAATGATATGCCCTTTATGTTCTATGGCCCATTATCTATGGTCTATACGCTTTTTGTGGTCTATAGTTCATAATATACAATCTATGGTCAGTCCTTTAGTCTTTGGTCCATAATATATGATCTATGATTTGTCCTTTATGGTATATGGTCTATAATCTAAATATAATCTATGATCTGTCTTTTATGGTCTTTGGTGCACAATCTTTAGTTTATGATCTGTCTTTTTCGGACCATGGTCTATAATTATTTATTTGTTCTATGATCGATAATCTATAGTTTTTAGTCAATAAGATATGGTCTTAGGTCTTTGATCTGTCCCTTATGGTCTAAAATTGTTCTAGAATGAAATAAATTAGATTACGCAAAACAATATGAATCCATTTTAAGTCCCGCACAATTCTGGCTCTTGACTGTCTTGCATAATCCGGGACGGTTGGTCACTGGGCAAGAAGCAAAGAACTCTAAGTGAAAATTTGGTAGAAATATACGTAGGGTCTAACAAAAGTTCGCTTAGTTGAATTGAAAAAACTTTTAAATTTAGGAGAAGAGAAAAAACTACTGAACATGGCTATGGTGACATATGTTTCGGTTACCGCCACGTAACCATCATCAGACCAATTTATGTTTTTATTTAATTTATTTTAAATTAAATCAAATAACAATTGAAAAATTTTTGAACTTTTTGTCTGAGGCCGGGATCGATCTATGAACCTTTCGAAATCAATCTCTCTACATAGCGCATTTATCAATGGACTGCGCTGTGTGCCCTCGGAAAAATTGGTAGCTTAAGTGCCTATATGCATGTAGCGTGGTTTCATTCACTATACTCCTTTGTCATCATTCATGTTGTGTTTGTTTGGTAAGGCTCAGCCATTGGCTGAGAATCAATACCGTTATATTATATGACTGACAAGTGTTACCAGTTGCACATATTTGGCGTGTTCTCCATGATTACTTAAAATGGTTTATGTTGACTATATGAAAATTATACTAATTTTATGAACTTTAGTCAATGTTTTGCAAGAATCGAAAATTCCATGCATTTTCCAACTTAGAATATTATGACAATTAGGAGAAGAGAAAAAACTACTGAACATGGCTATGGTGACATGTGTTTCGGTTGAAAAATTGTTATTTCATTTAATTTAAAATAAATTAAATAAAAACATAAATTGGTCTGATGATGGTTACGTGGCGGTAACCGAAACATATGTCACCGTAGCCATGTTCAGTAGTTTTTTCTCTTCTCCTAATTGTCATAATATTCTAAGTTGGAAAATGCATGGAATTTTCGATTCTTGCAAAACATTGACTAAAGTTCATAAAATTAGTATGTATTTTTAAATTTATTCTTCATGTATTTGTATTTTTTCAACGTAATCGCCATTTATTTTGATAAATTTTTAAAGTCGATAAGTCCATCTTGAAAAACAGTCATCAAAATCGGCTTTTTGCAGTTTTGCAATTTCATCATTAACCGCATTTATTATCTCCTCATTGCTGTTGAAGACTCTCCCTCTCAAATTTTTTTTATTTTTGGAAACAACCAGAACTCACAAGGCGCTAGATCTGGGGAATAAAGAGCTGGACGAATTTCTTCGACGCCAGAAAGAAAAATAAAATCGGTCGTTTTTTCAGCAGTGTGCACTGGCGCATTATCGTGATGTAGAAAGTAGCAGCGTAGCTCCTTTTTTTGGCGTTTTCCCAATAAACTTTGGAAAACTTTTGGTAAGCAGGTTTCAGTATACCACTTAGCAGTAATCGTCTGACCTTTTTTCAAAGGAATAGCAGCTACAACTTTCTCTCTGTTGAAGTAAACTGACATCATTACTTTTGTTGCTCACTTTTTTTTGCTTTACTTTAACAAGTCGACTTGCACTTTCTGGGCTCCATACCATGGATTGTTGTTTGGTTTCAGGGTTGTACTTCTAAAACCATGCTTCATCACCTGTTACGATTTTTTTGAAGGTGTTAGACCCTCCGTTTTTGAATTTTTCAAGAAAATACTTAGCAAAACGCACACATGTCTCTTTTTGAGCATCACTTAAAATTCTAGGAACCCATCGTGCAGATTTCTCCGCGTATCCAAGATCATTATTTAATATTTGCCATACAGCCATGGCGTTCAAGCCCAGTTCCTCAGCAATGATTTCCTGGGTCAATCTTGGATCTTCGTCAATTTTAGACTTAACCAGCGCTACACATTCATAATCAGTCGAAGATTTTGGGCGGCCTTCTCGAGGTTCGTCCTCCACAGAAAAATTACGTGCCTGGAATCTTCGGAACCACTTTGAAATAGTCACGAGGGATGGCGCATTAACTTCAAATGCTATTTGACATTCATTAAATATTTCCATAGGTTTGAGCTTACGTCGAAATCCAAAAAGAATAGCAAACCGAATCTCTTGCTGCGTTGGCATTGAAAATCTGCTGACATTGGTACACGAATTTTACGTTTTCTTCTCTCCGTTTTGACCGATCTTTCTGAAAATTAAAATGATATATCGTAAGACTGTAACAAATAATACGCAATTTTTTGATTTACTAAAAATTTATAACATGACACCAACTAAGC
Organism: Calliopum simillimum; assembly: GCA_951812925.1. Lineage (NCBI taxonomy): Eukaryota > Metazoa > Arthropoda > Insecta > Diptera > Lauxaniidae > Calliopum > Calliopum simillimum. The sequence continues at coordinate 8,529,744 of OX638370.1, forward strand.
GAACTTTTGTTTGGCTCCTCGTAAGATGAGAAAATTTTTAAAAAATTTAATCCTAGTCTTCTGTGCATACCTGGTGGCTTACAAAATATTGGAAATGAAGGACTCCTACGAAAAAATTATCTTTCCAAAACTCCTAAAAAGAAGCAAAACGAGATTGCTAAAAAATGCACCTAATTCTTTGGCATGATGAAAATCTGGATCTCATAGCAATATCTCTGATACTGGTCAAGTTTGGCAGAGTGTTTGTCAACAAAACGGTTTCCGAAAATAGAATCCTCATACCATTTCTTCACATTAATATTCCAGTAAAGTTTTTTTTTTGCCAAGAATGGCACCTCAAACTCGGGCTTTTCTCATCAAAGAAAGAGACCTCTTTCTAGCATCGTTTCAATAGACGGTGGATTACAAAAATGAAAAAATATACATAAATGCGTGTATTGTATTGTACATGATAGAACAAAAGTCATCTGGAAAGAGTGGTGAAAAAATTATTTTAAAAATCGAAAAAATTATTGAGGCTCCCGCTAAAAATTTCCCGAAAATACATAACATTTTCTCAAAAACTTTAAGAAAACAATTAAAACTGATGTTTAAAACTTTCCCCTATGTCTATTAGACCAGTTCGAAATTTAGATTCAACCCAAAAAGAACTCAAAAGTTAGAGGAACTTTTAAAAACGATATCTGCATAATTTTTTTTTTTTTTTTATTCTGACATTTTTCTCGTCATAACTTTTTTTTTCATTACACAATGGATACCCAAGGATGCTTTAAGTATAAAGATTATGTGCTTACAAAAATTTTGGCTTTTTTTTTTTTTGTGGTATAGATAATATACGGTTGCAAAAATCGATTTTTTACGATTTTCAAAAACATGGTCGGAAAAACGATTTTTTGCTCAAAAGCAAGGGAACTTACGAAAAAAGTGTACATGAAAAAAAATGCTTGGAATTGCCCAAAGAATACGTCTGAATTTTTTCAGAATTTTTTGAGTTAAGTATTTTATAATTTTTCGAAACTTTGTCAAAAAAAATAAAAAATTCCAAAAATTCTGAATATATGCACACTTATTTTTTGAAGGACTGACAAACATTAGCTTAACAACTGAAAACTCACTTTGATAAATTTTTTGAAAAAATAACAAACAAAAAAAATCCTTGAAAAACATAAAAAAGAATCGATTCTTGGAACCGAATATTATCTACACCCAAAAAAGCAAAAAACAGTTTTTAAACGCCAAAATTTTTGTAAGAACATAATCTTTATTTCTATAGCACTACTGGGTATCCATTTTCTAATGAAAAAAAAAATGATGACTAAAAAACATGTTTTTTAGCCAAAACAGGCCTTCTGTAGAATCAAAAGTGCTCTATTGGTGTTTCTCGGAATGAAAAGCAAAATGATGCAGAAATCGTTCTTAAGAGCCCCTCTAACTTTTGAGTCGGTTTCGGGATGAATCTAAATTTCGACCCGGTCTAATGTCTATGCTCTAAAGCTTTGTGAAGAAATATTTTTTTTATTTTTTTTGAGTTAAACTGTATCCTATATTAAAATAGAACCTCAAGGTATGCTATTCCTTCAGCTTTAAAAATTAAACCAAAATATTTATGCGTGTTTCATTATTATTTATTTCGTTTATTCCAAAATCCTTCTTAATGATGAGAAGTCTCTTCCTTTTGTGGATGAGCCGCATTCCATGCCAAAGATCTAACGATAGCTTCTGGTACTGGTGGTGATGTTGGTAATAAATCACTGCTGGGTTGATAACCATTTTCATCAGCAACATAGGAAACCTTAACATGAACACCTTCCGGTGAAACATATTCATATTCACCATGAACATTGCCATGTTCATCACCAGCAGATGAAGCATGAATATCGTTGGTGGTTTCCAAAACGTAATGGAAGCCATCGGCGAGTACCTCGGATGTAAGAGTTTTTATCTCAGCGTGAACATCATCATTGGCAGCGGCGGCAAAAGCGGCAAGAGCGCAAAGAAGGAACTATGAAAGAAAGCAGTAAGGTTAACGAATGTTAAGGAAATTTTATTTTTTTATAAAATTTAACGTTTACTAACGATTTTGAACATTTTGGAATATTTAGTTGTTTTAGTCAGGATTGCTAGAATTGAACTGATATCGTTTGCCTGCTAACGTATGGCTTATATACACAAAATATTTACAGTTCAAATTGCTATAAAATATCTTAATTGTTTTAACCTGTTCTAATGGAATTCTTTTTTAGTGGTTACACTTTTTTTTTTTTTTTGTGTTCTTTTGTTAATTAACCAGTAGCAATTTTTATTTGAATAATGAATGCCGAAGTTGTTACACGTTTTTTTGCAAGCAAGTTTAGGTATTCTCAAAAAATGTTGCGAATTATTTGAGTTTGGCGCCTTAGCGGCTAAGACGGTACATCAGTGCCGAAAATTGCAAACTCTTTGATGCTGGCACTAACTGAAGAATGCCTGTATGGGCAATCAGGCCCATTGCCAGCCGCGTCAAACTTTCTTCGTCGTCTCAAAAACTTTGAATTTTGTCCAAGCATAATTTGATGAGCAAAAAAAGGTCCTGAAGTTCAAGTACAAATATTGGCACCCGGTGCCAACATCACGTATCCTAGCTTAATTTTACTTATATTACTCGTTGCTTAGATTTTAAGCTAGCTGCATTATTATACAGTTAATTGCATAAATCTCTCTGCATAAAATCGTTTTTAATAAAATGTAAAAAAAGTCAACAACTGACCGGTATATGGGCACATACTTGTTCTTGCCAATATCATTATTTCAAGAAAGTCATGTTACCAATTAAATCAAACTCTAACTAAATAATAACAGGTTCAATATTTTGAGTGAAATTTCTACTTATAATTTTATTTTTTTTGTATATAAGCCAAACCTTATCAGTTAAACGATATCAGTTTAATTCAAGTGATCTTGACAAAACACCTACACATTCCAAAATGTTCAAAATCGTAAGTACCTATTCGGGAATTTTATATATAAAATCAAATTTTCCTTAATTTCATTTTACTTTGTCACTCCCACAGTTGCTTATTTGCGCTCTTGCCGCCTTTGCTGTTGCCGACGATGATGTTCACGCTGAGGTTAAGACTCTAAATTCCGATGTTCGCGCTGATGGCTATGACTATAATCTAGATGTTAGCAATGGCATTCATGCTGCATCTTCTGGTGATATCCATGGTAATGTTCATGGTGAATTCGAATGGGTTTCACCAGAAGGTCAACACGTCAAGGTCACTTATGTTGCTGATGAACAAGGTTATCAACCCAGCAGTGATTTATTGCCAACATCACCACCAGTACCAGAAGCTATCGTTAGATCTTTGGCATGGAATGCCGCTCATCCACAAAAGGAAGAGACTTATCATCATTAAGAATGATTTTGGAATAGGAAAAATAAAAAATATTGATACACTTAAATCATATATTTTTTTTTATAATTTTGAAGCTACAGATTGAAATAATTTGAATTGGTTAGTATAGTTACATATCTCACAAATTCACAAATTGTGCTTAAGAAGAGATTTTTCTAATGCCCCAAACAGACGGCAGCTCTAATGCACATTACAGGCGCAATAATGCGAAATTTTTTATTGCATGATTTTAGGCATTTTTTATACATATATTTCATAGGCATTGACTAAAAGAAAATTTCCCAATTAAAGGTCCAAAAAATTCTAAATCATCAAAAACAAGATAAATAGTGAGTTAAGTAAGCATCAGAAAATCTAAATTGAATTTTTCGGGCCCTGAATTGAGAAATTTTCTTTCTGTCACTGTCTATGAAATATCGGTTTAAAAAATGCCTAAAATCATGCAATAAAAAGTTTCTCATTATTGCGTCTATAATCTAGATTAGAGCTGTCGTCTGTCTGGGGCATTTGCATTCCCATGTCGTAAGCCATATTCAATAGAGAGGATCAAATTTTTTTCCCACTTAATTTCATTCAGTTTCGGATTCTCCGTTAAAATCTAAGTTAAAAACTCCTTGGGACCATATATCTGCGGTGAATTTCGACTCAGCCAAAAATCGTTTGAAGTTTTGGGTTTCTTTCGCTGTTGCGAGATTGTCTTTGATAATTTATAACTTCCGAACAACTTGTTGTATTGCTATGATTTTAGCACCGTTAGAAAGGTGTTGTTGCGTAGTATAAACGCTTTGGCGAATTTATTAAAAAAAGTTATCTGGTTCAAAAGTTATGACCTTTTGAATGAAAATATATAAAAACTTTATACAAAATGTACCAAAAATTTCATATTTTTTTAAAAAAAAATTTACTTTTAAATTTTTTTATATAGTGTATAAAAGGACCTATGTAGAGAGGGTCTATTCATCCAGATATGGCTAGGCATTTGAAAGTTATGAATATTATTCAACCCTCTTTATCTACGATCATGCAGATCTGGACCCAACTGATGAGCAACATTCGTCATGGCCTTAGTATTTTTTCGAGACTAAGGCAAAGAACAAGACGCTGATATAATTATGGTAATTTATAGTTAAAAGCTGAGTCTTTCAAGCTTAAAATTTGGCATCTTAAAAGTCCAACAACATACTTTGGAAAGATAAGGTTTGGCATTTTTGAATATACTGCAGTTCGCCTTGTGGCCGAAATTCGAGCCTTAGTCGTCAAAGTTAGCTCATGGGATTGAAAATTAGTGAAATCGGTTAAGGAGCTCGCCTACCTCCCGTACAAAAAATATGTTCAAAATGCAACTTTAGGAGTCTTTTTCACGACAATGCAACCTAATCTGTGCGATTTCGAAAAAGAGGGCGTGGCACCTCCCATGCACGCGAAAGCTTCAAAACGCCACACTGAAAGCGTTTTTTGAGATAATCAAACTAAATTTTACTCAGACTCTAAGAATTATACATGCAAGTTCTGAGTAAAATCAGACAAAAGGGCGTGTCACCACCCATATAAGCAAAATTTTTAAAATACTGCAGTGTAGGGTATTTAATGTTTGGCAAGGCCAAAGGATACACCATTACTAGTTCATATTAAAATAGCCGCCAAGTCAAAAATTTTAAAAGACCAAAACTTTCCAAAATCCTTTTAGACTCAAAAAATCAATTACACCATTAGAAAACTCATACAATTGGCTAAAACTTTCCTATCGAATAGATTTCTCTTAAATCTTAGAATAAAGCAAAAATAAATTTTTTCCTAAAACATATCACAAAATTAGAATTTAGAACCCCGCAGAAACTACTTTTTGTTCTGAATTCTACATATTACCTCTTAGAAGCATCGTAACTTTAAGATTTACTCCCTGTATGCGAGTAACATCATATAAAGGTGCATTGATTAAATCATCATTAGTTGAAACCAAAACGAGATCTCGCCAAACAAGAGGAGATGGTTTGTAGGTCACACTCTCCGAAAATCAGCACTCGTAGTTTCGAGCCAAGTTCTTGTTTGGATTCCGCAAGATAGTAGAGGGTGTGGGTGAGCTAAAACCACTTATAAATCGTCTTTGTGGAGAGTGAAATCCAAAAAACCCACATTCGTGTCTAGAGATTTAAGTCCTTCCAAAGGATCGCATCAAAAATATATTTGTAGTATCAAGTTATGTTAATTTTAGCTGTCCAGCTCGGACTCCAACGTGCTCAGATCGTTATGCAACAAAAAAAAAATACTAATTTCTTTCAAAACCATAAAAAGAGTATATTTTTTTGTTCTCAGTCTAAGTGTGTTATTCCACTTTTATTTCACCCATCATCTACCCAAGATATAAAAAACATATTTTTTATACTTTCAATGCAACGTTTTATATTTAACTATTTAAGGACAAAATACAAAAATATAAAACCATCTTTAAAATGAATTACTAAATACATCGGCAGTGATTTTTTTAAAAGTGCCAAAGCCCCATAAGAACTTAATGACCATAATTTTCTTCCTTATGTGGATGTGTACGAATGTATTCCAAAGATCTAATAATAGCTTCTGGTACTGGTGGTGATGTTGGCAATAAATCACTGCTGGGTTGATAACCATTTTCATCAGCAACATAGGAAACCTTAACATGAACACCTTCGGGTGAAACCCATTCGTATTCACCATGGATGTTGCCATAAGCATCACCAGATGAAACAGCATGAATGCCATTGGTGGTATCCAAACTATAATCGTAGCCATCAGCGCGAACATCGGAGGTAAGAGATTTTACTTCAGCGTGAACATCATCACTGGATGCACCACCATAGCTGCTTTTTTGGCTAGCATATGATGGTGAACTATAAGATGGACGACCAGCTGAACGACCAGTTGGACGACCAGCGCTGGCAACAGCTAAAACTGCGAAGATGGCAACCTGAAAAGAATATATGGTTTATAGTAGATAGTTCAGAGCTATGCTCACTTTCGTAGAAAAACTTACGAATTTGAACATTTTCACTATGCGTTGAAGACTACAACTGATGTCGCTTTTGAATTTTCACTTGGCTTTTATACAAAATCCACAACGATGACATTTTGCATTAGTTTTGTCAAAATTTGCCAAAGTTATATCAATTTATTGCCATCACTATTGTTTGTCGTTCAATTTTATGCAGGTGATTTATTTGCAAATTGAGCGCCCACACCTTAAAATCAAACATTTTTCAAATTAAATAATAAAGCAAAATATGATTTTGATCGCAATATTAAATAATAGAACACGTTTTCTTTTAAAAGATGCAAAACGCATTCAAATCAAATACAATTTGTATTAATCTCTTAATTTATGCAAAAAATTCTAGAAAAAAAAACGAAGACTTTTAAACAAGTTATACTTTATGAACGCTAACGGTCATCAGTCAGCCGATTTGAAATTTCGAAACAGTAAGGTAACTTAATATTAAATTTTGTAGAATAAACCATAAATGGAACAGGTTCCATAATTGCGATGCAATTTCGTATATGGCCATTTAAATAAAGAAAGGCACACCTTGTCCGGTAACCGGCAGTGATGCTAAGTGATCTAATTTCGAACCAACTAAAACAGAGCAATAATCTTCGGAAATAGAAAAGAATTAGTACTTTCATTTGTTTTCTCCAATAAATAATACATCAAAAACTCAACACAGTTGTTTATTAGTGATCATTTCACCATTGTTGATGTACGCGCTAAGATTATGTAAGTTCATCTCATCATGTTTTATTATGCTATACAGGGTGTAATGCATATGGTAACACAGCTTCTGCGAGGCGATAGAGTCGGCCTAAACTAACAAAAAATTTCACCAAGGGGTGTATAAAATGTAAGCCTTAGAAGTTATATTAAAATTAGTGAAGGTGTAACCTTTGGCCAGGCCAAACATTAAATACCCTACACTCCAGCATTTCGATACTTTTGCTATATGGGAGGTGCCACGCCCTCTTTTCTGAGATCACCGAGTTTTTGCTCAGTCCTTGCATTTATACTAGTTCTTAGTATCTGAGTGAAATTTTGTTTGATTATCTCACAAAAGTTTTCAGCATAGGATTTTGAAACATTTGCTTATATGAAAGGTGCCACGCCCTCTTGTCCGAGCTCATCTACATTTTGCACAGAGTATGCATTTATAGTCTTTAGTGTTTGAGTGCAATTTTTGTTGGATTATCTCAAAAAACTCTTTCAGTATAGCATTTCGAAACTTTTGCTTATATGGGAGGTGCCAAGCCCTCTTGTCCGAATTTAACCCAATTTTTGTTGAGAGCTTGCATTTATAATTTTTACTGTCTGACTCAAATTTGGTTCGTATATCACAAAAAAATGCTTTCAGTATAGCGTTTTGAAGCTTTTACTTATATCGGAGGTGCCACGCCCTCTTGTCTGAATTCGCCTTGTTTTTGCTCAGAGCTTGCGCTAACCATTCTTAATATGTGTGTGTATTTTGGCTCATTGTAGTGGAAAATACTCCTAAAGTTCCATTTTGAATATATTTTTGTATAAGCGGTAGGCGTGTCCGTTGACCTATTTCGATCATTTTCAATCATTCGAGCTAGCTTTGACGTCGGAGGTAGGGTGCCAAATTTCATTGAACTATCTTGCTCATCAGTATAAAAAAGCTATGGTCATGAGACAAATGGCCGCCAGAGTCAAAAAGTAGGGAATAAAATAGAGAATATTTACTTTAGACCTGCTGAGCTTAGCAAAATCATTTTAAATCTTATAAACCCAATACCTACACTCTTAGAAAGCTCATACAATTAGCTTAAAGTTTTTCATAAAAAAAATTTTCCCTAAGACGTTATGGTGACCCAAGAAAATTTTTTTTTAAAAAAAGGTCTGAAAATCAGTTTTTTCCCTACACATTAAAGTTTTAGTCTAATTTTAAAACCAAAAAGTATTTATGTTATATAGGACAATAAAGTATTAATTTTAAACTATTTCGGAATAAATTTTATACTTTTCTGGAATAAATTTCAAACTTTTTTGGAAAAAAATAGGAATTTAATAGCAAAAAAGTTTAAAATCAATGCTAAAGGACATCAAAACTAAGAAAAGTAAACAATAATTTTTTAATGTATGTACGTATATAACACCTCAGGCGCAATTTTTTGTTAATTTAGGCTTGCTCTATCACCTCCCAAAAGCTTCGTAACGTTATGAATTACACTCTATACATATAAAATAATGTCATAATGTGAATGTACTATCATTTTTGTAAATGGCTTCAAATATTATTGTGCTTTGGCATTTATACTGTAGATAGATAAAGAAGTAATTGACAACAATCAAACTAATTTATTTAGAGCCAGCTGTTTTTTTCACAATTCAAAATGCATTAAAATAAGCAAAAACTTGCATCAGGAAGTGTTTATTTAACAGATATAATTTTTTTAGCTTTAAATCAGTAGTTTTATGTCTTAAGTTAAACTTTTCTTAAAAAAAGGCCCCATTTTTATAACTTTCAACAAAATTGTAGCCAACTCACATTATAACATTACTTTTGCTCCACCTGTCAAACAGCTGTTGAACGTGGCATTGTTGCCAACTTTGTCGCTACTACCAGTTGAAGAATTTATTTTATCAAAACAATACACATGGTGGCTAGAAATCAGTAAAATACCGAAAAATTTAAGATTCCTGAAACTATTTTTCACTATATTTTGAAATTTGCAAAAAAATTAAGTATTGGTTCCGTGGAAAAGACTGAGAAGAAGGTCTTTTGGCGTCTACGAAATACCGCTGTTGGTTCACTTTAAAATCAAATAAATCTATTGAATTTGCAAAATGTGTTCAGAATAGTCCCAGGAATGTCATCGAATAGCCACACCCGTCCTCATCAAAATATACTCTGAAACTTTTCCAATAGGACTCTTATTTTCCGAGTTATGATCATTTGAAAAGAAGTTATTTGGCCCCCATACATAGGATGAAATATTTTGGGGGCGTGACAACGCTCAGTCTCTAGGAGGCCAATATTTTTTGCTCCGTAGGCCATTGGCATCAAGTGCACCGTTTAAGTACCTACCCTTCACAACTCTGTTTCAGCCATTCACTTTGGACTTCTCAAAGATTTTTCGATTTCTGAAATTCTTCTCCAGGACAAACGTTCTACTCTAGGCCTTGGATTGCTTATCCAAAAAGATCCTAGTTTTAAGTAATTTGATTTTTTATTTTTTTTTGAAATGTCACACTCACAATTTAGACTGGTGAAACTGAAAGTGATGAACTCTTTTTAACCATCGGCATGAGAATACTATCGTCTGAAAAATTCAAAAGAATTTTTGGCAACGATCAATCCCAATGGCCATTATACCTCCATTTTGATAATGTTGAAAACTTAAAGTCTGTTTTATTAGAAAAATCAAAATAGTACTTGCTGCAAATTATATTCCGAAAAGAATACAAGTGACTACATTTTAATAAACTTTTTTTTAAATACATTTTATTTTACATATTTATTTATTACTAGTATCGCCGGTGGCCAAATTTTGGCCTTTAACTTAAAAATAGATACACTTTTTCCGAGTACCGTTTGGTAAAAAAGAAAGACAGAACATTGAGTATTCATTAATAGTAGTAACCTTTTTTGGATGCAGCAGGCTCAGTGTATCTCCAAACCGAATAACATAAAAATTGGTGTAGTGCTTGTGCCGAAAAATATCGAAAAACATCTTATATATCGAAAAGAGCTCAAAAGTATCGAAAAACATCCAAAATATTGGTTAAAGTCCAAAAGTATCGAAAAAGTATCCAAAATATCGAAAAGAGCCCAAAAGTATCGAAAAACATCCGAAATATCGATAAAAGTCCAAAAGTATCAAAAAACATCCAAAATATCGATAAAAGTCTAAAAGTATCGAAAAACTCCAAAATATCGGTAAAAGTCCAAAATTATCGAAGAACTTCCAAAATATCGGTAGAGGTCCAAAAGTATCGAAAAACATCCAAAATATCGATAAAAGTCCAAAAGTATCGAGAAAGTATCCAAAATATCGAAAAGAGCCCAAAAGTATCGAAGAACTTCCAAAATGTCGATAAAAGTCCAAAAGTATTGAAAAACATCCGAAATGTCGGCAAAAGTCCAAAAGTATCGAGAAACATCCAAAATATCGATAAAAGTCCAAAAGTATCGAAAAACATCCAAAATAAAGGTAAAAGTACAAAAGTATCGAAAAATATCCAAAATAAAGGTAAAAGTCCAAAAGTATCGAGAAACATCCAAAATATCCATAAAAGTCCAAGAGTATCAAGAAACATCCAAAATAACTGCAAAAGTCCAAAAGTATCGGAAATCATCCAAAATATCCATAAAAGTCCAAAAGTATCGAAAAACATCCAAAATATCGGTAAAAGTCCAAAAGTATCGAAAACATCCAAAATATTAGTTAAAGTCTAAAAGTATCGAGAAACATTCAAAATAACTGTAAAAGTCAAAAAGTATCAGAAATCATCCAAAATATCCATAAAAGTTCAAAATTATCGAAAAACATCCAAAATATCGGTAAAAGTCCAAAAGTATCGAAAAACATCCAAAATAAAGGTAAAAGTCCAAAAGTATCGAGAAACATCCAAAATATCGGTAAAAGTCCAAAATATCGATGCATACCTTGGACAGAGTGCAACGAAACGGGTTTTTGCAAGCAAGAGAAAAACAACAACAACAAAATCTCTCCCACTCCACTGTCTCATTCACTTTCTCAACAACACAGCATAACACTGTGGGTGCTGTTGTTGTTGTAATTATATGGGAAACTTTGATCCTGTTTTTAAATGCCTCGATGGCAATTTATGAGGATAATTTTTGGATTCGTGGATTCTACACCACAGTACCTATCATATAAAAAAAAATATCCAAAATCGGTTAAATGGTTAGCTCGCAAAAGAGGCGCAAAAAAAGCTGTTCACGTATTTATATATAGATTTTTCTTTAATAAAAAGTAACTTAATCCTAATCTTTAAAAATTCCAAACATAATTATTATTCGCTAGTTGGATGGGCCTTATTCCATGCAATAGCCCTTAAAACGTAGTCTGGGATTGGTGGTGGTGTTGGTAACGCGGAACCTTGTGGTTTATAACCATTGTCATCGGCAATATATACAATATAAATAGGTTCGCCTTCAGGTGAAATCCAACTGAAATCTCCACGAACATTACCGTTTTCATCACCAATAGCTACAGCGTGGATGTTGTTGCTAGTTTCAAAAGCATGTTTGTATCTACCATCGGCTTCAACTTCATTTTCAAGAGATGTTATTACAGCACCAGATTCATCGTTGGCAGCAGCGACAAAGCCAATCAGGGCACAGACAATAATCTGAAGTGAAAAAAGAAAATTTATATAATTTGAAAATGAAAATACAATTCTTGTTCATTTAGGAACTATACAATTTTTTTTTTATTTCAGTATCTAGAATTTTCTTTCATACTCACGAGCTTATACATTTTGTTTGACTAGTTTGTTTTTTGGAGGAATCCAGTAAATGACTATGCTACTATAGAATTTTCAACATGATTTTATACTCTAAGCTCTTCTTCTTAAACTTCTTTATTATCACTGGTAATATAAGTTTTTGGCATAAATACAAGTTAGTTCAATTAAAACTATTTTGTAGTTCTAGTTATTCATAGATCAAGTTTTGCTTGAATTTGAGGAAACTAAATGCATTTGTTTTTTGCATAATTTAAAACTATTATTATATTATTATTATATTATTATATTATATTATTATATTTAAAAAAAAAGTATCCCATATAGTTTGAATTCTATAGAGAAAAAACAAAAAATAAATAGTAACCAAACAGCATCAATATGCTCGAGCAACTTAAAAAGAACTCATGAATACATTAAAATGTTTCACTCAATATTGGTACTGATGGAAAAAAAAATCTAAAATATTGCGAAAGTTAATAGATATATTAGAACTACGAAGAGTGTGTGTGTCATTCACAGTAGATATCTGTTAAAAGATTGAAGATATTCCTTGTCGAAGTTAGCCAATATTATCTTTAAAGACTTAAAAAAATGGGATGAAATGTAATAGAGTTGTCTTGAGATAAACTCAGCACAAAACACTACGATTTTCTCTTGAAACAGATGACTTTATAATTTATTTTGCTGTAGATTACTGGCTTTTTATATTTATGTTTTTGTTTTATGATTTATGTTCAACGTTTCATATTTTGTATAATTTTATGTTTAATTTTTATGTTGAATTTTTTTTTTGTTGTTTTTTCGATTTCAGAATTTCTTCTCCAGAACAAACGTTCTACTCTAGGCCTTGGATTACTTACCCAAAAAGATCCTAGTTCTGAGATATTTGGTTTTTTTTTTTTTGTCACAAATATAACTTAGACTGGTGAAACTGAAAGTGATGAACTCTTGTTAACCAACAGCATGAGGATAATCGCGTCTGTAAAATTCAAAAGAATTTTTGGCAACGATCAATCTCAATGGCCTTTATATCTCCATTTAGATGATGTTGAGAACTTAAAGTCTGTCTTATTAGAAATATCAAAATAGGCCCTTGCTGAAAATTATATTCCGAAAAGAATACAAGTGACTAATAATAAACTTTTTTTTAAATACACTTTATTTTATTGTACATATTTATTTTTTTTTTTTAATAAAAAATACCTTAATCCTAATCTTTAAAAATTCCAAGCATAATTATTATTCGCTAGTTGGATGGGCCGCATTCCATGCAAGAGACCTTAAAATGGCATCTGGGATTGGTGGTGCTACTGGTAAATGGGCGCCTTCTGGTTGAAAACCACCTTCATCGGCAACATATGTAGTTTCAACTTGTTCGCCTTCAGGTGAAATATAACCGAAATTTCCACGAACATTACCGTTTTCATCACCAACAGCTGCAGCATGGATGTTGTTGCTAGTTTCAAAAGAATGCTTGTATCTGCCATCGGCTTCAACTTCATTTTCAAGAGATGTTATTACAGCACCAGATTCATCGTTGGCAGCAGCGACAAAGCCAATCAGGGCACAGACCAGAATCTGTAGTGAAAAAAGGAAATTTATATTATATGCAAAAAAAAAATACAATCATTAAGGAAATATTTTGTTTTTATTTCAATATCTAGCATTTCCTTTCATACTTACGAGCTTATACATTTTGTTTGACTAGTTTGTTTTTTAGAGGAATCCAGCAAATGACTATGCTACTATAGAATTTTCAACATCATTTTATACTCTAAGCTCTTCTTCTTAAACTTCTTGATTATCACTGTTAATATTAGTTATTGGCATAAATACAAGTTAGTCCAATTAAAACTATTTTGTAGTTCTAGTTATTCATAGATCAAGTTATACTTGTGATTGAGGAAACTAAATGCATTTGTTTTTGCATAATTTAAAACTATTATTTTAAACTATATACAAAAAAAGTTTCCCATAAAGTTTGAATTCTATAGGGAAACAACAAAAAATAAATAGTAGCCAAACAGCATCAATGTGCTCGAGCAAATTGAAAAGAACTCATGAATACGTTAAAATGTTTCACTCAATATTGGTACTGAGAGAAAAAAAATCTGAAATGTTGTAAAAGTTAATAGATATCGTAGAACTACGAAGAGTGTGTGCCTCATAGTAGATATCTATTGAAAGATTATATTACTTGTCGAAGTTAGCAAACATTAGCTTGAAAGTAAATATCATTTTAAAACTTAAAAAATTCGATGAAATGTAATAGTGTTGTCTCGAGATACATTCTGGCCCCAAACAATACGATTTTTCCTTGAAACAGATTACTTTTTAGTTAAATTTTTGAGTGAACAAAAAAGCATATATTCTTATTTACATTTTTTGTTTTATGATTTATGTTTACCGTTTCATTTTATGTTTTATTTTTTATGTTTTAAATTTTATGTTTCATGTCTAATGTTTTATATTTTATGTTTTATATTTCATATTTCGTATGTTTCTTGTTTTATATTTTATTTTTATGTTTTATATCCTTTATTATATATTTTACTTTGTCTGTTTGATTTTTTATATGTTATATCTTATGTTTTATATTTTATGTTTTATTTTTATGTTTTATATTTTATGTTTTATATGTGATGTTTTATATTTTATGCTTTATATTTCATATATTATCTATTATATCTAATGCTTTATATTTTATGTTTTAAATATCATGTTTTATATTTGATGTTTTATATTGTATTTTATTTTTTATATCTTACATTTCATATATTACACAGGTTTACAAAAATAAAAATGTCATGGCGTTTTGATCAGACTATGTGTTTCCTAGGAACTTTGACGTCCTGAATCCGAATCCGGAGGTCAAAATGGGGTTAATGTGTCGTTTAGTGATAAATTCGTTAAAATTCTGAAACTAATTTTTTATCATTAAATTCTTAGTCCTTAAAAAGAATATGTGATCAAAAAGGGTATCTCGGACCTAAATTCGGAGACATAGCCATCGGAAGATACGGATATATTTTCTATGAAAACCGCTATAAGCTGGGCATCCCTGGATGGATTTAAAAAATATTGGTGTCATATGAAAAGTATTTTGGAGATATGACTTTTTTTGAAATTTTTGGAAATTTTTAATTACAACAACAAATACATCAACAACATCAGCAACAACAAAATACCTTTCATATGACATCAATATTTTCAAAATCCATCCAGTGGTTCCCAACTTATAGCGGTTTTCATAGAAGATATATCCGGATCTTCCGATGGCTATGTCTCCGAAACTAGGTCCGAGAGATCGTTTTTGATCACATATTATGTTTAAGGACTAAGAATTCAATGATAAAAAATTATCACTAAACGGCACATGACCATATGACCTTGAAATTTTTTTTCTCAGACGTTCTGGAAAAAACGGACCCCGGATTCAGATTCAGGACGTCGAAGTCCCTAGGAAACACATAGTCTGATCAAAACGCCATGACATTTTTTTTTTTTTGTAAACCTGTGTTATCTATTATATTTTTTGTATTGTATTTTATATTTCATGTTTTATATCTTATGTTTTATGTGTAATATTTTATATTTTATTTTTATGTTTCATATTTTATGTTTTATATTTTATGTTTTATATTTCATATATTATCTATTATATTTAATGCTTTATATTTCATGTTTTATTTTTTATGTTTTATGTTTAATGTTATACCAAAGGTGCTGTATATATGTATATAATCATGCGCAGGGTCTTATTTATGACGCCCACTTGAACTTGGTTAGAGTGTTGGAATCTAAGTAGACACCAAAGCACCGCGACCAATTGCGATAATTTAATAAAACGAACAGTATGTATGTTTTCTCCTTAAGCTCCTAGGAGGAGAATAGGGCCAATATGAGACGTTTCCATTTGTTGCGATGCCTTGCGGTAACTTTGATCTCTTGCCACGACTTTCCCAATTCTTTTATTTCCTTTTCCAGCAACCTTTTTCAGTTGGTTTTGGGTCTACCACGTCCACTAATGCCTTGTGAATTCCACTCAAGAGGCTGGCGACAAACTTCGCTGTGTGGTTTCCGGATAGTGTGACCAATTCATCTCCATTTGCGCAGCTTAACCTCATTTGCTATAGCCCTCTGATTGCATTTTTGATGTAGCTCGGCATTTGATACGAACAGTACATACTTCGAAATGTCTCTATATCTCTTAGGTCAAAAGCATCCACTTCAACTGGTTACATGATTGTAAAGGAACAAGGCCCATTTCTTCTTTTGCCTCTCTTCTTTATTACATTGAGGGTGTTCCTTACAACGGCTAAATGCCTCGGAAACCTCGTAATAGTTCTCAAAATCAAAAAAGGGTATTCCTTAAAACGTGTAAAAGACTCGAAAACCTCGTTAACTCGTAAAACTGTCAAAGTTCATATTGATTTTGACAACTATTTCAAGTTTACGAGGTTTTCGAGGCATTTACACGTTTTAAGGAATACTCTCATTATGAACTTTGACATTTTTACGAGTTTATGAGGTTTTCGAGGCTTTTACACCTTTCTTTTTTTATTCTTCATTGTGAACACCAGTCATATTAAACTTTTGTCCAGTTCGAAAGATGTTGCTTAAATGTTCAGTGTCCTGTGGGAAATCGTATAACAGCTTCCATATACATTCTGCTCAGGATAAGTAACCCTTTTGTTCTGTGTTTTGAAACACGTGGTATAAATGATTTTGATGCGTAAGATTGAACTATAATTCAAAGGAATGCTAAACTATCACACCTAATGATTTTTGACGTTTACGAAACATGCCTCTAATGATGATCAACTGCAGTTTGCGGTAGTTTTTGAAGCTTCCTCAGTCTGATTTTTTGTGGAAATAATGTTTGTATTCTCGCTGAAAATGATATTCCAAAAAATAGTTGTTCAAAATTCCAAACCACAAAAATGACAACATTTTAATTAATTTTTTTTTTTTTAAAACTCTTTATTTACATTTTTTTTTTTTTTTTTTTGATAAAAATAACAAAATCTTAAGCTGCAAATCGGTATACTAAAATATTTCTGTTTTTTTTTTCGAATGAAAAAGATATGATGAATTGTGAAATTCAATCTGATAACTCCATAGGAGTTCCATCAAAACTAATTCATAAATATAATAGCCGGTTTGTATAGAGCAAGCATTATTTAATAATTATCCTTTGATGGATGAGCTTCAATATAAGCGATAGCCCTCAAGACGTAAGCTGGGATTGGTGGTGGTGTTGGTACCCAGGCGCCTTGTGGTTGATAACCATTCTCATTGGCAACATATTTAATATCGACATGCTCGCCTTCTGGTGAAATCCATCCGAATTCTCCATGAACATTACCGCTTTCATCACCAGATGATACAGTATGAATGTTGTTGCTTGTATCTAATGCATAATCGAAACCATCGGCACGAACATCAGAGCTGGCAGATTCGACTACAGCACTACGTTCATCGCCAGCAGCGACAAAGGCGATGAGGGCACAGACGAGAATCTGTAGTGAAAAAGAGCGAACATTTTAAATTATTTGTATAGGAAGTACACGTACATTCAGGAAATAATATTTTGAAGATATATATTTATATTTATTTTTTTTCTTGATCAAAATTTCTTTTGAAACTTACGAGCTTAAACATTTTGTTTGACTAGTAGGTGTTTGTAGAGACCCAACGAGAGACTATACTGTAGTAAAGTTTTCGACATGATTTTATACTCTAAGCTCTTCTTCTTATTCTTCTGCATTATTGTTGGCATTAATACAATATCGATTATATAAAAGTATTTTGTAGTTTATGTTATTTGCAGATCTAGTTTTGCTTGAATTAGAGGAAATTAAATGCAATTTTTTATTGTGCATAATTTAAATTGTTTTTATTTTAAGTATATAATCTTATTTAAATACTCGCACACTTTTTAAATTTTTATGGGGCAAAAATAAGAGACAAATAGCAACCAAACTACAACATTATGTTAAAGCTAACGATAAAGAATTTCTTGCTCTATATGTGCAAAAAATTAAAATGGTTTTTTTTTTCTTTTTTGGAGAAATATTCTTTTTTTTTCACTTCTTGTTTCTCTTCATGAGACTAATAATAAGTTATCAAATCTTAAAAACTAGATTTAAAACTTAATTACTCCATAAGAAGAAATTTAAGATACGCATTCCTCTAAGTTATCACATGAGTCGGAGTTCACGCCAAGATGTAGCAACAGTGTTGGTTACAGTACGCGCCAGCTGTTTGGGGTATCTTCGGAGTTTTTCAAGGCAGACCTTTCTTTTCCGTGAGGCTTCATATTTAAACGTAGCTACACTAAAGTCTTTATGAATGTTTTCGATACTTAGATACTATGGTGCTCCGGTGATAGTCCTGAGTATTTTCGACTGAGTCCTCTGCATGAGTTCGATATTGCTTTCAGTAAATGCGTTACACCAAAGCTGTATATGTATATTAGGGTAGGCCGATTTGAAAACTTTTCCAATATACACCATCAATTCAACACCATCAAGTGAACTTTTTGTGTAAACAGAACTCAGTTAAATTCACTAATGACAGAATACCAGAAAAATCATGTTATGAGATTACTTTTTAAGAATTTTCAAAATTAAGTATGAAAATAAAAAAAACAAAATATTAAATGTAAGGTAAAATTTTCGACCAAAAATGCGCCGAACTAAAGTTGAACACAGAGGTATGGTTCCTTGAGCAAATTTTCACATAGGGGGTAGCCGAGGTCGCTAAAATTTGCGTCCATACAATTTGGCCCACCCTAATGTCTATCTTTTAATTAGAAAAGATAAAAAAGGATAAACATCGAAATTAAATAAACAAAAATAATTTTTTCTACTTTTCTTCTGACCTTATTTTGTTAGTCTCTCCGTATATGAGGGAGTTCTATTAACATAAGTTTTTGGAGTTATTATATCGTAGTCCGGACTCTTTTTTGATTTAAGTTCATTTTGTATGATAATATGGATCTCAGCTCTACATATATTATTATTTGGTTCACTGTCTCTCAAGTAAGTAGTAATTAGGTAATAATAGATGGGAGTTCTAATCCTGGATTGGGTGGACTTAGGCGGCTTAGGGTGGCGGCTTAATAGCTTCACATAGACCAAAAAGGTTCATAGTGATACCACATCATCCCGGGCTTTGAGTCACCTAGATTTAAATAGTTTAAAAGTTTTTAGCCCATATTCGTCATAAGGGTAAAGGCTTTCGAGGCCACTGCAAAATCTTTGCGTGGCCTTAGAACAACCCTAGAAAGTTCTTCAAGATTATTAAAAAACATTTGTTCAAGAGTTTTAAATCTAGATCTGCCATGTAGATGTTCCAAGTCCTCCTCATCGTCGTCATCAAGATATCCATTCTGTGCACATGGTAACCGATAAGACAGTGACCAGTGATGGCCCATACAACAGTTCTTTATGTTTTACGAGATAATGAGAGAAGATAGTCAGCTTTATTTTTACAGAAGGTAGGCCAACAAATTTTAATTATTTTGCTAGTGTTTGAGTTAGTCCATTTTAAGTTAGCCTCATAGTAAAGTGCTTTCTGAAACGTTTCATTATAGTGCTGTATAGGTAGTGATATACTAAGTGGTTTTCCTCGAGAAGATCGCCCGCTTTTGCCTATTTATCAGCAATTTCATTACCCTCTATACCGTGATGACCAGGTACCCAGTTGAGGCATATTTTAGTCTTACTGCTGAGGGTTTGAAGTAGATTGTAACAACGAAGAACTGTCTTGGACTAAATTTTATAGCTTTTAAGGGACTTGAGAGCAGCTTGACTATCAATATAATAATTAATTCAGCCGATGTCAACGCTTGCCATTACATGTTCCGTCACCATGCTAATCGCCTCCGGTTCAGCTTGGAAGATGCTAAAGTCAGGTGTTATACTTTCATCTTGCATTATAGATGGGAATTTAAACTCCAGTTCCCACTCCTGTTTCTTGTTTTGAGCCATCCGTGTGGATATTAATGGTATTCGATTAGTCTGTAGTTTGATTATCCCAGGAATCTCTCGATTCGATGTTTACAGAGAACTTCCTGCCAAGAAGAAGTGTTGGCTTACAGTAGTCAGTCTGCTTTTTTCAAACATAGCTTAATTCGCTATGACCAAATTTTTTGAAGCTAATCAACTTCTTTAAGTCGGAGCGCAGTTTCAAAAATCATTTCTTTCGCATGTAGGTTGAGTGGTAGCACATTTGTTATTACTTTTAAAGATTCTGCTGACGTAGTTTTTAGAGCACCCGCATATTATACAGTGTGTCATCTTATGTTCTAGGCCCCAAGTGCGACCAAACATGACCTTGCAAGCATAGAATGCATTGTTGGCTTTCGCTACACGTTCTTCAATGCTTTCTTTCGAGTATAGTTTGTAATCTGGAATAAAACCCAGAAATTTCACTGTTTTTGATTTATTTATAGTGATTCCTTTAATATGAATTATTCTAAAAGGAGGTATTTTATAATTTCTGGTGAAAAGTATAAAAGCACCCCACCTTGTGGAGTTATATATTCTGTAAAAAATACGTTGACCCCTATCAATTGAAGCCCCTCTATTAGTGTTTCTCTTAAGATATTATCAAAATATCAATATCAAGGAATGCCGCTAAAGTGTATTCCTTATATTGTAGAGAACTCTCAATGTTTTTAATAACACTGGGTTGGTTTGGCTTAAACCCAAATCAGAAGTCCTAAGAGGTGATTACCCTCTTTCGATATTGTTAGGTTATTACAAGTCTTCGACAGAGAGAAATTTTTGTAGATGTAAGAGATAGATTTTCTTCAAAGGGCTTTTGATTGAGTTCTTCTTTTAGCTTAAGCGTCTCCCATAGTTTTCTTGTAGCCTTTCCAGGCCTAACTTTTAAGGAATTTTATCCACGCACTTGCCTTTTTTTTCTCGGTGACATACAGTAGCATGCAAAACTGTGTACATGTTTGAAACTGGCCTATTAGCATATGCCAATTATTACTCTTGCTTGAGTGTGGCACCCATGTGAGCATTTACTTAGTAATTGGTGCAATAAATTCATGTCACACATTGGACAAGTGATTGATTGATTTGTGTTCAGTTAAAAAGCGCAATATCGACACAAATGTATCGACCATCACTTATGCGGATTATTCTAGTGAACTTGAAAAGTTTTTTGATTTCTAGATAGACAGATCAGATATGGAAAATTCGAAGCGTGTCAAAAACGGTGCTTTACACAACGTTGGAGTTTTCTAGATTTGTAAAATCATGATGTATAGATGAAGATGTATTCAACAATGCTGAAAATTAACTTTAAATAAGATTTGGGCTAAGTATATAACATAACTCAGCCATTTGCGAAGTTTAATCTATTCTTCAGAATTGGTTTAGTTGTACAGTTACTCTAGATAAGAAGCTTAATTATATTCTTCCGGTTGGCAACGTAGTCTTTACCGTCCAAAGCTAGTTTCAAAATTCAAGCCTGTCTCTCTTATGCTTTTAAGAATTCGCTAAGTCCGAGAAACGATTTTTCGACGAGTTTTCTTCACGTATTCCGCCGTATCCACCAACAATTCGTTGATTGGTTGCTCGATTCAATGAAACAGGAACAACCACCCATAATCTGCACAGAAGAAGACCATGAGGAAGGCGGTTATAAGAAAACATAGAGCGTATAGCCAAAAGTGTACAAGAAGATCCAGAAGCTGCAATAAGAAGAGAACGCAACAGTTGGGTCTTTCAAGATCATCACTGCACCGAACATTGTGGTCAGACCTAGACTTAGTTCCATAATAGGTACACTTAACTAGCGGTAGTTAATCTACATAATAAATTCCAGATTTTGTTGCACAACTGTTAATGTCAGACAAAGCTCATTTTGAGCTGAATGGAATAGTAAAAATACAAAATTGTGGGATCTGGAGAATTAAAAATCCCAGGCAGGAATTTATTTTTTTAGGTGTAAGGTCCTTCATACCTAATACAAAAGATGACATTAAACCAAAGAATCATTTTTGGTCTGTCTAGTCTCTAAGGCTACATAACTAAATGGTTGGGTAGTTGCTGTGCAACAACTAGCAGTCCTCCTGTCCAAGTTCCGCAGTCCGTCCACGACTCCCCACAAACATCTCCAATCCAGGCAGTCAAAATCCTGCAGTGGAATTGCAATGGCCTGAGGTAAAAAATTATAGAAATAGCGGACTACATGACATGCAATGGTACCCTGGTTGCGGCAATCTACGAGACGAAACTCCCCAGCTCATGCAACCTTACAACACGCGGAGGATAAAATATAGTCAGACGTAATAGACCAAATAAAGTTAGAGGCGGTCCGGCCTTCATCCTCACACCCCACTCCAGATGCTCATCTGGCACTCCAGATGCTCATCTGGAGTGTATGCCAATTGCCCTTAGGGTAGGGGATGAAGAAATCTGTCTGACTAATGTTTATTCTCTATTTATTGAGCTGTTAAATCATATTAATTTGAGTGTGGAAATGTATCATGGAAAATTTTTTTTTATAAAAATCCACACAAAACTCGATTTTTTCGAATACATGATTTTGGGTGAAAATACACTTTTTGTTAGATATTTTTAGTTTATTCAGGACGACGTTGATTTTTTTACAAGTTCAAGGTAGATTGGAATATTACTAGGCAATATATCAATATTCGTCTGGATATGTTAATCCATTTAGCACAAACCTCATCCAGAACTGGAAAAAACTACTTTAAGGGTTTGTAGTCTACCATCGACCTTTTTTTGGTAGTGGCTCAGACTTTTTGACTTAGTTGGTTCTAAAAGATTGCGTAGAATATTTTAATATCAAAAATCATTATTAAAAAGATCATTTGGTTATGATTGTAGTGGGTTGTTTAAGATTTTCAGCATGATGGAGATGGATTATTCTGTAGTGAGGCGTTCTCATGTTAACGATTTTAAAAAAATTTTGTTCAAATATGCCACAATATTATCAACTCAATAGTTTTCATATTATTTTGCAATTTTAATACTTAAATGGCCGCCAAATTCAAAAACTAAGAACAAATTTTAAAACATCAATTTTAAAGGTCCAGATCTTAAGCATATCCGTTTAAGCCTTATAAGCCAAATACATCTCATACAATTAGCTAAACGTTTTTATAGAACACCTTTCTCTAAAATGCTAGGGTGACCCAGAATTTTTTTTTTTTTTTTTTAACAAGTCAGAAAATCAGTTTTAATCCTACAACTACTCAGGGTTACATTTTTTGTGTTAGTCCATGCCTCTTCTGTTATCTCCCAGAAGCTTCCTGTAGAACTAACTTTGATGTTAGAGGGTTTTTTTTTTCTTTCTTCCGATAATCATAGTTTCTAGTAACTGATTTTCAGGTGTGAAATAAGAATTAAGAAATAACACTTTTACCTTTGTTATTTAACATTTTTTATGACTTTATAAATAAAATTTTAATTTTTTCTATAATCGCCCAACTTAGCAACAGATTAGACATAATAAAAAATAAAATTTTAATTGAAATGTATTTGCATAATTTCATCATCTGCTGCGCGAGACACAGAAAAAAAATATTTTGCTTCTTCAATATGCCGAAAATGTGACATTTCTGAAGATGCAAAACCGGTAAAACGTTTCTATCTATATGTTTTCAAAGGCGTCTGCTTTAATGTGTACGAATTTAAATTGCATTTAAGAAAACCGGCAACTGATTGTGAAATCAAAAACAACCCCGAATTTATGCCGGTTAATTTGTATTTTAATTGACTTTCTTTGCAATTATGGAGACAAAATTTTGCTATAAAATCGATGGTAAAACTCTACCGAAGTATAGTCACTCATTGGGTCTCTTACTAGTCAAAGAAAATGTTCAAGCTTGTAAGTATTTCGAAAAAAAAAAAATCAAATTTCATCTTGAACATCAATTAAAAATTCAATTCTTCTATAGATTCTCGTCTGTGCTCTTATCGGCTTTGCCGCTGCTAATGAAGAAGTTACCGCTGATGTAACATCAGACGTTCGTGCCGATGGCTTCGATTATACTCTGAAAACTAGCAACAACATTCAATCTTCATCATCTGGTGATGAACACGGTAATATTCATGGACAATTCGGTTGGATTTCACCTGAAGGCGAACATGTCGATATTACATATGTTGCCGATGAAGGTGGTTATCAACCACAAGGCTCCTGGGTACCAAAAATCCCAGACGCCATCGTTAGGTCCATCGCATACAATGCTGCCCATCCAAATGAAAACCATTGATGATTATCCCTTCGTTATGATATCGAATAAATAAAGCAATTACAGAAAATGAAAAAAAAAAAAATAGAGTTTTTTATTTAAAATTTTTTTAGGTTACTGGTACATTAGACTGGGTCGATTTTGTACGAAGCAAAATAAAATCATCCCGAAACCAACTCAAAAGTTGAACTCTTAAAAACGATATCACAGCCATTTTTTTTTTTTTTTCATTTTGAGGAAAACCAATGGAGCACTTTTGATTCTACCGAAAACCTATTTTGGCTAAAAATAAACATGTTTTTTCATCATAAACTTATTTTTTGTTACAAAATAGATACCCAAAAGTACTTCAGAACTATTTTCTTACAAAAATGTTGGCGTTTAAAAATTATAAAGTTTTTTTTGTTAATATAGATAATAATCGCATCCCAAAATCGGCTTTTTGCGTTTTCCAATTACGCGGCCAAAGAAAAAAAAAATTTTTTGTACAAAAGCGAAGCATCCAACGAAAAAAGTGTATATGGCAAAAAATGCTTTTTGACCAAGTTTTCAAAAAATATAAAAAAGCTCAAAAAATTCTGAAAAAATTCACACGTATTTTTTGGACAATTCCAAACATTTTTTTCCATCTACACTTTTTTCATAAGTTCTCTTGCTTTTGAGTAAAAAATCATTTTTCCGAGCTCGTTATTGAAAATCGTAAAAAATTCGATTTTTGGAACCGAATATTATCCATACCCCAAAAAGGAAAAAATTTAAGCGCCAAAATTTTTGTAAGAACATAATTTTTCTTTCTGAAGCATCCATTTTCTAATGAAAAAAAAAAGTTATGACCAAAAAACATGTTTTTTTAGGCAAAATAGGCCTTCAGTAGAATCCAAAGTGCTCCGTAAGAGTCCTTCTAACTTTTGAGTTGGTTTCGAGAAGAATCTATATTTCGTCCCGGTCTATGGTACATACTAATATAATAAGGACTGTCCCAGAAAAATGTGATACTTTTGTTTCTTAAGATTATGATTTACTTAATGATTTATATGTTGAAATATGAGTGTTATTTATATACCCTACACCCAGAGTATATCCCTTTTGTCCTTCCGTTTGTAACGCAGAGAAGAAGGCATGGCAGATATAGAAAAGTAGATATATTCTTGATCAGCGTCACCTCCAGAGTCGATATAGTCATGTCCGTCAGTCTAGCTGGCTGGCTGGCTCACTGGCTCCGTCGTCAAAGTTAGCTCGGGGGATTGAAAATGAGCAAAATCGGTCAACGGACACGCCTACCGCCCATACAAAAAATATATTCAAAAAGCAATTTTAGGAGTATTTTTGACGACAATGCAACCCAAATACACATAATCACTAAGAATTGTAAGCGCAAGCTCTGAGGACAAACTGAGCGAACTCGGACAAGAGGGCGTGGCACCTCCCATATTAGCAAAAGCTTCTAAACGCTATACAGCAAGCGTTTTTTGAGATATTCAAACCAAATTTGACTTAGACACTAAGAATTATAAATAAAAGCTCTCAACAAAAATTGGGTAAAATCGGACAATGGGGCGTGGCTCCTCCAACATAAGCAAAAGTTTCAAAATGCTATACTGAAAGAGTTTTTTGAGATAATCCAACCAAATTTCACTTAAATACTAAAGGCTATAAGTGAATGCTCTACGCTAAAACTAGACGAACTTGGGCAAAAGGGCGTGGCACCTCCATTACAAGCAAATTTTTAAAAATACTGAAGTGTAAGGTATTTATTTTTTGGCCAGGCCAACAGTTACACCCTTACTAGTTAGGAGTATTTTCGCGACAATGAAACCAAAATACACATATATACTGCGAATTGTATGAGCAAACTCCGAGTAAAACAGAGGGCAGATTCGTGCAAGAAGGCGTGGCACCCCCCATATAAGCAAAAGTTTAAAAATACTATACTGAAAGAGTTTTTTGAGATAATCCAACTAAATTTCACTCAAATACCTACTAAATACTATAAATGCACGCTCTGAGCTAAAACTAGACGAACTCGGACAATAGGGCGTGGTACCTCCCATACAAGCAAAAGCTTCAAAATACTATACTGAAAATGGTATTTGAGATAATCCAACCAAACTCAGACGCTAAAAACTATAAGTGCAAGCTCTGAGCAAAAACTGCGTGAGCTCGGACAAGAGGGCGTGGCACTTCCCATATAAGAAAAATTTTCAAAATACTGCAGTGTTGGGTATTTAATGTTTGGCCAGACCAAAGGTTACACCCTTACTAGTTTTTACATAACATGACGATTAAAAAAACATATTACACTTGGTAACAACATTTCAAACGAAAAAGATGTCAACACTCAGGGAAATAACGACACCTTTCACTGTTGATTCAATAGACATCAGTAACGATTTAGGTCCGAAGGTTAAATTATTTGAATTGACTGTGAAAAAATATTGATTTGAAGTTATTAAATTGAATGTGACTAGAATTGAAATCAAATAATATTTTCTTTCGATTTAACAAACATTTGAGGTTGATACAAATGCATTTTTATTTGTTTTACATCTTTTATTTGTATTTTTTTTTTTTACTTTTTGAAGTTCATCATCTGGATCAGTTTCTTCTTCAATTGTTATGTTTACGTATTCAGCTTCCTTGTACTTGTATTATTCATTTTACTTTTTTTTCGGCACCACACACGACGCTCTTGTTTTTATTCACATCTTTTCCTGGCATATTACATGGTTGGAAGGCATAAAAAGAAGAACAAGACCTAACCATGTACGTCACCTTGTCACCTTAATTTTACAAACCAATTTTTCCCTGAGTGTAGCAATCAATAAAAACTTCGGAAACTGATTTTGTCCACTTTTCTGTAAAAATCAGAATTAAAATAGTTATCCATTGTCACATGGTCTATTTCATGCCGAACATTAAAGTGTAAACCCATTTGCAACAAAAAATTTTGAGGAACCTCTTTTTCACCGAGCCGTGTTTGAGAAGTTTTTATTAAGAATTGGTTATCTACGCTACAAATTCCATAAGCATCAATCGGTCTAATCTTTGTCTGAATATTTTATTTTTTCAAATGAACTATAATATTTTTTCTTACAGCGCAATGTCGAACGCTACGTTGCTGGATGAGCCAATACAAATTTGAACCTTTTCGTGTCTATGGTGGACCACAGCCATATGTGATGCTATCAAGTGCTAAGCAATTTGAGGTAAGAACTTTGTGAGTACTCAAAAATTCTAGTATATTTGAACAAATATTTTTTCTCGTTCTTAATTCAGACAATCTTATCGAGCACAACTATTCTCGAAAAAGGTGACATGTATTATTATCTGAAACCATGGTTGGGTCAAGGTTTACTTACCTCACGTGGTGTACATTGGGCAAAGCATCGAAAAATGATAACACCATCATTTCATTTTCAAATATTACAAGATTTTCATGAAATCATAAATGACACAACGGATCGTTTTATGATTTTGTTAAATAATTTTGCAAAAACTGGACAAATTTTTGATTTTCAAGATATTGTTTCGCGTTCAACTTTAGATGTTATATGCGGTAAGTTTTATGTTTTAATTAAAATTTTTTGGTAAAATTCATAAAAATATTGGGTGCATGCATTAATTTCCATCGTTTTTCAAAAGATGTCGCCATCAATACATGGTGACTTAAATGTTAGATCAGAATGTTAGATCTGATGCTTAGGCATCTGTCAACAACTCTGCATCATTAGATTTGAAAATTTTCATCCGCATCATAAATTTTAATGTGCTCCAAAATGCCCGAGTTCGTGCCGAAAAAGCAACATTTGCGGGAAGTTTTACTTCACTACGTTTTACTTCACTACTATATTTCAAAGAAAACAGCTGCCGAAAGTCATCGCATTCTTGTAGAAGTTTATAGCGACTATGCTCCAGCTGAATCAACTCTATCAGCTCAACTCTATCGTCAACAATTGATCCGGTTGAAGCAGAAAATCCAGGCAATCAATCATTTTCCACCACGATAACGCTCGGCCACATATTGCTGCCCCAGTAAAAAATTACCTGGAAAACAACGGATGGGAAATTTTGCCTCACCTGCCTTATAGCCCAGACCTTGCACCATCAGACTACCATTTGTTCCGATCGATGCAGAATGCCCTATCAGGAATACGCTTCACTTAAGTTCAAGATATCGAAAATTGGCTCGATTCGTTTTCGGCCGCCAAGCCAGCGCAGTTTTTCTGGGATGGAGTCCATAAATTGCCAGAAAAATGGGAAAAAGTAGTGACTAGCGATGGGCAATACTTTGAGTAAAATACATTGCACCATTTTCTTTAAATAAAGTTTCAAATAAAAAAAAAACGATTGAAATTAATGCATACACCCAATAGTAGAATACGAGCTTTCAAAGTACCGAGTAGTACTCAATATTTCCAGTTACTTCTAGATATATGACTAAGTAATCTATATATTTCGAAAATATGACGATCAATTTCGCTGATATGTGCCTAATAAAAAGCAAATATTCAAAATAGCCGTGTTAGTAATGATGAAATTCAGTCATTTGAGTATCGAATTACTTGTTACTCTCGGAATATTCAATTGACCCAGATTATAACTGGGTGATACATGAATCTGCGTTGATACAAAAAACTTAAAAATCATAATTAGTATTTCATTTAATTCCATATAAATTTCTTTTACAGAATGTGCTATGGGTTATCATTTGAACTCTATTGGAGATGGAAAATCACCGATGATAAAAGCTATAAATGAGTAAGTGGAATGAATATTTTAGAAATTAAGTCTCTAAGTATAAAACTCTTTGTACTGACTGACTGAGAATCAGTGCTCGGACCAAACAATTTCTTTTAACTGATCTCCCTTTTATATCTCTCTTAAAAATCTTATTATTGTTTGTCCGATTTGAAATCGATCACTGATTTTTTTCTTTCTTTTTTTACTATAATTTTGTAGTCTTTGTCAAGTCATAACTGATAGAATTATGAGCGCAGCTAAACGATCGGATTTATTTTTCTATCTAACACCATCATATCGCACTCAACAGAATGCGCTTAAAATATTGCGTGATGAATTTTCAAAGGTAAAAACTTTGAGCTGAAAAAACTTTTTCTGGGATTACTTAAATTTTAATATATATTTGCAGATTATAGCCAACCGTCGTAAAATAATTGAGGAACAAACTACTAATAAAACACCCACAGATGACATAGATTACAAACGACCAAAAATGGCATTTCTTGATAACCTTTTGACAGCACGCATTGATGGTGTACCATTGACGTTTCAAGAAATTTTCGAAGAAGTTTCTACATTTATGTTTGAGGTAAATCTAATATTTAATGTAAAAGTCAATGTCTTAAAGTTCAAATGTTAATAAAGTTTTCGTCGAAAAAAAAAAACTTCCCTTATGAAACATATATTCCTTTATGAGCATTATCAATTAAAAATTCAATGGAAATGATATGTAACTTTTTACAAGAACAGTAAATAATTGGCAATGTGATTCGTTTGTAGCTTTTGTTTTTGGTTTTTTGACAGGGTCATGACACAACCGCATCGGCACTTGGATTTATTGCGTATTGTCTCTCTCGTCATTCTGCGGTACAACAAAAGGCATTCAAGGAACAACTCGATATGTTTGGTAGCGATGTAAAACGTCAACCCACATATCAAGAGTTAAATGATATGAAATATTTGGATTTGGTTATAAAAGAAACTTTACGTATCTTTCCATCGGTGCCAGGAATTGGACGCAATACGACCACATTGACAAAACTTGGTTAGTATTATAATTGCGCATCTAAAAATAAACACAGGCACAGAATAAAGAAAACTAAACTTAAGTGCTTTTACCTGTTTGCTGAAATTGAATTCAAAGGCAGAATTGTTCCATCTTAGTATTTCGAGAAATACTTACTTTAAAGTGCAAAAGTTGTTGTTTTAAGGCGTATGGCATACTTCCAAAAATATATAATAATAGTTAGTGCACCAAATACCTCCAAACAGCGATTTTCGCGCTTTTAAGTAAGAACATCTCGACATTCTGAGATGCTAGAGTAATTCTGAGCTCGAACTCGATATCATCGACAAAAAAACGTTTGATCAAAAGTACAAATTTTCTTTTTCTGGCTGCCTGTGATATTAGAGACACGTACGAGTATCTTAGGTGGCTATTGACAATTGAAAAATTCTCTTACAGATGGTTATGAAATACCGCCGGATACAACTATTCTGTTAATGTTAGTTGGTAATGGTGTCAATCCTAATTATTTTGAAGAGCCTTTCAAATTTCGACCTGAACGCTTCGAAGCAGAACATCAAGAACATGTGAATCCATTTGCGTATGTACCTTTTAGTGCTGGACCAAGGAATTGTATAGGTAAATGTATAGATTTGAGTATCAATATGGTATAATTTTTTTCAATTATATAATCATATTTTAAGGACAAAAATTTGCCATCATGGAACTGAAATCTACTGTTTCAAAAATATTGCGCAATTTTATTATACTTCCAGCTGTTGATGGTCTCCCAAGTGGTATATATGAGCCCAGCTATTTATCAAAGAATCCCTATGATGTTAAATTGATAATTTCGGTAACACTTAAATCTGCCAATGGAGTGCACCTGCGTTTGCAGCCACGAATTTATGAAAGTACAAAACTTTAGAAATTTAGAGAAAGATGTTTTGAGACAAGTCTTGATAATTTCTTAAATTTAAGTTAGAATACATAGTTTTATTTTTATGTATGTTTTACTATTGAATATTTAATTTAAAAGCCGTACTTAGTCCTTTTTTATACATATTGGTGATATAGAATGTTAAATAAAATTGGGAATAAAATAAAGAAAATATTTTGTATGTTATTGGTAAAAGTACACTCAGAAAAACAAATTCTTAAAACTACAATTTTCCAACCCATTTCTTGATATCTTTATAAGAATGGAAGCACTGTTTTCAAAACTATGCTCTTGGCAGAAACTAAGTAAGTAGCCAAAAGAAAAAAGTTTATACCTTATAGAAAACATTCTGCAAAGCACTTCGTAAGTAATGATGAAAATGTTTTTTTTTTCTTTATTTTTTAAATAAAAGTTTGGATTAATTTCTGTACTAATAAGTAAAAAGAAAAATATAGGTACTTAACACAATCACTGGTTTTGGAGATTCACTCAAAATATAATAAAATTCTATAACAATTTCCCGTTTTTTACAAAATAACAAATAAACGTGTACCGGCGTTTTGAAAGTTTTCGTCTGAATTTGTTTTTTAAGGGTGGTTAAAGTTATCCTTTTCGAAGCATTCTTTTGCTGAACCGCCATGTTAAACGAAACTGTAGTTACATCAGAGGTGTATCAAGTATTCAGCAAACTTTTGCAAAATATTATTAGAAATATTTTTGTGGTAAACTTTAACCCTATACATTCCATACATATGGGATATTTTTACCCTTTTCATAAAGTGACCTCTAAAACTGATAAATAATGAATCAATATGTACAGTATGTATGTATGTATTCTCCTTTAACTCCTAGGAGGAGCATAGGGCCAATATGAAATCTCTCCATTTGTCACGATCCCTTGCGATGACTTTGATCTCTTGCCACGATTTTCCCGATTCTTGGATTTCCTTTTCCAACGACCTTTTCCAGTTGGTTTTGGGTCTACCACGTCCTCTACTGCCTTGTGGATTCCACTCAAGGGCCTGGCGACAAACTTCGCTGTGTGGTTTCCGGAGAGTGTGACCAATCCATCCCCATTTGCGCAGCTTGATCTCGTTTGCTATAGCCTTCTGTTTGCATTTTTGATGTAGCTCGGCATTTGATATAGTGCGAGGCCACCAAACCTTTAGTATACGCCTTAAGCATTTGTTGACGAATACTTGCAGCTTGTTCGTAAGTTGTTCAGTAACAAGCCATGTTTCGCACCCATATAACAAAACCGATTTCACATTCGAATCAAAAATGCGCACTCTCGTTTTGGTGGATATAACGGATGAAGACCATATTTTGTTCAGTTGAGCAAACGCGCCTTTTGCTTTTGCTATTCTTGAGTTGATATCCTCTTTTGCTCCACCATCCATGGAGATAATGCTGCCTAGATACGTGAAGCTATCGACGTTTCCGATGTCATCACTGCCAGCTTTAAACGTGATGTCATTGCTTGCGTTTAGCTTCATGCTTTTAGTCTTGGATACGTTGATTTTTAGGCCGGCCTTTTGTGATTCCAAGACAAGGTCTTCAATTTTGCTTTGCATATCTGAATGTTTGGACGATAAGAGGCAGATGTCGTCAGCGTAGTCGAGATCTTCCAGATGTTCGGTAAAGTTCCATTGCATACCCCTTTTGGCCTTATTAAGAGCTTTATCTAGGATATCATCAAGAACGATAAGGAAGAGTGATGGTGATAGTAAACACCCCTGCCGTACGCCTGAATTAGTGGTGAATGTCGGTGACAACAACCCGTTGTGTAACACACTGCATTTAAAGCCTTCATATTGTGCACGTACTAAGTTTATGGCCTTTGCGGCAATACCTCTTCGTTGCAGTGACGCCCAGATGTTTTCTCGGGAGACACTGTCAAAGGCAGTGCTATAGTCAACGAAGACAAGTTGAAGTGCAGCACGCCACTCGCATGATTGTTCGACAATTATTCTGAGCGTGTTGATTTGATCCACGCATGATCTGTTTCGCCGGAATCCTGCTTGCTGCTTTCGAATGGCCGAATCAAGTTTTTCGCTTACCCTGCTCAGA
Organism: Calliopum simillimum; assembly: GCA_951812925.1. Taxonomy (NCBI): domain Eukaryota; kingdom Metazoa; phylum Arthropoda; class Insecta; order Diptera; family Lauxaniidae; genus Calliopum; species Calliopum simillimum. The sequence continues at coordinate 8,562,624 of OX638370.1, forward strand.
AGCACTTTCGTCAGTACTTTTGATGGAACTGAGAGCAAGGTGATGCCTCTATAGTTTCAGCACTCGCTTAGGTCACCTTTTTTCGGCAATTTGACTAACATGCCATGTAGCCAATCTTCTGGCAAACGCTCTTCACTCCAGATTTTGTTGAGCAGAGGATGGAGAATTTTAGCTGATGTTATGGGGCATGCCTTTAGCAGTTCAGCTGTTATTTGATCTATACCGGCGGCCTTGTTGTTTTTCATGCTTTGGATAGCTTTCACAATTTCATCAATTGTAGGCGGCGGTGTTTGTATTCGACTACTACTGCGAGTCATTGCGGCAGTTGTAGTTGGTGATTCTGGTTGCAGGGATGTGGTAGACATGGGATTTAGTATATCGCAAAAATACTCTTTCCATCTGTTTAGTTGGTCGTCCGCAGATGTTAAGAGATTTCCGTTTTTGTCTTTGATAGGGCGGCTCTGTTGGAGTTTTCTGCCTGATAATCTGCGGGTGATATCGTAAAGCTGCCTGAGATTTTGAGCATTTGCAGCGCTTTCGGCTTCGCTCGCGAGGTCGTTATACATTCTTCTTTTGTCTTGTCTGCACGATCGCCTGACTTCTTTATTGAGAGAGTTAAAGACCTTTTCGGCGACGTTCTTTTGCGCTCTAGTTTTAGCGTCGTCTCTCAGTTTTTTCGCGCTTCTTCTTTTTTCGACAAGACCCCACGTTTCCTCGCTCATCCAGTGCTTCTTGTTCGAGGGTCGAAACCCAAGTATTTTTTCACTGGAGTTTAAGAATATGTACAGTAGGGCCTGTCAATTCGCCAACCGCTTTGTGAAAGTTCATTCAATTCTAAGTAAAAATGTCGAAAGAATCTGTACCTCTACCTCTACCTTTACCTCTACCTCTACCTCTACCTCTACCTCTACCTCTACCTCTACCTCTACCTCTACCTCTACCTCTACCTCTACCTCTACCTCTACCTCTACCTCTACCTCTACCTCTACCTCTACCTCTACCTCTACCTCTACCTCTACCTCTACCTCTACCTCTACCTCTACCTCTACCTCTACCTCTACCTCTACCTCTACCTCTACCTCTACCTCTACCTCTACCTCTACCTCTACCTCTACCTCTACCTCTACCTCTACCTCTACCTCTACCTCTACCTCTACCTCTACCTCTACCTCTACCTCTACCTCTACCTCTACCTCTACCTCTACCTCTACCTCTACCTCTACCTCTACCTCTACCTCTACCTCTACCTCTACCTCTACCTCTACCTCTACCTCTACCTCTACCTCTACCTCTACCTCTACCTCTACCTCTACCTCTACCTCTACCTCTACCTCTACCTCTACCTCTACCTCTACCTCTACCTCTACCTCTACCTCTACCTCTACCTCTACCTCTACCTCTACCTCTACCTCTACCTCTACCTCTACCTCTACCTCTACCTCTACCTCTACCTCTACCTCTACCTCTACCTCTACCTCTACCTCTACCTCTACCTCTACCTCTACCTCTACCTCTACCTCTACCTCTACCTCTACCTCTACCTCTACCTCTACCTCTACCTCTACCTCTACCTCTACCTCTACCTCTACCTCTACCTCTACCTCTACCTCTACCTCTACCTCTACCTCTACCTCTACCTCTACCTCTACCTCTACCTCTACCTCTACCTCTACCTCTACCTCTACCTCTACCTCTACCTCTACCTCTACCTCTACCTCTACCTCTACCTCTACCTCTACCTCTACCTCTACCTCTACCTCTACCTCTACCTCTACCTCTACCTCTACCTCTACCTCTACCTCTACCTCTACCTCTACCTCTACCTCTACCTCTACCTCTACCTCTACCTCTACCTCTACCTCTACCTCTACCTCTACCTCTACCTCTACCTCTACCTCTACCTCTACCTCTACCTCTACCTCTACCTCTACCTCTACCTCTACCTCTACCTCTACCTCTACCTCTACCTCTACCTCTACCTCTACCTCTACCTCTACCTCTACCTCTACCTCTACCTCTACCTCTACCTCTACCTCTACCTCTACCTCTACCTCTACCTCTACCTCTACCTCTACCTCTACCTCTACCTCTACCTCTACCTCTACCTCTACCTCTACCTCTACCTCTACCTCTACCTCTACCTCTACCTCTACCTCTACCCCTACCCCTACCCCTACCCCTACCCCTACCCCTACCCCTACCCCTACCTCTACCTCTTTTGGAGTTCCATTCCTTTTTCCTGACACTTTTGGAAAAATAAAAGGTTTTTAAGTTCACACGCTATGGGTTACAGGAACTTTTGGCCTGGAAAGAAATTTTTATACTCTTTTGGCACAAAATAAAAAAAATATATAAAATCCCAAAAAATCGGATTTTGACTTGAGAGACCATATCGCCGGTGCTTACGAAGACTATCTCTTCTTTAAATGCGGACAAGAAAATCCTTTTTTTCAAACTGCGGCGAAAAATATCTTTTTTGTGCGAATGCGGACAAGAAAATCACTTTTTACAAAATGCGGAGAAGAAAATAACTTATTACAAAATGCGGAGAAGAAAATCACTTTTTACAAAATGCGGCGAAGAAAATCACTTTTTACAAAATGCGGCGAAGAAAATCTCTTTTTTAGAAATGTTTATTTTCGTTACTCGTCGAAAAATTGTTCACTAAATAAAGAGATTTTCTTCGCCTCATTTTGTAAAAAGTGATTTTCTTCACCTCATTTTGTAAAAAGTGATTTTCTTCGCCGCATTTTGTAAAAAGTGATTTTCTTCGCCGCATTTTGTAAAAAGTGATTTTCTTCGCCGCATTTTATAAAAAGTGATTTTCTTGTCCGCATATAACAAAAAAGATTTTTTTCGCCGCGATTTCAAAAAAAAAGGTTTTCTTAGCCGCAACTTTCGTTTGGAAGATTTTCTTCGTAAGTGGCGACATCTGGCATTTCTCGTTGCAAAAATCATAACTTCTGAACTATCTAAGATATTTTAATTCTGTTTTCTGTTGTGAATAGAAAATTCTCATAGCTATTGCTATTCTAAATTTCATTTAGAAAACATTGCAGGGTGAAAAGCAATGTTTGGTTGAAGTCCCGGAACGGTCAAATATTTCAGAAATTCGATGTTAAATCTGAAAAACAAAAAACATGTGTCCAATAATTTTCAAAGATTCAACAATATGAATCTTGACCCCCTCTCACCCTCCGACGGGGGTGGGGCGGGGGAAAATCAAAATTTTAAATGAAAACCCCCAATTTTTATCGCAGATTCGGATTCTACGTAAAAAAATAAGAAAATTTTGCCTGAAAAATTGTTTCTTATTCATCCTAGATGGCGCTGTAATCGACAAAAACAAATTTAAAAATATAAAGTTTTGCACTTCGTGAAATTTGCTTTTTCATCCATAGGTTTCGCCATAAAAAATGCTCTTACACAAAGGGTTGTAAGTAAAACCATACAATTTTTGGAGCACAAGCTAAGAAATAAACACCAATTAGTTGTGGGGTAAGCCGAGCTTTACAAAAAGCGAAGTTTTTTTTTAAACTCAACCCAAAGCTTAAAAACTACGCTAAAACCAATGTCTTGAAAAAAAATTCATAAAAAATAAAAGCTATTAAAAAAACTTAGATTTTTGCTAATCAGTTTTATGAAACAAGACCACTAATGCTTTAAGCGAAAGAAAAAATCGCTTTTCTTTAACCATTTGCCAAAGTATTCAACCTAAATATGATGCATTTTTCTCAAAAATTAAATTTTTTCGTTAACTTGAAAATTTACTCAACTTTGAGAGGCTGTAAAAACCAAACCTCTTGCCCGAATGGGTTCAAATTTTCAAATCCTTTAGCTCCTATTATTTTTTATCTGATGGCACTATCAGATTTGTAAAAGAAACCCACTCAAAATTGAGTTTTGCATCGCCTTTTCGAAAAATGGCGTCATGAGCCACAGGTTTCCTGATGAAAATCATTATAACTCATAGGGCTGCAAGTATACGCAGCTGAATTTTTTTATATTGTATTCAGAATCGTTCAGTCTATTTAGATTTAGCAGTCTGTAAGATATCTTTTGCGAAAATTTTTTTGAAACTCCATTTGAAGTTGAAAATAAGGGTAAAAATAGTGTTTCAGAAAAGTACAGAAACCTCAGACATTAAAAAAAAAAATCATTTATTTTTAGTGTTACTTGATAGTATAAAAACCGTTTATAGCATATATAGAAAAAAATTAACCTTTCTTTCATAAGTTGCAGAAAAATTAGAACCACATCTTGAAAAAAAATTACAAACTCGAAAAAACCATCGACTTTGACCAGCTCTACAAAGCGAACCATTTTTTCAAATGAATTAAAATTTTACATCCTTAAGCACTGATCAGTTGTTTATCAAACTGCATCATTAGATTTGCAAATTTCCAACACACCAAAATTGATTTTTGCAACCACTTTTGAGAAATGTCGCCAGTGTGCGGCGATATAGTATCTGTGATGACATTAAACATGATATCGGTCATAGCTCAGTAATTTTTTAAAAATTTTCATTGTCATTCCATAAAAATCATGAAAATTCGTTTTTTTTTTTTTTTTTTTTGCCTCAAGTATAAAACAACCTTTCGGCATTTCCAAAAAAATTCATTTGGTGATGAATAAAACCAGTACGAGAAAAATTATTAGAGCCAAATACGATGTGACTTTTTTTTGTGTAGCATAGTGTTTATTTATTTATTAAATTTGTAATTCATAAGGCTAAAGCAGCCAATTCTCATGATTACACAGCTTAAACATATGCGGGAAAAATGAGGTTCAAAATAATTAATATATTAATAAAACTCCAAAAAACAAATCTTTAAAGAACATTCCTTCGTCTACCAACCCAATGTATCACCCCCTACTACCAAGCAAACCACACAAAGTCTATACTGAAAAAAAAAACTTAGGTCCCACAATGAAAATTCTTATTGAAAAGTCGGGTTTTATAGAGATTATGAGAAACACCAAATATTTTGAGTTCACGGGAAAGACGGTTCCAGCATCGTGATACCCTTAATAAAAAAGATCTCTCAAAAGAAGAGTTGAAAATTTTAGGAATAATTATTTGTTGATTTCAAACCAATCTGGAAAAATTAAATTCATTCGCTAGATATTTCGGATTAAGGGTGTTGATTACTTTATAAAAAAAGAAGACCATTATATAAGAAATAAAACACTACAGCTTAAAAGGAGTTTAACATATGATCATAAAAACAGGCATTTGAAAACATGCACCAGAGCATGAAAGCAACGATAGGGCAAACTGCGTAGCCAAGAGGGGCGCACTCAATACTTTCATAGGCCCAGAACCCTTCTGCGGAGTAAACAACAGTTTTAAAATTAACTTAATATAGAAAAGGGAAAAGAAAAGCCTCTCCGATCACTGGAGAGCCAAATAAGGTATGCGACAGGTGAAGAGGCTGATCGATCCAAGAAGTATTAAGGTAGAAGCTGTTTTAAATCTCTGTAGAAAAGATATCAAAACGTACAGTGAAATAATGACAGGTCACTGTAAACTCAATTATCAACTAAAAAATATGGGTTTGGTAGAGGACTCGGAAACAGCAGAACATGTACTATGTACTTGCCCCGCTGCGGTAAGATGCAGAGTAAAATACGTAGGTGCCGAGATTTTAAATCCAAATGACTTAGGTAAAATTAATCCTGCGGCAGTGACATGATTTATAGATAGTCTAGAGCTGTTCTGATAGGAAAAGAGGCTGCACAAAAAATCTTTTAGGTCGCAGTGCAATCCAAAGCCTTTGAATAATAATAAAAATATATGAACCAAATGTTATACCAAAGAATCCCTATGATGTTAAATTGATAATTTCGGTAACGCTCAAATCTGCCAATGGTATACAGCTGCGCTTACAGCCACGAATTTATGAAATTACAAACTTTTAGAAACCTAGAGAAAGATTCTTTCCAAGATTTGAGTTTAAATATACTGAATGCATAATTTAAAAGCGTATTCGAAGGGTGAAGGCTGCATGCAATAAGGACTAAGATCATACCGTTCTATTGCATATTTGATATCGTAACTGTATAACATTTTCTTGATAATTAACGTAGAACTTGATGTATTAGTTAATCCCACCATGCCCAAAATAATCATTTTAAAAGGTTAAAATTTTTTCCCAAAAAAACTTCTATCCATAATGTTGCAGTGGTGAAGCAATGCGCACTGGGAAGTGCTAGTGTATAAGTATAATTTACATATAACAATGTATAAGAAAATAATTGAAATAAATCAAAGAACTATAATCATTGTATACTTTTACTAAAAAAAGTTAAATATCTTTTACAATGTGTAGTGATTAGTAAATAATTGCAGTTTCTACTTTGTATGTTAGGAATTTTAAACTTAACCCATTAATACCCAGCGGTGCCATACGGCACACAAAAATTTTTTTTGCTTTAAAAATAACCAAATCATCATTTGACTTTGCAGAACAGATAATTAACAATTTGAATGTTTTCCCTTTAATTCAAAATTAATTTTTTATTAGTTTGTGCCAAGCTTTCGCTGCAGTGGTTGTTTTCAAATTGTGTCTTCTGCGCGAAATGAAAAATTTTGCAATGCCGCGGTACCGCAGGTAAACAATCACCTTTTATTGCTGTTTTGGTGTTTCTTTTTGAAATTTACGTACGACACCGCTGGGCAATAGCTAGCGAGAAAGTTTTTTTTTTTTGGAAGTGCCGTACGGCACCGCTGGGCATAAGCTAACAAAAATTGTTTATTTTCTTTTTGAGTGTACAGTGGTCTCAGATTGTATATTTTGGTTTAAAAAGCAAATCTTATTATGGCATCACATATATAACCGGATATATCTTGCAAGCTATAGAAGGTTTTTCGTTGAAATTCGGTACGTAGGTGTCGGACTTGAATACTACATAATGTTCTAAAAGTGGGTATGATCAAACTAGTGCGACGCCCACTTTTAAACGATTGAAAATTTTAGCATCTAATATCTTGCAATCTATGCAAGCGATATTGATGAAATTTTTTAGATAACGCTCGATCGTGGTATGCACGAAAATGGGGCTGAAAAATATGATGCCACGCCTACTTTTTTGTGATATTGAAATACTTAATATCTCACAAACTATAGAAGCTTCTTCGTTGAAATTCTGTAGGTTGGTGTCGGACGTTAATACTATACAATGGTCTAAAAAAGGGCGTTATCAAAATAGTGATAGAAAATTTTAATACCTAATATCACGGAAGCTAGAAAAGATATATCGATAAAATTTGGTAGATAGGTGTGGGGCGTGAATAGCATACAATTGTCCAAAATAAGGCGGTGTCTGGTCCGATGTGAACAGTTGATAGGTATAATCGTGCGGATCATAAGAAAGTGCAAATACCACGACCACTCATAATCAAGGAATATAATGTTTCAGTGGGAGACACAGATTGAATGGACCAAAATACTGTAGCGTACCGAATCGGAGTTCGTGGAAAAAAATTGTGTACAAGTATTTTCACTGGCTGTTAGATGTTTCGATTTAGAATGCCTGGTATCTCCACAAGCGTTACATCGAAGTTAATGACGCTGGTAGTGCTGCTTTGCCGCAATTAGACTTCCGCAGAAAAATTGCAAGTCATTTCTGCTACACTTATGGTCTAGGAAAACCACCATCTAACTACCGTCATCCAAAACGACAGGAAGAATTCATTCCGTGCTGGCCATTTTTTAATACAAGTTCCGACACATCTAGATCAAAAAGGAGGCAGACGAAAATGCGCTCAAACTAGAACTATGTGTTGTAAGTGCAAAGTGGGACTTTGCATTGAATGTAATCTTACATACCATACCTGCATAATTATATAATCTAAATTCATACATACAATGTAACTTCATTAATTTGTTTGTTTTTTATTATTTAATAAAATTGAATTGATTTGTTTGAAGTGTAAAACAGGATTATACCACAAAAAATTGAATTTTCGCATTTCATTTGAAAAAATATTGATATAGAAACAAACATATATAAATTTAAGTTCATACCGAATTTCAGAAACATAGTTGCAGTGGTTCAGGGTTGGCAACATGTTTTTAATATAGGGGTGTGGCACCGCTCATATTATCTTTCCTTAGTGTTAACCCTGTCTCCACACCGAACTTCAACGGTTTAGCTGTCTAGAGTACTTTTTGCATTTAGGGGCGTGGCAACGCCTACTTAAAAACAAAACGACCATATTATCGTTCCTTAATGTTGACATAATCTCCGTACCAAATTTTAAAAAAATCTATGCAGCGGTTTAGCTGTGAGAGCGTATTTTCTATTTAAGGGCGTGGCACCGCCCACTTTTAAAAAAAGGAAAATTTTGTGCGCCGCTCCTTTTCACAACCTTTCTAACAAAAAAAAATCAAGCAAATATGTTGTGAATAAGGCATGTAAACATGGACTAAACCGATTTCGTTAGCCTATTTACATATAGTAGCCCAGCGGTTCCATATGGAAGCCGCTCCTGAGCTAGGCTTAGCAAATTTTTTTTTTCTCAAATATACTTAGTTTGAGTTCTGAAAGCAACGTTCTGAAAATTTCAACTTTCTGTCTACCGTGGTTCCCGCTGGGCACTAATGGGTTAAAGTGTTAACAGATAGTATTTACTAAATCTTGTTTTAAGTCTGCTATATATAAATCAATATATGTATATTGTTGCAAAATTACTTCAAATTATATTTTAATTGAAGATATTGATGGTATTTAAAGCAGATACGATGCGATTTTATTGCAGTTTCATTTTAAACTTCAAATGTTAAATAACAACAGAAAGTATTATCAAATTTAACGCGAATAATAAAACAAACTTAACAATTACATAAAATCTCAACAAAAAAAGTGATAAAAAACAAAATTTAATAAAGTGCTGAAAATTAAAAAAAAAAAATTTTGTGAATAAAATAAAAAATGTTGCCATTCGTTCTGTTAACAATTCTTGGTGCATACTATCTAACTTGGCTTTATAGACGGTACCATAGCAGCTGGAAATATATTGCACGTTTTCCAGGACCAGTGGCGTTGCCAATTGTTGGCAATATTTTACAATTTGGAACAAATTCAGAAGGTAATGCTTATAGAAATAAAATCAAAATCAAATATCTTATCTACATATAAATGGTGAAAATAATTAATAATGTTGCGGCTCCGCCAACTTTCCTCCTCACAATATATAAATTATTATAAAATATTCATATAATAATTTATATAGTATATGGTATTTAAAGAAAATAAATACATAAGTCTTCATCAGTAATGGGATATATTCTTTTTATTTTCTATATCGTCACCATTAGGCCATATTCATGAAAGTGAAAATTATTGCTAAACCACTTCAGATATCACTTTTATACTTCTGGCGCAACCATTTTGTTAAAAGAAAGCCACATTCGTGTGCAGGTTGAAGAAATGAAAAAAAATGAAGACAAGCCATTAAGTTAACTTAGTCACAGTCGTCGACTATCCCTCGTAGTATACGGACGTCAGTGCGTTATTCAATTCTTCTCTCAGTGGTTTCCATAACTGTTTTCTAATTTACTTTTGATTCTTTTTTTGCTCTCTTTTCTATTTAGCAGTGCACGTGTTAGTGAATTATTCTAAGTGAGGTAAAGGAATTAAATTTAAATTTTAAACTGGCCGTTGTTAATATCTATATTCCACCTAATCAAAATTTTACAGAACAAAATATAATAAATCATATTCATCAATTGAAATCACCAGTCATTATTGTTGGTGATTTTAATTCATGGAGTCCACTTTGGGGTTCACCAAGAGTAAACAGTAGAGGCACTACAATTGAAAACATTATTATCTCGGGAAACCTCCTAGTGCTCAACGATGGCTCGCCAACACATTTTTCATCCCATAACAGTTTTACGCATGTGGATCTAACTCTAGTTTCGCCTCAAATTAGTCCAAGGTGCCAGTGGGAGATTGTTAACTTTATTTATAGTAGCGATCACTACAAAATTCAAACAAAAATACTAACGCAGTTCAACTTTGAAAGGAAAAAACAGATTCCAAAATTTAAAACAGAGGTAGCAGACTGGTCACTGTATCAAAAAGAATGCAATAGAAATTTTTCAAATTGGACTTTCCATAACGTCCATCACGAGGTCGCAAAAATTACAAAAGCCATTAGATCTGCTGCCAATATCGCAATACCTCAAACAAAACCTTCCATTTGTAAGGCTTATACTTTTTGGTGGAACCAAGAACTAAATAATCTCCGATTAGAAAAACAATACCTTTGGCATAACTACAAACGAAGCATGTCAATCAATAATTTAATTTTATATAAAAAAGCAAACGCTCTATTCAAAAAAATAGTGAAAGAAGCTAAACGTAAAAATTTAGAAGATTTTACATCCAAAATAAATCCGCTTTCTACACCAAGGAAAATCTGGGCCAGTATAAAATCTCTTACTGGTATCCCTTAGACACCCATTAAGTCTATTAAGTCCAATCATACATTAGTGTCTTCCGCAGTTGATATATCCAAGGCGTTTGCATCCATTTGGTCAGATTATTCCAGCGACTCCAATTTCTCTAATGAATATGTCTCCAATAAAAATTCTATACTTTCTAGTTCATATAGACAAATAAATATATCCCCTTCCGCAAAAGACTCAGAGATTAATTTTTCCTTAACTGAACTTGAACTCTCATTACGACATACCAAAGGTAAAATACCTGGTAAGGATCGGATATCTTATCCTATGCTTTGTAACTTGCCAAAATTAAGTTAAGATAGACTTCTTAACCTTTACAACTTAGTGTTTGAACGAGGAATATACCCACACACTTGGCACACAGCAATAATTTTACCCATTCCAAAACCAAACAAACCATTGGATCAAACCGATGGGTATAGACCAATATCACTTATTCCTTGTTTGTCAAAGATATTGGAAAAATTGTTGGCTAAAAGACTTATGTGGTACATTACAAAACATAAATTCATAAGCGACAACCAGGTTGCATTTAAAAAAAAGCATAGCACAATAGACGCACTATTGCATATACAACACTTCGTGTCAGATGCTCTTTCGTCCAAAAATTATGTTACCATACTGGCAACCGATTTCGAAAGAGCCTTTGATCGCGTGGGAGTGCATGCAGTGTTAAGTCAACTTGAGGCTTGGGGCGTTGGTCCAAAGATCTTTAATATTGTTAAAGCCTTTATGATCGGCCGTAAATTTCAAGTCAGAATAAATAACACACTGTCTTAATCCTACGCTCTTAACTACGGGATTCCTCAAGGGTCACCATTGTCAGTTGTGCTATTCGTAATTGCATTTGAAAAAATAAGTAAAATCATTTTAAAGTACAAGAATATAGACTTATCCATATATGCGGATGATGGAATAATCTTTACAAAAATTAAAGGTCTTTCGACAGTAAAAGAAATTTTTATAAAAATATTATCAGATTTGGAAAAATGGGGTTCATGGGCTGGTGCCGCAGTTTCAACCGACAAGTGCAAAATCTTGCATATGTGTAAAAAACATAACTGTATTTTTCCTAGTATTAATTTTGACAATGCAAATATTCAATGTGTCAATTATTTAAAACTGCTAGGAATAACTTTTGATAAAAAAAATACTTTTAAGCAACATTGTATTAATCTAAGGAAGAGTCTAATTACAAGGCTAAATATTATTAAATACCTATGCTCAAGCCACTCGCTTATACATATTAATACTTTGGTCAACGTTACTAGATCCTTAATACTTGCAAAAATTGATTATGGGTTGCCTCTTTACGGATGGTGCGCAAACACAAACATTAAACTTCTAAATGCTCCATATCACACTGCAGTACGTCGAAGCATCAACGCTTTTCCAACATCACCTATTAAATGCGTCTTAGCTGAAGCCGGTCTGCCTAATATAAAGGAAAGAATCAAAGAAGCCGCATGGAAACTTATCCCATAATTTATAAATACTTGCAACGAAATATTGCACAAAGATTTCATCAATGTCACTCGCCATAAACGAAGTTAAATCTACAACACGACGTTGTGCCACCATTCGCCAACAACTTCAAATTCTACCGCCTAAACGCTGTAATAAAACAAACTGTCAACCTGCATGGCTACTTCAAGAATCATCGCTTAATACGAGTCTACATGCTTATGCGAAAAATAATACAAGCTCTCTTTTCGTGATAAATTCTATACGAATAACTTCGGTACTAGCATGGACAACCCACTTTCTCCATTTGTTGCCGAAGCGTTTATGGCTAGATTTGAATCCGAATTGAAAAACGAAGATCTGTTACCTCGCATCTGGATTAGATACGTTGATGACGTTTTTAGCGTGAACAAAAGAGGAGACACGGAAAAAATATTGGAAATTATCAACAATAGATATAGCAGCATCAAGTTTACCTACGAAACTGAAGACAACGAACAGTCGTTAACTTTTCTAGATCTCAAATGTACCAGAAAAAACAACCAAATTGAATTTGCCGTGTTTAGGAAAAACACATCTACTGATCGTCTAATTACAAATGACTCATTGTGTTCATACCAACACAAAATAGCCGCTTTTCATTCCATGGCACATCGACTGATTAATTTGCCACTTTCTTTAATAAATTATAAAAACGAATTTGAAAACATCGTAAGAATCGCTGACATAAATGGTTTTAATAGAAATATTATAGAAAAAATTGTGCTAAAACACTCGATTAAAAAACAAAGAAGCAGTGCGTCGACACTTTATTTTCAAAACGAAGAAACCAAAGCAAGTAACCTGGTTCGTGTTCCATTCGCATACATCCCATCTATTACGAATCATATGAAGAACGCATTTGAAAAAGAAAATGTAAACATGGTTTACACCAACAACTACAAGTTAAAAAATATTCTCGGCTCAACGAAAGATCCAACACCGACCGAAGAAAAAAGCGGCATTTACGAAATCAGCTGTTTAGACTGCAATGCCAAATACATAGGCCAAACGAAGAGAAATGTTCTAACGCGGTTCAAAGAGCACAAGCTTTACATAAAAAACAAACAAATTAACCGATCATCTGTTGTAGCTCATGTATACGATTCTTGTGATGAACACACACCACCACATCGAATAGACGAGTTCACAGAAAGTGTTAAACTGCTCAAACATGTATTGAACAGCCGAAAACTCGATGCGTACGAATCATCGTTCATACGAAAAACCGAAAATACGATGAACAGCGATAATGGCAACATCTCATCGTTCTTATTTTCATATAAATAGAAGAGTGCAGCATCTGTTTCGATTTTGAAAACTTTGTATTGTATTATTATTTGCATTTGTATTAGAAATTTCAAAACATTAGTATTTACATTTTCGCTTCATGATTTTGCTTTGCCCCGTTTCCTACACCTTATATGTTTAGTTGCGTGTCGTTGATGATGGACAGCAGGCCTGTCCGAAATGCATACGGTCCAAAATTAAATAAAAATTTTAATTTAAAAAATTTTCGTTTTATTTTAAAAAATATTTGTAGTCCATAAAGGAAAAAATTTAAGAAAACATTTATACAGCCACCTCTTTCTTGAGCAACTACAAGTGGGTAAGCTCAATAATTGGACATTACTCTATACAGATGGGTCAAAAAGCAATACAAGAACAACCTTTGCCCTGGTTAATCAAGACGGTTCAATGATAACAGGTGGCTGGCTCCACTCATATTGTTCGGTGTTTACTGCCGAAGCTTTTGCTATACATGAAACATTAACATATGCACAACGTAATAAAGGCAAGTTTGTTATTTGTACCGACAGTCTTTCCACTATAGAATGTATTCCAAACATCTATAATAGCAGCCAAATTATAAGCAAAATAAGAGATCTCTGTATTAGGCACTCAAAGAAAGTAAAACTTTTATGGGTCCCAGGCCACAGGGGTATATTAGGCAATGAGTCAGCAGATGCAGCGGCCCGCTTAATGGCATCATCTCCTGCTATTACTTTTCAAGTTACTGAAGATAAGGATCTACAAAAAATGATACATAATCATCTATACATAGATAAAATGGCTGAGTGGACCATGTTTAACCACCGATATAGCTCGATTAACACCTCCTGCACCAAAGCCAGCTACCCAAACAGTGCTTCAAGAAATTTAACAAGTCTATTTGTCCGACTTAGAATTGGTCACACTAAACTGTCACATGAGCATTTACTTTTAGGTAACAATAAACAGCCTTGCTATCTTTGTGGGAATGCTTTTTCTGTCAATCACCTAATGGACGACTGCCCTCTGTTAGCAAGTACTAGGACAAATATCTTTGGATCAGTTTTACCATCGAGTGTATTGTCAAACATTAGCACAGTAAATTTAAATATTATAGAGAAATTTGTAAAAAAATTTAACCTAATGTACAAATTATAAAAAAAAAAAAAATTTCTTTCAGAAATGTAATTATGTATAAAATTTTCGAGTCGTAAGTCATACTCTTTAAGTCTATTTAGGTTTAATATTTTATATTGTATCTAAATTTTATAAATAAACAAATAAATAAAATAACTTAGTCATATGTATTATAAGTTAGAATTTAATATGTTTTTATAAGGAAATAAGTGGAACAAATCAAAGAATCAAAGAGCAGTCGTCAATTAATAAATTAAAAGTTTTTCTAAGTACAATGTTTAATGATTTGTAAATAATTTCAGTTCCCACATTGTATGTATGTGAGGAGTTTACACCTTGAAGTACTTAAGTATTTCCTAGTTCGGTTTAATGTCTATTTTATATCTATTAGTATATAACATTCGTAGCAAAGTTAATTTAAAATACATTACTATTGAAGAAATTCATGGTATTTGAAGTAGACACAATTGGATCTTACAGCAGTTTGATTTTCAACGTCAAATGTTAAATAACAAAATGTAAAGTACCTACCACAACATTCAGTGTAAAAATAAATCTACCTTAACAAATAAAATCTCAACAAAAAAGGAAAGTGATTAAAAAACAAAATTAAATAAAGTGCTTAAAATTAAAAAAAAAAAAAAAATAAAATAAAACAATCCACAATTTTTGTGAAGAAAATAAAAAATGTTGCTTTTCGTTCTGTTAACAATTCTTGGTGCATACTATCTAACTTGGCTTTATAGACGGTACCATAGCAGCTGGAAATATATTGCACGCTTGCCAGGACCATTAGCGTTGCCAATTTTTGGCAATATTTTGCAGTTAGGTACAAATTCTGAAGGTAATACATATAGAAATAAAATCAAAATCAATCACTATGCTCATACTTAAATAGTGAAAAATTAAAATTAACTTTTAATTAACTTTTATTTAGTTTTTAATTTTAACAAATTGTCAAAAATATATAAAAAAAAATAATATTCCTGTATACTTAATAATTTTTACTATTTTGTTTGATAATTTTTACTATGCTTGTATTGAAATATTTCCTTCTTAGCGATCTCGAGATTTTTATAAAATTCTTCGAGAGTTTTTAATCAATATGTATGTAAAATTAACGAATATTAATTTTTGATAAGAGGCAAAGCTACATGTGTGATTCTTCAAAAATGTACCATTCATCGATATTTTAACTATTTAATACAGATACTTAACAAGAGCTTCTCTACGAATAGATTAAAAAAAACTAGTAGGGTGTATAATTTGGCCTGGCCAAACATTAAATACCCTAGAATGCAGTATTTTTAAAATTTTGCTCATATAGGAGGTGCTACGCCCTCTAGCCCGAGTTCACCCCGTTTTTATTCAGAGCTTGCATTTATAGTTTTTAGTGTCTGAGTGAAAAACGTTTTCAGTATAGCGTTTTGAAGCTTTTGCTTATATAGGAGGTACCACGCCCTCTTGTCCGAGTTCGTCTAGTTTTAGTTTAGAGCGTGCATTTATAGTATTTGAGTGAAGTTTGGTTGGATTATCTCAAAAAACTCTTTCAGTGTAGCATTTTGAAACTTTTGCTTATATGGGAGGTGCCACGCCGCCTTGTCCGATTTCACCCAATTTTTGTTGAGAGCTTTCATATATGATTCTTAGTGTCTGAGTCAAATTTGGTTTGAATATCTCAAAAAACGAATTCAGTATAGCGTTTTGAAGCTTTTGCTTATATGAGAGGTGCCACGGCCTCTTGTTCGAACTCGCCCAGTTTTTTCTCAGAGCTTGCGCTTACAATTTTTAGTATTTATGCGTAGTTTGGTTGCATTGTCGTGAAAAATACTCCTTAAATTGCATTTTGAATATATTTTTTGTATGGGCAGTAGGCGTGTCCGTTGACCAATTTCACTCAATTTCAATCCCCCGAGCTAACTTTGACCACGAAGGCAGTGTACCAAATTTTATTGAATTATCTTACTCAGTTTTCCCAAAAAGTGTAATTCAACACACATCCAGCCAGCCAGCCAGACAGACGGACATGGCTATATCGACTCAGGAGGTGACGTTGATCAAGAATATATATACTTTTCTATATCTGGCACGCCTCCTTCTCTGCGTTACAAAAGCAAGGACAAAGTGAATATACCCTGGATGTAGGGTATAAAAACAATTCTTTATGTTTTACTATGGAATTATAACATAAAGTGTTAAAAAGTCATTCTCCGTCCTGTCCCTAAGCGCTTCTTAGTGCACTTAATTGGCCCGTTTTGCATATCGTCGGCTTAACGAGAAAAAGTGCTAAGTCCATAGTAAAAATAATGTAATACATATTATTCGTATAATAATACAGTGCAACACAAAAAATGTCCCTGGGGTCTTATAATGTTTACGGCAACCGGTTTCGCCAAACACGATATATCCACTAAACAGTTTATTGTGTTAACCGATTTTCCCGTTTTTTCATGATTTTCAGGCGTGAATAACTGGAAATGAGTATATTTTCAAGGCATGTTGAGTAGGGAGAACTTGTTCGTGTGTTTTTTGTTTTTTAAAAAAAATTAAAAAATTATATTTTTATCTTTATATAGTTAAATCAATAAATAATTAGAAGGGCTATCCACCAGTTTCAACTTTTTTCAAAAAAAATTGCTATTTTCATTGTGACATTACTGCTTTTGCAACATTTATCATTCTCCGTTTAGTCATTCTCCGCATAGTAAGTATCCAACTGTTTTTTTTTTTTTGTTGGTTCTGCATTTATTTAAAAAATAAAAATTAAAATTTAGTCATAAAGCACTTTAACTTTCTAAAAATCCAAAATATATTTTTAAGGTTGCCACCTTTCGATTTTCCAAAATCATATATAATTCTATCTTGTTTTGACTAAATTTAAATTTTTGGTTTCAGAAATGATCAGATAAATTTTTTTAAAATTGTACAAAACTTTCGGTGTTGCCACCCGTTTCAAAAAAAAAAAAATAAAATTTAGTCTTAAGACACTTAAATAAACTTTATGTTTTTAGGGTTGCCACCTTTTTTTCAAATCTTATTTAATTCTTATGTTTTTTGACTAAATTGAAATTTTTGATTTTAGAACCGCTCAGATTAACTTTTCCGTGTTTTTTTTTTTTGCGTTGACCGATTTTCCCGTTTTTTCATGATTTTCAGGCGTGAATAACTCGAAATGAGTACATTTTCAAGGCATGGTTAGTAGGGAAAACTTGTTCGTGTGTTTTTTGTTTTTTAAAAAAGTTAAAAAATTTTATAAAGAACGCAAGTGTGTGTCATTCTCCGCCAAAATTTTTTTATATTACTAAACAAATACTTCTATCTTTATATAGTTAAATCAATAAATAATGAGAAGGGCTATCCACCAGTTTCAACTTTTTTCAAAAAAAAAATTGATATTTTCATTAGCCTTATCCACGATCCGGAGCATTTACGAAGCTACGAAAAAATTTATTTCTCTGAGAAAATCGTATGAGCAAAGAGAACGAGAGCATAAACAAAAAATTTGCATTTGAAAAATGACATGATATTTTTATGCTATAGGTTTTTAGAATAGAAAATGTAAATGTAAATTCAATCCTATATATTTTGTTGTTGTGTAGCAAAATTTTTCAACACTTATTTACAAATGCTATGATGCAAGACCTTTTGCACCGGATCGTGAACATGGCTATTGTGATATTACTGTTTTTGCAACATTTTGTCATTCTCCGTTTAGTCATTCTCCGCATAGTAATTATCCAACTGGTTTTTTTTTGGTTTTGCATTTATTTAAAAAATAAAAATTTAAATTTAGTCTTAAAGCACTTTAACTTTTTAAAAATCCAACATATATTTTTAGGGTTGCCACCTTTGCCAAAATCTGATATAATTCTATCTTATTTTGACTAAATTGAAATTTTTGGTTTCAGAAATGATCAGATAAACTTTTTTAAAATTTTACAAAACTTTCGGTAAAAAAATTTTCAGGGCTGCCACCCATTTTTTTTATTTTTATTTATTTTTTAATTGTAGTTTTACTTAAACCAAATTTCGGTTCGATAAATTTTTAACGATTTAAACTATTATTTCTTTTCACGAAACACGAATCTAGAAATTTTTTTTTAACCGTCATTACCGCCATATATGCTTGAAGTACCCTCCCAATCTTTACTTTCAGCGTATTGTCGAACGCTACGTTGCTGGTTGAGCCAGTACAAATTTGAACCTTTTCGTGTTTATGGTGGACCACAGCCATATGTTATAATATCAAGTCCTGAACACCTTAAGGTAAGAAGTACTTATATGCATGTACTACGGATGTTACGGAGCTTCGGTTGCGATTCCGAAAGGTCGAAACTTCCGAATGATCTTGACCTCCGACGGAGGAGGTTGATTGGATTGGAGGTTGATTAAAAATTTCCAGCGTTGAATTGTTGAAAATATATGCAAGAAGAAAAGCATTGAAAGTAAGAATACAATTTTATTTCAGGAAATCCCACACTTTTGCTCTCGCAGATACGGTATCGTTTATCTTTCTATGCCATTGAATTGTTGAAATGGAAAGAGAGTGGAAAACTAATGAAAGTTCCCATGATTTATATCTTTTATCACCGACTCCGTTTTCGACTTTGGTTCCGACTCCGAAAAATCTAAATGTAAATATTCAGTTTCGCCAAACCACCTCTGTAACAACCATAGTGTTTACCACGGACAAATTTTAGTAAATTTTAACTTTATTTTGTTTTTATCATCCATAATTCAGACGATCTTATCGAGCACAACTATTCTCGAGAAAGGTGACATGTATTATTATATGAAGCCATTTGTGGGTGAAGGTTTAGTTACCTCACGTGGTTTACACTGGGCAAAGCATCGAAAAATGATAACACCATCATTTCATTTTCAAATATTGCAAGATTTTCATGAAATCATCAATGAAACAACGGATCGTTTTATGATTTTTTTAAATGATTTTGCAAAAACTGGACAAATTTTTGATTTTGACGATGCTGTTTCGCGTTCAACTTTAGATGTTATATGCGGTAAGTTTTATGCTTTAATTAAAGTTTTTCATAGCAATATTAAAATACAACCTTTAAAAGTACCAAGTGGTACCCGAAATTTTAGGTAATACAAGAAATTTCCAGCTACTTCTAGATGCATATGACTTATTCCTATATCTTGGATATTTGCGTTTGATCCTACTGGTATTGCTTATAACACAAGCCAATTGCTTATAACAAACGTTCAAAATAGCCGTTTTATTAAAGAGGAAACTTGACCTATCCAGTCTCGGATTGTTTCAATTTCTTGAAGTAGTGAATCTATCCATTTCGTGCCTAAATGACTCGAGAATCTCCTTTAATTCTTATTCTACCAACAATTTTTAAAATTTTCGTCTACTAAAAAGGTACACGTGAACCTAAGGCCATTTTATATGGGTTGCACATACAATTTTTAAATTTTTCTTTCATATTATGGATTACAACAAAGTTAAGTGAATCAAAAGTTTCCTTTTACTCAAACCAGAGCTTTTGTCCGAGGTAAAACGATGTTTACCCAGTGTATATCTAACTGAGTTTGCCACTTTGAAACTAGTTCTTCTTTGAAAAGGAAACCTTTTAGAGAAAAGCAATAGATGGTGATCGCAAATGCAGAAGAATTAAAACTAAAAACAAAATTTATGACCCAATATCCCAAGCTACAGAATCCGAAAGCATATGGGTACGTCTAAAAGAATTGGCCAACTAACTTTTCAGATCACCAATACAGAAAGTGCGAAGATACAAATGAGAATTTAATCGCAAAGAGCTGCAAAAAACTCGATATAATTAAGAATCCTATACTACTTTTTAAATTGAAGCTGTTTTTGGGCGCTAGGAGTAAAATTTAAAGGTCAGGATATAGTTTTTAGTGTGACAAGATAGCTTCCTGACAAATTTCTTTATATCCAATCACATTTCGCTGACAACAAGCTATTTGGTAAAAAATGTTTCGAATATATTAACCATAAACTGGTCATAAAGTGGGCGTAGCCAAATAAATGCCACACTCACTTTTCAAGAAATAGATTAGCTTTTTATATGTGTACTGTGTTGCCACGTTATGCATTATTTTTTCTTAAAAAATGCCCAAAAAAGTTTATGGGTACCTACAGGTGTACCTTTTCAGTAGTTTAGGTATGTATAAATTACGGAACCGTTTAAAAAATTAAATTTGACTTATAAAAATAATGATTTCAAATCCCAAAAAGTACATGTGTACCTATTCGATAGACTAAGGGTTAATAAAAATAATAAAAAATTTGAAATTCATTGCTATCACATAGTTCAATCATTTATGTTTCATTTAGTTCTATATAAATTATGTCTTACAGAATGTGCTATGGGTTATCGCTTGAACTCTATTGGCGATGGTGAATCACCGATGATAAAAGCTATGTATGAGTAAGTATAAAAATCTCGGACCAAACGATTTCTAATAAAGCATATATTTTCAAAACTCCCCTTCAAACAATAGTTGCGTGCCTAAAAAATTTAAAATATTATTTTTACCTGACCTCACTCTGATATCCTTCTTCAAAATCTAATTCTTGCTTGAACGATTTGAAATCGACTCCTGAACTTTTTTTCTTTTTTCACTATAAATACGTAGTATGAGCAATGTCGTGATGGCTAGAATTTTTAGTGCAGCTAAACGTTCGGATTTATTTTTTTATCTAACACCATTATATCGCACTCAACAGAATGCGATTAAAGTAATGCGTGATGAATATAAAAAGGTGAAAACTTCAAATAAAGAAACCTTTTACTTGGATTACTAAAATTTTGATATATTTGCAGATTATAGCTAGCCGTCGTAAAATAATTGAGGAACAAAATACTGAAACAATACCCACAGATGATATAGATTACAAGCGCCCAAAAATGGCATTTCTCGATAACCTTTTGACAGCACGCATCGATGGCGTACCATTGACATTTCAAGAGATTTGCGACGAAACTTCTACTTTTCTATCAGCGGTAAATCATACATTAGTGTAAAAAATCATATTTGTCTTAAAGTTCAAAGCCTAAAAAAGTTTTCAACGGCTTTTGTGTCAAATTTTACCTTCCAGTACTAACTTTCCTTATAAAATAAGTAGTTTCTCGCAATATATATAAGTATTTGGCAAAGTAATTCGTTCGTAACTTTAGTTCTCATTTTTTTACAGGGTCATGAAACCACCGCATCAGCACTTGCGTTTATTGCGTATTGTCTTTCTCGCCATTCTGAGGTACAACAAAAGGCATTCCAGGAACAATTCGTTATGTTTGGTAGCGATGTGAAACGTCAACCCACATATCAAGAGTTGAGTGATATGAACTATTTGGATATGGTTATAAAAGAAACATTTCGTATATTTCCACCGACGCCAATAATTGCGCGCAATACGACAACGTTAACAAACCTTGGTAAGTAATAAAGTGCACACACGAAGTATTCTATCTTTTACTAGGGTTACTATTTATATTTCGAGAACTGGCAACACTAATATCAACAGCTAAAATCTGGTAGCACTATAATAAAGTTTGAAATTGTTTATCAAAAACGTACTCACAACGTTTTGATGTACAAGTGCTATTTGTTTTGTTTACAGTGAGTTAAGCCAATCAATTTGGCCAAAAAATTTAAATTTCAAGGGAAGGTTTTCGTTGGATTGTTTTTTACAACTTTCAACGTGGATTATCTCAACAAGAATGTGTCGATGAACTCAGTTCATTGTATGGCGATAAAGCACCATCAAAAACCACAGTATATCGCTTGAAAAGTGCAACGTGCAACGTAGGACGGTCAATTCAGAGTGGTACACGATCACTTGTTTGCCGTCGAACTCTTCGAAGAAATTCGTAAAGCCAACCGCCGAAGACGAATCATTCTCCATCCTGACAATGTGAGCTCTCACACATCTCATCAAACAGGTGAATTTTTGAGCAGTCAAAACATCGAATTGATAACTCATCTTCCGTACAGTCTTGATTTGGCAATACCAAAGGAAAACTGCGTGGTCAACGATTTACGAGCTTCAGAGAAGCAGTTGAAGCGTTCAAAAACTATGTTTTAGAGGTGTCTCAAGATGAATGGAAAAACTGCTATGACAAATGATTTGAACGAATGCAAAAGTATATTGATCATCAAGGGGAATATTTTAAAAAACAATTAAAACCATTTTCATTTAAAAATGTTTGTTATACGTATTATTTGCTATTCCCCAAATGTAAATAGTACCCCTCGTAGACAAGCAGACCCACAAAAAAGAAAGAAAAATTTCTCAGATTTCTTGAAGTAAGCACATCTCAATATCCTGAAATGCTAGAGTTCCATACTGAGTTCGAAATTAGTTTAAACGTTAATTACAGGTCTAGTCAAATTTTTTTTTTTTTTTGTGCCAATGCTATATGATATATTTAAAGTGGCAATTGACAATTGAAAAATTTTCTTATAGATGGTTATGAAATACCACCGGATACAACTATAATGATGATGTTAGTTGGTAGTGGTGTCAATCCAAAGTACTTTGAAGAACCATTCAAATTTCAACCTGAACGCTTTGAAGCAGATCGTCAAGAACATATCGATCCATTTGCGTATGTACCTTTTAGTGCTGGACCAAGAAATTGTATAGGTAAATGTGTAGATTTGGATATTAATGTTACTTATATGCATTTATTACCTTTTTGAACCATATATTTTTAGGACAAAGATTCGCACTCATGGAAATAAAATCTACTTTGTCAAAGATATTGCGCAATTTCGTTATACTTCCAGCTGTTGATGGTCTGGGAAGTGGTATATATGAACCAAATGTTATACCAAAGAATCCCTATGATGTTAAATTGATAATTTCGGTAACGCTCAAATCTGCCAATGGAGTGCACCTGCGTTTGCAGCCACGAATTTATGAAAGTACCAAACTCTAGAAACTTAGAGAAAGACGTTGTGAGACAAGTCAAGATTATTTCTAAAATTTGAGTTTAAATATAATGAATGCATAATTTAAAAGCGTATTCGAAGGGTGAAGGCTATATGCAATAAGGACTAAGATCGTACAGTTATATTGCATATTTGATATCGTAACTGTACAACATATTAACGTAAAAATTGATGTATTAGTTAATCCAACCATGCCCAAAATAATCATTTTAAAAGGTTAAAATTTTTTCCCAAAAAAAATTCTATCCATAATGTTGCAGTGGTGAAGCAATGCGCACTGGGAAATGCTAGTGTATAAGTATAATTTACAGTTAACAATGTTTAAGAAAATAATTGAAATAAATCAAAGAGCTGTCATTTACATATATTGTATACTTTTACTGAAAAATGTGTAGTGATTAGTAAATAATTGCAGTTTCTACTTTGTTTGTTAGGAATTTTAAACTTTAAGTGTAAACAGATAGTATTTACTAAGTCTCGTTTTAAGTCTGCTATATATAAATCAATATATATTGTAGCAAAATTACTTTAAATTATATTTTAATTGAAGATATTGTTGGTATTTGTAGCAGATACGATGTGATTCCATGGCACTTTCATGTTAAACGTCAAATGTTATATAACAACTGTGTTTACGTGGAAACGTAAACTCATCCGTCTTAAACCTTTATAAATAAAAGAAAAATGTATCGTGTTTACTCGGATACATAAAAATACCCTTTGTAAATCTTTACAAAAATCCATGTTTTTTATCTAAACGATGGCAACCCTACCCGTCTTCAGCATTTGGTGCTAGTCAACCTGACTGCCGAAAGTATAGCCGTCTTGCTCGCTCTGATGTAAAAACCATTGCTGGCAATTTTAGACTAGTTTTTGATCAACGAATACAGAAGAAAATTCTGACCTTCGTTGAAGACTAGCGCAGGCTGCAGGTGCCAAATTTACTTAAAACTAAAAATTAAAATATAATAGATTCTTAAAAACTAAATTAAGCTTAACTTTAAAATAAAGTGAAGTCCGAGAACTAACAAAAATCCAAAAGGTGTTTTCTTATATTGCTCCAAAGTGGAGTTTGACAGTGGTTCCCGTCTTGCAGGCAAACAGCGTGTCTCGTGCATTGAGCACGTCCATAGAATTCGATCTTCCTGGGTCATTACCTCATCGTCTCCAGCTGCTGCGTCAACTGGCTTAGCCATCTCCCGTGTCAAGCTGAAAGATAGTGCATCTCCCGTCGAAAGGGTTAAACACCATCGCCGTCTGGCAGCGAAACGCTATATTGCAGCCTACAGTGGTCAACACAGGCATTGTTACCTTTGAAATTTTTAACATTTAAAAAAAAACAAGTTTGGTCCCCGACCAAACAAACTGAAAGTTTTATCAAATTTAACGCAAATATTAAAACAAACTAAACAATTACATAAAATCTCAACAAACAGAAGTGATGAAAAACAAAATTTAATAAAGTGCTTAAAATTAAAAAAAAAATCCCCAATTTTTGTGAATAAAATAAAAAATGTTGCCATTCGTTCTGTTAACAATTCTTGGTACATACTATCTAACTTGGCTTTATAGACGGTACCATAGTACCTGGAAATATATTGCACGTTTTCCAGGACCAGTGGCGTTGCCAATTTTCGGCAATGTTTTGCAATAAGGTACAAATTCAGAAGGTAATGTTTATAGAAATAAAATCAAAATCAAATATCTTATCTATAAATAGTGAAAATAATTAGAAATCACTAAATGGCCAATATTAATCAAATAATGAAATCTAAAACAATGAATTGCTTAGCCTCTATAATATAGAAAACGAAAATATATGGTATAAACGTGACTCCTCAAAACCACCGTTGAAAACTACAAATATTAGGTTTGTAAAAGTGTCATCATCTCTTAAAGCCTAAGAGCTAGTAGCAGGGCGATCTAAGTACATATGGTACTGTACCTAATGGATGAAATACGCGCGGTCATGTCTTAACTGTTGCACCGATTTTCAAGAAACACTTTATCGAGATATACTGAAACCTAAGTAGAAAATTATGTAAACTTTTTGTTTGGGTACCACGCTACATATGCTTCAAGTAATCTACCACATTTTACTTACCCACAAATGACTTAGATTACAAACTTCTAAAAACTGCATTTCTCGGTAATCTTTTGACAGCACGCATCGATGGCATGCCATTGACGTTTCAAGACATTTTCGAAGAAGTTTCTACATTTATGTTTAAGGTAAGTCTATTATCTACTTACAAAAGACAAAGTCTAATAGTTCAAGGCTAAAAAAGTTTTCGTTGATTATTGTGTCAATAAAAACTTTCTTAATTGAAGCAAGTAGCTAAGAGTAGATACCTTTTCTCAAATAAAAATTCAAAGAAAATGCTAAGTGACTTTTCTGAAAATATTTGGCAAACTAATTGCTTCGTAACTTTAGTTTTTTTTTGTTTTTTTGACAGGGTCATGATACAACCACATCGGCACTTGGATTTATTGCATACTGTCTCTCTCGCCATTCTGAAGTACAACAAAAGGCGTTCAAGGAACAATTCGATATGTTTGGTAGCGATGTGAAACGTCAACCCACATATCAATTGTTGAATGATATGAAATATTTGGATATGGTTATAAAAGAAACTTTACGTTTCTTTCCACCGACACCAGTAATTGGACGCAACACGACGAAGTTTATAAAACTTGGTAAGTTAAGAAAGTATTCTTTCTTTTAAGTAAACTGACATACAAAAGAGAATATTTAAATTCAGTATTTTGTACCTTCGTATTCCAGCAGAGTTTTCAAGGCTGAAATCAAATTCGAAGACAGAAGTGTTCTATCACCGCAAAATTTCGAGGTATATTTACTTCAAAGTGCAAAAGTGGTTGATTTAAGGCATACGGTGTATTTCAAGAAATAAGTGTTACTAGAATCGCCCAGTGGTCAAAATCCAACCACAAATATATTAAATAATTTTGGTACTTTTTGGACTCTTTTAGTACTTTTTTTTGATATTTACTTCGAAATAGAAAAGCTCATTTATCATCTCTGGATGATGTCAGTGCTATGCTTTTTGTCTTTCTCTTTGTGCTTTATACTTTATCAGCTCTGTATTTTGTTGTTGCTAATATTGAAAAATTTGAATTCAATTTTATCTGGCTTAATGGCAAAATATTAACATAATTTTAACTGTGTGCACATCTACACACAAATACCTTTCCGATGGTGTATAATTTAAATTCTTACTCCATTCCTAACATAGTAAAAAAAGATGGACAAGTTTTTGTTTTGCGTATTAATATATAGATTTAAGTATTTTTGCCTTTAATCCTTAACTTTTCCAATAGGATTGAAATATTTAAAAGGTAAGCCCTGACGAGGAAGTCTATAGTTATCCGGTGCGCTATGATGAAAATCTCGATATTCTGAGATGCTAGAGCAATTCTGAGCTCGAGTTCGGTTTCTATGTTGAAAAATACGTACAAATACATACATAGGTCTGGTCAAAATAACTAATTTATTTATTTATTGTCTGTGATATTAGGTGGCGCAGTCCTTGACAGAAAAAAAATTATTTTAACGTAAGGGGTAAAAGCAACAGTCCATAATATATGGTCCATGATCTGTCCCTATATGTTCTGTCCTTCATGGTCTATGGTCCATAGTCTTTGAACTGTCCTTTATAAACTATGGTCCATAATATATGATTAATGATATGTACTTCATGGTCTATGTTCCATAATATATGGTCTAAGATCTATCCTTTATAGTCTATTATCTATGATCTGTCCTTTAGGTCAATGGTCTTTGTTCTATGATATGTCCGGTATGGTCTATGGGTCATAATCTTTGGTCTACGATCTGTCCTTTATGGTACCTAAACTAAAATTCTTGTGGAATAATATTATATATATAATATTATACAATAGTGATGAGCAAACCAAGACCAAGACCATAGCAGTCTTGGTCTTGATCTTGCACATTGAGTCTTGGTCTTGGTTTTGATTTTGTGTCTTGGTCTTGAAAAAAAATTCTAGAGATTATAAAGTATTCAAAATTTCGATACTTTATTTTTCCAAAGCAGTTGGGTTTTTAAAATGCCAAATTTCAAATTGAGGCATGATTTTATCCTCGAAACAGGAGTGAAACACCTATTAAATATAAATTACCAAGACTGAGAAGCAGTCTTGGTCTTGACGATTATCGGTCTTGCAAAGATATCGTCGTCTTGGTCTTGGTCTCGAAAAATTACAAAGACCAAGAACTAGACTCGAGACCAAGACTAATTTTGCTCATCACTACAACACAATATGCGTCCATCTTAAATTCGGGACAATTCCGGGACATACATGAAAATCTGGGACGTTTTCGAATTCAGGACGATAGGGCAAAATTCAGAACTGTCCTGAAAAATCTAGGATGGTTGGTCACCCAATATTAGATAAACATATGTATCTAAAGTGCCAATTGAAAAATCTTTTATGGATGGTTATGAAAAACCACCAAATACAACTACGAGTATACATACTATTAATGTTAATTGGTAGAGGTGTCAATCCAAATTACTTTGAAAAACCATTCAAATTTCGACCTGAACGCTTTGAGGCGGAACATCAAGAACATGTTAATCCATTTGCGTATGTACCTTTTAGTGCTGGACCAAGGAATTGTATAGGTAAATATATAGATTTGGGTATTTATACTTATATTACTTATAATCTTTTCAATTATGTATATTTTTAAGACAAAAATTCGTCATTATGGAAATAAAATCTACTATTTCAAAGATATTGCGCAATTTTATAATACTTCCAGCTGTTGATGGTCTGCCAAGCGGTAACGAATTTATGAAAGCACCAAACTTTAAAAATCATTATTAACATTTTGAAGTATAAGATGCTCAGATAAGTCAATTAGTTTTTATTTAAATTTAAGAAATAATATAGAATAATAGAAATAATATATATAATATAATAAACATCTTGGTGAAATAATATAATTAATAACATGGGGTATAAATTGTCGAAAATAATTTTTATATTATTATTAAAAATAAGATATATCGGAATATATAGCTTAAATGTTATAATTTTTAATTTAAACATACATATATTTTCAATAAAAATACAGAATTTTATAAATCTCGTAAACATTAAGTTTTGTATTTAATTCATTGTCTTTTCTTCAGTCTTATTTGTATGCCATTTTCTGATCTCAGCGTAACTCTTATATTTAAGATAGGATCATATTCCGATTGTGGCACGCAATCTTTTCTCGAATGATCGTTTATTCCAGGCAGCATAAATTCCATTGGGGGTAGCAGTTCAAAGTTTCTTATTAATGTCGAAATGATGGACTTCATTTCAAGCATCGCATATTTTTGTGCTAAAGAGAAAATGCAATTTATCGAGTTTTATAATCTTACGAGAACATTATTGTTTTTGATCCAAATTAGTAAACTTACCAATACAACGTCTTGGTCCTGCACTAAATGGCACACTCATAAATGCATCAATACCAGCATTTTCACCCTCTTTAATACTGGCAAATCTTTCCGGACGAAATACACAAGGATCTGCAAAGTATTTCTCATTATAGCCCATAGCTATAAGGCACATAATGACCGTAGTGCGTTTTGCTATTTTAGTGCCATCTGTGAGGAGAGATTTAATGATTTTCCTAACACTTATTATGCCACTTTTGGATTCATCTGTATATCTACTTACCTATATCAATTGCCTTGCGATTGGTGCGTGCAATTAATGGCACCGATGGATATAAACGCAATGTTTCACGTATGACCAACTCCAAGTATTTCATTTGTTCGAAATCATCACAACTGAAGACAACAGTTTTGTTATCATCTGTCTGCTTTTTTTTAGTCAGTATACTTTGTTGTTCTTCATAGACTTTTTGTTGTATTTCCGGATGACGGGAAAGTGTGTAGAGTGTAAAGGATATTGCAGCAGCTGTGGGATCGTGACCCTATGAAAAGTTGCAAAAGAAAAATATAGTTTTAAATGTTCCCGTTTTGAGAAAAAATTCTTAAAAAACAGCAAAAAGTCTAAAAAATTCGATTACGTCAATTATTTCCTGAACGGTTACTTTTTCGTAAATGCAAATCTATATTATTTGTAGAACCTGTTATTTTCCACAAAAGAGATTCTAAGGCTTTTTATCTGTGACTCACCATTTTCATCAAAAAGTTTCCGAAATTAAAAGTTATTGAAACCACACGGATTAATTTTAGCGGTTTTCAGTTTAAGGTGAAGTTCAGTACTTAGACATGTTATGAACATTTTGCAATTGATTTCAGGTCGATTATCCAATATCAAATATCTTACCAAGGCCTACCTCTTTGGAGAAAAAATCTACGAACCTTGAACTTCGATATCTACAAACTTAAATTTTCATTTTACAATTTAAAATGCCATAACTCAGTCAATTTTTGGAATTTTCCAGTGGTCGATGTGTCATTTTATTCATAATAATATGTTCTTTTGAAAAATACAAAAAACCGGTTTACCATTTTTCATCTGTGGACTTTTGACAAAACAACCTAGCTCGAAATAAGACAATTTTCTAGAATTTTGTCATAAATATAAAATTTAAATGCGGTTATTTTGGTGTAATCGTCATGTCCCCATAATTTTTAACTTCAGAGATTTAAGGGTGTACCATAATTCATGCAAGATTTGACAGCTGACAGTTTACAAAATCTCAGCCCATTAATTTTATGACATTGCTTTGCACCTATGTATATGACTTTGATATTCACCTTTAAAACACCCATACATATATCAATATTGCCATGTTTAATCTCAATTTAATAGTTTTAGTTATTAGAAAAGTTTTTAAAATTCTCTTACCGTAAAAATATAAGTTGAGAGTTCTTCAAATATTTCCCGGAACTTTAGTGGTCTACTATCAATTTTAGCTTCAAGCAATATATCCAGGAAAGGACTTCCAATTTCTGGCCGTTTTGTTTCTGAGCTCGCAATCTCTTTCAGTGTATGACGACGATGCTCAACAATCTAAAGTTTTAGTTTTTGAAAACTTAAATTAATTTATTGACTTTATTTTACTTTAACTACTTACACGTCTGATTTCTTGCTGTAGCGTATTTAATGCTTTACGTTGTTTCCAGTAGTAGGGTGTCAATTGGAAAAGTGTATCAAAACGTTTTACTATACTGAAAGTGCGCTCTTTTATGATATCGCATAAGCTGTATGAGTAGATTAAAACAACAAAAATGTAAGTACTTATATGTATGTAAAAAAAAATATATTTTTAAAGGAAGACTTTACGAAGGATTAAGAACATAAACAAAGGAATGTACAAAATACATAAAAAGCTTACTCATGTATTGCTGAGTGCAGCACTGATGATTCGTCGTCTAGGGAACGACTTGGTATACCAGTGGCATTTTCTGTGTGTGATAAAATAAATAAATGAACTTAATACTTTCGTTTAAATAGGGTGTTCCGCAATTTGTTTGTCAAACTTTGTGTTTGGTTGAGGGATGTAAAGATTCTCAACCAACTTTCAGTTACAGGGAATGAAAGGGTTTTCAAAACTTTGGAGTTAAATGAGGTAATGTATGGCTGTTTTGAGATTTAGCTCTAAATCTCATTGTAAACCATGTGATCTACGACATAAAACTAAATCTACTTCTGACGAGATTTATAATAAATTTTTGAATAAATCTCAACAGGGCTATAGGTGATTTACGAGGTGATGTACAGCGGTTTCGAAATTAAGCTCTAAGTCTTATTGTAAATTACGTGATCTACCATATAAAACTAAATCTACTTCTGACGAGATTTATAGTAAATCTTTGAATAAATCCTAACAGGGCTATAGATGATTACGGGGTGATATACAACTGTTTCAAAATTTAGCTCTAAGTCTTATTGTAAATTACGTGATCTACCATACAAAACTAAATCTACTTCTCACGAGATTTATAGAAAATCTTTGTATAAATCTTAACAAGGCCATAGGTGATTTACGAGGTGATATACAACTGTTTCAAAGTTTAGCTCTAAGTCTTATTGTAAATTACGTGATCTACCATATAAAACTAAATCTATTTCTGACGAAATTTATCTTAAGTCTTTGTATAAATCCCAACAGGGCTATAGGTGATTTACGAGGTGATATACAGCTGTTTCAAAATTTTGCTCCCAATCTTATTGTTAATCATGTAATCTACCATACAAAACTAAATCTACTTCTGACTAGTTTTATAGTAAATGTTCGTATAAATCTCAACAGGACTACCAATTTAGGCTATTTTCGACAAGAAGGCAGCTCTTATCTTTAAAAATTGGCATTAAATATCATTGAAAAAAGCAAACGGAAGATGAATATTGAGAAGAAAATTAAAAATAACTTTTATTCTCCAGCTTATGGCATTTATTGTTAAAAATAAATATGCTTCAGCAGGTGGAAACTAGATTTATGAATCTCGTCACAGTTAAATATCCGCTGGAAATGTAGTATAAAGGTGAGATACTCCCAACTCATCTCAACTTATCACGCAAATTTGGAGTAAACAAAAGTAATAACTAGAAGCAGCGAGAAACTACTGCCTGAAATCTTTGATGAAATCCTACGTGCAACGCAAAGACACGCTGTTTGGAGAGTGCAAGAATTAACGTCATATCAATATGGATGAGTCAAGAGCAAGCGCATTTTTAACGCATAAAGCTATCGTTGCACTGTGAAGTTGCGAGACACATCAAGAAAATTCCCCCAGACGTCAGCTGATAGCAAAAGTATAAGAACGTAGAAATTTGACAGGATGAAAATGAGTTTTTATATGAATGCTATGCTGTATAAATTCAGTTTTTAAAAAGTCACAAAAATAAATGGTAATTTAAATCTAGAAATCAATATAAGGACCTAATTTCGTACATACAATATATGCATTTTATTTCAATAACAACCCAAAAAGTATGACACTCACATTGCGGAATCTTTGTATAGTTTAGGAAGATATTATAGAGACATATCATGTTAATAAAAAGTTAGTTACATCAATATGAAGTGTCCTTATAAGTTTGATTAGTTAAAATGTAAAATTCTTGTCATCAATCACAATCACGTTGACAAATGATTCGTTTCTTTCTAAATCAACAAAAACTATTTTGTATATCTCTCTTACCACATATAACATCCAAAGTGCATTTCTGTACCAATGGTTGTACATCAAAAATTTCGCCCGTTTCTGCATGTGGCAACAGCTTTTCCACCAACTTATCCACAGTCGCTTGGACAACACGCATGTTGCCTTCAATGGCAAAAGCCGGCAAATAAACCTTTTGATGTTTCAACCAACGTGCACCGGAGCTTGTTAAAAGTCCATCACCCAGCCAAGGGCGTAAAAAGGAATAAAGATGCTCCTTATAGAGTAGCGCTGAACTTGATAGTATGTTCTACATAACAGCATGCGGAAGGAAAATATAAGTATGTATATGTAGGAACATGTTAAACTCTTTGTTTGTGTATAGGTATATTGTGGAATGTTCTTTTCAAGTTTAATTAAAAATTACCTGTATCTCCACTGGGTCACTTAACATTACATGATATTGAAAAAAGACCAATGAACGAAATCCTTGAAATTCATATTTCCGGCAATATTGTAAAATTTTCTTTGGATATTCTGTAAAGCGTATAAAAGAGGAAGTGCTGGTTAAATGCTTACAATAAGCTAATAAATTGAATGTGTTCTTCTTTTATTGTTTTCTGGAGGAAAAAATCAAGAGATGCACAGTTGGGTAGGTAATAAATATGGTTTAAAGTTAATTGCTTTTTGATGTCCTTAAGCGCAGTTTTTTTTTTTTTTTTTGTACGTTTATTAAAGGAAATTCAACCTTTTTTATTCATTCGCCGGAAATTATATACGTACGAGTATGTTTTCTTGGATTTGATTCATATATTTTATATATTATTTATATGTTAACTACGGGCTCGCACAAGACATCGTTTTCATCAAAAGCCTCTCAAATTAAAAGTAATTAAAATCACACGGGTTTCGGAACAGGTCTGATAGTGTACTTTTTTTTACGTGCACGTTTAATACTGAACTAATATATTTGATCCAAAAAATTCAAGATTTAAATATTTACTGTACACTTACTTAATTTTGAATCTGAAGTTTACGGTGTTGTCTAACCGATGTCAGAAAAACCTAATTCTTACGAATACTTCAGTGTACTGTATTTTACACAAACAAGTACTTCAGGTCGGTGTAAAACGTACAGTAAAATTAATGATATGGTAACAATTGCATGTAGCAACACATTTTCAACAAAGGATTGAAGTAGCGTTCTCACATTTTTACGAGAGAGAGCGTAAATAAAAAAGAACTCCAAGAAGAGAGCGAAAAACTACTTCTTTCACTTAACTACGAGTATATGCACTGAACTGAACTGAAGCAAATCAAACAAGACAGGTCTCTGCAGTAGGTACTGTCAAGACATTTGCACGCGACACTGAAATGAAGTATATGATTAATAAAAAGCGGATACAACCCATTCCGTATCTTGTGTAGACCCCTAATGTTAACTTTATAACTTTTTGTCCCTGATTTTGTATGAGTTCAAATAAAAGATAAGAAAAATTAAGTACGACCACTGCTCTTCGACTTTTTTCAAATTCTGGCATGGTACCTTCACTCCAATCGCTCTAATATAATGCTCGGCAAATTAAAGAGAGAGAAATTATGTTTCAGAGAAGATAGATAGAAGAAGAAAAAAGATAGATAGATTTTTGAGTATACGATTGTGCTATGAAATGCCGATCACTGCTCTAAAACTTGTACATACATAAACACCTGAAAGCAGTAATCGGTATTCCATAGCTCAATTTAACTCTCAATTTTCTATCTATCTCTGTCTATATTTTTCTGTCTCCTATCTATCTTCTCTCAAACATCAACTCTCGCTCTTAAATTGGCTGACCACTGCCTGAAAGTAATCAGCTTAACTGATAAAGAGCGTCGCACTCTTGTGTAATCACAATTTGGACAAATAAAAACTACACTTAAGATTTATGAACATTAAGTTTTAAGGGTATTTTTAGAAATGAATAACTATTCAAAATGTTTCAAGCATTTTTCAATCCCATAACCCCTCCATAACCACATTGAAAAATCAAGCGCAATGGACTGGCAATGACACACCCCATGCGCACCACACCCATTTTTTCTCACTCCGAGAGTTATTGAATCGGTCATTTTTAAAAGGGGGTATGTGTCGCTCGGTAGAGAATTATTCTTTTGCTTTTTTGTCACTGTGGCGACGGCACCGGTTGGCTTATCTATTTTCAAAGTACGCAAATTACTGCTTACTATTATTTTTAGTTAACTCCCATCACTAAAATCGTACTAAAATAAGGTTTACCAAACTTATGAGGATTTTTTTTAAATTTGCCATAAGATTTAATTTCGTCACATATCCCCTTTTAAAAATGACAGATTCAATTAATGTTTGCGAAAAATCTCTGCCCTCAAAAGACATTTCATAACAAAACTTAATTAAAAATTTTACTTTTCTTATTTAAACTAATTTTGATATTATGTAAAATAAGCAAAAACTTTAAATATGCATTACATAACTTACCATCTGGTTTAAGTCCAAACTGAAATAAATTTCCAACAAACGGATATGGCGTTGGCCCTGGTATCATTTCCATCATTCCACCAACATTATCCACATAATTAAAGACTTTCAAGCCCTTAAAGAATAAAACACTTATGACCACAATGGCCAAGGCGAATAAAATCATTTCCATTTTGTTTTTTGTATTTTAAGTTTCTTTTTTATTTAAATTTTTCACTTCACTTTAAACGTAACGCAATGATATATTTTCTTATACTAAAATCGTAGTAAATTTCACACGAACATTAAAGCAGCAGGGATATCAAGACTACAAATTAAATAATTGTTATCGATAAGCAATTGGTCAATTAAATGATTAAACTATTAAAACAATATCTCAATTAGCAATGTTAATGAATTTATAATTTGATAGGTTTTTGTGTTATGCCCACTGTTTTGCCGGTACTTTTGTTTATATACCCTGGTATGGTACCAGTTTGAAATGCAGTATACCTACCTTTGATAATTCTCACAGTATGTTTATCTTCATTCAATAAGTAGGTACTCGGTAATCGTCCAACAATATCATTGCGGCATTTAGTTTTGTTTTTGTTTTGCAGTTATTGATAACAATTTAGTTATAAAAAATTGTATCAAATCACTTATCACTTATTGACTCACAACTTTTATTTGCCAACTATCGAATGTTTTGTTGTGATGACGTTTATTGTTTATTTGACATATGTAAAACCATCTAAAGTACAAAGTCTTTCTTCGAAATACTATCAAATATTGTGCAAAGATAGCTAATATTAGATAATATTTACGTTATGTTACTATATATATATATATATAGTACTAAACAGTGAAATACTTACGTGGTTTCTATGGTGGTAGGTATATTGAAATAGTTAAGTTCTATACTGTCAGAACTATATCTGGTACAATATTTGTTAAAATTTTCAATTCAGGTGTTTGGTAGACAATAGAGTTCTGCAAAAGACATCTGGAAATATAGTGTAATTTGTTTTACTCGCACATTTTACACTTAACTTAAGTATTTAATCCAAAAAATTCAAGATTCAAATCTGCATTGTATACTGGTTTCAATTTGACACTGAAGTACACTGTCTTGTTCATTCTCTTCATTCCAACAAATACTTCGGTGTACTGTATTTTATACAAACAAATACTTCGGGTCAGTGTGAAACGAGCGAGTAGAAAAACTACAGCAAAATTTGCAGGTTGCAACGCAATGGTAACCCAGGATTGTAGTAGGTTTCATACATTTTCACGCGAGAGCGTAAATAAAAAGAGCCACAAGAAGAGAGCGAAAAACTACTTTGCCACTACAGTACATGCAATGAACTGAACTGAAGTAAATTTGTATTTGAGGGGTATAGAAGCAAAGGCGACTTTCTCCATTTTTTTTCTGAGCGTATCTCTTAGTGTTTGACCACAAAGCATCATCAAATGCAAGAAGATGGTACGATCCAAAAGGTACAGAATCAAAGACGACAGTCTCTTCTTTGATCATGGACATGTTTGATAGTGACATCTAGTTGCATTTGATGGTAGCTTGTGATCAAACACTATCAAATACGTTCATAAAAAAATGGAGATTGTCGCCTTTGCTTCTATACCCCTCATTTGTTTTTTCTTCTTTCATACTGAACTGAAGAATTTGATAAATAAAAAGCGAGTACAAGACATAATGAATACAAATGTCTTAAAATACTAACAAGACGTTTTCTTTTCATCGAAACTATCTGGTACTTTTTTAACATTGTAGGTCTTCAGCTTACTTTTCGTTCGTGTTTGAAATTCTGCTTAAAGTTTAACTTATTCATCAAGATTTTATGGGTCTTATCATGAATAAGTATTCTCTAGAATTTTTTCTCAGTTTACAATGGAGATTGAAAGACAGTATAAGAAAAAATTGAACCTATCACCTGAAAATTTATACATAAAGGTTTTTGAATACGACGCGTATTTCTGGGTCATTAGTTTTTTCGGGTACGGCGCGTTTTTTCTTCTTTTTTTCACCAAAGGGTCGTCCGTCCCCCTTAGAATGTCGGAATCAAAAATTTAGTAAAAATTTTTTAACTTTTTTTCGTGTTTTCTACTCGTTTCATGACTTTTTACGACATTTTGGTGTAAACAAATTTTTTTCACCCTAGGTCCCCACTTGGATGTCGGAATCAAAAATTTAAACACTTTTTTTTTCGTTTTATTCGTGTTTTCTACGCGTTTCATGACGTTTTATGGCATTTTAGTGAAAAAAAAAAAATTTTACCAAGGGTCTCGCCTTGAATGCCGGAACCAAAACTTTTTTTTTTTGAATTTCCATAAAAAAATATAAATTTATCAAGTCTCTAAAAATATTCAACGAACATGGATGAGATTTGGTATATGTATGTGTTAAGAGTATCGGAACAAATTAAGTCCAAGGGAAAAATGGGCGATGCTACGCCCTTAAAAAAATGTCATATCTCTGAAACTATTTAACGCACATAGATGAGATGCCCCGCCCCTGTTTTTTTTTTTTAACTATTGAAGGGGTAATCTTCTAAAGATACTGCTAAGCAGCATACACGATTCATACTGATTACTGGCTTACCGCATTCGGGACCAACGCACGGATATTGATCTTAATATGCCGGCTCGCAAAACATGTACAGAGTAAATGCAATGTAGATATATTTGTACATAAGTTTGTATAGAAAATGGTAATCAGTTCTACACAAACAAATGTATATAAATACATGTTCAGTATGCCTACGTTGTTAAACCCTAACTTCATTTTGTGTCACTGCCCTTTTAGTGCCAAGCGGTACCGCCAGTCCGAGCATTTCTTCGCTGCCCCGCCGTTTTACACACCGGTAAATGCTTATTTTTACATTTTGAATAATTCTATTCCATTGAGCATGTAATAATTTTTAAGGCAAATTTTTATCAATTTAAGGCATATTTGTAAGTCCTTAATAACTTGTGTATTAAGTACTCTGTGACAATCTACAATAATCCATATACTATACTATTCAGAGAAAGCCAATGGAATTGTTTACTCTACTGCAGAAAAAATAATATACATAGATACGTACAACAAATTGTTAACCTAAAAGCTTTCGCAATCAATTTATAAGGAATTAAAGAAAATCATATAAAAACATGACTATGAGCTACATGCATAAGCTTATGAAGAGAATAATGTGGTTTAAATAAAAAAAAAGTAAGGAAATCGATAAAAATTATAATAAAAACAAAAATAAACTTAAGATAAAATTTATGCGAAAATTCTGATGAAATAAAAAGATATATAACAAGAAATAAAGAGAATAAACATAAAAGTTCCTAAAATATATGTATATTAGAGTGGTCCA
Organism: Calliopum simillimum; assembly: GCA_951812925.1. NCBI lineage: Eukaryota > Metazoa > Arthropoda > Insecta > Diptera > Lauxaniidae > Calliopum > Calliopum simillimum. The sequence continues at coordinate 8,600,950 of OX638370.1, forward strand.
AATTTTGTATGGAAAAACCAAAAGTGTTAAAAAGTCAAGGTGCGCGCGACTTTTCTGAATCCTTGGATCCTGCTGATTACAAAAAGTGCTTTGGAACCAAAAAAAAATTGCGTTTAGATATTCCGCAACGAGCTTGAAGTTACTTTTTTAGGAATTTTTGAGTTTTTGAGTACTATTTTTAATTTAAACGCTATATCTTTTGAACCAGATAAGGTATTTGCAAAGATTAAATTGCATTTTGTTAAGAATATTTTGGGCCATTTTTTGCATTAATAATAATTAATGTTGTATTTTTCAATTTTTTTTAGCAGCACTTTAAACTTCAAAATTTGTTAATTTTTTGAGGTATTTTCACTTTCAAGAACCGATTTTTTTCTTATTTTGCTCAAGCGAATTTTTTTTATGTTTCTATTTTCTTACGCATTAATTTATTTATCAACTGACCCCAACAACTAAGCCACCAGCTTCACTTTACTTGCTTAAAACCGTAAAGTTTAATCAAATTTGGCCAAAAAAAAAACTTTGAGTTTAAAATTTTCCTGGTGAAACAGAAACAACAATAGTCATTTAAGATGTATTTGTTCATGAAAATTCTAAATCCGGTCTCAGAATTGCTCTATCTTGTATGGTTTTAGAGATATCCTAAACTAAAAATGCAAAAAACACCGTTTTTGATAATTTTGAAGCTGTTATATAAGGACATGGTAACTTTCAGCTTGGTATTGAAAATAAGAGTGAAGGCATTATTCTTGAAAACCCAATTTAAATTAAATCGATATCTCTTTAATCCTCTGAAATATCGTAAGCAGAAATAATAAAAAAACGTTTTTTTTTGCACTTTTTCAACTTTTTAAGTTAGGATAACTCCGAGAATAAAAAAGATATCGGTATAATTTAAATTGGATTTTAAAGAAACAGACTGGTACTTTTAACCACTATACCATTTTTTGTGGCCGAAAGTAACCTTGACTTGTAATATCACTTTAAAAAGAGCAAAAACGGTGTTTTTTATACTTTTATGTTTGAATATCTCCTTAACCGTACAAGATAGAGCAATTTTGAGACTGAATTCGGAATCAACAGTAACAAATACATCGAAAATGGCTATTTTAGTTTCTTTTTGACAAAATTTTTTTTTAGTTTTTTTAGAAGATCTATGAAAACTATCTGTTAATCGGTTTTGCCAAAAAAAAACAAGAAGTGCAAAAATTTCGTTATTGCAAAGAATGTTGTTTTACTCAGAAGATTATCAACTAATGATTTTATAAAAAACAAGTGGTATCTTAAGTCATCCCATTGAGATATCTTATTTCAATGCCTTGAAAACACTAAAATGAATTTTTTTTTTTGAGTCTAATTTAATTGTACTTAATAGTTTTTAGTGAGTAAAAGTGTTACTAATAGCTTAGTTGTTGGAATTATTTTAAAGATAAATTAATGCATAAAAATATAAAAATGTTTAAAAAAATTTGCTAGAGCAAAATAAGAAAAAAATCGGTTGTTGAAAGTGCAAACACCTCAAAAAATTAACAAATTTTTAAGTTTAAAGTGCTGCTGAAAAAAATTGGCAAAAAGTAGATTAATTATTATTGATGCAAAACATGGCTCAAAATATTCCTAACAAAATGCAATTTAATTTTTGCAAATATTTTATCTGGTTCAAAAGGTATAGCGTTTAAATTAAAAAGAGAACTCAAAAACTCAAAAATTCCTAAAAAAGTACCTTCAAGCTCGTTGCGGAATATCTAAACGCAATTTTTTTTTGATTCCAAAGCACTTTTTGTAATCAGCAGGATCCAAGGATTCAGAAAAGTCGCGCGCACCTTGACTTTTTAACACTTTCGGATTTTGGACCACTCTAATGTATATGAATAATGCATGAAATTTATTTAAAGTTTTTATTTATATTTTTTTTTATATTTTGTTTTTTTTTTTTTAAATATTTATTTGAAAGAAAATTTGCAGTCAGCCAATCCTTGTTGTAGTAGTTGTTGTTGTTGTGTGAAATATTGAGCGATGATGATAAAAATGATGAAAGCTAACGATTTTTTTGCGAGCAAACGATTGATGACAACTTGTGTGTGGTGGTGGTAGTTTGAAAAAGTGATTGCTGACATGACATGAGCGCGAGCAGCTACGAAAAAACTATAGGTGTAGATTGAGTGTAGGTATAGGTGGAAGAGGTGGTGCATTCGTATGCAGTTTTACTTGCCAAATTTCACAGAACCTTTTGATTTGAATAAGAAAGAAAAAAAAATTGTTTTAGTATTTTATATATTTTTTGATTTTTTGCTATTGCACTTTCTTTTTAATAATTTATTTTTAAACAAAGCTTTTTATTACAAAATCGTTGTCAAGTTATTTGCTCTTAATCTCAAAATATATACGAGTATTTTTGAAACATTTGATTAATATTATTGCAACATATTATGTCCGTTTTATATTTTACAAAACACTTAAACTAAAACAGGGGTGGAATTAGTACATTTTTGAAAATTTATATATTCACTTTTTTCAAAACTTTTATTGCAACTTTGTTCTTTCAGGCTTTTAATGGACATAAAAACCTTCGTTTTAAAAACTAATTTTTAAATATTTGAAATGTGAACAATATTAACACACTAAACCAAATAATAATCCAACAATAATACCTATATTTTTGTTACTAAATTTACATTTTCATTTATAACTTTTTATCTTAACGCGTTCTTCTTATTCCTTATCAAAACTTTGTGTTAGCGATTTAAACCAGGACTTACCAGTTGGACGCGCTGCCTTTGATTTGCTAGATTTTTTGCGTGCCTCTTGACTGGTTGATGATTCACGCGAATCGATTTGCATTGCCTCATCGGTATCGGTCAGTTGAGTTTTGAGCACTTTTTTCAAATTAATTATCTGCGAAAAGAAATTACGCAATTTGTATGAAAATTAAAATAAAATAAAATACTTTGTAATGTACCTCTTGCTCAATATGATCTTTCTTCTTCAAGCGCTTAGCTTTCACTGAGTTAGCATGATTGATTTGTTCTTCAATGCATTTAGAAATAGTATCACATGAGTCGACCCATTCTTGTAGTGTAATCGCAATTTTGCTAGTGTAACCAGGTGGTATATCGCGTCCCTGCGCATAATCAATTTCCAAAAAGCGATTGTTTTGGAAAAGCTTGCCGTGAATAATGTCTGAAAATAGATTAAAAAAATAAAATAAAATAGGCTCATAATTTAAAGAGAACTAGTTTTTTGTTTGGGCATTTTAATGGTGTCGCACATGACCGTCGAATACATTTGTAGGAAAAAAAATTCAAAATAAAACGGATTTTAATTTTGACAATAGGCTTAACCTTTAGCTCTTAATTAGCCCTATAATTGGTGCTAAGTTTGATTTTGGGCAATTTTTCGTGTTCAAGATAGTTGCAAAAAACCTAGGCGGTCGCACGGGACAAAAACAGTAGTGGTTTTCTTGGTCAACAATTTAAACGACGATTTCAGGGAAACCTGGGGCGGTTTCCCAATGTGGCTAATTTTAGAATGTTGTGCATTGATGTCTCTTAAAAATTGTTTTGATTTTACCCAAAAATGATTTACACTTTTTATTTAATTTAATTTTAATCAGTGTTGCACGGGACATTTTTTCCATCATACAAATTTTAAATTGAAAATCTTTCAAAAAACCAGGATTTTGAAGTGAATGTTGGTTCACTTTATCTTGTTAAGTTGACGTGAAATTACAAATTTTTCCAAAAGATTTTATTTGTCGCTATCTATTTTACAAGTGTACCGAATCTCATAAATTATGAACTTTTTTAGGGGCGTGAACATTATTTGTCTTAGAGCTCTGTTTACATGTATCAAATTTCATTCATGTGCGTGAAATACTTTCAGAGATATGATGAAGTGATTTTTGAGGGGGCGTGATACCCCCATTTTCTCCAGTAAGCATTATTTGCCTTGGTGCTTTTTACATATTTACCAAACCTCATCAATGTACGCTAAATAGTTTCAGAGATATGGTGATTTAAATTTTTGGCTCACGATTTACTTTTCTGTGGAAATACCCATTTATATTTCGATACAAAATGTATTCGTTTATTCACGGTATCATAGTGTTTAGTCTGGTTGTTGTTGGAGGCCTGCATATGACATCTTGAAATATAGTGTGCTATTTTTACTCGCACATTTTACACTGAACAGAAGCATTCCAACCAAAAAATTCAAGATTCAAATCTTCACTGTACACTGATTTCATTTTGACACTGAAGTACACTGACTTGTTTTATCAGTGTCAAAAAAAACCTGATTCTAAAAAATACTTCAGTGCACTGTATTTTATACAAACAAATACTTCAGCTCGAGTAGAAAGCTATATTAAAATTTATGATATGGTAAAACTTGCAAATTACAACGCATTGGTAACACAGGATTGTAGTAGTTTTCAGGCATATTCGCGAGAGAGAGAGAGAGAGAGATCCTAAACAAAAAAAAAGGTGAAGAAGAGAGCAAAGAAAAACTGCATGTTGTGAACTAAATCAAAACAAACAAGACAGGTCATTGCAGTATTTGTTTGTTATTCTTTCATATCCAAGTGCCTATAGGTAAAGGCATTTTCACGCGACACTGAATTGAAGTATTTGATAAATAAAAAGTGGATACAAGACATAAGCGAAATGTCATAAAACTTCAACAAGACCCCTTATAATTAGTATGATACATGAGAGGTTTTTTTAACCATCTTCGATTCATTTGTATTTGGGTACAAAATTTGGTCTGTATTCGGTACTTATACAGCAAAATCTTTCTATTACAAAAGTGTAAAAATACTATAGCAAATACTATGATACTGTAAATATCCTATCAAATTTTGTATTTAATATGATGTAAAATTTAAATTTTTATTATCTTACACATAAATCAAATATTTTTCTTATCTTCTTAAGCCGATATTGATTTGTTCTGTTCTTATGCAAAACCATTTAAAATAGAAAATCCAAGTGTTTCAACAACAAAACAAAGACATTTACATTACATACAACATTTACATACAACTGCCAGCATCAGTAGCAACAAAATGACTTGTACTCACTTTAAACTCATCGAATTGGAAATCGTTGCAGCCAGCTGCTTTTGAACGGTATAAAAACAAATTGAAAAAGAAAATAAAAATGTACAACAAGGATACGAATATCTACGCAGAAAGCAAGCTAACCGCTAGCTAACACCCACAAATCAATGCAAACTACATACAAAACAACCACATTTGTTAATGCAATACTGCACTTTCTGTGGTGAAGAAAGTTTTTTTTTTATTTTCTCTAACACAGCACAGTGGGGTGTAATGTCCTTGTTGGCAGTTTGTTTAGTTTATTTTTTATAATGACAAAAGTTGTTATCGTTATGGTTTAGCTCTTGAATAATGTAGAAGTTCTGAAATATTGCACTATAAACATTGGTGGATCTAGGGTGTGATTTCAAGTGGAAGCGCTCTTCACTGCTGAGTTCAGTCAAAAACAGGAGGACCTTTTGCCCCATATAGATACAAGACACAAGTATATATGTAGTTTATTATAACTAAAAAAGATTCGTTCATAGCAAAATAGTTTCTCAAAAGGGAATAAGTTTCAATTGTTTTATTTTATATAATTATATATTTAATATATGCTTTTTATGCACCAATAAGCACTGATTGAAAGAGAAATTTTGTGGTTACAGAGGCATTGATGTGAATCAAACATTTCCCACAATCAATAGCATAGGTTAACCATGTTGAAAATATACAGCAAACGCAAAATACCGCTTATCCTTCGAATTGCACTTTTTTTTCAACATTTTTGGACTTTCTCAAAATTTTTCTATTTTCTCAACATTTTACGACTTAAAAATTTTTTCAACTATCTCAACATTTCACGACTTCTTCAAAATTATCCAATCTTTTCAACCTTATTCGACTTCGATAACACATACAACAATTATGATATATCAATACGTATTAACACACAAACAAAACTGGCAAAAGTCGGCTTCGCAGCCGGGCAAGGCTGGTGCATTGGTAACGACTTCTGCTACCAACCGGGAGGTTCTTGGTTCAACTCCCGCCCAGGCCAAAAACACAAAAAGTTTTCAAAACTTGCAATTTTTCAATTATAATTAATTTAGTAAAGTAAATATAATTATAATTACAACATAAATAGTCTGATGAGTCTTTATGGCGAAAGACGAAACATATGTCACTATAACCGTGTTTTTAATCCGTTCCTTGATTTGTCATAATTATGTGTTAGAAAATGCATTGATAGATTTATATGTAAATCGATCTTTGCAAATATATGACTAAAAGTTCAATTAAAAAATCAACTTTCAATATATAAATGTCATTAAGTAACACACCTAAAAATTCTTAAACTTATTCGACTTCTTCAAAAGATTTAGATTTTCTCAAAATTTTTCTATTTTTAAAAATTTCGATTTCTTTAAATTTTTCGAATAATTTAACATTTTTCAACTTCTTAAAATTTTTTAAAATTTCTGCCTACTAGTAATTTTTGGATTTTCTCAACATTTTCCGTCTTCTTTAAAATCTTTCAATTATTTGAACATTATTCGACTTCTATAAAATTTTTTGATTTTATCAATATTTTCCGAAATTTTCAAATTTCTCAATATTTTCCAACTTTCTCATATTTTCCGGCTTGTACAACATTTTTGACTTCTTAATAATTTTTGGATTTTCTCAACATTCTCCGACTTCTTAAAAATCTTTCAATTTTCTAAATATTTTTCGATTTTCTCAACTTTTCTCAAATTCTTAAAAATTCTTCAATTTTGTCAACATTTTTTGATTTTCTCAAAATTTTTCAACTCTTAAAAATTTTTTGATTTTCTCAATATTTTCCAAAATCTTCAATATTTTTCGAATTTTTGAACATTTTTCGACTTAAAATTTTTTCGATTTTCTCAACATTTTTCAACTTCTTAAAATATTTTCTCAAATTTTTTCGGTATACTTAACATCTTTCGACTTCTCCAAAATTTTATCGATTTTATTCAGACTTTTTCAACATTATTTTACTTTCTCAATTTCTTCAAAATTTTTCGACTTCTACAAAATTTCTGGATTTTCTCAACATTTTCCGACATCTTCAATATTTTTCGATTATCTCGACATTTCTCGACTTTTTAAATATTTTTCGATATTCTCCAAATTTTCGACTTCTCCAAAATTCTTCGATTTTTTTTACATTTTCCGATTTCTTTAATATTTCTGAAACTTCTCAACATTTTTCAACATTCTTAAGCTTTTTCGGCCAATCCAACATTTTTGACTTCTGAAAAATTTTTGGATCTTCTCAACATTTTCCGACTTCTTTAAAATATTTCAATATTTTTCGATTTTCTCAAATTCTTAAAAATTCTACAATTTTTTTAACATTTTTTGATTTTTTCAAGATTTTTCGCTTAACATAAAAGTTAACTAATTTAAGAATAGACAAATAATTGTATTTTTGTTAACTCTTAAAGCATTTTTAATCCTCAAGTAATGACACAAAGAACAGAAAAGACGAAAATATAATTTATATTAAATTAAATTCATTTTGACATTTCTTTAAGAAGTAATAAAAATTTTCTGCCAGAACACTTTAAGTGCGCTATAAATAATTTTCCATATGAAAAAATTCAACGTTCAACGATTTTCTTATCATTTTGTGCTCAACATGTATAAACAAATTGGCCAATAAAACTCTGTTGAGTCGATAATAAGTATTAAATAGAAAAGAAAAAGAAAAAACCAAAACGTTCTATATGTTGCCTATTATATTCACATATTAACCGCCTACCGTTTTGAAAGTATAACGCAAAAGTCTTCAATGCCACATGCTGCTTTTAATGTCGGCAATTTGCCAATTTGACAGTTTATAAAGCGTCATATATAAGTTGATTGTTAACATATTCGAAAACTGCTGATGCTGTTGCTTACACTTTTGTTACATTTCTTTTAGTATATATTTGTGGCCTCTTGACAAAACAACCCAACTCGAGATAAGACAATTTTCCCAGAACTTTTGTCATATACCTATATAAAAAATGAACTTCTTTTGGTGCAATCGTCATGTCTAGAATTTCAGTTGCAAAATTATAAGTGTCCCATAATTTGAATTTGCCGCCAATTGTGCGGTAAAGTGTTGCCAGCCAAAAAAAAGGAAACAGTTTAACAGCTGACAGTATATAGTTTGTAAAAATGCATTAAAAGCGAAGATTGAGAAGTAATTCAGCAGTTTTTAGCTCTCCTGAAAAGTTGCCAATTTCCAGTTAGGTTGTTTTGTCTAAATACCACAGATGTCATACAATTTATTCTTTACCTCTCGCTTTTGTGGTTTTTACTCATTCTAGTGTTTCTTATTTATTAATTTTTATTGAAATTATGCTTTTTGATACATTTTGGGCAACAAAATATTGCAGTATTTAAGTATTTATAAATTTGAATGCAAGAATCATATATTGTGCATGTGACCGCATGCACTAATTATAAATCATTAAAAAACAAACCCTTGATTAAAATTCAGTGTTATTTTCAACGAATTTTTTTAGGCTTTACAGTTACTATAAATGAAATTCATAAAGATGCAGTCTGCCCATACAAAAGTAGCAACTTTAAACGGTTGAAAACGGGTTAACTCACGCATTTTCTTATTTTTCATGTAAGTACCTACACACATCCTACAATGATGCCATGATTGATTGCTTATTTTTCTACTTATAAACAGTAACTCCCAGCTAGTGTTTTTTCTCACCTTCATCTTGTCATTGCTATTCCACACATTTGATTTTGAATATGTCAAGCATGTTTAGGAAAAATGTCTCATTGCTTACTTTTGCCTGCTGGGAACGCTGACTGACTGACTGACTTGGCTGTGACATGTTGAAAACCTAATTTTGTACGTCAGCTGCTTGTCATATGGTGTGGTTGATTTTTATTTTTTTTTGTGTTGATTGATTTTATTTGCAACAGGCTACAGCTACATATATTTCAAGGTTGTTCCATAACTGATAGATGGAGATGTACATATGTCACAGTGATGTATTTAAATGTAATTGATTTGAACTTTTTCATTTTATTGTTAACTTTTTTGTATGCATATGTTTTGTCTTGTAACTCAAAGAAGAAACATAGGGCCAAAATGAAATGTCTTTATCGAATGCGATCATTTGTGATGATTTTTATCTCTTTCCAAGCGTTTTCCGATTCTTGGATTTCTCACGGCTTTTTGTAGATTTTTAAAAATCATTTCAATTTCAAAATGCAAACAGCATTTGATCAAAGGCACTTAATCAGAATTTTATGCTTTGGGTCAATGTGCGCATTCTTTCACTTCAATATAATTGCTACAATGAGCGTGCATATAAAAGCCAATTTAGTTAACAAGCAACATGGCTAATTGCTTGAGGGCTATTTGCAACACCAATTGCTTTCTTGCATCTACATTCCATCACTCTAATAAAGTAGCGTTCAAAATATTCCTTAAAAAAAATTATCATCTAAAGAAATGAAAAGGGACATACGCCAGTGTAATTGCAAATCGTATTGTTTTGTCCACAAATACAAAATGCGTAACATTTTACGCATAAACGTAATAAATTTCATTTTCATTTTTGCTGATTTCAATTACACAAAACGTGCACAGCGTCATTAAAGGGATAAACAAAAGACACGACGACGACAGGACTAACAGCTGCGCCAAAAAAAAGCAATGTTAATTTATGAAAAGACACTGTGCGTTACTACCATAGCATTAAAAGGGAATATTAACCCATTGTTTGTTGCTAGATTTTATGAATTCTACAGATTTTGTGCATAAATAGCTATCCAACATTTAAAAAAAAAAAAATAAATGTTGCCAAAGAATTTATGTAACACAAAAATCTGAATTTGATCTCGATTACCTGTCCTTTGCTTATTCAGGTTCGCTGATTCCGAATCTGTTAACTTTTTTTTCTAATCAGGTCTGAGATCCGAGTTATACTTGATTTTTAGTGCAGAAAACGCTATTTTCAGGCATTTGGCGTGCATCCAGGAAGTAGTGTACTAGTTTCGTCAACGGAATAGAATGGCTCTAAGCTTCCTCCTTCAACCACATCGTTTTCAATTGGATCTACATTCTGAGATTGCTAGATTCGGAATCAGCGACTCTGAATTAGTCAACAAAAGTTATCGATATCAAATTCGGATTGGTTTCCTCTCGCAGTGTTATTTTCGAAAAATGTTGAAAAAGTCGAAAAATTTTGTTTGAATCGTATTTTTGAAAAAAAAAGGGAAATTTGCAAAGTCGAAAAATCTAGATAGGATCGAAAATTTTGGAAAAAGTTACGAAAGTCGAAAAATGTTGATATATTCGAAAATTATAGAAAAAGTAGCAAAAGTCGAAAAATTTAAAAAAACTTAGCAAAATGAATTCGAAAACTTTTCGATAAGTCGGAAAATTTTGAAAAATTCCAATGGTTTCGAAAATTTTTGAAAAACATAAAAAAATGTTAAAAAGTCGAAAAATTATGATTCTTAAATTATGGAGTAGCAAAATGTTGCAAAAGTCGAAAAATGTTGATGGATTCGAAAACTTTGAAAAAAGTAGCAAAATATTGCAAAAGTCGAAAAATGTTGAAAAAGTCGAAAAATTTTGATGGAATTGAAAAATTTGGAAAAAGTAGCAAAATGTTGCAAAAGTCGAAAAATTTTGATGGATTCGAAAATTTTGAAAAAAGTTGCAAAATGTTGCAAAAGTCGAAAAATGTTGATGGATTCGAAAAATTTAAAAAAAGATGCAAAATGTTGCAAAAGTCGAAAAATGTTGATGGATTCGAAAATTTTGAAAAAAGTAGCAAAATGTTGCAAAAGTCGAAAAATGTTGATGGATTCGAAAAATTTGAAAAAAGTAGCAAAATGTTGCAAAAGTCGAAAAATGTTGATGGTTTCGAAAATTTTGAAAAAAGTAGCAAAATGTTGCAAAAGTCGAAAAATGTTGATGGATTCGAAAACTTTGAAAAAAGTAGCAAAATGTTGCAAAAGTCGAAAAATGTTGATGGATTCGAGAACTTTGAAAAAAGTAGCAAAATATTGCAAAAGTCGAAAAATGTTGAAAAAGTCGAAAAATTTTGATGGAATTGAAAAATTTGGAAAAAGTAGCAAAATGTTGCAAAAGTCGAAAAATGTTGATGGATTCGAAAATTTTGAAAAAAAGTAGCAAAATGTTGCAAAAGTCGAAAAATGTTGATGGATTCGAAAACTTTGAAAAAAGTAGCAAAATATTGCAAAAGTCGAAAAATGTTGAAAAAGTCGAAAAATTTTGATGGAATTGAAAAATTTGGAAAAAGTAGCAAAATGTTGCAAAAGTCGAAAAATGTTGATGGATTCGAAAACTTTGAAAAAAGTAGCAAAATATTGCAAAAGTCGAAAAATGTTGAAAAAGTCGAAAAATTTTGATGGAATTGAAAAATTTGGAAAAAGTAGCAAAATGTTGCAAAAGTCGAAAAATTTTGATGGATTCGAAAATTTTGAAAAAAGTTGCAAAATGTTGCAAAAGTCGAAAAATGTTGAAAAAGTCGAAAAATGTTGAAAAAGTCGAAAAATTTTGATGGAATTGAAAAATTTGGAAAAAGTAGCAAAATGTTGCAAAAGTCGAAAAATGTTGATGGATTCGAAAATTTTGAAAAAAGTAGCAAAATGTTGCAAAAGTCGAAAAATGTTGATGGATTCGAAAACTTTGAAAAAAGTAGCAAAATGTTGCAAAAGTCGAAAAATGTTGATGGATTCGAGAACTTTGAAAAAAGTAGCAAAATATTGCAAAAGTCGAAAAATGTTGAAAAAGTCGAAAAATTTGGAAAAAGTAGCAAAATATTGCAAAAGTCGAAAAATGTTGAAAAAGTCGAAAAATTTTGATGGAATTGAAAAATTTGGAAAAAGTAGCAAAATGTTGCAAAAGTCGAAAAATGTTGATGGATTCGAAAAATTTGGAAAAAGTAGCAAAATGTTGCAAAAGTCGAAAAATGTTGATGGATTCGAAAATTTTGAAAAAAGTAGCAAAATGTTGCAAAAGTCGAAAAATGTTGATGGATTCGAAAACTTTGAAAAAAGTAGCAAAAGTCGAAGAATGTTGAAAAAGTCGAAAAATTTTGATGGAATTGAAAAATTTGGAAAAAGTAGCAAAATCTTGCAAAAGTCGAAAAATGTTGATGGATTCGAAAAATTTGAAAAAAATGTTGATGGATTCGAAAATTTTGAAAAAAGTAGCAAAATGTTGCAAAAGTCGAAAAATGTTGATGGATTCGAAAACTTTGAAAAAAGTAGCAAAATATTGCAAAAGTCGAAAAATGTTGATGGATTCGAAAATTTAGAAAAAGTAAAAGAATGTTGCAAAAGTCGAAAAATTTTGATGAAATCGACAAATCTGGAAAAAGTAGCAAAATGTTGGAAAAGTCGAAAAATGTTGATGGATTCGGAAATTTTGGAAAAAGTAGCAAAATGTTGCAAAAGTCGAAAAATGTTGAAAAGTCGAAAAACTTTGATGGATCGAATTTTTTTTTAAAAAGTATTGAAATTGTACTTTTTTCAAAGCAGCGATAGGGTAGGCTCAGCAAATGGAGCCAAGTGTAATGAAGCGAAGAGAGCGGGCAAATACGTTACGGCGCAGTAAAGTTTTAAAATTCATATATTTTAAGTTTATTTGAAAATCGTGAATAAATTTAGATTATTTTAAAAAGTTTAAATAAAAAAAAATGAATTTCAATTGTAAAACAACCACGATAAAACAAGCCCAATAACAACACGAATAGCACAACAAGTCCGCAGGTGTTAAAATAAACATAAATCATAAAAGCTTCTTCACCGATTTCAACACCAGAAACAAAATCACGGCCTTGAGGTGTCTTGAATTAAGTTTAATAGGGACGTACGTGAATGTTGTTGTGCTGCTGCTTTCAAATGAAACTAATCTGTTTACTTTTGGTCACGTGAATGTCGTTGTCGTTGCCTTTGCCGACGACATCCTTGTAATCTTCAACGTGGAAATACTTAAAATAAAAAATAAATAAATAAAAGCTCGGTGGTGGCCTAGAAATTGTTTATGGTGTAAAAGCAATTAAATGAAAATAAATTTCAATTTATAGATGGTATATTCTAAAGCCAAAATTACGGGAAATGTACAAACAAACAAACTGTAATGGATGTTTTGAAACGAACTGTTTACACTTTATGTCTTGCCATTAATTTTAATAGTGAACATTAAATACCCTTAGGCTTTGGAGGTGCCTACTCGCGTCTATTTGCTGAGGGAATATGCTGATAATTTGATGTTTATCAATTAAAGGAAATAAATAAAACTGGGGAAATAATATTTATTGTGAAATGTAATTAATTGTAATAAAATCAGTTTAGAAACTTTAAAAATCTTCCATCTAGAAATAAATTTATTTTCGAAGATTTTACAAGTGGGTCAAGATGTATCGAATTTCGGAAAATTTGTTTTTAGAAAGAATTTGAGAATTTTTCAATTACTTCGTCTCTTAAAACTGAGAAAATGTTTTTTTTAAGCAAGCTAGCTGTATTTTACACACGTAAGCTTTGACTTTTCCCTACGGCTGCGTTTGTATTTATTAAGTGAAATTAAAATTAATTTCTTATCTTTTCTCAAAGGCTGTGTTACTGTGCACAATTTCATCAAAGCATCAAAATGAAATTTTCCTTATAAATTCACACAATTTTGATAAAGCTATTTATTTAGCATTAGCTGGAAGCCCAGAGGAAAAAGAAAACAAAAAAAAAAAATCAAACCAAACCAAAAATCAAATACAAAATAAAATAAAATTTAAGCCAGCCAAAATCACTCAAAATTCATGTTAAATTACAAAATCAAAATATTTACATACATGTACATATTTGTGGTTGTGCGCCTTAAAGCATGCAGCAATATCTACACACGGGAATGTAGCACCACACGATAACGCAGCAAAGGCAACCAACCAACAAACGTATTGCCATAAACCTTAAAATCTTTCATTATTACTTGTAAGACAGACTAAATGCCGGCGGTTATCATACCGACAAACTGGCTGACTGATTTGATTTGACTGGTATGTCAGTTTCACCTACATTGCCCCCAATCTCAATTGACTTACGCATTGCAGAGTCTGTATGTCTGTCTGTCTATTTTTCTTAAGATTCTGTTAACAAATTTTTGTCGAATTTCTTTTAAATTGCTAGTAATATGAGTACGTAGTATTTTCTTTTCAGTCATAATTTATTATTAGCTCACATTGCAAGGTATAAATATTTTTTTTTTTTATTTAATTATTAAAGCTACATGTTCTTCAATGTTCTTCTCATTTGGCTTAACGTTTTCTTAGAATTTGCTTTGATGATTTTTTGTAATTTTTATTCTCATGACTTCATTTGGATTTGAAAACATTTATTGCTGTGTGCATATTATTGAAATTAAGCGTTTACTTTTTTCCTTTAAAATAATATTTACGATTGATTCTGCTCTTAACGTGAGTTTAAGGGTGTCTGCCTTTCAAAAACTTAGTGATTATATGGCTCATTAAAAATAAGGAATAGGTAACATTCTGAATATGTTAAAAGTTCAGTGCTCTATGTTCGATTTTGGGTCAAATTGTTAGTGGTCACCAAATTGTGGGAATTGTTTTTGTCTTTAAGTAAATTCACTAAAGATAATTTTTCCAAAAATAATGCTACTTTTAAGACTGTGACACTCATGACATTTAGTTTGTTTCGCGTGTTTTCTTAAGAAATGGGGTATTTACATCGATTCAACTTATGTATTTAATCGGTAAATATCTGTCTGTTACCTTTTCACGCCACAGCACTTAACCGATTTAGATGAAACTTGGTGTGGAGATAGTTGGAGACCATAGGAAGGTTATTGGATGGTTTCTATTCCTGAAATCATCTCTTAAGGAGTTGGAAGTTTGTGTGGGAAATCAATCATTGTGTGTTTGTCTGAAGCATTATGACTCAGAAGCTATTCGCCATATAGAGCGATGGTTTCCGAAGGTCACCCGAAAGCTTCATAGTTAAAACGAACAATATCTAGGTATATAGTAAGTTCGGGTAATGTGATATAGGCATTTTTGTTTTTTAAATTACACGTACTTTTTAAAGCATAGCTGCTAGTATTTTATGTATTATGTTTTATTGACGTATTGTGCAGTATATTATGATTTTGGAGTTCTTTAACGTGAGCCAATCTTAAGCTATTTCAACAAAATTGAAAAAAGGCAAAAAAAGTTAAAGAATAAATTTGGCGGGTAATGTGATATACTATATCCCATATCCCAACAAATTGCATTTTCGGCAAAAAGATCATCGTGTTATAAAGATACTTTAGTTGTGGAACTTTTACTTCAGGTAAGGAGTGATAAACATTACTAAAATTGCTTTTACAAAGCTTTAGCTCATTTTTCTTAAAAACTGTGACCTTTATATAAAAATGTTGGACCAACAAATTGTTAATAAGGAAAAACGTTTTAGATTTGGGCAAAAAGACCACCGTGCTAAACATTTTGCATTGCAAGTGGAACATCAAATATTTTCGGTGCCAGAAGTGCACTATATCACATTACCCGAATTTCAGTTTTAAAACAATCTGGTAATTTTTGAAAAACACACTCCAGCAAATAAAAAATTCAATTGATTTATGGTTAGGTATATTCACCCACTAGCAGAATTTAATATTTCGGCTATGATATCAATTTTAGTTTAGGCTAGATCCTAGCATAAAGCACACGCAAATAAAGTTTTTATTCACTGCTAAATGGATTTTACCACACTGAAGGCAGAATAAATAAAGGTGGGCGCTCAAAAACTTGCAGCGCGTTTTTTTTTTTTCAGTTACTGTGGTGTTGACGAAAAAATCATTATCGAGAGTTGTTTATTTAAGGAGATATACTGGTATATCACATTACCCGCCTATATCACATTACCCGAAGTTACTCTACTAGAGGGAAAACATCTAGGGTGATAGTCCGCCAAGCTTTGATAGTTTTCTGGGGTACCCAAAAGCTTCATAGTCAAAACGAAGAATATCTATGGCGGACTATCAACAAATCTTAATTGTAGGATATGAAATTAACTTTCCAATGATGCATACAATTCTTTAGTGGCGTAGCAGGGATGTAAATCAACGTTTTTACCTATATTTTCGACACAATTGGGAATTTTGTGAGGGTTTCTTGGAAAAAGTTATAGGAAATTAAATAATAAACTAGTAAGAGTGTAACCTTTGGCCTGACCACACATAAAATACCCTACACTGCAGTATTTTGCTACCCCCTTTTGTCCGAGTTCACCCAGTTTTTTCTCACGAGCTTGCATTTATAGTCCTTAGTATTTGAGTGAAATTTGGTTGGATTACTTCAAAGAACGTTTTCAGTATTGCGTTTTGAAGCTTTTGCTTATATGGAAGGTGCCACGCCCTCTTGTCCGAGTTCATCTAGTTTTAGCTTGGAGCGTGCATTTATAGTTCTTAGTATTTGAGTGAAATTTAGTTGGATTATCTCAAAAAACTCTTTCAGTTTAAGCATTTTGAAACTTTTGCTTATATGGGAGGTGCCACGCCCTCTTGTCCGATTTCACCCAGTTTTTGTTGAGAGCTTGAATTTATAGTTCTTAGTGTCTGAGTAAAATTTAAATCGATTATCTCAAAAAACGCTTTCAGTATACCGTTTTGAAGCTTTTACTTACATGGGAGGTGCCACGCTCTCTTTTCCGATGTCACCCAGTTTTTGTTGAGAGCTTGAATTTATAGTTCTTAGTGTCTGAGTAAAATTTAAATCGATTATCTCAAAAAACGCTTTCAGTATACCGTTTTGAAGCTTTGGCTTACATGGGAGGTGCCACGCCCTCTTGTCCGAATTCGCCCAGTTTTTTTTAAGAGCTTGCGCTTATAATTCCTAGTATTTATGTGTATTTCGGTTGACAACGGAGGCAGTGTACCAAATTTCATTGAATTATCTTGCTCAGTTTTCCCAGAAAATGTATTCCCATGCACACCCAGCCAGCCAACCAGAAATACAGACGGACATGGCTTTATCGACTCAAGAGATGACGCTGATCAAGAATATATATACTTTTTTTATATATGTAGGGTATAAGACAAATACCTAGCGAAAAGGGCAGGGAGAGATAGTAATTTATAATTTTTTCTGGTGACCGTGACACTCATGACATTTTGCCTGCGAGTTTACCTGCCAATTACTTATATCATTTCTATAGTTTTTTATTAAAATTTATGAAAGAATGATTTATTTCGCGTAAATTCTCTTTTTTCATGAATATGAAAGTATGAACATCAGTAATTTTTAATAACCCACACATATCATCGGTTTAATACTACAACTTGTCTAGTCTAAACATGCAGAAAAAACGGCTCTATGCCCCAGTCTAATCGGTTTTTTGAAATGTTGTCCCCATCCAATTTTATATTTAATAATAATAAAAAGTATAAAAGTTTAAAGTCTCATACAAAAAACGAATTTAAAAAAATTAAAACGCTTTTTTCTCAAAACATAAAAAATTTATATGTCTAGTCGTAGTTTTAACCCGACGAATTATACAACGGTTATTTAATCAAAAGGCTTTTTATTTATCATACTCGGCAGATTATGCCCCACAGCAATCATTTACTATTAACGAATTTGAAAAGATTTATATAGCCAAATTTTCTACAATTTGACAGAATTAAATGAGACATAGGCTATATTTTTTCTAATGCTTTTGTTTTTTTATTGATACAAAGCATCTGTCTCAATTTCAAGTAATTTGAAGCACATGCTTGCTGCTATTCAGCTAGAATGGCAGCATTAATATTCGTGAAAAATGTAAAAAAAAAAAAAAATATTTTCTTTGTACTTGCACTTATGCAAAAAAATGTAACCTTAATAAAATTTATTTGAACTTATAATTCATTTTCAACGTTATTCATTTTAATAATGATAAAACTAAAGAAGAAACTTTGCCAAATTCGAAGAAAAGAAAACATGAAGAAAAAAAAACTTTAATGCCAAGGAAATTAAAGCTAAAAATATGGATTATGATGGGAATATTGATTCAAACTAAAATGATGATATTTGAATTTGTCTACGCTAATAATTGTAATGTTACAAAGTACATATATAAAAAGCAACGATGATGAAGTTTGCAAGATTCGACTTTTTCTTTTTCGCTTCAATTGAAATTGAGTTGCGTTCCTGAATAATAAGTAAGTAAAAGAAAATACTTTGTAACATGATGATAATAAAATAAGATTTAAGTTATGCTCTGCAAACTTTTTGCTAGGTAACTAGATAAATACAAAAAAAAAGTTATTAATGGCTTATTAAAGGCGATTGAATTTACTTTTAATATTATTTTTTTGATATTCTTCAATATTTTGTTTATTTCTTTTAACATTGTTTATAGGTTTGTTAAATGTAATGTTTTCCTGTTAGCTTCGAAATATTTATTACTTTTAACTATTTAGCTACATAGTTTGTTTTTAGTTTTATTTTGTCTTTTGTTAAACACAATTAATTTCATATTTGCCACATTTTTGTTTTAATTATTTTACATTTTTAAATTACAACTTGTGAAAAATTGTTACGTTTATGAACAGTTTTATGTATGTATCAACGTTCAGAAAGTTTTAATTTAATAAAACAATGCGCGCAAGTAGCAGACGGTAAAACATGAAAGTGCAGTTCATTTAAAACTTTTTTACACATACCACCAAAAAGAAATTCTGCGAAAGCAAAGCTTCGAAAAATGTATTTCATCTTAAGTGCAATTAGGCAGATTCCTCTATGCATATGCCTCAAACATTTAACTTTTTGTTTCTTTTTTAATGAGTACTTTATGAGTTAATTAATTAAGAACTTTTACATCTATGCAAAGTATTTATATGAAAATATTTTTTTTTTTTTTTAATTCAATAAAATAAGCGTGTGGTATGTGTAATTTATAAATCATAAAAAAAACTATCAGGACTATAAATTGTTAGTAAATGCTTTTAGGAAACATTAAAAATTTACCAAACACAACATTGCAGAAGTTGTTGTTAGTAAAATTGCTACATGTATTTTTTACCGTAGCTAATGGCAGTAAAAAGCACATACAGATACAAAAAAGTGCTACGCAAAAGGAGCAGCAAAAAACAAAAAAAAAAAAAACTTAAGGAAAAATTAAGCCCCATTCATAGATCGTTTGAAGAAAACAACTAGTAAAAATTAAAATAGTTATTTAATTTTTTACCCAAATGAAAATGGAACAATTTTATAAAGTTGTTTACTAACACACTTTACACTAAACTGAAGTACATATGGGCATATCCGAAAATAATCTCCTCTAATTTCGACCCGAGAGGGTGTCAGGGGTCGTTTCATCTAAAAATGTTGGGAAAATCGTAATTTCCGATAATATACGGGAGAGCACACATTTCAGAAGTAGTAGATATGTTACGGGGCACCTTTCCAAATACTCTGGAGTAAAATTCACAAAAAACCGTATGTGGGTCGTGGCGACAAAATGGGTTAAAAAGTCTAAATCGCTCATTACGGCCACATAACAGGTCATATAATTCTGAAAAAATTCAAGCAAATTTTTTGATGAAAAACAAATTGATTTTGTTTATGATATTTTTTTAATTTGAGCGCCCCCTGCCGAGTAAAAAATGAAAAACCAAAAATTTGGGGTAAAAAAATAAGATTTTTGGCGATATGTGATCGAGCACACCATAGCGACACATTAGGCAAGATAACATGATATCTAACAAATATTCCGGAGTAAAATTCAGAAAAATCGTATGTGGGTCGTGGCTACAGAATGGGTTTAAAAGTCTAAATCGCTCTTCACACCCACATAACAGGTTTTTGGATTTTCATTTTTTACTCGGCAGGGGGCGCTCAAATTAAAAAAATATCATAAACAAAATCAATTTATTTTTCATCAAAGAATTTGCTAGAATTTCTTCAGAATTTTAGGACCCTTTATGTGGCCGTAATGGGCGATTTAGACTTTTTAACCCATTTTGTCGCCACGACCCACATACGATTTTTCTAAATTTTACTCCAGAATGTTTGGAAGGTGCCCCGTAACATATCTACTACTTCTGAAATATGTGCTCTCCCGTATATTATCGGAAAACCTATTGGGAATTTCATTTTATACATCTAGGAATATATTCCACCACATTTGGTTATTGAACATGGAAAAAAAATTCTCTTTGAACCTGGGTCATATAAGAGGAGATTATTTTCGGATATGCCCATATATGATCCAAAAAATTCAACATTCAAATCTTCACTATACACTATACATATGCACTGTACTGAACTAAAGCAAAGTATTTGTATTTTTCTTCTTTCATAACCAGGTACTCTCGTGACATTTTCACGCAAAATTGAACTGAAGTTTTTGATAAATAAAAAGCGGGTACAAGACATAAAGTGTCTTGAAACAAATAGGGGATTTCTGAAAACGTGTAAAAGCCTCGAAAACCTCGTAAACTAGTAAAAGTTGTCAAAATCAATACAAAATTTGACAGTTTTACGAGTTTACGAGGTTTTCGAGGCTTTTACGTTTTCAGGAATCGCCTTAATATGTCTTAAGACTCCAACAATACGCCTTGTGTATGTAGAAACCCAGTAAGGGCGTTAAATGAAATATTGCTAGAAA
The DNA here is from genome assembly GCA_951812925.1 of Calliopum simillimum. Taxonomy (NCBI): domain Eukaryota; kingdom Metazoa; phylum Arthropoda; class Insecta; order Diptera; family Lauxaniidae; genus Calliopum; species Calliopum simillimum. The sequence goes on from OX638370.1 coordinate 8,621,657, forward strand.
TTTATAACATTAAACAGTAGACCATGGAACTCATTGTCAAATACAATTAAAACTGTTTCATCTAAAAACAACTTCAAGCATTTAATCTTTCAGTAATTCTCCTCATAATCTCTTCTCATTTTTACATTTTATTTTATATTTACTCTCTTTATCAGTATTAAAGAATTTAAAAGCTATGTGATAACTATTTTTAAGATTGTTGTTTTAATTATATCCGGTTGTTCATCGTTTTGAAGATTTTGTTAGAAAGGTGCAAAACCCTTTTGTTACAAACGGAAGAACAAAAGGAATGTCCCCCATGTGTAGAGTATAAAAATATGAGCTGTAACAGCAACTTCAACAAGTGTATTTAATGGCTTGTGGGATATTTGTGTAGCATTGGAGCATGCAAAATTATTAAAAATTACAACAACAAATAATTTTGAATTTGCTTGGATGCAACAAGATCGTGAATCGGCTATTTCTTTTTTTTGCATCCGAGTTCAGCCATATAGTCTAAGTTCAGTTTAGGCTTTTTTGTACTTTTATAGAACTGGCCGGTTGAAAAACACGATACACGAATTTTATTGCCGTTTAAAAAGAAAAGTGGTTAGGAGGCTGAGTACCTAAGCAAAAACAATCTTATTAACCCCAATTACTGTTACTAGTAAAAAGCGAATATTAAACATTTGAGTTTTTAGGAGACAGAGACCAGGTAACTGAGATTTTTTCACTTTTCAGTCAATAAATCGTCAATACAACGTTCAGTGCCGAAATTATGGAGTTAATTTCACTGCGATCCTTCGAATCAATAAAACAGCAACTCTAGCGCACTGTTAATCCATGAAAATTTTTGGATGGTTTGATATGCCAGGAGACTGAGATAGAAGTTGAGTAACAGTAACTATTGATATCATTTCTCGTTTTTAGTCCAAAGTGTACGTACGTATTTAGCATTAAAACTATAATTTTGGCGACATGTCAGGATCAGTCACTTTAAAGTAAAATTTTTGCATGAATAGTTTCGAGCTAATTTTCGGTGTAGAAACAATTAAGATGCTTAGTTATGATCCTAAATAAATACAAAATATATATTTACAAAAATTATACAAAATAAGATGAGCCGCAAAATATTTTCTCTTGAGTAGTCACCCATAGCACCAAATTGTTTTATATAAAAACCAGAAGGAGTGATTGTTATCTTTGGCCGGGCCAAAGTTAAATACCCAAAAATTTATTTAAATTTTCCTCATGGATTGCACTAACTATTCTAAGTGTATGTGCGAAATTTGGTAACATAACCTCAAATAAGGCTTGCACTTCAGCATTATACAAATTTTGCTTATATGGGCAGAGCCACTCCAACTTTTCGCTTGGATTTTATTTGGAGATTCAACTAACTATTCCCAAAATCTGGTTTACTTTACATCAAATAAGATTTGCATTTAGCATTTTGAAAACTTTGAGTGTATAGGAGGTGCCACGCCCTCTCGTCCGAATCAACCAAGTTTCTGATCAGAGCTTGCATTAACTATCCTTAGTGTCTGAGTGATATTTCGTTCAATTATCACAATAAATACTCTCAGTATAGCATTTTGAAACTTCATACTACAATACTATATAAACGACTGTCTGTCGGTGTCTCCATAACTCGAGAACCATTTGTCCGATTTGCATGATTTCTTTCCTTTATAGGACATACTTTATTTCGGAATACCTTCGACTTAGTCCGAGTTCTTGGAAAATCTCATAAATCTAAAATCATTTATCCGATTTGCATGATTTTCGAAGACATGCCATCAGGTGAGATTCCAGGACAAACTCTAATTTGACATACCCTCGGCATCGCCCGGAATATTAAAAAAATCGGGAACCGGAACAAATAACATCCGCTGGAAAATGTCCAATACACTGTGTGACAGATATGGATGAAGTTAAGTAAATACATTTTTAATGGGTATTGGAAACGCGCGAACGAAGTCGCTCCCGGGCAACTAGTTTGTTTATATCGGAGGTACCACGCCCTTTTCTTTGAATACACCGAGGTTTCACTCAAAGCTTTTAATTACTATTCCTAGTATTTTTGAGCATTTTGGTTGCATTTTAACAAAACATATGCTAAATATTGCGTTTTGAGTTTATTTTTTGTTTGGGTGGTAGACGTGTGCGTTGATCGATTTCGCATATTTTCAATCCCACGAGCTAACTTTGACGACGGAGGCACTGTATCAAATTTCATCGAATTATCTTGTTTAGTTTTCCCGTGCAAAATATTTCCACAGATACCCAGCTTGCCAGACAGACAGACGGACATGGCTATATCGACTCAGGAGGTGACGCTGATCAAGAATATACATATAAACTTTCCATACCTGCTACGCATCCTTCTCTGCGTTACAAACAGAAGGATAAAGTGAATAAACCCTGTGTGAAGGGTAAAACTGCCACTGCATTGTAATATTAGTAAGGAAAAGAACAATGATGTACGAATCTAACGCAAATAGCTCGCGTGAATTTTTCCCAATATATTTAAGTGATAATAGTGATACATAGTCACTTTCAATATAAAAGTATTTTTTCGGAAACAAGTTTACTTTAGCGACTTCCACATGAATTTTGTTTTTATAAAATTCCAACTCACCCGCATAAATCGCTTCAATGATGACATCCTCCAAATGACGCACATTATCGATGTCCAACTCCTCCAGCAGTACTGCGTACGGAATGCATTTTGTTTTTATAGCCAAAGAGACAATCGTCAAATGTTGCAATTTTTTCTGCATAGCAGAAGTTAGTTCCAAATAATCTGCAGCATTTTGACGATATTGTTTGTAAGTTCCATAGGCAAACAGATTTAAAGTATTGAAGTATTTTGCATCGCTACCATCCTTGAGATCTTGTACATTTGGCATTGCTAGCAACTCAGCAAATACATAAACGTTCGACGCTTCCAGCACTTGTTTAATCAATTCCAAAATAGCGGCTCCATGAGCTGATTTGGCCAAAATACAAAATTGTTGCAATTGATTTCGTGAAGCATCTGTGCTGGGTGCGGCGGCGGCAGCTTCGTCTTCGTCATGTTTCATCAGTATGTCTTGTGTCATTTTAAAGTTAAATTATCGCAATTTTTTTATTTTAAATTATTTTTATCTGATTTTTACAACACAATTCGCAATTTCGCACAAATTTTAGTTGACGCGATTTTCGTTTGACGTTTGAACAGCTGATTTGACATTTGGGTGTATTTTAGTGTTACCAGATCTTTTTTATGAAAATTGAATTTTTGCTGCTGAAATGCTGAAAAGATACATTATTTCATAAAAAGATATATTTTGTGTTTTATATAAATGGTAATCATATTCATATTTTTTTCCTTCTTATAAAAAGATATATTAAAATTTTTCCCCACTAATTTGGAAAAAAAAATTTTTGTTGTTAATTTTTTTATGAATAATTATTACAGACCGGAAAACAAAATGAAATCTATAATATATAACTCAAAAAACAAAAAATGTATATATTTTTTCAACAATCTCCACATGCTTTCTAAAAAATTATTTTTTCTAAATAAATGGAACAATTTTCAATTTCTCAATTTATTACTATAGTTCCTAATAAATTCATAGCTGAGCTTCCATTTGGGCTTATGAGCTCAACCTACTGAAATATATTTAATGCGTAAAGAGGAACATCAACAAAATCACACTACGTTTCCACCGAAAATTTATGAGGTGATTTACGGCTGTTTCGAGTTTAGCCCTAGGTCTTGCAGTAAATGACGTAATCTACCACTCAAAAATAAATCTACTTCTATCATGATTTATTTTAAGCCAGATATGCCTAAAAAAATATTGTGTATGATAAAAGTAATTATTTCTGCAAAGTCTTACTGAAAACGGATTAAAAAATAAATTTTTAAACTTCAAAAAATTTTATTCAATTTCATTAATTTTGGAGCCGCGCTCTGTATAGGCTTTTAGGCATATGAGCAATGTATGACGGTATATCATTTGTAAATGTGAAATAAAACAAAGCATTAGCGTGCTTTCCATCACCACATTTGAAGCATCTAGTGAAAGTTTATTGATGTTAAAATCCATAATTTAACAAATTTTCTTGCGGTACCACCAGATAGTCCGTACAGTCTTAGTGTATTTTCGCCCCTGCAAGCAATTTGTTCGGCTTTTTTGGTATGTCAGTCGATTTTGTGTCAATAACCATGTAGCAACAGCTATTCTAAAGCTCAAATGATCGAGTTGTCTTCTTTGCTCACGATGTATATAAGTTCCAAGCATTTTAAGACGCAATATCGATGCAGTGAACCAACAAGAGACAGTTCAAGCTTTTCCTCTGATGGGTGATTTTTCCGCCAAATTGGAAGTAAGGGAGACCACATTGTTATCATCGCATGCTGGAAGCATAGCTTGGAGTGCGCACAAAGGCAAATTGTCAACTAACTTATCTGATGATATTGGTATTTTCGTAAAGTTTTGGAATTTTAATCGTTATTTCTTCATAAATTTGCAGTTTTGAAGTGACCAGTTTATCCATAAGAACAATTGCATCAGATTCAGAATCTTCGTCATTGACATAGCAATGACAATTTTAGGAAGTATTATCGTTAAATTTTCGGACCTAGCGGCATTGCAACGATTTTTCTCCAAAAAAGTAAGAGTTTCAAACAACAAAAATCGTCTGGAGTAAGACACCAATAGATATACATTATCCTAAAGTACTACATAGAGGACGCCAATATAAATTGCGGTAACGTTGAAAACCTAAAAAGTTACGAAAAATAGCCACAATACCAAAATACAAATTACAAAATTTACGAGAAGCCAAGAATTTACGCTAAATGTATAAAATGTAATCAACTGGTAACGCTGGTGTATTCACATTGCGCAGAACAGTACGGACAGAAAGCTTTGACAAGAGATGAGATACATGAAAGTCATATGGAATGAAAAATGTAAATGATAAATCGATTAATAAATATATCGGCTGAATGTTTGAAATATTTTGAGCAAATTATGTGAAATTGAAGTGGCATCCTGCGTATTTAATTTCGGTGTTGTTGTTTGTGTTATTGTTGTTGTTGGCCGGGCCGCTAAAATTTGAGGACCTTTGGATGGATTTAAAATATTTTGATGTCATATGCAAGATATAGTAAGCTATAAAATTGGTACACAAGAATTGGTATGATGATTTTTTCAAAAAATTGTAGCCCCTTTAATGGAAGCATCTGTTAATTTTTAAAAAATAACCTTTTTACACATTTTTATACTAAAAACTAAGGAAGCCCCATTAATTTCTTTCTTCTAGATATGCAATTTGTACGAGACTTTGGTCACTAATACTTTTTTTTTTATTGGAAAGCACCCTATACCCTATACCCAGGGTATAAACACTTTATCCTTCCGTTTGTAATGCATAGGTATGGCATGTATTGTACATATACCTACCCTTGATCAGCATCACCACCTGAGTCTATATAGCCATGTGTCCGACTGGGTGTCTGTCTGTCTGTGCGTGGAATGACATTTCACGGAAAAACTGAGCAAGATAATTCAATAAATATTGGAACACTATTATCGTCGACATAAGCCGTGTTTTTTTTTTGACGCGTATATACAATTGTGGTATTCTGTGGCAGCTGCCCCCCCTAGCTCTAGCTTTAGAGTTACAAATATATCATATTCATTCATTTTTACAGTAGTTTGTACGTTTTCGGAAAAGCATTCGTTTACTCAAAAGGAAGGCTCTTACGAATAAATTGTATAAGGCTTAAAATGCTTAAAATCGTTCAAAGTATCAAGGTATTTTATAAATTTTTTCAGACCTTTTTTAACTTTTCAAAAATTCGTCAAAGGAAAAGAAAAAAAAAAAAAAAATTTCCAAAAACTCTAAAAAAATTCACACGTGTACTTTGTACGATTTAAACATTATACAATTTTTTTGTATCATACAAATCGACAATAAACTGTACCTGTTTATTTTTCCGATAAAAAATCAAAATGGTCTTACTTCACTGAAACCTTAATAACTTTTTAAAATATGATCTGATTTTAGTAAATTTGGGCTTAAAATATTTAAAATTAATTATGAATAAAAATATAAAAAATATTGCAAAATTGTAAAAAATTGCTATGAAAATGAACTATTCGCTCAGTTTCAACTTTTAACTTTAACTCAGCCAATTTGAATAGGATTTTAGTAATTGATACATTTAAAAGAAGCGTAAGAATTTTTTTTTTTTGTATATAAAAATTCGATCAAAATTGGGTTTCTCGAAATATTTTTTTATAAAATTAGAAATCGAAAGTGTCTATTATATCTAGAACGGCTCCTCGGAAAAAAAAAATTAATGCGTGTTAAATATGAAACTCCAGGATTATTCCAGAATTAGATTTTGTATAAAAAAGTTTATTAAGTTAAATTAAATTGTATTGACAAAAGCTAAGAATGTTCAAGAATACAGAATATATAAGAATGAATAAAAATAAAATAGCGTTGCCAGACTATACGTAAAACATATTAAGCAGAGATGACAGATTATACACAACATTTCCTCTCCCCTCTAGGTAAGTATTATGGAGAAAAGATGATCCTTTGTCGCTTTGTCCTGGTCGATCTGCGTAAAGTCGTTGGTTTTGCTACTGGAGTTAAATAAGCACTTTTATCACCCTCCGCAGATACGCTGAATCCGGAAAAGTCTACTTCTGGTGAAGAAAACACTTCATAATTATTAATGTCTTTCAACGGTGTTGATGTTGTTCCTGCTGGTAATGTGTCCCCAGGCTGCAATGCACGCGCACTGTTCGAAACTTGAGTATTTTCTACGCATGCGCCATTTACGCCACCCATCTGCGACGGCAGTGAATTAGAATCTGTTGACAGCCTTATAGGATTCCATGAAGAACATGCAGGTGATGAAGATTTGTTTGCACGGGTTTCTGTCCTCATATTTGGCTCTTCTTGTACACTGTGCTTCACGTCATTCGCCTTTCCTTGCGTTTTACTTTCTGCATTTCGAAGTTGATCTACATGCCGCTTGATACGCCTTCCATCATACAACACTTCGTAGTGCAAATCACCCATGCGATTCAAAATCATACCTTGTAGCCACTTGTCCATTCGCTTATTGTTCGATAGGAAGTACACGTTTTGCATTGGCTTAAAAACTCGATATGTTGGATTGAACTTGAGATACTGCTTGTCAGACATCTTTGATGCTACATCTTCAGGCCATACCAAGTCCAAACGCGTACGTAACGCTCTACCAAGGAACAGGATATCCGGTGATTTGCCTGTTGTTGCGTGCGGCGCTATTCTGTAGTGTCGAAGAAATTGATTAAGATGCTTTTGCAAATTGCATTTGTCTGTTCCCATTGATTTTAAAGCAGCTTTAATAGTCTGCACCGATCTTTCCGCCTGTCCGTTGGTGGCGGGGTGGTATGGCGCTGAAAATTTATGATACTTAACACCAACATTTGTGAGGAATTCTTTGAATTCAGCAGAAGAAAAACATGTACCATTATCAGACACAACAGTCGTGGGAACTCCATAACTAGCAAAAAGTTCGTCCAACACTGCAATTGTTGCTGCCGAAGAGGTTGATGAAGTGATTTTAACCTCTATCCATTTGCTAAATGCATCTGTAACCACGAGCAACATGGAGCCTAAAAATGGACCCGCATAATCAACATGAATGCGTTCCCACGGACCTTTTGGGTACTGCCAGTGATGTCCCCCAAATTTTGTTGGTTCATTTGCAAATTTAGCACATTCCTCGCAACTTCTTGCCACATCCTCAATGTCACGATCTATCCCTGGCCAGTATACAAAAGACCTGGCGATTCCTTTCATTTTCACTATTCCTAGGTGTGCAGCGTGTAAGTCTTTAAGAATTTTATTCTGCAGTTTTTGTGGTATGACAACTCGGTGCTCAAACGTTAGGCAGCTACCCGCCATCTTGTAGTTTGCTTGCGGTGACTTATATCCGTATGCTTCAAGGGACTTGCCGCCAACCAAAATCTTGACGATGGCACCTAATTCGTCGTCTTTTTGTGTTTCACGCGATATTTTTTCAGCAGTTACAGGTAGTTGTTCAACTTGATTTATGATAAATTTATCAAATTCGTCGTATTCTTCCTTTGCATCAACCTGACAGATGGCTTCCTCTCTTAAAGCCCTCGAGCAAAAGTCAGCATTCACGTTAGCTTTTGTGGTTTTATATGTAACGTCAAAATCAAAATTTGCCAGAAAATCCGCATAATTCGCCATACGACTTATACAAAGTGTAGGAAGACCTTTCTGTGGGCATAAGATTTGCGTCAATGGCTTGTGATCCGTTATAAGTGTGAAGTGTCGAGCATATAAATAAAGAAAAAACTTTTGAACGGCCCATATTATAGCTAGAGCCTCCTTATCAATCTGCGGGTATTTCTGTTCAGTCGCTGTCAAAGTCCTACTCGCATAAGCAATTGGTCTGTCTGTACCATCCGACAAACGATGCGATAGCACAGCTCCCAACCCGTTCTTACTAGCATCCGTCGCAAGCAAAATGGGCAGCTGTGGATCATATGGAATTAAGACTTGTTCCGATATTAGTGCCTTCTTGATATCATTATACGCAATTTCAGCGTCTGCATTCCATTGAAAAGGTTTTTGTAAAAGAACATCCCGCAAGGGTCTTGCCCGAGATGACAAATTCGGAATAAATGATCCATAGTACGTGGCTTTACCCAGAAATAATTGTAACTGTTCATGCGATTTCGGCTTTGGAGCATCCCTTACAGCTTCAATGTGTACGTCTGACTTATGAATGCCATCGCAGTCTATCCTGTGTCCCAAAAATTCTACAGTCGATGCAGCAAACACGCATTTGGAGCGGTTTAATTTCAGTCCTTTTTCTTTTAGGCGATTCAAGGTGATTTTAAGACACGTCAACAAATTTTCAAAACTATCGGCATAAATCAAAATGTCATCAAAAAAATTACATACGTTCGGAATACCCTGAAGAACGGATTCCATTGCCCTTTGCCACACTGCAGGAATATTAGCGGCACCATAAACTGCTCTTGTTGGCCGTATCAAACCATGAGTAGGCGTGTTTAACTTCAACGCATGTGCCAACTCGTCATCAATTTGTAAATGGGAGTAAGCATCTGTTATATCAAGATGACAAAACAACTTCGCGCCTTTCATTTTATTGAATATAAATTCAGCTTTCGGAATCGGATGTTCATCCACAATTATTCTAGGATTAACTGTTGGCTTATAGTTTCCTGTAATCCTTATTCTGCCATTTTTCTTAGCTACCACATGCGTAGTAGATGCCCATTCAGAAAATTCAACTTTCCTAAAAAAACCTGCTGCAATTTTCTTGTCAATTTCCGCTGCATATGCATCCCTCAATGCGATAGGTAATTCCCTAGCTCTGGCAAAAACTGGCGACACCTCTGGTTTTAAATTGAGCTTAACAGGTGGACTTAACAATTTCCCCGCTGTATCACTGAATATTTCATCATAAGTCTGTAAAGTTTGTTGCAAAGAGGCTTCCTGGCTTTCTGATAACTTTGGGGTCGTCATTTTAATGCTGTTGACATTTTCCGCTGAACCAAAAACCTTCCGAAAGTTGATCTCATCCACGAAGTGAGAAATCCATTCTCTTCCTAATAAAGAATCAAAACTGCCCTTAACGATATATAAGTTCAGCTTTTTTGTTGTTGAGCCAATCTTTACATTTACCACAACTCGACCAAGACATATCACTTTATGTCCCGTATAACTGGTGAATCGCCTGTCTGTTCTTATAATTTTCGGATTTTGCATAATTGTAACCAATGTCTTCTCGCTTACAATTCCACAGGGTGCACCTGTATCCAGCTCCATCTGAACTCTACGATTGTTAATAAGCACATCTAAAATATGCTTTTTGGATTTAGCTGCTTCGACGCAGACATGATTCAAACGTTGTACCTCCTCGCTTTCATCGCTCGATTCTTCATTAAAAATTTGGTGAGTCTTCGACTTGCACATTTTGGCAATGTGCCCCTTTTTTTTACACGCATAACAAGTCGCATTTCGAAACTTACAACTTTCTCTTAGATGTTGGGCACCACAACCACGACACCTGCCTACTTCACTTGCACCCACTGTCTGTTTGCCCTTTTTAGGTGGTCTGCTATCAGGCTTGAACTTCACATTGTCATAACCTACCTTCAGCGTTGCCTCGTCTTGACATATTGTTACCGACTTCATTTCCACTGCAGACTTATGCGAAGACTCCAGCCTCTGAGCAATTTCATAAGCCTCCTTGAAATCTTTTGGTTCTTTGGAAATAATCTCATCACAAACGGGGCGCATCTCCATACCGAAAAGAAGTTGCTCGGTTAACATTCTATCTAAGAATGCACCATAGTTGCAGTTCGCTGCAGCTTGTCGTAGGCGCAAAGTGAATGATGCCAATGTTTCACCCTTTGTTTGCACGATGTTACGAAATTTAATGCTCTCCGCATACTGGTTCTTTTTGCAATCGAAATGGTTGGATAAGGTTGCCTTAATAACATCGTACGCAATATCCTCAGGCTTCTGTGGACTAATAAGTACTTTAAGAGCGTCGTTCAATTCAGTGCCCATATGCACTAAAACATATTTTTTGAAATCCTCATCAGGAATCTTGCTAAGTCGCAACGCCCATTCACAGCGGGTGAAATAATCATTCACCGAACTGCATTCCGAACCTTTAAATGCTGCAATCGAAACAGGAGGACTCGCCGTTCGAGTCGCATTCTGCTGTCCGCTTCCATTTGCCAAAGCGTCATTAACAGACTGTCGCAAAGCACTTGCGATTATTTGCGACAATTCCGCAAAATCCTCTTTTTCCAGTGGCATTTCGTTTAACACTTCTGACACCAAATGTTAAATATGAAACTCCAGGATTATTCCAGAATTAGATTTTGTATAAAAAAGTTTATTAAGTTAAATTAAATTGTATTGACAAAAGCTAAGAATGTTCAAGAATACAGAATATATAAGAATGAATAAAAATAAAATAGCGTTGCCAGACTATACGTAAAACATATTAAGCAGAGATGACAGATTATACACAACAATGCGTTTTTTGGAGTCAGCGACCTCAAATAAGTTGAGAAATGTGATACAGCTGTGTCCAAAATAATAGTAGTGCTTTTTATAAAATTGAAAACGACCTTAAAAATATCTGAATTTTTATTTTGATCAAATTGAAATACATTTTTTTTACAAGAGTGGTATCCTAAGGAGAAGTTAAAAAAATAATTAACAAGATTTCAAGGCAGTTGGGATAAAAAAATTAAAGTTTTCACAGGTTCTTAAAATTTGGCTGCTCAAAATAATAGTAGTGGTAACTTTGCAGTCGTGTAACTTTTGCAAAATAGCCACGTTTTTAAAATTATGGGTTATTTAAAACACAACGTTATCACTAGTATGTAGTTGCATGGCCTTTATTCGCAATAACACAAACACAGCGCTTTGGCATCGACTCCACAAGATTTTGGCATCTTTGGACAGGTATGGATTTCCAGGCGTCTTAGCTGTTTCCCAAAGTTGCGAAACATTGGTCGGTCGACATTGGGCGACTGAATTCCTCACGTCGCACCATAGGTTCTCAATGGGATTAAGGTCTGGCGACTGGGCGGGCCATTCAAGAACATTTATGTCGTTGGCCTGAAACCATTGTTTGGAGACTTTACTAGTGTGCTTGGTGTCGTTGTCCTGTTGAAAGACCCAATTCAGTGGCATTTGGTCGCTAGCATATGGCAACATGACTTCCGGCAGTGTATGGACGTAAAGGTGCCGATCCAAGATTTCTTGGATTCAATATATAGGCCCCACACCGTTGTACGAAAAGCATGCCCAAATCATTATGCTAGCTCCTCCGTGCTTAATTGTTTTTAAGGTAAATCTTGGATCGAATTCCGTATTCGGTGGTCGTCTTACGTATTGCCGAGGCCCCCTTCCACCATAAAGCACAATTTTTGATTCATCAGTCCATAAAATGTTTCTCCATTTCTGAACTGGCCAGTCGATGTGTTTTTGAGCGAATTTTATTGTTGCTGCTACATGTTTTTTATTTAGAAGCGGAACTTTTCTTGGGCCATGTGCTGCCAAATTATTTTCCCGCAAATATCTTCGTATTGTTTGTGAACTGGCATTGACTTTAAGTTCATCCTTTATCTTGGAAGAGCTTGCAAAAGGATTTAGTCATGAGTATCTCACCACACGATTTTCTTCTTTCTTGGAGATTATACGAGGTCAGCCGCGTTTTTCAAGGCGTGGGGTGTACGTGATAGCATTTCGAACCATCGTCGGTGAACAACCTACTAAATTTTCCACTTCCTTGTTTGTTTTACCCTTCGAAATCAATTTTTTTATAAGTGCACTCCGCTCAGAACTGCAATGCTTGCCTCGTCTCATTTTTGGAAAAGTTTTTGTTGCACGCCGATGAAAAACTGATAAATGATTATAATAATACCCTTTTTGTTAGGAATATCCGGTTTATTCTAATTTTTTGACAAAATTTTCACATACACTACTATTATTTTGATCACACAAAAACCAGCTGAACTGCGAATTTTTCACATAAAAATTAGAACAAGTACGTAAAATTTGAAAGTAGTGGGTCTTCTTATTATGCTTTCATAGCGTTACAAACTGGTAAAAAAAAAATATCGAAAATTCAAATAATCAGTTAGATATGACAAAAACAAGCTAACCGTTAGTATCACTACCATTTTTTTGAGCACAACTGTATGTATTTAAAAGATAACATACCTAAGCAAATTTTTATTTAGAAAGTTATGTAAGTACCTTCATAAGTTATTATGAACTTTTATTTAATATTTTAGTACAAAAATATACAGCTCTTACATTAAAATTTTTCAAAAAAAAAAAAAAAAAAAGGTTCGCAAAATTTGAGTTTGGCCCCCCCCCCCCCCCCTAGATGAAATCCTGGGTACGCCATTGGTGGTAATTTTCAAATTGCGATAACTTATGAACGGTGAGTCGTACGATAAAAAGTCCGAGGGTCTTTTTCAGGGAGAACCATACGCTCTACAAATAATTATAATCTTTTGTAAAAAAAAATAATTATTTAGAAGTTATTTAGAAAAAAGTGATTTTTTGCCATTTACATATTGGCGCTTAACCAGTTTTTATAGAATAACTTCTAAAAGATAAATTTTTTTAAATATAAAATGTAAAGTTTTTGTAGAGGACATGATTCTCCATAAAAAACTTCCTTAGAGTTTATATTGTGCGACTCACTGTTCATGAGTTATCGCAATTTAAAAATATCCACAGTTGTATGTACGCGTCAAAAGAAACACGGCTATAGTTAGCTTGTGGGAATGAAAATAAACGAAATCGGTTAACGGACACGCCTACCGCTCATGCAAGCAATATATTCAAAACGCAATATAAAGAAATACACATAATTACTAGGAAAAGTAAGAACAAGCTCTGAGCAAAAACTGGGTGAAGTCGGACAAGAGGGTGTGGCACCTTCCATATAAGCAAGAGTTTAAAAATCTATACTGAAATCGTTTTTTTAAATAATTCAATCAAATTTTACTCAGACCCTTAGGACAGTTAATGCAAATTCTGAGCAAAAAATTTATGAACTCGGACAAGAGGGCGTGGACCCTCCCATATAAAAAAATTTTTAAATTCTATACTGATAGCATTATTTGAGATGATCCAACCAAATTTCAATCAAACGCCAAAAACAGTAGACCAAGAGAGCGTGGCATATCCCATACAAGTCAAATTTACGAACTTCTGCAGTACAAGCGTTATTTGAGGTAATGAAAACAAATTTCGCACAGAAACAAAAACTAGTTGAATTCGATCAAGAGGACGTGGCACCTCCCGTACAAGTAAAATTTTCAAAATACCACAGTTTAGGGCATTTAATATGCAGTCATAAGTATGTACTTTTTGACGCTTAATCCGATTGCATCCTCAGAATTGTCAATAAACCTGCAGGATTTTGAGATATCCTTGCTTGAAGTTGGAGAAACGCTGTTTTCAGGCTTATGGCGTAGGTACAGTAAAAGGTGAAACTTTTTTAATGGCAACGAATAGACTCATGCTTCTTTATCCAGATATAACTACAAACGTTCCCAATAGAACTCTTACTTTCCGAGTTATGATTCCTTGAAGAGAAGATATGTCAGCGCCATACAGAAGACGATATATTTTGGGGGCCTGGCATTGCTTATTTTTTTATCTTAGGGCCTTTTCCTTATTGAGACCAATACATTTCATATCCTGCAGTAGATTTTAACTCATTTTGAGTGTTTTTTCTTCATAAATTGGCTGTTGGATATTAGGTAATATAATTTCGTCCTTTGTATGGGTGCTGAAATACCTTCTCTTCAAAAAATTATAACTCAAAAGTAAGAGTTCTATTGGAAAAGTTTGAGTGTATATTTTTTTGTGGTTATTCGATGGCACTAAAAAAAAATCAAAATCCTGCAGGTATATTGTGAATTCTGAGAATGCAGTCAGACTGTACGTCAAAAAAGGACACAAGACTCTATATCTATATATTAATACGCAAGACAAAAATTTGTCCTACCTTTTATACCATGTTAGAAATATAGCACGACTTTCAATTATACACCATTAAAAAGGTATTTGTGTGTTAATGTGCACAAAGTTAAAATTATTTTAAAATTTTGCCTTTAAGCCAAGAAAAATTAAATACAAAATACGCGGTCACACAGAGCTGAAAAGAGGATACAGCACAAAGGGAAAGACAAAAAGTTGACTGACACTGATTTCATGTTTTTTGTTTTTTTTTTTTCGTTTCACATTTGTCATTGTACCAGAGATGAACAATGAGCTTTTCTATTTTGTACCAAATACTTAGCAAAAAAAATGCTAAAACTGTCCAAAAAGCACCAAAATTATTTAATACATTTGTGGTCAAATTTTGACCATTGGGCGAATCTAGTATGAAATAAAAAGTAAACTCCATTGTTTTTGGGAGCCTGTGCAATTCAATTTTTTTTTTTTGACAAAATAAGGTCTATGTTTTAAAAAATCATGATATTTTAAAAATCGTCACTCAGATTTAAAACTTTTTGTACATCAAAGGCCTACAAAGGTTGTTAAAATACCCACCTTTCATGAGGTAACAATTTTTTTTGTAGTTTCAGCAGTTTTTATAAAATATGTAACCGGAGAGAGTTCACTAATTTTGTATCCAAATTTTTAACGTTCCCAAAAATTGAAAAAATAAGTCTTTTTGATGAATTTTTGTACGCTTCAATGCCATACCATGTCATTTGCCTAAAAAGACTATCTTTGAAAGTAAAAATTTTTTGTACAAGAATTTCTTAATGAAAAAAGTAATTGAAACAGAGCAGAAACAAATAAAGATGGAAAAATGTGTGTGAAATAAAAAAGAAAAATCTCAAACTTACAAATTTCAAAGAACAGAATCATTTCGTTTGGCACGCAATCATTTCTAAATAATAAGTTGAAATAAAATTCGACATACGACTTTGCTGTTCCATAGAAACAAGTTCTTTTGTGTAAAATGCTTTCTACTTTATTAATTTTTAAAAATGATTGCATATAATCTTTCCATAAAACTGAGATGAATATTTTCTACACACTACGTATTTAGGTATGATTTAAATTGTTCTTTAAAACCAAGCAAGACAGTTTCTTGGGCTTATTGTTTTGTTTTTCTATAAATAAATTTATTAATGACTGAAATTCCGGCACAAATAACATATCAGAAATTCATTGAATCAGACTTCTTTATTATTTTCATATAGCTATGGGCCATATTACATATTACTAGAATCGCCCAGTGGTCAAAATTCGACCACAATTGTATAAATTAACTTTGGTACTTTTTGGACACTTTAAGTACTTTTTTTTGCTATTTGGTACAAAATAGAAGAACTCATTTATCGTCCTTGGTAACTATAGTTCAAGCGAAATATAAACAAAATAAAAAACATGAAATCAGTGCTATGCTTTTTGTCTTTCCCTTTGTGCTTAATCCTTTTTTCAGTTCTGTGTGACCGTGTATTTTGTTGTTGTTAACTTTGAAAATTTGTTTTTAATTTTATATGGCCTAGCAGCAAAATATTGACATAATTTTAACATTGTGCACATCTACAGACAAATACTTATCTAATGGTGTATAATTTAAAGCCGTACATTATTTTTGACATAGTAAAAGAAGATGGACAAGTTTTTGTCTTGCGTATTAATATATAGATTTAGAATAAAACTGTTTTTTTTTTTTTCATAAAAATTAATTCCGCCTTTTTAAAAACCTATACATCTCGAAAACTGTAACTCGTATATTCTTTATGATCATTATACATTTTGTAAAAAAGTTTAACTGTTTTTCATTGTTTTGAAACAAATTTCAGCAGAAACCAAATATATAAAACTTTTTTTAAATTTTTCTTATACTTTGACTTAAAATCTAAACAGCAAAATTTTAAAACCATGCATTTTTTTTTTCTATTTATCAATCTTCGCTTAACCCCTCTTACTAGACAAAACTTTCCATTTGTGCGGGCAAACTTTTTGCCACTGTCTAAATGTAAAGCGACAAGTTTTGGGTATTTTTTTTTTTTTTGAACAAAATTCCCTAAAGTGAAATTAGGTAGTGACATAAAAAAGTGGATATTACAACCAAAACCAAAACTAGGAGTAGACAAGAAAATCACTAGACTAAACAAACTTTCTGCAAAACTTTTAAGGAAACAAAATTGAACCGTAAAATATAAAATGTGTGGAATTTAAATGATTTTTTATGGTTGAGTTAAGAGATTTTCATTGATTTTTCAATAGTACGAGTACGAGTAGCTCAAGTATGTTGAGCGAAAAGCTAAATCATTTATTTAAAAGGTTCAAATATTTATGTTGGAGAGTGGGAGACTAGAGAGATGTTGGCAAATATAGCTAGTTAGTAAGTTCGAAATCGTAAAAAAGTTGCAAAGTGAACTTGAGAAATTTATTGAGCTATTTCGGTAGTGACATTGATTTTTTGCGTAGGCGTTGTGAGGTTTGGCACATACATATCTGAAGTGACAAGGACATAAATATACGTATCTAATTTTCTAAATTAGAATTTTAAAGGGTAATTAATTTCAATTGATTTTCTTTCATTTGAAACTTTAAATATCGTTTACTATAAGTTTTAAAAATTCGTATGGTGCACAACTTTTTGTGTCCTTATTCTCTAAGCACAGTGCCTTCACAAAACTCAACCAAAACTTTTCCCAATTCAGGTATTTCTTATTTCAGCGCTTTGGAAATTCTGGAATTCTCTCTTGCCTCACCGTGCATTTTAGATAAATTGAGTTGTCAAAGTTTTCAATGTAATCATTGCCGGCTTTTAAAGTGATAGTGGTTTCAGCTTCATACGAGTACTATAGCCTTATGTTTTGTTTTCGCTATCTTGGTTTACTAGACCGTGATTCAAATAAACCAATAAGTAAAACTCAACGTCCAAACTATGTAGCCTGGTAAGTATTTGCTCCGACAATTACTTTGTTGTTAACTAAAACATAGCACTAACATCACTTTTTCACTTATATTTTTGAATAATATATTATTTGTAGGTGCAACAAGTCCATAAGAGTGGGAAATAATTAATTATTTGACCGATATCATACTACTTGTTTATGCGAAAACGCATAATCACCAAAAGTAGGGACATATTCCCCATAGTTGGCAACGCAATTCCATTGCTAAATTAAACAATGCCCCACTGATCATAGCTGTCAAAATTTCATTCTTGTCCTTCTTTAATTTTTCATTTCGTTCTTTAACTACCTTTAAAACAGCATTAGCTGCAGCATGAAAAGTTATAAGTTTAATTCTCATACCGAATAAAGTTTAATTGTAAAATCAGTAAATTAAAATTAAAGTCTAACACTCAATAAAGAGTTCATCATAAAATTTGTACTACAAAACAGTATTTGTTTCCTTTCATGTGGGCGCTACCCAGTGTGGTTTTTTTCCTATTTTACATCACGTGGCTAAGCAGTGCCGAAGTCTTCGGAACATCAACGATCCTTAGCGGAGAAATTAGTACAACGTGCAGGCGATTTATGTCAGTCAACGTAACGGCAAGAAGTTAAACTGGAGAGAGGCATACACAGCAACTCCCAAAAAGTAAATTTTTGGTCAAGGACAAGTTTTAGGTAACCTTTGACATTTCTGCCACATTTCCCCCAACAAAAAAGAATTCTCTGGCTCCTAGTTTATAACTCAAGCCAGCGCACAGTGCAAAATTTGGGAAGCTTAGCGGAACTTTATTCAATTTTTGAAATACATAAAATGCGTAAGATTATTCATTATTTCAGTAGTTTAATATCCCACCTCAAAAACCTCATACTCAGTTTGGTGAAAAACCCTGCCAAACAACTGAAAAATGCACCTGAAACTTGCATTACTTATTCAATCATACTTTTTGCTTATTAAAAGCTTTTCGATTTGTTAAAGTTAATAGAGTGGTACATACAAACGGTAAATCAGTAAGCCGCGAAATTTTTAACATTTACTTCTTAATAAAATTGTCACTTGTTGGCATTCAAATAATTGCAAAATCTTTTCTTACTCGTATGTGATTTGTTTGTGAAAATTGTGCTTTTTAAGAAGTGGATAAGTTTTACATTTTCAACTTCATTGGATACTTTAAAAGGTGTTACCACAAATTGCCATTTTGAAACGTACAAAATTTGAAAGGCATGTTTGTCCTCTACTGGAAACACAAAACATCTTTTGCGATATTTTGCGATCTTCTTTTTAACTAAACCTTTTCCAGAATATCTTTGGAAATTTCATATAGCACCGAAATTTCATGAAAAACCGACATCGGACGCCATCGTTGGTTTTGTTTTGGAAAAAATAGGCTCACCAACACTAACATCTGACACTCTCCATAGTTTAAAGGTAACTATTTGTACGCTAGTTTATAATATACTAAAAAAGGTATGGGGAATCCTCTCGAAATTCAGAAGCATTTCTGAATAAAAATGCAAGAAACAGCAAATACCCCTTGTCTTACCCCCTTCATTTTTTATGGTGTTTTGATAAGAAAATGGTTATATCTATCAAGTTTAATAGCGATATCTGGTATAGGAGCAGAAATACAAGGTTTTAAGCATTTTCATATATGGGGGGTATAATAACCCCTTGTCTGATCCCCCTTAATTTTTGCATAGTGTTTTGCCAATTAAATATATACCCAAGTATTAAGTTTCATAACTATAACTGCTATATGTGCTGAGATATGAATTAAGTTCCGCTAGACTCTGAAAATTTCGCACTGTGCAGCGGCCAGAACACTACTTTTCCACCTAGCATTTATGAGCTAATTTATGGCTGTTTCAAGACTTAGCTCTAAGTCTCGACTTAAATCATGTCATTTAACATACAACAATAAATCTATTTCTGCAGATTTATTTAAATCTGCGTATAAATCTCATCAGAGCTACTGATTTTGGCTATTTTTAAAGTGGCACTTTGACAATTGGTATTAAATGTCATTAAAAACAAAGCTACTAGAAGACAATTGAAATTTTTCGAAGGTCTACCGAAGTCTTCAAAATCAAAACAAAGATTATCTAGCCATACTAGAGGGAAAACATCTATGATTGACTATCAATAAGCACGGTGGTTCTTAAAAAATTTTAACTTTTTAAATACCACCCGCGATTTTTTTCAGGGATAATGTTGGGGGACCCTTCTAGTATCTAAATCCGCAAGCCGCGAAATCGAACGTCCAGCCGTTTTTTTTTTCGACCTTTTAGTTTTTTTAACGATTTTTGAGTATGTCTCGGTGTGTATATACATATTATGTACACATATATATGTATATACGTACATATATATACTTGTGTATGTATATATGTGAATTATATATATATGGATATATATATACATACATACATACATGCATACATACGTATAAAAGGTATCGTTTCCGCACCATTTATTTTTAAAAAAAATCGGTTTTTTCGTATTTAAGAAAAACACAAACAAAAACCGGAAACGAAAGTAGTCATTCCAGATGTGATTTTTGATGCTTAATCCGATTCCGGTATTAGAATTGCTCTATTACGTATGGGCTTTGAGATATCCTTACATATATGTTTAAAGGACACCATTTTTTTTCCAATTTTTTAAGTTATATAACAAGATAAGGTAATATTATGCCGTTAAATCTGGTATGACAGTTAATAGTCCTAGTTTTTTCCTTGAAAACTCAATCAAACCGATAGCGATATCTTTATCTTTGTCGGAGATATCTTTGCCTTAAATGTTATAAAAGTGCAAAAACACGAATTTTGGCTATATTGGATGTTATATACAGGACACACAAAATTTTTTTGGGAGTTTCTATTACCAGAAACATTTGGTACTTTCTTTGGCTTTAAATTGAGCTATCAAATGTTTATCTGCAATATTTCTCTGCAAAGTTATGTTAACTTTAAAATCACACCATGAAACTTAACGCGAAAAATCTCGGTTTTCGGCTATATTTGAGGTTGTATACAGTGCGGACAAAATTCATCTGGTCTTTTTTACTAACCGAAGCATTTAAAACCATTCTTTATCTTCAAAATAAGCTATCAAGAGGTCTCTTGTGATTGTTTTCTAAAAAGTTATGACTATTTTAAGACAACATGTTGCAGCAATATAAGGAATACTCGTACACTGTGAGTTTGCACTCCATAATGTAATTTTTAAATGGTCATAACTTTGTGAAAGACAATCAAAAGAGACCTCTTGATAGCTTATTTTGAAGATAAAGAATGGTTTTAAATGCTTCGGTTAGTAAAAAAGACCAGATGAATTTCGTCCGTACTGTATACAACCTCAAATATAGCCGAAAACCGAGATTATTCGCTTTAAGTTTCATGGTGTGATTTTAAAGTTAACATAACTTTGCAGAAAAATATTGCAGATAAACATTAAATTTTGATAGCTCAATTTAAAGCCAAAAGAAAGTACCAAATGTTTCTGGTAACAGAAACTCCCAAAAAAATTTTGTGTGTCCTGCATATAACATCCAATATAGCCAAAAATCGTGTTTTTGCACTTTTATAACTTTTTAGGCAAAGATATCTCCGACAAAGAAAAAGATATCGTTATCGGTTTGATTGAGTTTTCAAGGAAAAAACTAGGACTATTAACTGTCATACCAGATTTAACGGCATATTATTACCTTATCTTGTTATATAACTTCAAAAATAGGAAAAAAATGGTGTCCTTTAAACATAAGTATATGTAAGGACATCTCAAAGTCCAGACATAATAGAGCAATTCTAATACCGAAATCGGATTAAGCATCAAAAATCACGTCTGGAATGACTACTTTTGTTTCCGGTTTTTGTTTGTGTTTTTCTTAAACACGAAAAAACCGATTTTTTTTTAAAAATAAATGGTGCGGAAACGATACCTTTTATACGTATGTATGTATGTATGTATATATATATCCATATATATATAATTCACATATATACATATACAAGTATATATATGTACGTATATACATATATATGTGTACATAATATGTATATACACACCGAGACATACTCAAAAATCGTTAAAAAAACTAAAAGGTCGAAAAAAAAAACGGCTGGACGTTCGATTTCGCGGCTTGCGGATTTAGATACTAGAAGGGTCCCCCAACATTATCCCTGAAAAAAATCGCGGGTGGTATTTCAAAAAGTTAAAATATTTTAAGAACCACCGTGTAAGCTTATCTTGTAAGCTTTTGAGAACTTTGGACCGTTTCTTCGGAAAAGTTGTTGCAAATGAAAACACAATAACAAACATATGCCCAGCAAAGCGGGCAGTGAGAGCTAGTGTAATCTATACCATATATTAATATGCAAGACAAAAATTTGTCCTACCATTTTTACTTTGTTAGAAATAGAGCACGACTGTGAATTATACACCATTAGAAAGGTATTTGTGTGTAAATGTGCACAAAGTTAAAGTTATTTCAATATTTTTCCATTAGGTCAAGTAAAATTAAATGCAAATTTTTCAATATTAACAACGACAAAAAGAAAAGAAAAGAGGATGCAGCACAAAAAGAAAGACAAAGAAGCTGACTGAAACTGACTTCATGTTTTTTGTTTTCTTTTGCTTTCACATTTTTCATTGTACCAGGGATGATAAATGAGCTTTTCTATTTTGTACCAAATAGCAAAAAAAAAGTACTAAAACTGTCCAAAAAGTACCACAATTGTTTAATACATTTATGGAAAATTTTGACCATTGGGCGATTCTAATATAAAATTAACACAGCACAGTACGAAAAAAAAAAACTACTTAGAAACATAACAAATGTTGTCATTGAAAATGATGAGAAAGTTTATGTCAGCAGCTATGGCCAGAACCATCGAGTACAACTATCGCCGTTTGATTGCAATGTAGTATGGTTAATGTATTGACTATTGAGTCAGCAACATTTAACAAAAGGTTAAGAACCTTTATAAAATTTCGTTTTTTAAACTTTGCTTTCTGCATTCAATTAGCTGACAGTCAGCGCATAAATTGTTATTGAAAATTAAATCCCTACATAAAGCCAAAATGATTTTGAACCTTGAACTTGCTACTTTTTTCGACGTTTTCAGTAAGTGAAAATATTATAAATTGTAGCAAATTTCACAATTTTGCCAAGGATTCCGAAAAAAATTTGATAAGCACATTGGCTTTCAGCAAAGCAGCTCATGTCTTCACGTACACTAAACAATTTCTGTTTATGCACGCTCAAATAGCAATTTGCATACATTAAAATAAGGGGTGCCCACATTTTGGTACTTTAGTGATGGTGGTGGTGGCTTAAATGATGAAGAGAGAATGAAAGTGAAATGAATGATTTTTTCCCACTGAATACAAAGTTTGCACTTTTCCCCAATAATATAAAAATGAAAATGAACATGTACGAATTTGTATGCCACGTAAGGGTATGGCCTTCAAACATGCAACACTTGTCGAAATTTTATAGTGCAGACAACAAAAATAATGAAATGTTGTATATGTCAGCTGATTTAAACTAAAAATTTTTAGTCAGCAAAATCATAAGCCTCAAATATGTGGCCGCATGTATTTCTGCCTAATTTTTGTGTTACGCTGAAAATTCAAATATGCGAAAACATTGCGTTTTAATCCCAATTTTCCCAGGATATGCTTTTATGCCCGCATGCAATTACCATGAAAAATTTATTTATCACATATTTGACCAGAAATTCATTCCATGGAAGTAGTGGTCATGACATAAGTAAGCAGCTGTTTTGCGCGGAAAACCACATTTAGTGGTCGAACGACAACAAAACTGCACAACGCATTTAAATTGAGCGTCCCTAATTTTGAGCGTCAAGCGAGAAAATAAGTAAAGTTTTGCGGAATTGTGCATAGCGCGGTACATAAAGCTTTCAGTTTGAATTGCAATTTGTGAAATTTGTGCGTGAAATTGCGCAAAATAATAATAAAAAAAACTCCAACAGAGTTTGGCATTTTATAATGCAAATGGAACAGTTGGAAATTTTGTGGTCTAACAATGGTGCTCTGCAATTTATGTGAGGCGTGGGGGAACATAACTAACATCAAAATAAGAAGTTATTTTGCGTTTCCACCGGAGATTTCGCTGCACAGCAAAAAGTTTATGGATAAAGTATTAACTTATTTATACTATTTGCTTTTATAAACTTATGTATTTAAATTTTTTTTATATAGTTTATGCAATTTTTTTTTACAAAGTTATTCTAAACCAAAAACGTTTAACTTCTAAACTAAAATTGTTATGAATATAAATTTTATACCAAAAATTGTATAAAAACTTTTGACAAAACGTCTTGTCATCGAATATGCAAAAATTTTAGCATTCGTGCAAAAATAATTTTTGGTTGTTGGCATCGAGTATGATATAAGTAACATCGAGATGTCTCAGCTAAATATTCGGTGGAAACGTAATGTACTTAATATCGGATATCAAATTTTTATTAACAACCGAAGTGGTTCAATA
This sequence comes from Calliopum simillimum, assembly GCA_951812925.1. Lineage (NCBI taxonomy): Eukaryota > Metazoa > Arthropoda > Insecta > Diptera > Lauxaniidae > Calliopum > Calliopum simillimum. Next base: position 8,645,703 of record OX638370.1, read on the forward strand.
TTTTCAGACTCTTAACCCTTAAATGCAGAGTGGACCATATATGGTTCATGAACATAATCATGGTTAAATCTAGCCAATGAACCTCCATCGCGTTGCATTTGAATTTAACTTGAAGCCTATAGTACGAACGTTTGTAATAATGCCTCTTCGGCACGCCGGCGTCTGTTTCCAGTTTTCAGTAAGCTGTCAAAGTAGACGGACGTGTTTTTTATGAAAAATTTCAAAAGTGCTTTTCAACGGTGAATAAAATATATATTGTATAATACTTATTTTTTGTGATAAAAAAATATTGGTGAGTATATTGGACTTTGTTTTAGATAGTTATATCGAATTTTGATCGAAGTTGTTCTCCAGTAATAATTTTTTTATGTATTTTCCTGTGTACCATATATGGTCCATCATGCATCTGAGCTAAATCAAAAATGTGAATACCTCCTTTTAGCATATTTTTTATTAATTAAATGGATTCATATTTTTGCGGGTAAATCGTGGATTATCCTGTCAATTCATGATGTGTGATGAATGGACGAGCTCAGGCATGCTATTTGACTTCAGATTGCATGCAGTTAGGCCATCGTGACGGCCATACCGTTCTTTGTATTGTTCACCTGTTGTTAGGATTTGTGTTTTTTTGTTGTTTATAGACATGGATGGAATTATAGTTGATAGAAAGAGGTATAATGCTGATAAAGTAGCGGCTATGATAGGTGCTAATGATGATGATGAATTCAAAGTGGACATTCCTGAATAACGCAAAGTATGATGCCAAAAACCCCGATCACTTATTCAAACTAATGCATATGCTCGATTTTCTAAACGATCGATTCCTCTCTATCCCCATGGAGTCACGTTTATCGATAGATGAGCAAATGTGTAGCACATAAGTTGGATACGATATGAAACAGTATCTCCCAAACAAGCCCAAGAAATGGGGATTCAAATTCTTTGCCCTTTGAAATTTATACGGGAGAAAACCACTCCTTTTGGCCACTTGTTGTACGTATGACTCGTGAAGTTCCTCGTTTTGAAAATTTCATAATCTATATGGATAATTATTACACATCCATACCATTATAGATTTATCTTCGGACCCAAGGTACTTACAGCATTAGAACCATCAATCGAAACCGAATTTAAAATTGTAAACTGTGAGACCCAAAGGCTATGATGAAGTTAAATTGAGGCGTTTCGGCAGAGTTCATAGCAAACGTTCATGATGTCCAAGTTACATCGTTATCCTGGAACAATAACAAGGTGGTTAACTTTATGTCCACTTTTGTGGGCGTGAAACTATTACTTACTGAACATAATGTTGATATCGATATCCCAACAGTACAACGATGGGAAAAACAGAAACACGAGAATATTACGATTCCATGTCCTCAAAAAAATATAATCTACAAATGGGTGGTGTAGATTTTATGGATTCCTTTGAGTGTCGCCTAAAAATAATCTTGAAAAGCAAAAATGGTACATAAGAATATTTTACCATTTACTCGACCTTTGCATGGTCGCTGAATAGCTACTTTATAAGAGAGCAAACCCCTCAATTCCGATGACACAAAAAGCGTTTCGTCTAGAGATATCCAATGTGTTAACAAATATGACTGCTCATAATATACAAAAAAGAGGTAGACCCGAATTACTTGCGCCAGTCCTTCATGCCAAAGAGGAGCATAAGCCATCTCAGAATTTACGGTTGGATGGTGTTGTTCACCTATCTGTTGTTGATAGACGTCTTCGGCGCAAAAATGGAAAATGCGGAAGCAAATACTTGAACAATCGTTCCATTTTCAAGTGCAAAAAGTGCAATGTGCACCTTTGTTTGAACGATAAACGTAATTGTTTCGTCGAATATCATACCAAAAATTAATTATTGTATTCATAATCACAATAAAAAATTAATAAACTTATTAATTTTGTTAATTTTTAATAAAAAACAAAAATAAATAAAAAATAACAAAATTAAAAATGTATACAAAAAATATATACAAAAATACGCAATGCATGGTGGACCATATTTGGTCCACACCGAAATTCACACTTTCAGCTTTTCCGGGAAAACGGTTCATTTCTCAGGAAAACGAATATCCATTTCGTGTTCAGAGGCTGATTTTACATAAGGGGAGCTTGGTCTCAATATAAGGGGCTGACCCCATTCATTTTAGGGTTTCAAGTTTTTTTTCATAAATTTTGTTTGTCCAAAAGTTAAAAAAATTTGTTCCCCAATATCGTGAACAAATCCTTAATCCGAGAAACCTGTTTTAAGTTCTGTTGCATGAATGTGTTCGCTGACGAAAAGTTTAATGGCGGAAAATTACTACAAGTATTTTGCTACTTTATATCCCTTAGCAAGAATTTCCCTAAAGGTTTTGCTCTTTTAATTCAGTGTAACCCTTTTATTTAAATTAAACTTCCTGGCTTTCCTGAAAAAAGTGAGGACAAACTTAAAATGCAAAAATGTCAACATTAATTTGACATGCATCACAACAACAACAACAAAAAAAAAGAAAACCAGCAACAAAACTCAACAGAGTTTCTCATTAATCTTCTTGAAGTGTCAAATGAACTTGCCAACAAAATTTCCTTAGAAATTTCCTGTTACAAAAACCAAAAACCAAAAACAAGAACAGAAAAAGAAACTAGAAAAACAAAAAGAAACGCACAAAATGAAATTAATTGCAAAAATAAAACCAACGACTGGGGCAATATTTCCCCAAATAAGCAAACAAAAAGGCATGGAACTAATAAACAACATCACTCCCCCGCAGATATATCACTGATACAATGTTAGCATTTCCAAGTAAATGATTAGAGAGAGAGAGAGACAAGAGACAGCAGAATAGACAGACAAAGGAATACACAAGAAAAATAAAAAAGAAATGTATAAATCGGCTATTAAATTAAATGAAATCCAAATATAATAAAATAAACATGATAGAGCGGGTTAGATGTCATTAGTTAGCGTTAGAGAGAGAGACAACAAACTTTTGCCAGCAGCTCAAATTAAAGTAAACGAAAGAGTTCATACGCTGCATGCTAATGAGTATGACAGAAAAAGAAGCATCTTTTTTTTGGTCATAAGACATTTTAGGTTAATCACATACACATACAGACATAAGTAAGAAAGTATATATGTAAAAGAGATAAAGTAATAAGACTATTCGTATTACCAAGGTCAACATACTATGAGCTTTTCTTGAATAGAAATTATTGACTTTGTAATGAGTTGTTTTTTGCCTTAAATAATATACACGCTACTGATGAATCTTTAACAGACTAAGTTGGGGATCAGAAGAGATACGCCATTTCCACTTGCTTGGTTAAGGTGTTATAGATACATTATGCTAATTTACCATACAGAGAGCTTTTAGTATAAGAAATTTTAGTTGGTTTCAAATTAATCAGATAGTGCGAACTCACACGAAGGACACGGGCACGTAGGGCACGTCAAATTTCTAGGCAAGCAGGGGGAAGTGATGCTTTCATTTCCCTCCGTTTGCCCAGAAATTTGACGTGCCCTACGTGCCCGTACTTTTCGTGTGAGTTTGTGCATAGAAAATTAAATAAATGTCAACGCGGTAATGCTATTTTAGCAAATATCAACCCTGAATGAAAAAAATTCCCAAAGGAAATTTCGAAAAAGCACGATAAAATTGTGTCCCATTTTTTTCTATTATTTTGACATCACTAGTACTACGATACTTCCGGTTATTTATTAAGTGATTTAAGGCTGTTTCGAGATTTAGCTCTGAATCTCGGCGTAAATCACGTGATTTACCATTCAAAAATAAATCTATTCCTTAGGAGGTTTATTTTTAATCTTCGTATAAATCTCAATATGGCTACCGATTTTGGCTATTTTCAACAAAGTGGCACCCTATAACTTTGACATTAAAGAAAAAGCAAATGTAAGATTTATATAACGAAGAAAGTGAAAAACAATTTTAATTTTCCTGCTTATGACTTTTACTGTCAAAAATAAATTGCTTTCGATTGGTGGAAATGGGTAAGATTTAATAACAAGATTTATAGATCTCGTCGCCGCTGAATCTTCGAAGAAAACTTAGTATAAAACCGGTTCAAAATGGCGAAATAAATTTTTCTGAATTTTTCAGATTTTTATGTTGAGTCCCTATAGGCCATGATTGACCCTATGATATGTTTGTCTGTTTGTTTGTTAAAATTTTGATTATGGCCAAACAGATAAAGCTGTATGCAAAAAATTCGATACAGATTAAAGTCAATATTATAGTTTCACTGGGGTTAAAAACGGACGTGATCGGATAAAATTCAATGTTTCTAATTGCTAACATGGGGAGTAGGCGTGAACATTGACCGATCACTCCCGTTTTAAAACCCGTTCAAACTATGACTCTGGCTATTATCTGCACTAAATTTTATGCATATAGCTCTATCTGTTTGGTCATAATAATTTTAACAAACAAACAGACGGACAAAGTTACTATATCGCAAATCAGAGCCCATAAGGACTCAACTTAAAATCAGGAAAAAATCGGGAACAATTTTTTTTTCGACATTTTGAGCCAATTGACCACTATTCATCATTGAAATTCAAAATAAGCCATATAATTGCCACGCTAGTATATATAGTAAGTCAAAACATTCAACGGCTCAGCTGGTTAAAGTCGCTTAAAAACGTTGAAGTCATAGGTTTGATTCTAACGTAAATACAAGATGTTTGTTTTTTTTTTTAAAGCTTTCACTGCTTGATTTCGGATGGTCGTGAAGTTGGCGCTGCTTTTGTGAAGTTTACACACTGGAAACATTTTGTGAATGAAGTTTCTCACCTTCTTTCTCAACTTTTTTTTCAATTAAAAATAATTTTTTTAAACTTTGCAATTGTATTGGAGCCAATAAGAGTCAATAAATCTATTATGCAGATACCTTTTCTTTAAACTATATTAAAGCTAATATAATGCGATCGGAATTTTTTCAAATTTCAAGAGCGAAATGGCATGAAGCGCAGCTAATGCTTCTTATAAATATTTCTATTAATTGAATTTTTCCTTAAAACTTCCGCAACTTTGGTTTCTCTTAAAGGTTGCCAAGCAAAATATGAAAAAGTTCAATATAAATAAACCTCTTCTTTATAAGTCCGCAGCCAAAAATGCAGACATTAAGTTTGAGTACACGCAACCATGTAAGTAAGTACTGTCATTCAAGTTCTCAAGTATTTTGAGAAAAAACAAAAAAACGCCTAAGAAAAGTTTGCAGACAAAAACACCAAGGATTTTCCCATGCTCTCACATTTCTTTAGAATTAATAAGAAATTAATAAAGTATTATTTTACTTCATCATTTCTCTTTTAAAAGGCGGTTCACTTTCTTTTTCGCCCCCAAATGCTTTTTCTCTGTGAAAATTAATGAAATGACCTATTGAAAAGTAACAGCAAAGTACTATGAAATTTTTGACAGATGACAAGCAATATTTATGTTTTTTATTTGTGCTCCTTTGGGAAAATGATGCCATTTTGATTTTATTTTTATTTTTAATCGTAAAAAACAAGTAAAAAAAGAACATTTTAAATACAAATGATAGATAACAATGAATTGCGGTTGTATCGCTATATTTAAAGTGGGAAATTTTTAAATTTGGTGAAAAAAAAATTCAATGTACCAATTATAAATGAAAGTATTCAAAGAGATTTGATTGCGGATGATATCTATTTTCATAAAGAACATATTTTCAAGACAATACTAACCTGTTTTCACCGAAGATTTAAAATGAAATTAAAGGCAGTTTCTGGACTTAGCTCTTAATCTGGGCGTTGATCCCAGATCTGAGATTTAAAGTTAAATCTGTGCCTCAATCACAACAAAACTACCGATTTTGGCAATTCTTGACCAAGTGACACCCCTGGAACTTTCGAACAAATGCAAAGTTCTGGACCTATTAAGTTGATATTTTAAATTTTTTCCTATTTTTTGACTTTGACGGCCATTTTAGTATGAAAAAGGTCCTATTAATATATCCTTTTATAATTCTTTTTGGAACTCTCGTTTAATTTCCTTTAATTCGATAGTACATTTGTCATGCCAATTATTCAATTTGGGATCGGAAAAAAATACTTTTCTATGTAACACACGGGTAACTCACATGCGTTGCGCTGCATATGATGTGCGCGCTGCACTCGCTGCCTTTTATGTACCGGAGCCTTCAGGCGGATTGTTCTCGAACAGTATTTTTTTCCGACCTCAAATTAAATAATTGGCCTAACAAATGTACTATCGAATTAAAGAAAATTTAACGAAGATTTCAAATAAAATTGTAAAAGGATATATCAATAGAACTTTTTTCATACTAAAATGACCGCCAAAGTAAAATATTAGGAAAAAAAAAATTAAAAATATTGACTGTGAAAGCCTAGAACTTTGCAAAACACTTTAAAACCCTATAAACCATATATTTTGTTAGAAAGCTCATACAATTAGCAAAAATTTTTCCATAGAAATGTTTTCTCTAAAACGTTAGGGTGATCCAAATATATGCTATCCTTGACGCGGAGTGAGTGTAGTTTGCTGACCAGAATTGTGACTGGTCATTGTCTAATTGGGCATCATGCCTTTAGATTGAACATAGTCTCGAACAACTGGTGCAGAAACTGTGACGAGCCTGAAGAAGAGGAAACAAATGAACATCTTTTATGTCTCTGTACTGCTTTGGCAAGAACAAGGCTAAAATACTTTGGACAGCCGTTCTTCAACTCCTTAAAGGAACTCACTAAAATTCACTTAGGTGACATTAAAAGATTCGTTGTACCGACAGGATCCTTCAGTTTGGACAAACATCATACTGAAAAGACCAGAGTTTATGAATAGATTTTAATAAGAGAGTTTGTGGTATCACTATGGACTCTTGTAGTCTATGTGTGGCAGTATTGCCGCCACTCTAACCTAACTTATCCAAGGGTAATCCAAGAAAACAAGTCATATAATCACTTTTAACCCTATAACTCCTCAGGGGTACATTTTATACCCCCCTTCAGATGCAATTTTTTGTTAGTCTATCACCTCCCAGAACCTTCGTAACCTTATGCGATGCACCCTGTATATTTCTGAGCATTGTGCTCCGGGTTCAAATCTCAGTGCGGATAAAATATTTTGTTTATTGTTTTTTTTATTATTTTATACATCGGCTATATTGGACACTTGTTACCGAAGAATCTTCAGACAAACTGTGTACAAGTTAAAGGAAATTCAAAAATTGTAATTGAAAATCACCGAGTGGAGGATTTGAACCCGGGTCTCTCCACGCAGCGCAAGTCATTAGAACGATACACTATCGTTTGCTTTTCTTCACAGTCTACGAAATTCCAAAGAGTAGGTAGGTACGTACGTAGACAGTAACGTTATAATTTCACTGACGCAATCGATATACAATTGGACCACTTTTGGTACTACTGACGGATTAGGCATTGCATTCGGACCATGGATCCCGCCCACTTTCCGGAATCTAACCTCCGGAAGGTCTATTTTCCGGAATGTCCAAAAACCAGAAAACTTTTTTCCGGAATCCGTTTTCCGGAATGCCTTTTTCCTAAAGGACTTCTTTCCGTAAAAAAAGTGATTGTCTTTTCAGCCGTGATTGCTCTTGCGCGACATTCTTTAGAGCGATAGCGTATGCACTCCCAATATATTTTTCCTTCCTCACATTTTCCGCGAGTGTAGAGAAAGCCATCGATTGACAATTTTTTACCAATCATTTTTGCATCTATCTCGGTAAATTTGGAAAAATTTTTTTAAACCTAGACGTATGTCAAATGATGACAACTTGAAATAAACAAAACAAAAAACAAAAAACATTCCGGAAAATGTCCGTTCCTAAAATATGTTCCGGAAAAAGAAATTCCGGAAAATGGATTCCGGAAAAAAGTTTTCGGATTTTTGGGCATTCCGGAAAATAGACTTTTCGGAAACTTATTTCCGAAAAGTGTACGGTAATCTCGGACCATTTTTGATACAAAATAATGGGTTTTTGCGTAAGTGGGTGATTGTTGTATGGAATTTTTTTTATCAATTCCGAAAGAACTTTCTGCGTAGGATCTGGACATTACGTAGTGCTGTTTTTTCTCTTCAAAATGTGCTCTTAAAAAGATGTTTTCTTCGAAAGTTATGGCCGAATCAAGATGATATTATGAAATCCTATATAACGACAAACCCGAAGCAGTCTATGTGTTTTGTGTTGTCATCTTAAATCGACCATAGCTTTTGAAGAAAGCATCGTACGACACTTTTTAAGAGCTCATTTTGAAGAGAGAGATTAGTTCTACGAGCTGAAATACGCTTCATTCTAAAGTACTCAAAATCTGGCGCTCATGGGCCAGGGCTGACCTTGGATTTGGATTCTACACCGAAAGTTCCTTCAGAAATTAGCTCCAGCTGCCCTGCAACAAAATCGTTGTAGTGCTGTGTAATTTATGTAAATTTATTCTAGTTTTAGGTGTAGTACACATAAGTAGATTGTCTTCAACTTTGCATATATAGTCACTGAAGAAGTGACCACAGTTCTATTTCAAACCATATTCAGACTTGATAATAATTTTTGGAATTAGTAAATTATGCAAGCACACAAAATAAATGAATGGAATGAACTTTTGACTAGACATACAACTTATGAGCTCTTATGAACTTTTTGACGCTGAATCTGACTCCGAGGTCAGAATTGCTCATATACCTATAGGATTTTCCTTGCTTGAAGCTGCAGATAGCGCTGAACACAACTTTTATTTTCGTGCTTATGACTTTACCCATCAAAAATAAATCTGCTTTGGCCGGTGAAAACGGGTAGGACTCAGTGACAAGGTTTATGAAACTCATCACAGCCAAATCTCACGTGAAAACTTTGTATAAACTATATTTCTCTTGTGCTCAAAAATACTGAAAAAAGACCTTAAAGTAAATTTTAAATTCAAAAGAAAACATGATTTTTCTCAAACCATTTTTGTAGTAAAAATCTCACGAACAATAAGCAATTTCTAAAAGTAAATATTTACCTTATTTTTGCAGTCACGCGATTGTGATGTTGGTCCCATGTGTGTTGATGTCAAAATAGCCTTGACATTCATTTCATATGCACGCTAATTGCTTGACATTAACATTTCTAAACTTAAACAGAGCTGTATCCTGGAAGATTACTATATAATTTTTTATTTAAATCAACAACTTAAATTTTGATAAAATCTAATATATTTCAAAATCTTTACAACACATGAAAAACTTCACCGAATTAACGCAAAAAACTTTAAGTTCTATGAAGCAGCATTGAAGAAAGAAAAAACGAAGCGAAACTTTGCACATTATGAATTCAAATCTCGTATCACTAAGCAGGCACCAAATGGTTAATACAGGTACGTGTATTGAAATAACTAAAAAAAGGTATGAATGGTTCAGTACCCCCTAATGCAGAATTGAAAAATTATACAAAGGGTTGAGTTGAAAAAATTAGCCCCAAGACATCATGTCTGTGCTTGATTTGGAAACTTTCAGCAATCCAGCCAGTATCATATTGTTCGCAAGGGTAAGGGTAATCGTACCCGTCGTAGTACTCCAGAGACAAATTATTTGCACAATAACAATGAGTACAAGGACTAAACATGAGTTGTGTGTGCACAGGTTAACTAAGTAGTAGGTTTAGTAGCATGAACAATGAGTAAAATATATCGATTAGATATTCATTAGGAAGGGGGTCGTCAGTCTTATGCAGAGAGTCCTTTTTTCTATGCAAAGTTTTGATAAAAGCGTTCGTTGAACTTGAGTATTACTTAGATCTCTGTGTATAATGAGCAATTTGATAGTAATGCTAAATGATTACGTACTAAATAATTGGAGGTCATTGAAGTATGGCAAAATGAATTTGTAAAAAGTGCATGCAGATAATTGGTTAAATAAATACTTGAGTGGCGGAATATATTTTGAAGTAAACGCTAAAGAAATATGTAGCATAAAACGAGAGTTTCATAGCCTAAAAATGATTTCAAAAATGATAGGCATGCGTTGTCTGATATCTCAAATTTTGTGTCTTGAGTCAAGATATTTAAAAAAATAATGTCTCAAATTTAACATCATAAATATATTGTTTTTTAGTTAAAATACCCAAAAAAAAAAAACGTATTTTCGAAAATTCACCGAAGGTCATAACAAAATCACACAAGGAACATTTCTTTATAAACACATTAACCCATTATATCCTGTTTTTATAGGTATTTTTGACACCTTTTCCTAAAAACTTGGTTACAATGGGTTAAAATATTCCTCAAAAATATTTTAAGAAAAATTTCACTAGTGGTCATCGAAGAAAAGAAATGCTTGAAACTTAACAATAATGCGTGAGAAATATTTTAAAATTGCAAGCCCCTTGGTATGAAATTTTTAGACTATTTGTGAAATTTCTTGGCAAATATTTCTGTTATACATACAGACCCAATATTCCTTTGTCGTACAGTTCATTTTTGTAACTTTTTGAGAAAAGGGTAAAAATGAGCCGTGTGTAGGGGATGTGAATGATTAGAGTTTTCTTCAAAAATATTCCGCGTGATTTTCTCCAAAGGTTTGTTGAACTCATGCTATGCACAGATGTAAGGATCGTAAAGTGTAATATGTCGTTTAATTGCAAGAATAGTGACTTAAGTGGGGAAAACTTTGACCACCATAAAAAAAAAAAATTCAAAAAGCCGAAACAAGTATAGTAAATATATTTAATTGTAGCTAGCCTAACATTTCTCAAAACCAGACTGTGTTACCAACTATAAACAATCAGTAATTTTTTCATAACAGACGGCGCCAGGTGAGCTTTATGATCTATACATAGAGCGTTCTTGTACGTTCTTGGTATGGTGGCATTTGACCTTGACGGTGGCTGAAATGGTGAAGGGTTCGAGTGTGGTTTCTGACAAGAATTACCAAAAACTGATCTGATGAGGCTACATGCATGTTTTTATATGAAAATATTGTACTAGATGCCAGGGTGCGACTTCGTTCGCCCGTTCTCGATACCCTGTGCCAGTTTTTTTAATATTCCGGCCGTTGCCGAGGGTATTTCAAATAAGAGTTTATCCTGGAATCTCACCTGATGTTTTCGAAAGCAAAGTTGTCAGAACCTTGTTATTTTTGAGAAACCATAAATCGTTGTACAGTGTTATAACTCCCAAATTATTTTCATATTGATTTTTGGTGATAATCATTTCGGAAATAATGCCCAAAATTTGGGCTAAATTTCGTAAAAGATTTGGGCATTATAACGCCCAAAAATAAAAACGAAATAACGCCCAAACTATTTTCATATAAATTTGGGCGATAATCAGTTTCGAAATAAAGCCTAAATTTTAGGCATGATTTGGGCGTTAGTTCGCTTTAATTTTGGGCGTTATTTCATTAAACATCAAAAGAAATATTAAATAAAGCAAAAAAAAATTTAAATAAGAAATAACGCCAATTATTGAAATGAAATATCGTCCAAAAGATATGAAATAACGCCCAAACACAAAAAACAAAATAACATCCAAAATTGAAACGAAATAACTCCGAAGGTTTTTTCCAAAATGATTATCGCCCAAAATTGTACAATATGAAAATAATTTGGACGTTATTTTGTGTTATTTCTATTGCATTATTTTTGGTGTTATTTCAATGTGAGTTATTTCTTCCCGCCTTATTAATTGACTGCCTTCGACAAACTTACCAAAATCGGGCCCGACTTTTAGGGACGCTCCTAGTGCTTGACGCAAACAACAACTTTTTGACAAATCAGTCGTGCAACTACCAATTTATGGCTTGCAATTCTCATACTAAGTAAGTACATTGTTTTGACGCCTAAATTTGTTGCAAAAAGTTTAAAATTCAAAACTCTTATCAGTACTAAAAGCAGTATAACAGTGTATAACAGTTTGACAATACTTCCCCTTACTATTTGCCAAGTCCCTTAAGCGCATGCTCGTATACCCCTCAATGCCAAATGTTAAAATTGGCCGAAAGAGCGCACACTTAACACTCTCACTTTCTTTTACGCTGCTAAGCCAACATTTGCACGCAACCACTCACTCGCACACTCCACATCACATTGTGTTAACTTTATTGTTGTTATTTAGTGCTTATCATTTTCATCCAAATGCAAACACACACAATTGCACACATGTGTCCTTGCGATAATCTACACAACCCACACACGCAACAACGTCCTTAGTACAGATTACCGTGTACGTGTATGTGACTGTTACTAACGAACATTAGAACGCTTTTAACTGCTGGGTTTTAACTCATTATTTGTTTCTTACAAATGAAAACGTTAAGATTTGTATCTCTTCGACATATTCTTCTGCTGTTACTTTTATTATCATTATGTGTCATCTCTCCTTCTAATATCATTATATGCCGTCACATTTTCGCCTTTTTTCTTTTGTTTGTTCATTTGTCAGTTTGTTTGTTTGTTGGCCTCTATTTGATTGTGCCTTCGAGGAGTCACACGCCGCCGCCTGCAAGTGTCTTCATTTTTGATAATTTATGATGTTGCCCTTCAAATGGTGTTAATCGTCTGCTTACACAGGACACACAGGACGACACCATGACAGGAATATGGTGCTCTGGTGCAGTACAAATTATTGTATTTTTTCTGCTTCGGTTTCTGTATTTTGGCTCTGTTTGGTTTTATTTATTGTTGGTTTTTGACAATGGTCGAAGCAGCAGGTGTTTTTCCGCTTATTGTCAGCGCTTCTTTCTTTGTTTTGTTTTTTTTTTCATTCGTGTAATGTCATTAGTAATAGCTTACCTTTTATTTGTTATATGTAGTAGTTGTATGTATGAATGAGTGTGCTCCTTATTATTTATGCCAGATAGCAGCTTTCAAATTGTAGGGCTTTATTGCTGTTTTTACACCATTGCCACCATTATTATCACAGATATTATTTTCGTAATGCACATTAATTAGCGCAGCAAGGCGTTAAGGATTTAAACTGTATATATATCCTTTGTTTATTACTAATTCACAATAAATCATTATCATCATATGATTACGCTGTTGTTCGTGGAAATTTGTACAAAAGGAAGGGATAGACCCGTATTACTGAATTCGTGTAAGAGGAAATTCGTGGTGCTAATCGTTTTGCTGGATTGACTTGTGACCCCATTCAATGTTAACATGTCGTATGGGTAACATTTCTGATACCGGAATGTCATTTATTGTATACTTGGTAAATCAGCCTTTTTCACAAAAAAATCACAAAACGTTTTATATCACTGAATTCCTCATAACAGAAAATGGTAAAAAAATTCTGTCTCTCGTCTGTACATAAAAATAAATCTAGCAAAACCAAAATTACAGCACAGTCCTCAAAAGTGTTTTTCGAGAAAATATATCACTTACTTTCTGCAAAAACTGTCATAGCTCAAAAATCAAAATTTCAAGACATAAATTTACAATTACTTCACAGCAATAAAACACGATTAATAATGAAAGCGTTAAAATCAGAATTGTTCTGAAATTCGATTCTTATTGGAACTGAATCAATTTTAAGGTGATCTGCGTTTTGAAAAATAAAATCATGATCATAAATGTAATTGTATTTCAAAAAATAAAATTTACCATAGGTTCCAATCTGATTTACTGAAACATTCCGATTTTGTGAATTATCTGAATTCGGAACATCACAAATTGGATTCAATTCCGATTTCGATCGAAATCGAGTTTCAGAACAGGGCAGATTTTTTTTTTTTTTGGTAAGAAACGTGTGAATTGAACATGTGTGGGATCTTTACTCTGTTTGCAGTTCAGTAGTGGAACCTCCACCGAGTTGTGATTCACTTAAAAATATCTTCAACTGTGTTCTTCAAATTAACAACAATAGATAATTGAATATGCTAAGTACGTAGATTACGGCTTAATATCAATGTTAGTTAACCTCCATCACTAAAATCTCACTAAAATAAGATTTACCGCACTAACGAGGGTTTTTCTTAAATTTAGAACAAAAATCTATCATCTCTGCTGATTTTCTCATAATTTCATAATTTTTCGACTTTTTTATAATTTTTTGACTTTCATAAATTTTCAACTTTTTCATCTTTTTTTGACTTTTTCATTATTTTTTGACGTGTTCATAATTTTTTGCTTTTTTCATAACTTTTTGAATTTTTAATTTTTTTTTGACTTTTTCATAATATTTTGACTTTTCCTTAATTTTTTGACTTTTTCATAATTTTTCGTTTTTTCATATTTTTTTTTGATTTTTTTTAAAATTTTTTTGACTTTCATAATTTTTTGACTTTTCATCATTTTTCGACTTTTTCATAATTTTTTATATTTTTTTGACTTTTTCATAATTTTTTGACTTTTTCATAATTTTCTGACTGTTTAATTTTTTTGACTTGTTCATAATTTTTTGACTATTCCATTATTTTTCGACTTTTTCACAACTTTTCAACTTTTTCATAATTTTTTTGACTTTTCATAATTTTTTGATTTTTTTATAATTTTTTGACTTTTTCATAATTTTTTGACTTTTTCATAACTTTTCAACTTTTTCATAATTTTTCGACTTTTTCATAACTTTTTTATCTTATTTTGACTTTTTCATAATTTGTGGACTTTTTCATAAGTTTTCAACTTTTTCATTTTTTTTTTGACTTTTTCATAATTTTTGGACTTTTTCATAACTTTTCAACTTTTCATAATTTTTCGACTTTTTCATAACTTTTTCATCTTTTTTTGACTTTTTCATAATTTTTGGACTTTTTCATAACTTTTCAACTTTTTCATCTTTTTTTGACTTTTTAATCTTTTTTGACTTTTTCATAATTTTTTGACTTTTTCATAATTTTTCGACTTTTTCATAATTTTTCGACATTTCCATAACTTTTCAACTTTTTCATCTTTTTTCATAGTTTTTTGACTTTTTCATAATTTTTTGATTTTTTCATAATTTTTTGACTTTTCTATCATTTTTGACTTTTTCATCATATTTTATTTTTCCAGAACTTATCGACTTTTTCAAATTGTCTGCTTGGATGTTTCAGACCATATCGTCATCGTTTTAAGAGTGAAGAAGACCATTTCTAAACAGTCTGTCCTCGTGGAACACAATGATACTCTTACACAGCCTTCAAAGGGTCTCTTATATTGAGAAATCTCAAAGTCAATGAACTTCGATTTATCGTGTGCCACAGTGCAATCAAATGCGGACAATTACAGGGGTGTTAACTTTGGCCTAGCCAAACTTTAAATACCCTACACTTTTTTGCTTGTACGGGAGGTGTGTCGTGTTACTTCTACTAAAGAGCAAATAGTTTGTGATAACTTTCTGTCCCGATCATATTATGTCCATACCAAAATTCATAAAAATCAATCATGTTATCGTTCCTTAGTGCTAACCCTATCTCTATACCAAATTTTATAAAAATTGATGCAGTGGCTTAGCCTTGAGAGCGGTTTATCCATTTAGAGGCGTGACACCGCCCACTTTTAAAAATGACATAGTTCTATGTACTGCTCCTCCTCACAACCTTTGCAACAAAATCAAACATATCGGTTGAGATTTAGTTATACAAACAGGGACTGAATCGATTTCGTTTGCCTATTTATATATAGATTTTGGTTGCATTGTCGTGAAAAATACTCCATAAGTTGCATTTTGAATATATTTTGGGTATGGGCGGTAGGCGTGTCCGTCTACCGATTTCGCTCATTTTCAATCCGACGAGCTAATTTAAATGACAAAGGCAGTGTATTAAGTGTGATCAAAATATCTTGCTTCCAAAAAATATTAAAATGATTTCAACGAACAGTCATCCAGACAGGCAGACCAACGAACATGGCTATATCAACATAGAAGGTAACGGTGATCAAGAATACTTTTTGTTACCTGCCACCATTGCTTCTCCACGTTACAAATGGAAGGATAAAGTGAATATACCCTAGGTGTAGAGTATAAAAAGAATGCGCCAACGATCCTGCTTCATCGTATACAGCTGCAGACTAGACAGACCAAAGAACAGATATTTGAGCACAAATGCTTTGGACGGTCTCCTGGCATGACACGGTAGTTCCAGGAATAGCATTCTGAGAAGACACGAGTTCTTGGTGTTTTTACTAATTGTTATAAAAAAAAAATTGGAAATATGAATTCTTTGCCAAATGCTCCAATGGCAACCCCCTTAAATAATTCCAGCAAAAGTAAAACCAGAAATTACCCAAATTTTAAAGCGCTCTGCCTTTAAAGCGAACGAAAACTTCGCTATCAATTTGAAAATTTTTCAACGACCTACACAATACGAAACAGACACATGCAAACAAACACTCGCAGCGACTACTTCCCTTAGGGAATGTTTTCATTTTCTAACAAAATAGACATGAAAGACAGGAGCAGTCAGGATGTAGACGTCCTTTTCAGCTTTTACGATTGAATACATAACGTAGGTGTATGGTAAATGTTATTCATTAAATGTATGAGTTTATATGTGTGTTGGTATGTATGTATGTAAAACCATGTAAACATTTTACGCAGAAATTCAAAGAAATAAATTTTTGAATACGAAAATTCATTCCCTCATAATGTTAACAGGAATGCCATAAACCAGAAGCTGGGTTTCCGTTTCCGGTCGGTAACATTTCACTACGTCATTGCTTAGGTTGTGTTTTTTTTTTTTTTTTTTTTTTGTCAATAGGATTATGTTGGAATTCTTCTGTGTATGAGAGTTGATTTAATATATGTATATTAGTTACAATTTCAACATCCTTTATGTTGGAGGGTATGGCAGAAAAATCATTTGCAGCAGAAGCTACAAATGTTTAGGTACCCCAAAAAACATAAATACCCATGTAGTAATGTAATATCATTAATTTTTTTTGGGAAATTCTATGCGTTTGTTTTTCTGTGCAATATCAATGGAAAAATCCATTAGTTTTACCTAAGGCATAGGGGGAATATAATGCTCTTAGAATTTATGTATGTATTTACTTGCTATGCAACATGTGTGCAAAAGGTTGAGACATCGAAAAAAAAACCAAAATTTTCTGGAAAATTTCATATCATTTTAATGTTCAACTAAAGTTCACAGCAGAAAATTTCCCATCTAAATAAATTGAGGTCATTTAAGCTTTATAAATGATTTTGTACAAAGTTTCTATCATGTTTGCATATATGGCCTCATTTATCAATTGTCATTCAACAAATGTGACACAGTTCAAGGTGTCATTTGTTGTTTAAGGGACTTAGCAGCTGGAATAAAACAAAAACAATAACAACAATGCGACATCATTTTTACAACTAAGTAGCGACAATCCTTTAGCCTCTAATAACATGTCTTAAAGGTATTCAAAATCCCCATGTGTAAATCCGTTTTGGCTTTGTTCTTTGACACCAAACTGTTGCTGTTGGACATTAATTTATTTGACATATCATTGATATCTCAAATGGCATGTTGACACATGTTGACAGTTAATTTTAAATGACACGCTATTGGATTTTGATATTAGAACCCTTCTATTTAGTATATAGGTATGCGATATGCGTGCCGCTGATATGCTTTGAGGGTATATCATAAGTAATCACATTTGTATTGCATGCAGGTGAGGTGAGATTAGTGTTATCCATTAGGTGATATAACTTACACTCAAAAAAAAAAAAAAAAAAAATAAAAATAAACTGTGTGGAATTTAATACAGTTTTTGACAAATCGTCTAGTCAAAAGAGTGCTATATAGATCTGTATAAATTATCCATATTTCAGAGTGTTATTTTGAATATTGCTGAATTAAATTTTATACATTCCTTAGTAAATTTCACACATTTTAGTCATTATACCGATTTGTCAAAAACCGACAAACAAAAATATTCATAAAGACATCTAAGTACATCGCAGTGATAATTATTCTATCATTAAAACCCAATTTGCGTGGTAATATCTTCATCTCAATATAACAACAATTTTAAGATTTTTGGAAATTTGAAATTACAGTGACCTTGAACTTTTCTAGTAACATATGTTTTTTCTTATAACTACGCAATGGTGCAACTTAAGAGTACTGTGTTTGGAGCGAATTCCGCACAAAACAAAGAAGAATGTAAAGGGTGTTTTTTTTAGAGGTATAGAACTTCAAATTGAAATAAAATACAAGAAAATCGTTTTAATGTCCATCAATTTGGCTTTATTGGAAGGATAATTTTATGCCATTAATGTTTAAATATGATTTCGGGCATGTGGCCGCCGCGGCTGGCTCGAATAAAGCCAATTCTACAGGTCCAATTTTCAACCACTTTTTCGAGCATATGGGGCCGTATGTCGGCAATAACAACACGAATGTTGGCTTTCAAGTCCCCTAACATTTCTGGTTTGTTGGCGTAGACGAGCGACTTCACATATCCCCAAAGAAAATAATCCATTGGTGTCAAATCACACGATCTTGGTGGCCAATTGACAGGTCCATTCCGCGAAATTATGCGCTCATCGAATGTTTCCTTCAATAAATTGATTGTGACGTGCGCTGTGTGGCATGTAGCGCCGTCTTGTTGGAACCAAAATTCATCCACATTCATGCCATCCAATTCGGGAACAAAATAGTCGGTTATCATGGCTCTATACCGGTCTCCATTAACGGTAACTGACTCTCCAGCATTATTTCGGAAGAAGTATGGCCCAATGACTCCACCAGCCCATAGAGCACACCAAACAGTCAGTTTTTGTGGATGTAATGGCGTCTCAAGGGTCTCATGTGGATTCTCTTCACTCCAAATGCGGCAATTTTGCTTGTTGACGTAGCCATTCAACCAAAAATGAGCCTCATCACTGAACAAAATTTTGCGATGAAAATCAGCATCGAGATCAATCTCATTTTCGGCCCATACACCAAAATCACGACGCATTGCATGGTCTCGCGGCTTTAATTCTTGCACAAGCTGGATCTTGTAAGGTCGTAAGCCTAGATCTTTGCGCAAAATCTTCCATAAAGTTGATGGACAAAGCTACAATTGCTGTGCACGGTGGCGAATCGATTTATTCGGGTCCTCTTCAACATTTTGCTCTACAGCGGCAATTGTTTCTTCGGTGCGCACTGTTCGACGTCTCTGCGGATGCGTATTATCACATAGAGTAAACGTAGTGCGAAAACGATCCATGGTTAACCGAATTAATTGCTCTGATGGACGATTATGTCGACCATAAAATGGGCGGATGAAATGGCAAACCAAACTGAACATAAATGACATTAGAGTTGCCAGATTTGACCACAAAATGCCAGTTTTATCTCTATTTGAAAAACAAACCTCTAAAAAACACCCTTTATATAGGCTTCTTAGCTCAAAAATTATATTGTAGTTTAGGTGTTACCTAGTTGTAGCATTGAGGTGACGACATTTAAGCAGAAATTTATGTAAACATATTAAAAATTATATAGTATTTTACACACGGAAGAAAATTATCTATATATAAGGTTGTCTAAAAAGAAAGTTCAGAAAAGTGAACTAAGTTTAACTAATTTTTTTTTCATATATTAAAATAACTTTATTGAGTCAAATATTTGCTATTGAGATTGACCTTTCACCATCTCTCGGGCTAAACCAAAGTACCGTCCTTAAGGAATTCCTGGAGATTCTGCTCGAAAAACTCAAACAAGACCTTTTTGCAACCCTCTTTATGGAATTCAATTTTACGCCATCAAGATAGTTCTGCAACGAGTGAAGCCAATGGTAATCCAAAGGTGCAAAATCTGGGCTTTATAGTGGATGTCATAAAACTTCCAAATCAAGCTCTTTCAGTTTTTGGCGGGTCACCAAAGAAGTATATGGTCTAGCGTTGTCTTGATAAAGACGACACCCTTTCTGTTGACTAATTCCGGACGGTTTTCCTTGAGCACTTGATTCGATCTTGTTAATTGTTGACAGTAGAGTTCCGAATTAATCGCTTGGCTCAATGGAAGAAGCTCGTAGTACACAGGACCTTGCAATCCCACCGACTTTCTTGGCGTTAGTTCCAGCTATGCGCCAGTTTGGGTAGGCTCAGCTCATTTTAACCATGATTTTTTTCACACATTATTATCATACGTTATCCGTTTTTTGTCAATAGTAACAAATCTGTGCAAAAATGGTTCGAGATCATTCCGTTCCAGAAGGAATTCACATACTGAAATGCGGTCAGTAAGATTTTTTTCACTCAACGATGTCGCGATTGCTTATAGTTTTCCTCCAACATTTCAAAAAATTCGACGACAACTTCGGTGCATAGTTGACCAGATTTAGAGGCTTCTTTTACATTTCCAACTGTCCTTTCTGATAAAGTACCTTCTCCATAAAGTGTATAAATTTTAATGTTTAAAAGAAAACAAAATTGGCCATTATATAAACGTTTTAGACTGTGTCCTGCGCCTTCTTTAACATCAATTCAATACAATTTTTAGCATGGATCGGTTCGCCTCAAAACGATTCGCCGAAATAGTGAAGCTGTATATTGAAAATAGTTGTTTAGTTAGTTGTGTTAACTCAACTGACAAATCATCAAAATATAATGATCAAGAAGCACCGCCTGACATCACTATCCATCGATAAGTGTCGATTTTTGTGGAATACGAGACGATGGAAGATTGGTCACATGCCGTTTATCAATACCCAAGACGTTTCAATGATTTAGTTGAAGCGGTAATAGGAAATCGGCACCGCGCTCGCATTTTGGCTTCAGCGGCACATTTTGATTGATGATTTGCATTTGTTGCCATGTTAAGTGTAATTATATCAAAGAATATTGACAACAGACTGGGTGCGTCATTTTAAAAACGTCCAAACAGTCGCTCGAATGGTTGACACTGAACATTATTTTTTGACTTCAATTTTGATGACCGACAAAGCTCATTTCACAGTTTTTTTCCGAGTTTTTTTTTTTGTGGGGTTTTTTGAAAAGTGTACGCCAGCAAGCCTCAGACTATGGTCGAACTCATGGAAAACATTCGTGGCGAAATCATCTCTATACCGCCTGAGATGATCGAAAATGCTATGGAAAATGCAGCAAAAAGGCACATTTCGCCATGGCCAATTAGGCGTTGGATGCTGTATTCAAGAAGTAATCCAAATGAATTGAAAGTAAAAATTTTTCATAAAAGGAGATTGGTTGTACTTTTAAGTTATTCAATATGCACATGCCACACCCTGAAGGTAGATGGTATTTCTTTTCTGCGTCTTCTCAAAGAATCAAGCACACACAGGGTAGGAAGAAAACGGTAGAAAATCGAAAAATTTGAGATTAATGGGACTATTCTGAGCAACTTTTTTGAGACGTTAATTTTGAAAATGTGGTTACGCAGCAAAAGTAATGTCATAATATGAATTGGCTGACATTTTGTTAGTTTAACGATTTTTAAAAAAATGGTTGTAGAAAAAGTTCAGTTCAGAAGAGCCCCAGAAATCTTAGAATTTTCGGTGCTCTATTGAAAATTGAAGAGTCAATGCATTTATAATAACTCAAAGAAAAATCGATACAAAAAAAAATAAAACACGTAAAAATGTGTGTTGTATTACGGACAGCATTGAGGCAAGATAGCATTAGCAGCCATTAATAAAACTTGTATTTTACTGCCCCAACAAAAAAAGCAACCGAAATATAGTGAAATTTACGCTCTAAGTAACATCGCAACTACACGCGGCATGTTTTTTCGAAGAACTGAAGACTACTTTTCCATGTTGCTCATACGACGCGTTGAACAAAATATTAACGAAAAAGCTTTTAAGAACAAATGCGTTTAATTTTTCATTGCTTAGCAATTTAATGCTTGAGTTCTTTTTGCACTTAACAGGTTGAAAAGTAATTGAAACGAAACGCAAAAAAAAAGGAAGATTAAAAAAGGTATCAGTACGTAGAATCAATATCATTCTTAACATGATATGGTAACCTTATTTGCCAATTGTCTAGAAAGGATAATAGAATGGCTTAAATGAGTATAACCAAACTAAAACCAAACTGTGGATAATTTTCGTTAACTTAAGACTCAAATGAAAGCCAAAAAATGTTTGCTCTCCGGCGCTGCCAAAAAAGAAAAACACAAAAATGAACTAAGCAATTGTGAAGAACTTGCGGAGCAAACGAAAAAAAGGCAAATAATCCGCTTAACATTAGATCTTATTTATATAATAACACATATATATATATGTGTACATCTACATTCAGACGAATGCTTATATGTCTGTCTTTGTTTGCTGCTAACGACAAAAAAACAGCAG
This sequence comes from Calliopum simillimum, assembly GCA_951812925.1. Classification (NCBI taxonomy): domain Eukaryota; kingdom Metazoa; phylum Arthropoda; class Insecta; order Diptera; family Lauxaniidae; genus Calliopum; species Calliopum simillimum. The sequence continues at coordinate 8,667,912 of OX638370.1, forward strand.
CAGCAGCAGCAGCAGCAATAAAGTAAAAAACAAAGAAAAATAGCAATAACCAAGTAAAAGTCAGTAAATCGGGTCATTATCCCTAGCATACATTTAAGCGGAAATTGGAAAAGATTTTTATTGTCAACACATACAGAGACACAAGCACATGTATGTGTGTGTGTGTGCGCCAAAGTCTGTAGCCAATACTTATATGAAAACAAAGCAAAATAGAGAAGGTGGGATTTATGAAAAAAAAAGGAAGAAAAAACTTCATTTTAATTTTGGCTGCTTTTGCTGCCAACTTTGCGCCCGCTTGTGTATGCTACACTTTTTTCGTTTTTTGTGTGTACACATTCCTTTTGGCAGTCGCTTCCTTTGTGTATTGGCTGTGTTGCTCATTTTTTTTTTTGTGCGCTTTAACTCCATAGGTCGTGCTCTTTTACAGCAGAGTCATTTCGTTTTTTTTTTTAAATGTCATTTATATTGATTTATTTTCAGTCTTGATTTTTTGGGTGTGCGGAAGGTCAAGTTTGTGCCATTTTTCTTTACAATTTTTGCTTGTTTAGTCGTCGTTTGGCGTGCGCACGTTGCGAAAAAGTGCTTTAGTCTTATTATTATTTTTATTACTATTAACATTATTTCGCTTGTTTTTATTTTGTGTGTGTTTTTTGGCGCACAAGCCATTCAGTTTTCGCTTTTTTTGTTTACTTTTGATCTTGTTGTTTTTTGTTGGAAATAGTTTGGCAAGTTCATATTTTTATGGCATGGCATGGTATGCATGATTCTTGCCAAAAGTTTAACTATGTTTGTGTTGCATACTTTTTCAGGCATTTTGACCAAGTCGTTACGCACTTAAGAAGTTCATAATTTAGCGTAGTCTTTGCTTTGCTCTCTTCTGCTGCTGCTGCTTCTTTTTAGAGAGTAACACAAATTAAATTAATGTTTTTTTGTCTGAGTTTGTGTTGAGTGGGATTGGTCGTTTGCTTTTTTTGATCGTTAATGTTTTTAAAGGACTGCGAGAAAGTCAAAAGGCAAACTTATTACTCATAAATTTTTCCGCCACTCTAAAAGAGGTGGAGCTTTCTTTAGAAGTTTTGTGTTTGTAATAAATGGCCTACGAAATTGGATAACTTGCAAATATTTGGCGGTTACCAGTGGAACTTATAAATAGTTTCTTGCAGATGGTATCTAAAAAATAATAAAAAAATTAGCTTGAAAATTTCAGAAAAAACTTTTTTATTTAAGGTAAACTCGGAAGAGAAGGCACTTTTTTTGTTGAACTGCAATAAAAACGGAATTAACCCAGATGCAGTCGCAATAGAAAATTCTCAGTGAAGCATTTCAAATGAAAAAAGTTGATCTTTGAAAGTGAAGTTCGTGGAATTCAAAGTATGGAAAATTACCGCATACGCTTTGAAAGGTAAGTTTATTAACAAATGCTTAACGTCAATTTTTTTTTCATTGGAAAAGTAAAGATAAAATCGACTAAAACTTGCCGCTTTAAAACGTCTCAGTGAACAATCTGTGGCAAAAAAAATTGACGTGCTTAAGCTTAAGAACGACAATATCCGCAGATCTTTCGTTGAAGAACTTAAAACAGCCCCGATCGATTGTGATGGAAGCATTAAAACATCATGGAGTGCCGCTAAGGCTGCTTTCTTAAACTCCAGTAAAAAAAATACTTGGGTTCCGACCATCGAATAAAAAACACTGGATGAGCAAGGAAACGTGGTGTCTTGTTGAAAAAAGCAAAGAGCGCGAAAAAACTGAAAGATGATGCTAAAAGTAAAGCGCAAAAGAACGACGCCGAAAAGGTCTTTAACTCTCTCAATAATGAAGTCAGGTGTTCGTGTAGACAAGACGCTGTTAATACTCAAAATCTCAGGCAGCTTTATGATATCACCCGCAGACTATCTGGCAGAAAACACCAACAGAATCGCCCTATTAAAGACAAAAACGGAAATCTTTTAACATCTGCGGACGACCAACTAAGTAGATGGAAAGAGTATTTTTGTGACATACTGTATCCCATGTCTACCACATTCCCGCAACCAGAATCACCAACTACAACTGCCGCAGTGACTCGCAGTAGTAGTCGAATACAAACACAACCGCCAACAATCGATGAAATAGTGAAAGCTATCCAAAGCATGAAAAACAACAAGACCGCCGGTATAGATCAAATAACAGCTAAACTGCTAAAAGCAGGTCCCATTACATCAGCTGAGATTCTTCATCCTCTGATTTCAAGAATCTGGAGCGAAGAGCGTTTGCCAGAAGATTGGCTACATGGCGTGGTAGTCAAATTGCCAAAAAAAGGTGACCTAAGCGAGTGCCGAAATTATAGAGGAATAACTTTGCTCTCAGTACCATCAAGCCAAGCCGATCATGCGTGGATCAAATCAACACCCTAAGAATAATTGTCGAGCAATCATGTGAGTGGCGTGCTGCACTTGTCTTCGTAGACTATAGCACTGTCTTTGACTGTGTCTCCAGAGAAAACATCTGGGTTTCACTGCAGCGAAGAGGTATTGCCGCAAAAGCCATAAACTTAGTACGTGCACAATATGAATGCTTTAAGCGCAGTGTGTTACACAACGGGTTATTATCACCGACATTCACCACTAATTCAGGCGTACGGCAGGGGTGTTTACTATCACCATCACTCTTCCTTATCGTTATTGATGATATCCTAGATAAAGCTCTTAATGAGGCCAAAAGGGGGTATCCAATGGAACTTTACCGAACATCTGGAAGATCTCGACTACGCTGATGACATTTGCCTCTTATCGTCCAAACACTCAGATATGCAAAGCAAAATTGAAGACCTTGTCTTGGAATCACAAAAGGCCGGCCTAAAAATCAACGTATCCAAGACTAAAAGCATGAAGTTAAACGCAAACTGGAATGACATCACGCTTAGAGCTGGCAGTGATGACATCGAAAACATCGATAGCTTCACGTATTTAAGCAGCATTATCTCCATGAATGGTGGAGCAAAAGAGAATATAAGCTCAAGAATAGCACAAGCAAAAGGCGCGTTTGCTCAACTGAACAAAATATGGTCTTCTTCCGTTACATCCACCAAAACGTAAGTGCGCATTTTCGATTTGAATGTGAAATCGGTTTTGCTATTGTATATGGGTGCGAAACATGGCTTGCTACTGAACAACTAACGAACAAGCTGCAAGTATTCGTCAACAAAAGCTTGTAACGAACCTTTTTGCCGCTAGCCGGGGTTTAGCCGTCGGTGCCCAGGGTTCGCATACAAATATTTATTTCACGCCGCGGAGAGAAACACTTTTACTTGTTGGCACTGGTTTTATTGTTCACTTTTCTTAGTTTTACGATATGCTAAACATATATATACTTAACGCTATGGGTGATTAATGGGATGATGTATGGATGTATGGATGAATGGAAAAGAATGTAATGGCGGAATAAATCAACCTATCCAGGAGTCGTGCCACCACTGCCTCTCTGTGGACTTGTCGAGTCGCGACACCGCTGCCTCAAATTATTCCCTGGTAAGCCGTACTTGTCCGTCTGATTAGTCTCGCGAGAACCCGTGACACCACTATTTTCTCGCGTCAGGTCTGGAATTTATTTCCGAAAAGTACAAGCCCATAGTCTCAGTCTAAGTCCACTGATACGTCTGTATCAGATTTTACTTGAAAATTGTCGTTTAGGCAAAGGATGGTTGAAATATTCCTGGAACAGGTCTTACCTCGATGCCGGCTAAGTAACAAGAGACCGATACCATCACCGGAACTTACATTCCACCATTCCATTTACATCCACGATCAGCTGTTTCCTTTTCATCGACATCATTTGACAGTTGGCACTAACTGTTTTGGGACCAGGGTTGCTGCTGCACGCGATAATCCTACAATTCTCGCACAACTGTTTACCAAACAGTTGCATGAATGTTTGGTGATCCCGTTTGATGCGATTGTCCTAAAACTATCTACTTACTAAAAAATCCATAGGTTTTAAGTTAATTCTAGACTTATTTAAATAGAAATTCATTACTTATTTTAGCTTTGATTAGTTCTTAAAATTATTAATACTTTAACTACAAGTAATTATTGAAAAGATGTGGATACAAATGAGGCTTCCGATTTGTGTCCTCACAAGCTTAAGGCGTATACTAAATGAAAATTTAATATAGTCAACATGACGTATGATTAACATTTTTTTTTAAATTAAACATCAAATTTAAATGATGTTATTTTAGTTCCGATGCAAATAAACAGCATTATGTTGCTTTAAATTTTATTCAGCTTAAAATGGTCAGTAAAAAAATATTGATTTAATTAATGGCCGCTAAGCTGACACCGAATTATTCAAACATATATTATAGACTCGTAAAAAATTTTTTTATAAAAAATATATTAATTTGAGCTTAAAAAATGTTTTATTTATAATTGATTTAAATTTATTGTTTTTGCGTTGGCTAATAAGCCAAAGTGAAAACACACACATATATTCCGCACTTTGTTTTCCTTCAAAAAAATACCATAAATCAATCTTCTCTATCCAATTTCGTTCAGCATATGGACAATCATTTATCGGTATTTATAGGCATATTATACCGAACATTAAACTTGACACCAACCACAAACCACATAGCAATTTCAATATTTTTGTTTTTGTTTCCCAACATGTATCTATGTATTGCGTAGTATATAACATCGTTTGTCTCACTTATCTGTAGACAAACAGGCGTCACAAACTCAACTACAAATTATAATAATTTCTATCACAATTTACTGTGTGTCTTCATCCTTGCTCTTGCCGCCCTTCCTTTCCTTTCTTTTTTTTTTTGATATCAATTTTATTTTTGGTTACTCTGCCATTTATACTCCATCTCCCCATTTGCTACTTAAGAGCTTTTTGTTTTCTTGTTATTTCTTGCATATTTTTTTGCTTGTATTTTGCTGCAGAGCGCCTAAAATACCGCAACATAATTTTGTTTGCCCTTTTTTTTTGCACGTGCAAAAACTTATGCACACAATGTTATTCACACTATGGGAAATACAGACAGGAATACATATACGCATACACACAGTGTATGTGTATGTATGTGTGTATATGTAACATGAACTTATTCCCTTTAGGGATGCTTAAATTCAATCACGAGAAGTTTTTTCCTAGTGTTTTTTTTTTGTTGCGTTACCATTTTTCAAAGCGAAATCATACGTCATCGATCAAAGTCAGGTTATTTTGTGTTTTTTTTTTGTTTTACAACAGAGAAGAACGCGCGATAACAGTGGCGTTTGAGTGAAATAAAAATATTCCTAAAAGTATGCTTTAAAGTTCCAGTAACTGCAAAGCAGAATTTCAGCATTTGACTTTATGCCGATAAACGTTTATGAAATGAAATTATCATTCCTTAAAGTTTGCTTGCAGTATTTGGGATGAGAACAGGTTTGTTTTGAAATAAAAAAAAGCTAGCATACTTTTAGGCAGAAAATAAATATCTTCAAGTTAGTCACTGTCTTACATAAAGGGACTGTGGCACTTATAAGTCATAGTTTTTTCTAGTAAGAAACTTCTTCTACGCCCCTTTTCCGCAAACTAAAAATTACACTCCAATCTTTGTTTTCCCAACAACACGCCACTGCATTATATATCATTTGCACTTTAACGTTGCCTACATTCAGGCTGGCTGTTGTGATGTGCGCTGATAACGTCGTCAATGATTTGCCAATAAATTCTCACATAACCACGACAGCAACCAACAACCAACAACAAAAACAATCATCAAAATTACAGCAACAAAAAAGAACAAAATTAAATATTTTTTTTTTTGTTTTTTTGCACTAAAAACAATAACAATTTTGCAGCCATCACTCACTCGCAATAACAATAGTGTGGCATGGTGAAAGTGAAAAGTTTTATTGCCATCAACTTTTTTTGTAGCAATTTGTTTCAGGATCTATGTTTTCTTTCACCATGTTATATGCGTTGCAATAATAACTGTTTGCGCTTTCAAGTTTTTTCTGAAATATTCAATTCAATTCATCATCAGCTGGAAAAAAATGTGCAAAAAATGTAGGCAAAATTCGATCGTAAATTGTCTTTTTTTTGTTTTGTTTTATTTTATTTTCGTCATGTAGGCGCTTCAACAACGCACACAATATGAAATTTATAAAAAAACTTAATTTACGCCTAAAAATATGCAGCGCTTAAAATTTGAAAAATGAGTGATGTTTGTAATAAATATTGCTAACTTTTCTTCTTCGAGTAAGTAATTGTAAAGTAAAGTAATTGAATGATGTGGTTTGTAATGCTTTGAAAGTTTCATACTTACACTTAGTTTTGTAAGAGTAAGATAAATGTACCGAATTACATTTTTTTTTGAATGAGTACTAAAAAATTTCAGAGAGTAACAGGCTAGACAGACAACAGCTTGAATCCGGATTTAATGCAATCTTTTTATTGCATGATTTTAGATATTTTTTAAACACATATATCATAGACATTGACTAAAAGAAAATTTTCCAATTCAGTGGCCGAAAAATTCTAAAACATCAAAAACAAGATTAATAGTGAGTTAAGCATCAGAAAAGCTAATTTTTTGGACCCTGATTTGGAAAATTTTCTTTTAGTAAATGTCTATGAAATATGTATTTAAAAAATGTCTAAAATCATGCAATAAAAAGATTGCATTATTACGTCTATAATCCTGATTTAAGCTGCCGTCTGTTTAGCCTATTATACACTATTATAAAATTTAGCCTTTTATCGTTGCATATTTTCAAGAGCTCGGTCACTGGATGGAAATGCATTATCTTTGATATGTCTTCATTTTTAATTCACTTTATCAAAATCTACATAATTTCACTGTAACACCTAATTACTAAAATCTCCTCAATCTCCTGGAAACTTACAGATTTGATTTTTGTTTAGGTTTCAACAAACAGCTCATAATATGAACTAGTAAGGGTGGCCTGGCCAAAGACTAAATACCCTACACTGCATTTCAAGTATATTATCAGGAGATTATAAGAACAAATTGCTTATAGGGGAAGTGCCACGCCCTCTCCTCTGAGCTTACCTTGATTTTGCTTAGAGCTTGCATTTACTATTCTGAGTGTTTGAGTAAAATTCAGTTAGGTTTTCTTAAAAAAAACCTTTCAGTTAGCATTTTGAAACTCTCGCTTGTATGGGAAGTGCCACGCCCTCTAATCCTACTTCGCTTACTTTAAACTCAGAGTTTACAATTAATGTTCTTCGTGTTTGAGTGCAATTTGGTTGGATTATCTCAAAAAACGCTTTCATTACATAATTTTGAAACTTTTGCTTATATGGGAGTTGCCACGCCCTCTAGTCCGAGTTTACCCAGATCTTGCGTATAGCTTGCATTTATAGATCCGAGTATTTGAGTGTAATTTAATTGGGTTATCTCAAAAAACGCTTTCCGTGTAACATTTTGAAACTTTTGTTTATATGGGAGGTGCCACGCCCTCTAGTTCGAATTCGCCTAGTTGTTGCTCAGAGCTTATACTTACTTTCTTTAGTATTTATGTGTATTTTGCTTCTGTTATTGCAAATAATGCTCTTATTATTGCATTTTAAATATATTTTTTGTATGGGCGGTAGGCGTGTCCATTGATCGATTTTGCTCATTTTCAATCCCCCGAGCTAAATTTTACGACAAAGGCTGTGTACCAAATTTCATTGAATTATCTTGCTTAGTTTTCCCATAAAAAGTATTTCCACACACACCCAGCCAGCCAGCCAGCCAGCCAGCCAGCCAGCCACCCAGCCAGCCAGCCACCCAGCCAGCCAGCCAGACAGATGGACATGGCTATATCGACTCAAATGGTGACGCTGATCAAGAATATATATACTTTTCCATACCTGCCACGCCTCCTTTTCTGCGTTACAAACGAAAGGACAAAGTGAATATACCCTGGGTGTAGGGTATAAAAAGAAATACGCTACTAGACTACATGTCTGAACTCAGAACTGAGAGCATCAGCATTGCTAAATATGATGCGCTGATTAAAATGCCATCAAATTCAAGATGAACAGAATACTAGAATCGCCCAATGGTCAAAATTTTACCACAAATGTATTAAATAATTTTGGTACTTTTTGGACAGTTTTAGTACTTTTTATGCTAGTTGGTACAAAATAGAAAAGCTCATTTATCGTTTATGAAAAAAATGAAGTGAAATGTCAGCTTTTTGTCTTTCTCTTTGTGCTGTATCCTCTTTTCAGCTTTGTGTGACCGCGTATTTTGTCGCTATTAATATCAAAAAATTTGCGTTTAATTTTACCTAGCTTAAGGGAAAAATATTAAAATAATTTTTACTTTGTGCTCATTTGAACACAAATACCTTCATAATGGTGTAAAATTCAAAGTTGTGCCCCATTTTAAACATATTAAAAAAGGTAGGACAATTTTCAATCTTGAGTATTAATATATAGATTAAAAAAAACTTCTAAAACTATGCTACATTGTTTACGAGAAAACTTTGCCGCAGCTGGTATTTGCTCTTGACGGTGCCTTTTCATGCTTTTTCATCAGCCGGTTTTAATCACAAATTTCTCGAAGATTCTGGTGATGTCTCTACTTGAATAGCTCCTTTAAAATATTTGACTTTTTATGCACTCTGTGTCTCTGTTGTTTATCTTTATTTTTGAATTTTTGAATTAATATTTTATAATTCAATAAAATACATTTTCCAATATATGTATACATGAAATCAATCATTTGAAATTATTAAAATTCTCTAGAAATTTGTACGTATTATTGGCCAATATTCTAATCAAAAAAAAAAAAAAAAAATTTTAAAGAAAATTTTATTTTTCATTAAAAAAGAAACACACACACAGAAGATACCATTTACAAAGTATTTTTAAAGTCTTAATAACACAATAGTAGCAAAATAACCAAATAACTTTTCAAAAGCAACATTGAAGAGTCTACAATGTAGTGCCAATTTTGATTAGAAAACAATGAGTAGGATACATAACATAGGTACAATTCAAATATTAGCTTACATACCCGCTAGGAAAGTTTATTAAGTGTATGCTTGTTTGCAGCAAAAAATTAACAATACTTCCCACTCAAAATATTCCACCATTCGCTATTTTGATTTATGAAGCGACTACACTCAGAAAACAATTATGTACCAGTAAAATATTTATAGTATGTTGCACAGTCATTTCACGTCACTTATGAATAAAAGGAGGCTATGTATCCTGGCGTTAACTAAGTCATTTGAATGGGTTTATTTGAAAGTGGAATAAGTCCAATTCCAGAAAAATTGAGTTTATGGTAGTTATAGCTAGCTATATATGTCCTCTATTGATATTAAAAATTACAGACTCGTTAGACCACGATTTCATCATAAATTACTCAAAAGAACTTTTCATGAAAAGCATTTTTACAAAAATGATTTTTTTGAAAGTGGAATAAGTCCATTTTTTCATCTACTGCTACACAGAAGATATTGCTTTTAATTCAATTTAAAAATATTGGCAAGCGCTATTTAACTGGTGTTAAGTGTTTACCACTGTAAATTTACCAAATTTTGTTATGCTGTAAAAATTTTTACAGGGTGGACTGAATTTAATATTTGCATGCTTTTTGGCTTTGATTAATTTGCGCTAACGTCATAGTAACTTTTAATTCTTCATGCCAATTACTCGGCTGGATTTGTCATCCTCTATGTTGAGGGTAAAATAGACGATTGGAAAGTTACTTTTTTGTAACTCATAAATGAATGGGTTTTTTTGAAAGTGGAATAAGTCCACTTTTTCATAAACTGAGATATTGAAGGGTTTGCGTACGACTCAATTTAAAAATATTGGCAAGCGCTATTTAACTGGTGTTAAGTGTTTACCACTGTAAATTTACCAAATTTTGTTATGCTGTAAAATTTTTTACAGGTGTAATAGAAAATAGTCGAGTTTTTTTTGGTCTGAATGGACTTATTCCACTTTCATTTATAATAAATTTAAAAATTTGTTATACTTTTGTATGACTTATTCCATTTTTACTCACAAAATATTTTGTAAATTAAAGCAAAGGAAAATTAAAACTTAGAAAAATTTTACTTTAAAAACTGTTGTTGTTTTTTTTTCTTTTATTTTTGCCCAAATAGGGCTCTGGGAAATTATTACAACAACAACAACAACAAAAAGTTCTTGTCGGACCTACTTTCGGAGATATAGCCATCGGAAGATCGAGATATATCTTTTATAAAAACTGTTATAATGTTAGTGTCATACGAAAGATATATTAATTTGCTATAAAATCAACCTGAAAAAATTTTTAATGCGAGTGGGGGTTTTAGAGATATTGCAAATTTCACGAAAATTTTGATAATTTTTTTTTTTTTAAAGCACTATTTTTCCAAAAACTGTATCATTAACGCATAGTTTTAGTAACATAAAATGAAAGCTCAATTTATTTCTTTTCATTCAACATGTAATTTGTACCTGATTTCTTGCATTACAAATTTTTTTTTATAGGAAAACAAAAAAGTAAGTTATTGAAAAGCATCGAAAAGTCTACAGGAATCGGAATTGATCGAAAACTATGTAAAAACATCGTTATTGTTGTTATTGTTATTTTTGTTGTTGTTGTTGTTGCTGGTATTATTGTTGTTCTTGTAATGTTTTGCAAAATTTCATGAAAATTTCTTTAGTTTACTTTTTTGTTTTCCTATAAAAAAAAGTATGCTAGTGCAAGAAATCAGGTACAAATTACATGTTGAATGAAAAGAAATAAATTGAGCTTTCATTTTATGTTACTAAAACTGTGCGTTAATGATACAGTTTTTGGAAAAATAGTGCTTTAAAAAAAAAAAAATTATCAAAATTTCTGGATATTTGCAATATCTCCATAACCACCACTCGTATTAAAAAATTTTTTTCGGGTTGATTTTATAGCAAATTAATATATCTTTCGTATGACACTAACATTATTGAAATCCTTTTAGGGGTTCCCATCTTATAACAGTTTTTATAAAAGATATATCTCGATCTTCCGATGGCTATATCTCCGAAAATAGGTCCGACAAGAACTTTTTGTTGTTGTTGTTGTTGTAATAATTTCCCAGAGCCCTATTTGGGCAAAAATAAAAGAAAAAGAAACAACAACAGTTTTTAAAGTAAAATTTTTCTAAGTTTTAATTTTCCTTTGCTTTAATTTACAAAATATTTTGTGAGTAAAAATGGAATAAGTCATACAAAAGTATAACAAATTTTTAAATTTATTATAAATGAAAGTGGAATAAGTCCATTCAGACCAAAAAAAACTCGACTATTTTCTATTACACCTGTAAAAATTTTTACAGCATAACAAAATTTGGTAAATTTACAGTGGTAAACACTTAACACCAGTTAAGTAGCGCTTGCCAATATTTTTAAATTGAGTCGTACGCAAACCCTTCAATATCTCAGTTTATGAAAAAGTGGACTTATTCCACTTTCAAAAAAACCCATTCATTTATGAGTTACAAAAAAGTAACTTTCCAATCGTCTATTTTACCCTCAACATAGAGGATGACAAATCCAGCCGAGTAATTGGCATGAAGAATTAAAAGTTACTATGACGTTAGCGCAAATTAATCAAAGCCAAAAAGCATGCAAATATTAAATTCAGTCCACCCTATGAAAGTGGTGATAAGTAATAATGAAATCGCTTGATAAACTGAAAACTACAAGATGGCGTATTTAGCGTGTGGTTGAAGGAAATGATAAGATATGCCAAGGAGGTAGAGCGATTTTGTGGCCTTACTCGATGATTTTAGTATCGAAACCTGTTAGAAATAAAACTGAAGCATACATACTCAAGCATCGGTTTGATTGCAGTGTATAAAAATTATTCCTAATGTGCTTGAATTTAGATTTTTGTAAGATTTTTGAAGATTTAAATAAGAATAAACTAAAATAATGTCACTTCGAAGCGATTTGAACTATTTTATAGTTCTGACTAATATCGATTTTGAACTAGTAAGGGTGTAACCTTTGGCCTGGGAAAACATTAAGTACCCAACACTGCAGTATTTTTAAAATTTTACATATATGGGAGGTGCTATGCCCTCTTGTCCGAGTTCACCCAGTTTTTGCTCAGAGCTTGTATTTATAGTTCTTGATGTCTGAGTAAAATTTGGTTGGATTATCTTAAAAAACGTTTTCAGTATAGCATTTTGAAGCTTTTGCTTATATGGGAGGCGGCACGCCCTCTTGTCCGAGTTCGTCTAGTTTTAGTTCAAAGCGTGCATTTATAGTCTTTAGTTTTTGAGTGAAATTTAGTTGGATTATCTCAAAAAGTTCTTTCAGTATAGCATTTTGAAACTTTTGCCTATATCAGAGGTGCCACACCCTCTTGTCTGATTTCACCCAGTTTTTTTTAAAGCTTGCGCTAACAATTCGTTGTATTTATGTGTATTTCGGTTGCATTGTCGTGAAAAATACTCCTAAAGTTGCATTTTGAATATATTTTTTGTATGGGCGGTAGGCGTGTCCATTGACCGATTTCACTCATTTCAATCTCACGAGCTATCTTTGACAACGTAGGCAGCGTACTAAATTTCATTGAATTATATCGCTCAGTTTTACCAGAAAATGTATTTCCACGCACACCCAACCAGCCAGCCAGATAAACGGATATGGCTATATTAACGCAGGAGGTGACGCTGATCAAGAATATACAAACTTTTCTATATCTGTCACTCCTCCTTCTCTGGGGTACAAACGGAAGGACAAAGTGAATATACCCTGGGTTTAGGGTATAAAAAGGTGGTAACGATATTTTACCGTTTTGGTCTGGTTAAAATGTACTCAATTTAAGAGAAAAAACGTTGGATGAAAACCTGGGGAATTTCATTGTATTCAAGTGGAAAGATTTAACGCAATCGGGCAACCTTTCTAAGTCACCATTTACTCCGTCTTTGTATAAATAGGCACACGAAATCGGTTCAGTTTCTGTTTCTATGCCTAAATCTCATCATATTCGTTTGATTTTTTTTTTTTTGGTAAAGTTGTGAAAAAGAGCATTGCGAAGGATTATTTTTTTTAAGTGGGCGGTGGCACGCCCCTTTAAATAGAAAAAGCGCTTTCACGGCATTTGGTATGAAAATAGGAATAGTACCAAGGAACGGTAAAATGATCATTATGTTTTTAAGTGGGCAGTGCTAAGCCCTTAACCTCTTGAGACCGATGGGGTCACATAGGACCCCAAGCATTTTTGGATACATCAATATTTTAATTATAATTAGTATCAAGGAGTACTCGTATGCTATTGACATGCTCTAGAGAGATGTTCAGTTAAGTATTGGCTAAAATTTTGTTTAAATTGTTTGGCAAAATACGGAACGGTTTTAGAGCTACGACTAAAAATGGTCAAATTTTTCGGCATTTTCTGATTTTAAGACCCAAAAGTCAATTTTTTGGGTCCGTTTTTTGAACAATTTCTTTCTTTTAGTCTATATCTAAAACTTCGTTGAAGATTGCAAAACAAAATCTCAAACGGTTTACGATTTGTAGCCGTGGCAACTTTGAAAAAGCAGTTTTGAAGCAATTTTTATTGTACTATAAAATTTGACCTGGAGCCAAACAAGCGAAATACAGATAGGGAGTTATTAGTAACATCATCTGCTTTCTGGAATAGTATTCAAAAATTTTTTTGGATTTTTTTTTGCTGCACTGTGTAATATGACTGCACCATTTCCGGCTATAAGGGGATTTGCCGGACCTACTTTTTTTTCTTAATTTAATCACTAGAAAACTTAATCCGAAGTTCATTTTTCAATATCTTCAATGGTCTAGGCTTCGGTCTCAAGGGGTTAAATAGGAAAAACGCTTTCACAGCTAAGCCGCAGCATCGATTTTTATGAAATTTGGTATGAAGATAGGGTTAGCACTAAAAAACGATATTGGAACCTTTATGTTTTTAAGTCGTATTTGCCACGCTTCTAAAGAAAAAATACGCAGACTTGGTAACTGATTAGAATTTGTTTGCTTAAGTTAACAGTTGGGTGGTGCTTTTAAAGTCGAATGAAAATGGTCGTATTATGGCCACAAGGCAAAATCGAATTTTTTTTTAAAAGATAGCCAACTCAAAAGTTCCAATCATATACCACTACTGAGAAGTTCTTTATGTTGCCTATTTCCGCACTTTCATAACTGTAATCAACAGTGACTGTTTTTCCTTTTGGCCATTCTAAGGTATAGCATGATTTCATAATATCAAATAGATTTGATTGTGTTGGGCAATAGGGGAAATATATTGAAGTCTGACACGTTTTCGTTCTTCATTCCTTTGAAAAGGAGTGGGAATTATTAAAAAAAAAAATAAAGTTTTTGTACATTTTAAAATGATAATAATAATGAAAAAACAACATGAATCAAAATGATGATAGACATTGTAACTGCATTTGTATTGTATCCAGAGAGGAGTATTAATAATAATATGTAATAATAATTTGAAAATCATGCTCTTGATGATAAGTCGATGAGTTGAAAACTTATCACGATGACCAACAACAAAGGCCAAAGCAACAGCAACAGAATCTTATGAAAATCACTCTGGTATATTCTGTCTGTCTGTCGGACTTATGTTTCCCCTATAGAAATAAAAGAACACACGGGGTGTAGAGGCACAACACGAAGGTCAGCACAAATACCTACACAAGAAAATATCTTTTTCATACAATGTACATACGTATGTTGTATATAAATTTCAACTTTTGCAGTAAATATCCCTAAAATATGTTTCCATTGAAAAACGTATATACGTAGTGTGCGCACCTTTAAGTTCGACCTTTCCAATGTCTTCATTTATAGATTATAATGATTATGATTATGTTTTTGTATGATGATGTTTCTAATAATGCTGATATTCGTATCTCAAGACTTTTTAAGCTGTGGTCAGGTGTTGGTTATTGCAAATAAAGAAGGAGAAAAAAATAATCTTTTGATAAAATCCAATCTCAAAATGATTGTAATATTGTGCCATTAATATAACTATTTGCTATATGCCTCAACATATGCACTGCCTCAGCTTACTGTCCGTTTGTCTATGCGCACTTGTAGCTTTTCTTTCCAACTGTCTATCGAACTGTCTGTCTGTCTGTCCGTCTGTCTGTCTATTTGTCTGTCAGACTGTCAGTTCTGTCATTGATTTTGTTTTTGCAACAACATTGAATTGACTTTTTCAATGCGTTGTGCATGTGTGCCCGCCTGTTGTATGCCATTTGGAACTTTTTTTTTTACTGTGAATGATATCTGTCGATTGGAATTTTTCATGCATGTGTAGGTAGGTAGGTATTTGTATTGGATTCGTCTTCTTTTTATCTATTTGGTTTTTCTTTGGTCTACCTTTTCGTTGTTGTTGTATTTGTTGCTCTTACTATTATTTCGCTTTCTGTACTTCTGGTTTTGGTACTATAGATAGTATTGTGTTATTTGAAGCGAATTTTGGCAGACCTCAGCCTAAGGACTGTCAGCTTTATTCGAAATTGAAGTGACGTGGCCAGATGATAGATGTGTGGATATGTTAAAGCAACAATTTATGGGAAAGACATTGAACTACAACAATTCAAATTCGAATGCTCAAGATGTACATATTTTTGTTTTGGCAACTGACTGACATTTCTCGTATCAGATGAAGTTAGCATGTTTACAAAGGCTATGCTCGATTGCATGCTGTTCTTATTTTACTAAAATTCAAACATATTACTTATATGCGAGCATCAGCTCGAATTTATTCAGGTTTATTTGTTCGAAAATATATCAGCTTCTGATTATTTTTCTTAAATTCAAGTGTTCTTATTATAAGTAATTTCCACGAAAATTTTGAAGTTATCGAATTCTAAGTCATGTCATCAACAGATCGCCGACTGAACGCTCATCTAATCCATACGCAAAAAGTTTAATTCCAAAAAAATCGAAAAAAAACTTTGAAGCTTAAAATAAAAAAAAAAAAACATCCACAAAAAAAGCATCGGAATTCAAACTAATGAATTTGTTAAAAAGTTGAATTTGTGCTCAATTTTATTTCAAAAATGGCATCAAAGCACCTTTCGAAAAATATGTCGTTCATTTTAAGAAGTAGTGATGCAAATCCATTTAAATAAGTCCAAAAATACTGTAATAATATAAGCTAGAGTTTATCTTGTGGTCAGGATTCGAACATTTCAATTTGACTTTAAATACACCATCCAACTGTTAACTTAAGCAAACAAATTTTCAACAGTTACAATGTCTGTGCATTTTCTCTTAAGGAGCGTGACAAAGCTGACTTAAAAACATAAAGGGCATACTTTTGTTCATTAGTGTTAACCCCATCTCCGTACCGAATTTCATAAAAGTCTATGAAGCGGCTTAACCGTGAGAGCGTTTTGCTATTTAGGAGCGTGGCACCTCAAAATTTTGAATATAAGGATCATATTATTGTTCCCTATCTCCATATCAAATTTCGTAAAAATCGGTGCAGTGGTTTAGCCATGAGAGCGTTTTAATCCTTTAGAAGCGTGGCACCGCTCACTTAAAAACAAATTGGTAATTTTATCGTTTTCTAGTGCTTAACCTATCTCTATACTAAATTTCGTAAAAACCAATACAGTGGCTTAGCCGTGAGAGAATGTTTTTACCCTACATCCAGCGTATATTCACTTTGTCCTTCCGTTTGCAACGCAGAAAAGGAGGCGTGGAAAATATAGAAAAGTAAACTCAGCAAGATAATTCAATGAAATTTGGTACACTGCCTCCGTCATCAAAGTTAGCTCGTGGGATTGAAAATGAGCGAAATTGGTCAACGGACACGCCTACCGCTCATACAAAAAATATATTCAAAATGCAACTTTAGGAGTATTTTTCACGACAATGCAACCAAAGTACATATTTATAAATACTACGAATTGTAAGCACAAGCTCTTAGCAAAAACTGGGCAAATTCGGATAAGAGGACGTGGCACCTCCCATATAAGCAAAAGCTTCGAAACGCTATACTGAAGGCCAAATTTCACTCAAATACTAAGGGCTATAAATGAAAGCTCTGAGCTAAAACTATACAAACTCAGACAAGAGGGCGTGGCATCTCTCATATAAGCAAAAGCTTCAAAACTCTAAGCTGAAAAGGTTTTTTTTCCAATTAATCCAACTAAATTTCACTCAGATACTAAGAACTATAAATGCAAGCTCTGAGCAAAAACTGAGTGAAATCGAACAAGAGGGCGTGGTTCTTCCCGTTTAAGCAAAACTTTCAGAATACTGCAGTGTAGGGCATTTAATGTTTGGCCAGGCCAAACCAGTTTTTACTTGTATGGGGGTGCCACGCCCACTGGTAAGTCTTCTGCCCACTTTTAGTACAGGGGTGTCTATTAAGAATTAAACTCCCTATAAGAATGTTCAAAAGTAAAAAATTACCTGAGTACAGACCATGAAATTATTTCTTGCTATTGACATAATAGAACTGCATTTACAAAATTTTTTCATCACGTCTTAATTTTCAGATAAATTGACAAATCCAGAATCACGACTTACCGTAAGCAGGGGTGACTTTGACATCTGGGGGCGACTTTAACCGGCAAGAAAAAAAATATTAAAATCGTAATATTATCACCCCAAAGACTAGTTATCGATTTGTGTTGGGTCAATCAGTATCCTTGAGGTATTGGCTTTTAGCGTCTGTTTTCAATATTTCATTTGAGCGCGAACTTTCGGATATATTGTTGCTTTTTCTAAAAGTTGTCTTATGCCGGATTTCTTAACACTCAGAAAATTACTACTTATTGACTAGAAGGAAAATTGTTTGCGTTAGATGAGTGATATAACTAAAACTAATATTTAATTTACTTCCCTAATCCATCAACTTTGGTGGATATATTTGCCTCTAAGTATTTTTAATGCATTTTATATGATAGTATATTAGAAAACAATGTTTTGGGGTGACTTTGGACCGGTCGAAAGTCACCCCCAAAAAACTTTGTATTGTAAGGCTGGCTTAAAAGAAACCCAAACTCGGGCCAAATTAACGCCCAAAACACCAGGTTTGGTGAACTTTAGTAAAAATAAAGTCTAGTCTTTTGCCAAAGTGAAATTACATTTTCCTTTTTATCTTTGCAAAACAATTGGCTGCCCAGAAAGGATATTTGCTATTATTTATTTAGCGAAATTTTGCAAAAAATTAATCCACCGAAGCCCTTTAACAAATGAGGCACTTTTAAAGTTACCTTCTAAGAATTTCTTTCGTTTTTTAAATTTTTTCAATCAAGTATTTTTTGTTTTCTAATCTTCAATCGATTTTAAGCTTGTTTTTGTGGATTTTATAAGTTCTGCTTAGCTTTTAATATTAGTATTGTTATTTGATGTAACTTATGTACCAATAAGTAAAGCACACCAAAGGCTAAAACCGCATTTATCAAAAATTTTAGTTTTTTTTTAATCTCGTCCTTGAAAACATCCCATTGCCTAGGCCGATTGCCTATATAAATATGCCAAAATGTAAAGTGAACTTAAGTTTCCAAAACCTGATACCCAGATTTTGGATCGTTAAAGGTATAGCATGTAAAAACAATGAATGAAATTTTTCGGTTAAAGTCGCCCCACCCTTGAGGTGACTTTAACCCACTTACAAAAATGTTATTTTAAAATATTTGTAATAACTTCGTATAAACTATATTACATGACATTAAAGCTGAAACCCTCATGAAAAATTAAGAGTAATAAAACTATTAATTTTATTAAAATTGTTGAAATTATAGGCTCCTAAACTTGGAAATTCTGTTTTTTTGTATCAAAGTCACCCCTGCTTACGGTACATCCGCGCGAAAATGAATTAAAAAATTTTTATCCGTCAGAATTTAAAAAAAAATGTCAAACGATTTAGAAAATAGTACCTAGTAATTTCAAATCTGAAAAAAATTTTGAAGTCGGTCCGGCAGAAGGATAGGACCATGAATAACCAATTTATTTCCTTTTTAACAAAAAATGTGCACACAGAAAGTCATACGAAAGCTATTGAATTTTTGTATCATAAGTTCTTGGAAATAAAAGTACTTGTATGACTTCCTGTATGCACATTTTTTGTTCAAAAGAAAAATAATTGGTTATTCATCGTCCAATCCTTAAGTTTTTGGTATCAAAATGAAGTTAAAATATTGACGCACAAGCTCGTGAAGAGTTTTCTTTAATTCTTTTACGAATTTTCTTAATACAACAATATATTACATATGTATTAATCTTTGTTTTCAGGGGTAACATTTCTTAAACTTTCATCAAAATTCTTGCAGTCGTTTTCGAGTTATATTGAATCATAATTTTCAATTGTTAAAAGGTCGGCGTGGCACTTAATTGACGCCTCCCACTTTTTGTAAATTAAAAGGCAATTATAATCAATATCAGTCTACCAAATTTCATCAACACACCTTTTATAGTTTGTGAGATATGATCAAATTAAATTTAAAATTAAGGGCGGTGCCACGCCTTCTCATGTCAAAGTCGAAGCCTAGCTAATTTTTGATTACATGCTATTAATGTATTGAAAATCAGCGAAAAGTATCATAATGACATGGAAAGTCATGAATAAATGTATTTTTATGCGCAAGTCAGAAGAATTCCGTCCGGACGGTGGCAACGCTATATAGTAGCGCACGCACACCAACGACTCATGATAAGCACATCATTACATCAAAAATAAATTTTTTTTTCAGTGTATTTTTTTTTTCTTTCAAAAGCTCATATATTTTTTTATAAAAATCCAAAAAATTTAATTAAAATCGGATAAAAAGGAGGAGCTATAAATTTTCTGAGGTTGGATCGACTTACATATGGCCGCTATCTTGGAAATTTTCGAAATTTCGGAAAATCATTTTACCACAGTCATGTGTATGTCAAATACTAACTTTCCACTTATTTTCATAAAAATTGGAGATGCCAAGTCGAATCTTGGTCTGTTACGCAAAGAAAGGCTCAGTTTTGAACGCTGTTTTAGCAGCAAGTAAGACCCTAAGTGATTTTCAAACCAAGGATCCGAAAGCACTGGATGATTATCGAAGCTAACGGAGAATAGAAAAATAACAGCTTGAAAACGTTCAAAAGATGAACAAAAGAGCAAGATATTTCTTGGATTTCTAAATCCTTTTAACAAAACATAAAGGTTTTCTGCAAAAAACACAATGTATCGAATGTTCAATAACGTTGACAATAATTAAATATTTGCCAAATGTTGAAAGGAATATCATCATAAAATGTCTGTGTCTGAATTTATTATGATTTTATTTAGTTTCAAATTTGGTTTTGTCGTTTAACCTTTAAATATTGCTATAAATAAAAGAAACCAAAAACATCTTATAATGCAAAAATTTTTCTTTTTGAAATAAAATACCACATTTTAAACGCATCAATGAATTTAAATTCATAATAATCCACTGAATATAAATGATGTCCTATCGTAAAAAAAACTTTGTCAAACCATATCCCTATGACCTTATACAGACACTCGTACATACTTGCAACCCAAACATTTTGGAAAAAATAAAAATAAAAGTAAAAAATTATGTGTTTTTTCTTATTTCAATAGAAACGTAAAAAAGTGCGGCAAAAAATTCGGATCGATTCAATTTATTAACGCCTCATTAGCAACGCATCAACATATCAATAGCTTTCGGCATGGGTCAAGATTTGGCAACCACGCACAAATCGTGCGCCGCTGCATGCAATGCGATGATTCGCATTCAGACTCCCCTGAACTCTGTGATGCTTTAAGACTTGAACAGAGTGTTGCCAGATGTTTTCACTCTCGAGTGTGTCAACTTGAATATTAAGCTGTTATGAGATCTATAAGTCTCGTTGTTAAATTCTATTCGTTTCCACCGCTGAAATATCATAAGCGGGAAAATGCAAGTGGTTTTTTAATTTTCTTCTTGATATTTATTTTCCATTTGCCCATTGTCAAAGGTGCCACATTTTCGAAAACATCCAAAATCGGTAGCCCTGTTGCGATTTATACGCAGGCTTAAAATAAATCTCGTCAGAAATACATAGATTTATTTTTGCATGGCAAATAAATCATTTGATTTACGCCGAGATCATAAATCTCTGGGGGAAACGTTATATGATATTGCTGTATAATCTCCTTAAATTAACGTTGCAACGAGTATTATTAATGGCGAAATTCTCCTTGTGGAAGGGTCAAGACAATTTCCCTGCTTAAATTATACCTCGATGAATCCTGCCAAACTGTTCCCTTTGAAATGTGACAACGCGAAATGGTTCCATCATTCATCATCCGGCATTATGAATTTGTAATAATGCAAATCACATACGCTTATTTGACCACACACCGCGACTAAAGTGAGCATGCAACTTTCATCCAACAGCCAACCAAACAACCAACCAATCACCCGACCAACTGAACTAACAACCGACCAAGCAATTATCATGCAACTTTTGTCCAAAGGCCAACCAACATCGGACAACACATGTAACTTAAACGTGCATTTTATGCCCAACTGACAACCGACATCGGACAAAGGCATGGGAAACTCGTTGGTCGTCATCAATTCAATACTTATCTCCATGATTAGAGTTAAGTATTTTACCCTGGGCCTGCTAAATCTTAAGAAATTAACGAAAGTTTCTTAAACTAAGCGAGTATACGAATAAAATACACACGGATGTCAAGCTGTCGGCCAACTATGTTTGCAACCAACTGAATATCGCGTCCTCAAAGAATTCCGAACACACCCCAATGAACAATTCTTCCGAATCTCTCGCAAAAGGGCGGGCGGCCACCATTTAATAAAGGCAACGAAGGTATTACCTGTTGGAGATATTTTTTTTTTCTCTTGATGGTCGCCGCATAGGTAAGACATGATCCTGATTTATTTAATACATCCAGCGACTTAGGACTTTTTTTAACAACGAGGACACATTAGGACATGAATGGGACTCATAATTAACAACCATTTTGAGGACAATTAACGGAGAGGCATGGTCTGTGTGAGATGCACTCTACGACGGACAGACGGAGACCCAGGACCAAAGACGAAGAGTTGGAAGATTAAAATTTAAGCAATGTGATAGCTTTCATTTATACTATATTATTTATTAGGTTTACATTTAATTTAATGGTGCTTTGCCTTGGTGGTAGCCACATAGGTTTTAGTGATTAAAGTGAATTATAACGTTTGGAAAAGCTGTGTTTTCTTGGGAAATATTAATTTTGTAGTGAACTCTGGACGCAGCCTGCTACACCTCGGCTAACGAAGTAAAGGTTCGTTACAATTTTCAACCAATTTTATAACATCTTCAGTCGACAGTTGGAACTTTCTCGATGTTTTTCATAACTGCTTCAAAAACTTTCTCTTAGAAAAGAATCGCTTCGACTTTAAGCAGCTACATATAACTCATTTTGTGCTATAGGCACCATCTCGTAGCATCTGGTATTACATTCTCAACTGCTGCGGAAGGTTCATCGGATGGCGCTAATGTATGTCATTTACTATTTTTCTACACGGTGCAATAAACATTGACTTTAGTTGGTTAGTTTTATTTGTCATTTACGCCATAGTATGCATATTTTTTAAAACTCTGATCTTAATTGAGCCCCTTTAAGTGTCTTTAGTCTAAATTTGAAGAAAAGTGTGAGCAAATCACAACACTTCACTCAAGCTAAGACTTTAATTTATGGCACTTAAAGCACTTAAATACAGTTATCAGTAAAAATTTTAATTGCCCGGCAACACTGTTCGCAAGAGTTTACAAGTGTTCGACACCATTAAATTCATACTTTTTTTTTTATTTTGACAGCAGATTTAAGTTCTCATTCGGGATTTGTAGCAATGAAGAAAAAATTTATTTTATTTCTGTTTTTGATTGCGTCTGCAAGTTCAATAAACGCCGCCACCGCTTGTAGAAAACGTTTCCATTACGATGTTTTTATGCGAATTTTTTTATATTTTCCACGCCTCATTTTCTTTGCGTCGCCATTTTTCATCCAACAACGCTTTTACCCCATAAATAAATCATCACTCGTTTTTTCTTCGTCTTCTTCTTTAACTGCGATTGTACTACGCCTGAACTTAAAAGCTCTCTCTCTCTGCTTTGCACAAAATTAAGCCAATTTAAGTAGTTTTGAATCACTTTTGAGAAGGAGGCCAACAAAAATATCCCTCGGCTTTCAAAATGCTTAGGGTAAGTAGGGATGCGGACGCTGGTATGGCTGGTGTTAAGCAAACTTTTCAAATTAAACAAAATTTTCTTGTTAGGGGATAAGTTGATTTTGGATAAAATCGTTAAAACTTTAATTGCAATTTAAATGCTCCGAGTGTGGATTGTGGTTGGTTGTTAAAAAGTTGGTGCAAAAATTTGTTTTTTTTTTTCCTTCAAGAAATTACCACGCTAACTTTCTCTTGTAATGGTATAATTGCCTTTAAAGTTACCATGCATAAAATCATCGAACTTTGACACAAAAAGTGCCAAATTCTATTACACAGTTTAACATGCCGCAGTAACATCAAGTAATGTAATGGGCGTATGATTTTGTTTTAGAGTTCAGTTTGTTTTGACATTAGGGTCTGTGACCATGATATGACTTTATTAAGTTTGTGGTGCAATGAACCTAAAATTTATTCGCAATTTCTCATGCAAAGTGTTTTTTTTTTTTTCATATACCACATAGTCAGTTTTAAGCATGATAACCTAGTCTTAGGCCTTTTTTTCGGAAAATGTTAAAGATTCGGAAAATTTGTTAGAGAAATAAAATAATGCTGGAATACGTAATTTGAAAATTTTTAATAAGTCAAAAAATGTGAAAAGATTTAAGGTATTTTGGAACTATTCATACAATGTCGAAAAAGTTGAAAAATTCTAAAAATATTGTTGAAGTCGGATAGTTTTTAAAAATTCGAAAATCTGAAATACTTCCAAAAAATATTGATTAAATTCGAATTGAAAATATCGATAATTTCGATTAAATGGAAAAAATTTTTACAAGTCCATATAAGTTGAAAAAGTGCAAGAAATCTTGACTAAGCCGAAAAATGTTAATAAAGTCAAAATCTTGACAAATTCGAAAAAAGTCCAGAAATGTTGATAAGAGACATCTTGTAAATTTTGACGGAGGCTGAAATATTTTTGAAAAAATCGAGTATTCGGTTGAAAAAGTCTAAAATTCTTGAAAAAATTTAAAATTTAAAATTATTTCAAATATGTTGAAAAATAAACAAAAATTCAAAAAATGTCGATAAAAGTCTGAGAAACCTTGAGAAAGTTGGCTAAGCAAAACAAAAGTACCTAACTTTTATCTTCATCGAATGAAAGCACAATCTCCACCTGTCCGCGAGGCCCTCAATGGTCTGCATATGCACCTTCCTAGTACGGCTATTGAATCACTGGCACTTAATAAAGTGCTCAACAGCCACCCTCTACAAATTAATCCAAGTGAAAAATCACTATCGAGGGAGGCAAGGTGCATATTGGCTCAATTTTGCTCGGGTTATTCGCTCATCTTGATGAGCTACAAAGCCCGGATCATTGAGGGCACCGCGGATCGGTGCCCATCATGTAGTGAAAGTCCGCGCGACAGTTCCCACCTTTTCAACTGTCCGTCCCGTCCAACCTCTCTACAATTGACCTATGGTCCCGCCCAGTAGAATTAGTCCAATTTCTTGGCCTCCGGGACTAGGCTAGACCAATTTTCTAATTTTCACTTCCCCAAATTACTAGTAGGCGAAAGGATTAATTTTGTTTTTCAATTTACAGCCCTGGAGTTGGAGTTGCTACAACAACAACAACAACAATCTCCACCACTTTCCAAATCAGCCATATATTTTTGACTCTTTCTTCAACAAAAAATGGGGACTTCAACCAGGAATAGTTGATGTATAATGCCGTCCACTTTCAGCTGCTGCTCCTTAGTTTGTTGGTCAGCCACTAGCCATTAGATATAATCAAACAAAACTAGAGAGAGTGCAAACGACTGCATGTGTTGGTGTAACGTCAGCATTGCGATCATGCCTAAATGCAGCTCTCAGCGTCCTTTTGGATCAGCTCTCCCCAATCTCATTCATTAAAGTAACTGCGTCATGCAGTGCAATTAGTCTCAGAGGATCCGGTTGCTAGGTGCCAAAGACTTATGGTCATTAACGTCATCCTTACTAAATTTTGAGGAAAACTTTGGTGCGTGATTTCCCAAAAGAACTCAATGGCTTGAAGTTTGACTGTGGCGTGAGTATGAGTGCTTACCATTTCAGCTAGCTTTTTTCAGGTAGAATTTTATGTCATTTTAAAAGCCTGCAGGTTAGTAGGGACCAATATTCTCAGTTATAAGCAAGTGACGATCTGACCTAACTAAAAGCAGGCCGGTAAAAGTAAATCTAGTTGAAGAATGCAGAGCAAATTTAATCAAACTACCTAGAACGTCTATCCGAACTTACTCTCATAGGGATTCCAGGTCACAGGAATAATGAGGATAACGAAAAGGCTCCACTCTAAGCGAGACCCATTCAGAGTCCATATACACTCTGATGGGCCTAGTGATGAGCAAACCAAGACCAAAACCAAAACTTGTCTTGATCTTGTACATTGAAATGGTTGAAAAATTTTTAAAAAAATTTGGATCATCCAATTATATTGAAAAATCCTAAAAAGTCTAAAAATGTGGGGAAATGTTCGAGGTTGACGAGGATTTTTTTTTTTAAATTTTGAGAAAATTCACTTAGAAGAAATATGCTGAAAAAGTCCAAAAATATTGATAAGAGCACATCTTGAAAATGTGAACGAAAACAAATTTTATTTGAAAAAATTCGAATCAGTCCAAATGTATTGAAACATGCTGATAAAGTCCGAAAGTGTTTTTGAATGTCCCTTGATTCTTGAAATGTCTCGAAAAAGTCGTTGATTAAGCTAAAAGTGTTAGGAAAAAATAATGCTCAAAAAATCGACTAAGCTTTACGTTGTTTTTTTACAGTGCATAAATTTGCAAGCACTTAGTTATTACTCGCATGCATTCACTGAAACACTAATAGATAATAGACAGAACAATTTCACAATGGAAACAAATATGTATTCGAAACACACATCCATTATGAGATTGAGCAGATGTTTTGTAATTGGTATTGTTGTTGTTGGTATGCAGGACGATATTGTATTTTAAGTATCCATAAATTTTTGTAGGTAGTAAATTATCAACCAACAATGCGGAAGTAACACTTTTATGTCTATTATTAAGCACGGTGTGCCGATATTTCGAAAATTACTTGAGCAATAAATTTTCAAAATTGTCTAATAAAACAACTTGGTTAAATTGATTTTGTTGGTTAATGTTTAGTTATGCACAAACTGATTTGGTTTGCAACATAAAAAGCTTTTCGATTTGTAGGAAAAATGTGAAATTTTAGTTGGTTCTGAATAAACTAAACCAAATAATAAACCAAATAAATATCAGTAATAACATCAAAATTGATTGAAAAAATTCCCTGAGGGAATTATCGAAAAAAAAGAAACAAATTTTTTCCCCCATATGTGTATCAAAAAATTGTAAAATATAAAAGCAAAAAATAAACCAAGTGAAACCTCTGAGCTTTAAGCTTTAGCTTGGTTTGGTTTGGTTTGGTTTGGTTTGGTTTGGTTTGGTGTGGTTTGGTTTGGTTTGGTTTGGTTTGGTTTGGTTTGGTTTGGTTTGGTTTGGTTTGGTTTGGTTTGGTTTTGTTTAGTTTGGTTTGGTTTGGTTTGGTTTGGTTTGGTTTGGTTTGGTTTGGTTTGGTTTGGTTTGGTTTGGTTTGGTTTGGTTTGGTTTGGTTTGATTTGGTTTGGCTTGGATTGGTTTGGTTTGGACGATCAATCCTTGGGAAATACAATATATTGTATATATACTTATGTGTTAAAACCGAATGAAAAAAATAATTAAATGAAAACAACAGTCAGAATAAACCAATAAAATAAACCAAGCAGTGAAAACTATAAGCCTTGAGTTTGGCTTTTTTTGCTTTGTCTAATCAAGATAATGAAAAAACAAGGCTTAAGGTATTTATTGTACAATGAAATTTTTTAATAAATAAAAAATAAATAAATAAATAGCAAAAAAAAAAATAAAAAATATTTTTGACATTCCTTTAGGACAGCAGTAGCACCACCGTGTCTTCGAATCAAACTGCGTAGGTGTTTTTCGGAAAAGTGGCATTGCAAATGTTAGTTATTACAATTGTCTTCCATTCAAATCGATTTTGTGATGTTTTGTCAGTACTTTTTTGCTTTTGTGTTTGCTGACCATTTTACTAAATACACAATAACCACAATAACTTAGTTGTATTGTATTGGCTTGTTTTTGTTGTAAGTTATTGGTTATCGAGGATATACTTATGTATGTCTGTATGCAGGAAGTAAGCTTACATAATTTATTTCATTAGATCTATAGCATAATTTTAGGCAAAATGTTTTAACAAGGATTCTCTTTGTTTGTATGTTGGAGGAATACTTGTATACATTTTTAGCAATCGTAGCAATAGTTAATACCAAGTAGTCTATGGAATTACTCGTGCGTGTGCTTGTGTGCGTGCGTGCATGCATACATCAGTGAATATTTGTGCCTACACTTACTATTGAGTATTAATTAAATTTACGCAATGGTTTTTGAGGCTTATCACATATGCATATGTAGAATTCGATAAATTTATTGAAATAAATTATTGCTTAAGATTACAATTCAGTTGTTTCTACAATTCTACATTTCTGGAACATTCTCCCAATTTGCTTTAAGTGGATATTTATTTTTAGGTATGTATTCTCATGTAGCTTTTGAGAGGGATATAGAACGTTATGGGGTTTTTGGTTAATTTTTCATTGGAATAATATCTTCAGTAACCTCCCAAGCAGTTAACTTATAAGCTTAAGGCTGGATGCGACTATTTCTGACTTTTTTTGAACTAAAGCTATCCATACTTCCTGGTCTGAACTTTAAAAAGATATAATGTTTTAAGCCGCCCAACATGGTTAAGTATACGAAGGGTCTTAATAAATTTTTAAGAGATCTGTAAAGGTTTCATTTGATTTCATATATATAATTTCGTCTGTCAGCAATTCTTCTACGAGAGGTCTACCCGAAGTAATTGGATTGTTAACCCTGCATCACGGTGCTTGTGGGAGAATTTAAATCAAATTTTGATGTACCTCGGATTTTTTTGTAAATTCTTATTATAGATGTCAATAGAAGTTATTCTATGCAAAAAATAAAATTATAGAGGTGGCGCTTTTTTAAAGATAATCCCTTTTCCAATTAGGGCATTTTCCCATACAAAAAAATACAATTTTTTTTTTTAACTACATTAAACAAAAATCAAAATAATCACATTCGATGTGTTTTGCGATGCTTCACGTGAATCCGACCTCAGAATTGCTCTATCGTGTATAGTTTTTGAGATATTCAAATCTAAAAGCCGAAAAAAGTCGTTTTTTGCCATATTTTGAAGCTATATAACTATGTAACATATCATTTATTCGTTAAATGTGGTTAAAATACTTGAAGGTCATGATCTTTTCCTTTAAAATCTAATTTAAATTATGTTTATATCTTCATGCTTCTAAGAGATATCATAGACCGAAATATTGGCTAATCGGGTTTTTTGCACTTTTGTGTCTTTTTAGGTTAGGATATCTTTGACGAAAAAAAAGATATCAACATAATTTAAATTAGGTTTTAAAGGCAAATATTAGGACTTTAAAGTTGTTTACCAGATTTGATGAAACTAAAATTTCTTTCACATTTTAAGCATGTTTAACGAACCGACCATTTTAAAATTAAGCCGTATGGCATACACGTAACAACACTCGGGGTGTCAAACGGTTGAATTTACAAGTAGTCGGTTCGTTGAACATGTTTAAAATGTGAAAGAAATTTTAATTTCGTTAAATCTGATAAACAACTTAAAAGTCCTAATCTTTGCCTTTAAAACCTAATTTAATTTATTTAAATATCTTTTTTTTCGTCAAAGATATCCTAACCTAAAAAGACACAAAAGTGCAAAAAAAACCCGTTTAGCCAATATTTCGGTCTACGATATCTCTTAGAAGCATGAAGATATAAACATAATTTAAATTAGATTTTAAAGGAAAAGATCATGACTTTTAAGTATTTTAACCACATTTAACGAATAAATGATATGTTACATAGTTATATAGCTTCAAAACATGACAAAAAAAGACTTTTTTCGGCTTTTAGATTTGAATATCTCAAAAACTATACACGATAGAGCAATTCTGAGGTCGGATTCGCGTGAAGCATCGCAAAACACATCGAATGTGATTATTTTGATTTTTGTTTAATGTAGTTAAAAAAAAAATTTATTTTTTTGTATGGGAAAATGCCCCAATTGGAAAAGGGATTATCTTTAAAAAAGCGCCACCTCTATAATTTTATTTTTTGCATAGAATAACTTCTATTGACATCTATAATAAGAATTTACAAAAAAATCCGAGGTACATCAAAATTTGATTTAAATTCTCCCACAAGCACCGTGGCATAGTTATTGTTCGTCGTTTCAACTACCATTGCTCTTTGTTTTGCTCACAAATTTATCCTTTCTCAGTTGATCATTCTCTGCTTTCACATCCTTAAGGCAATACTGCCGCTTAAACATGCAGTTTTCATCCAACCAACCAACCAACTAACCAAGTAAACATGCAATGGTTGTCCAACGGTCAAACAAACAGGTCATTAACCCACCAAACAATCAACCAACCAACCAAGCAAACATGTATGGATTTGCCAACGGTCAAGCGACATCGGACAAAGACGTGCAACTTACGTCCAACCGACAACCGATATAGGACAAACACATGGAAAACTCGTTGGAATTCAGAGATTCAAACCTCATTTCCATTACTAGGCATAAGTATTTCACCCTGGGCCAGCCAAATCTGAAGACATCAACAGAAGCTCCTGTAACTAAGCGTGGATGCGAATAAATCAAGGATTATCAAACTATCAGCCAACCAAGTTTACAACCAACTAAAAATCGCTCCAGCAGAGAATTTCAAACGCACCCCAACGAATGTTACTTAAGAAACTCATGCAAGTGGGCGGGCGGCCGCCGTTTAATAAAGGCATTGAAGGTATTTCCTGTCGGAGATACTTTTTTCTTTTGGTGGTCGCCGCATAGCTAAGACGTGATCTTTGAAACATGACTTACAATTAACAACCAATGGATACATTTTGCGGACAACTAACGGACAGACGGAGACCCAGGACCAGTGGTGGAAAGGCATGATCAGTGCTGCACTGCACGACGGACAGACGGAGATCCAGGATCAGAGACGGATAGGCATGGTCAGTGCTGCACTCCACGATGGACGGACAGAGACATGCTGGAACCCTGCCCGCGGGTAGGAAGGTTAGAATTTAAGTAATGTGATAATTTTTTACGTAGTGAACTTAAATTATATTTACACTATATTATTAACTAGGTTAACGTTTAATTTAATGCTTTGTTTCCTCTTGGTGGTCGCCGCATACACGGAGAAAGAAAATAGTACTTGCCACTTTATTTCTCATAAATTTTACCAGAGTTTCAAGTCAGAATAGTGACAACTTTACACCGAAGTAAGATTCACCTTACTGTTTTAGTCAATTCAGATTGTTCGAATGACCTCACAGTCTAGTAATTTTAATGAAAAAATTGGCGTGATATTTACCTTACTGTATAGTTCAAACAACAAAAAAAAAAAAAAAAAAAAATTTGCTGACGGGCGCTGGGGTATGAACCCTGGCCCTTCCGTATGATAGTCAGATACATATACTCTGCACTGCTCACGCATGTGATGTAGAAGCATAAAAATTTGTATATAAAGAAAATGTCTGTCCAAAAATAGAAATTTTTACTGAAATTATAAAAGTCAAAATGATTTTATTTTTTTATGATATTTACCTTACTCGAGTAAGGTGACAATTATGACACTCATTTTTGTACGTGAAAAAAATAAAGTTATTTTGAATAGAATTATACATTCAAAATGGTCCTAAATTTTTTTTCTGAAAGCATAAATTACTTTACATAAAGTCAAATGTAGGAAATTTGTAGTAAATATTCCTTTATTATTTAACTACATTTTATTTGTAAATATGACGTTAGGGATCCATCAAATAGTTCTTACGTAAGGTAAATTATACTTGAAATTTAGTGTTGATTACTTTAACTTTTCGACTAGCCGAATGGAGTAAAAATTATGATGCGTATTTTCTCCGTGTAGGTTTAAGTGAATAAAGTAAATTATAACGTATGGAAAAGCTGTGTTTTCTTAGGAAATATAATTTTTGTACTGAACCTTGGACGCCGACAGCTACACCCCGGTTAACGAAGGAAAGGTTCGTTACAATTTTCTTAGACAGAATTATTCCGCTCTCAAGTTTTAAAAGTTATTCCGCAATTAATTTGCTATTTTGACTTGAATTAGTTCTTTTCAAGCCTCAAATCAAAAAATTGGCATAATAAATGTGCCACCAAATTAAAGTAAATTTAACGAGGATTCCAGAAAAATCTGAAAAATCTATGTTAATATGATCTTTTTCATACTAAAATGGCCGCCGAAATCAAAAAATTGTGGAAAAAATTTCAACTTTTAAAACTCAGAATTTTCCAAAATTATATTTGACCCTATAAAACAATTCAATCATTAGAAAGCTCATATATCTGACAAATAGCTTCTCACCAAAATATTTTCTCTAAAACGCGATGGTGAAGCGAGAAATTTTTTTTTGTAAAACATGTCTGAAAAAAAGGTTTTTGCCTGTAGTCCTTCAGGGGCACATTTTAGTTAGCCTAGGCCTCCTCTATCGCCTCCCAGAAGCTTCGTGATCTTAACGTTTACTCTCTGTATATGATGCTTCAATTGAATAGTGTGTACATTTGTTTGTTAGTAGTGTTCGTCGAAACGACTAACATTACGTATGATACTGGCTTTGTATGAAAAACTATGTTCTTAATGTTTTTCTTTATAATTTAGAAATAATGTTAGTTGTTTTGACTGCCATTTTTAATATGCTTGCTACTTTTTTTCGCTCTTAGTATTAAACATTTTTAATTGGTTTGAAAAATGATGAATTTTTAATTTTAAACAGCTTTTATTGCATTGAATTAACTCATAGTTTGGTGGAAACTGCTTTTAGTAAGTGTTAGTCGAATTGACTACCATTACTTCTAACGTACAAAAAATATGCAGCACCATCCAGTGCTTTAATACGTTTAACTTTATGTGTACCTTAACTATTAGACCATGTGCTGACAGCTGGTATCCTTTGCAGCTGAGCTGCTACGTGGCATGTTGCATCGAAATTATTGCAATGTATAGAGGTATGTCACGCACATACTTTAACACAATCCTTTTGGTAACATTAATTGACCAAAGGCCAACCAATAGAGACTGCATTAAAATTTTAATGTACACATATGGTTATATATATGTACGTTTGAATATTTGTATGTATTTGTATTTGTAATTAATTAAGATCAAGCAAATAACACGACAAATGACGTGTCTTTAGAGGTTTAATAAATACATAAGTATGTATGTATGTATATTAGGGTGGGCCGATTTGAAAACTGATCTCGGCTACCCCCCTATGTGAAAGTTCATTCAATTCTATGAATATTTGCCCAAGGAACTATACCTCTGCGTTCAACTTTAGTTCGGCGCATTTTTGATCGAAAATTTTACCTTTCATTAATATTTTTTTTATTTTCATACTAAATTTTAAAAATTTTTATAAAGACAAAAGTAATGTCATTATATGATTTGGCTGGTATTCTGTCAGTAATCAAATAAATTGGGTTCTGTTTTTACGAAAAGTTTACTTGATAGCGTCGAATTGATAATATATATTCCAAAAAATTATATCGGTCAAATAACCAATATCAAAATAAACGAGTCATATTTTTACATGGATTTTTTCAATCGAAACACCAACCCAAGTATTTTTGAATGCTAGGAAGCCAAATCTGACACTCATTTTTTTCCAGGGCAACATCTAGTGGCAGTTTTAGGAAATAAATTAGCCATTTTTTTAATTTTACAGAACAATATACCAAAAATCCATGTAAAAATATGAATCGTTTATTATAAATCGGTCATTTGACCGATATAATTTTATGAAATAAATCTTATCAATTCAACGCTATCAGGTAAACTTTCTGTAGAAACAGAACCCAATTTATGGAATATTGATAGAATAACAGACAATTAATATTATGATATTACTTTTGTCTATATAAGAATTTTAAAAATTTAGTATAAAAATTAGTAAGGGTGTAACTTTTGGCCTGGCCAAAAAATACATATCCTACACTGCAGTATTTTGAAGCTTTCGCTTATAAAGTAGGTGCCACGCCCTCTTGTCCAAGTTCGTCTAGTTTAAGCATTTATAGTCTTTAGTATGATATTTGAGTGAAATTTTGTTGGATTATCTCAAAAACCTCTTTCAGTATAGCATTTTGAAACTTTTGCTTATATGGGAGGTGCCACGCCCCATTGTCTGAATTCACCCAATTCTTGTTGAGATCTTTCATTTATAATTTTTAGTATTTGAGTCAAATTTGGTTCGAATATATCAAAAAACGTTTTCAGTATAGCGTTTTGAAGTTTTTGGTTATATGGGAGGTGCCACGCCCTCTTATCCAAATTCGCCTTGTTTTTTTTAGAACTTGCGCTTACAATTCGCAGTATTTTGTTGCATTTTCGTGAAAAATACTCCTAAAATTCCATTTTGAATATATTTTTTGTATGGGCGGTAGGCGTGTCCGTCGACCGATTTCGCTCATTTTCAATCCCCCGAGCCAACTTTGACGACGAAGGCTGTGCATCAAATTTCATTGAATTATCTTGCTTAGTTTTTCCAAAAAGTGTATTTCCACACACAGCCAGCCAGCCACCCAGCCAGCCAGCCAGACAGACGGACATGGCTATATCGACTCAAGAGGTGACGCTGATCAAGAATATATATACTTTTCTATATCTGCCACGCCTCCTTCTGTGCGCTACAAACGGAAGGACAAAGTGAATATACCCTGGGTGTAGGGTATAATAAATATTAATCGGAAGGTAAAATTTCCAATCGAAAATGTGCCGAACTAAAGTTGAACGTAGAGGTATGATTCCTCGGGCAAATATTTATAGAATTGAATGAACTTTCATCCTAGGTTGGTGTTTTGTTTGATAATATTCATACAAAAATATGAATCGTTTATTTTGAAAGTCGGTTATAAAAATCGGCTATTTGACCTATATCACTTTTTTATATATATAGCATCAATTCCACACTACCAAGTAAATTTTTTGCGTAAAGAGAACCCAATTTAATTGATTGCTGACAGAGTACCTGCGAAATCATATAATAACATTACTTTTGTCTTTATAAAAATTTTTAAAATTTAGTATGAAAATAAAAAAAATATTAATGAAAGGTAAAATTTTCGAACAAAAATGCGCCGAACTAAAGTTGAACGCAGAGGTATAGTTCCTTGGGCAAATATTCATAGAAATGAATAAACTTTCACATAGGGGGGTAGCCGAGGTCGATAAAATTTCGTCCATACAATTTGGCCCACCCTAATGTATATGTTTATATGATTGGCTTTGTGCTCGTTAGTAGTTTGCACGCACATATATACATATAGACAAATGTATTTATAGGTATGTGTACGAGTGAACGTGCAAATATTTGCTTATGTTTTGGTACAAATACTAATGACATGTCTACACGTAAAGTTTATTCTACGTAGTATCTATACGTACACACAAGAATAGTTCGTTGTATGCATGCCTATTTAAAGGTTTGCTACAAATTTAACGCAGAGACAGGACACTCATATGTCTATGACATGATGGTTGTGTGTGTGTGTGCTTTTAACCTAGGTCAGACACACAAGATAATCTATAATAATTTAACTTGTTAACTGTAATCAATTTTAAATAGACACCCAAATTCAATGACAGTTTGTGGGTATTTGTGGTATGCCACATACACATTTACAAGTGGTTAAAACAAGTAGAGATACGGCTATGAAAACTTTAAGATGAACTTCAGGAAACACTTGTGGTTAAGGTTTAATTAAGTTAAATTCAGTTCTAGTCGTCAAAACATTTCTTATTTTTTTCTTATATTGATATTGTCACCATGCGTTTTTCCAACCGGGGGATATTTGTCGCTTGCATAATGTTGCCCAAAATTTTATTATTTAGTTAAATTGAAACACTTCCTCAACTTATTTGTTTTAATGTTTTATTGCACGCATCATAAATTAATTAAAAGCATATTAAAGCGGCTTTTAATGAGAGCTAAGTGAATTTCAAATAAACAATTTTAATTTAATAGTTAATCCCACATAAATACACATTAGACTGCTTCAAATTCAAAAATTGTTCCGATTTTTGTTGGTGCTCAAACCTAAAAATATACCTCGATGCCAAAAAGCTCTCGAGCGAAAATTTCACACAACGCAAAAAAGCTAATTTTTTGACCAATTTTGGAAAAGTATTGAATTAGACTATAGGGTAGAACGGGGTTAAATCGCCACGGGGTTAAAAAACCAATTGCCTCTAATTTTTTTTAATAAAGTCGAATCGAACGACCGTTGGTACAGTATATAGTGATCGATACAACGCAACTTTGGCAAAAGGTTCCACTACCGCACGTGTGTTATAATCTGAGTTCTGATGAAAGAAAGATTTGACGAGTCCTCGCCGCAATATTTTCAGTCGACAAAAGTTCAAAATTTCACAAATCAGTGAAGTGCAAAAAGAAAGGTAAGTGTTTTCTAAGAGCAGAATTACATGCTGAATCCAAATCTGTAATTGGTTTTAGAAAATTTATATTTGTTAAAAAGTTATTCGCCTTAAAATAAACAAAAGCACGTGGGGTTAAATAACCAAAAGGAGAAACAGGCATTGGCGACCATGGTAAGGTCGGAAAAAAAGATTCTAAAGAAATTTTCTGAGCAAAAAAAACAAGCCACGGCAGCCAAAAACAATACTCGTCGCTCCAAAAGAGGTCGTCCAGGAAAATTAGTACACGTCGAGGAAAGTGACGCCAGCGATTAATGAAGCTCAAGAGAAACTTTTTCAAGTTAATTTGTTCTTTTGTAACGTTTTGTAAAACTCTGATAAAATAAAAACCTTTAAAATAACAATTTCGGTCACTTTTATTATAAACAGAAAGTTTGGTTATTTTACCCCAACAGGTGGGGAAAGACATTTTAGGGTCATGATTTTCTGTGAAACTTGATCCAATGGTTCTGCTGCCTGACTTCATTGTCTTAGGTTCAAACTACATCGTTTGCCAAGTTGCACACAGGCTCGGAAAGACATTTTTTAGGGTGACAAATTACTTACTGTGAAAAAAAACAAAAGTAGTCATTTTCGATGCAGTTGTCGATGCTGAGTCCGAGTTCTGTCTCGGAATTGTTCAATCACGTATGGTGTTTGAGATATTTTAACCTAAAAGTTCATGTTTTTTAACTTTCAGGTTGGTCGTTAAATGAAATAAACTGCAGATTCGAATTATTCCGCTCAAAATTCATGTGAGCATTTTCATGGTGTCGCAAGTGGCCGTCGAATAAATTTGAAGTAAAAAAAAGTCAAAATAAAACGGACTTTAATTTTGACAATAGGCTTAGCTTATAGCTCTTAATTAGCCATAAGTTTGATTTTGGGTAATTTTTCGTTTTCAAAATAGTTACAAAAAACCAAGGCGGTCGATCGCACGGGACAAAAATAGTAGTGGTTTTCCTGGTCGACAATTCAGTCAACGATTTCGGGGAAACCTGGGGCAATATTTCAATGTTACTAATTTTAGAATGTTGTGCATTGATGTCTCTTCTTAAAAATTTGTTTAGTTTTACCCAAAATTTGTGAAAAATCATTTAATAACCCAAAAATGATTTGTACTTTTTTTTTCATTAGTGTCGCACGGGACATTTTTTCCACCATACAAATTTTAAATTGAAAATCTTGAAAAAAACCAGGATTTCCCAGTGAATATTGGTTGAACTTATCTTGTTAAGTTGACGTGGCATCACCAATTTTTCCCCTATTTTAATTTTTTTTCCCTATCCATTGAACATGTGTACCAAATCTCATAAATTATGAAATTTTTTTTAGGGGCGTGGCATCGCCCATTTTCCCAGTGAACATTATTTGTCCTCGAGCTCTGTACGCATGTATCAAATCTCATTCATGTGCGTTAAATATTTTTAGAGATATGATGAAGTGATTTTTGTGGGGGCGTGATACCCCTATTTTTCTCAATACACATTAATTGTCTTGGAGCTTTTTACATACATATGTACTAAATCTCATCCATGTATGCTTAATAGTTTCAGAGATATGATGATTTAAATTTTTGGCTCACCGTTCACCTTTCTGTGGAAACATCCATATAAGAAGTTGAACATTTTAAATTTTCAAATAGGGTAAGCTGGGGTACATTTGACACCGGGGCACATTTGACTTTGCCATTTTCGGTGTGAACACGCCTTTTGAACCAAAAACCTGAAATGCAGAAACATAACTAATTAAAGTGGAAGCAACGTAATGAACTTTGGCAGTTCTCTTTCAACTCCTCCCGCGCTAATACGCTTTTTTAACTTTTTGTATATTTTTTGTTATTTTCGACATCTTGTTCGTAAGGGTTTTGCAAATAAAGTTGTATTTTTTTTTAAAAGTAAGTATGAACATTTGGTAGCACTAACTTTTATAATTAATGGAATAAAAGTGTTTTTTATCAAGGTCAAATAGTTTTAATTTTAAAATATTTTTAATTCTTCAAGAGATTTTGGGGCACATTTGACTTTTGCCGAAGGGGCACATTTGACGTTCGTCCAGACATATGTTTGTGTATTTTAGAAGATTTTTTAGTGTTATCTTTTTAAAGATATGGTATACCATTATAAAATGAAGACGAACAGACGCGATGGCGATGAAAAAAAGTTAAATACGCTATTTCTAATATCGGAAACCAGATAGAAACTCCGACTTCCGACACAAAATCCATCTCATTTGATTTAGATTTTTGAATAGATGCTTTCCAGTTATAGATGCTTACCACTTATATTAATTTGAAAATCTGGATGGATGAGTTCCCGAAGTAAACATATTACAAAAATCATCATTTATGCGATGTTTTTAATAATTATCAAATTGATTGGAAGTAAGCCCCATCATGTGAAAGCGCTGCAGATATCTTGACGATGGTGTTACCCAAAATCCAGACCAAAGAAATTTCCATTTTTTGAAGCTATATAACTTTGTAACATATCACTTATTCGTCAAATGTGGCTTAAATACTTGAAAGTCCTAATCTTTTCCTTTAAAACTTAATTTAAATTATATTTATATCTCCATGCTTCTAAGAGATATCGTAGACCGAAATATTGTCAAAACCGGTTTTTTGCACTTTTGTGTCTTTTTAAGTTAGGATATCTTTAAGGAAAAAAAAGATATCAACATAATTTAAATTAGGTTTTAAAGGAAAAGATTGAAACTTTTAAATATCTAAGCCACATTTGATGAATAAATGATATGTTACATAGTTATATAGCTTCAAAAAATGGCAAAAAACAATTTTTTTTGGTTTTTAGGTTACAATATCTCATAAACTATACACGATAGAGCAATTCTGAGGTTGGATTCGCGTTTAGCATCGCAAAACACATCGATTGTGATTATTTTAATTTTTCTTTAATGCAGTTAAAAAAATTTTTTTTTTCTTTTTGTATATTTTCCCAATTGGAAAAATCGAGATATTTTCAAAAAGGAATCAGATACGATTTTGATTCAAAGTGATATTTCATCAGAATAACATTACAAACACTCGGAGACATTCAGTATACGTTGCCATTTTAGTTGAACTTAATGATGCTTCAGGAGCAGTGTGTAAAGGTGGCCACTTAATTGATATTGTTTTCAAATACTAGTCCAAAAAAATTGTAAAGAACCAAACTGAATAAAAATACATCACTTATAGAAATCGGTTGTTTTTCTCAAATTATTCAATGTTTACATACCGACATAAAAGATGGAGCACCCTGTATAAAACCGGAAACGAAGATGTTTGCCTGACACATTCACGCACTAAATACGTATTTGACATCGACTTCTCACATTTATATATGAAATAAGTCTTCGTTAGTACATATATACTTATAATTTGTATTTATATGAAAAAAATATATGTATTAATGTTTTGTTTAATGTTTCTGTGTTATTTTTGTGAGTGTCAAATGTGCCCCTTGCAATGTCAAATGTGCCCCGTACCTGGGGCACATTTGACAAAATGACTTTTTTTGAAAAAATTTATAAAAGGACTATTAATGCAGTTTTTTTGAAATTTTTTTTTTTTTGGGTTTTCATCTTAAATAATCAATGTTTCAGAAATAGTAAAGAGTACTAAGATCGTGTAATAATTTTTAAAGAAACAGGTCTTTGAAAATTTAGTGTCAAATGTGCCCCATTCTCCCCTACACATTTTTCCTACATTTATGAACATTTTTTGAAACTGAAAATGGTTTTGTCGGGCTCGTTAATTGTTCTCTGAAATAAACCAAAATTTACATGTTGCTTATTTACATCCAATTTAAGCTTTTGGTGCTGAAGTAACATGGTTCCGAGCAACTTTAATTTACTTTTATATAAATCTAAACCACTCTAATATACACATCTAAATGTGTATACTTTCATATGCACCAATATGCGCTAATGATAACTAAAAAGGCATAGTTAGTTAGATAGTTCCATAAATATAAAACCAAGTGCCATCTCTATGTATCATATCACGCAATTTAATGCGAACAAAAGTAACAACGAGAAACAGTGAGAAATTTCTACATGAAAATGCTGCAAAAGCAACAAAGCGATTGACATCGGACGTAGTAAACATATGGCAATTATATAGATATTAATGTACTGAAGAGAAATCTTGAGAGAAGTTGTGATTCTCTTATCTCATCATAGATTCCGCTTCGAAAAGAGAATAGTTAAACAGTGCGAAAGAGAGAGAGTTAAGTACAAAGAGTACGACTACATTCTCATTAAAAGAAGCTTTTACATAGACATGCCTTATAAAAGAGTGCTAGAATCATTATCATTTAATTTTAGTTAGCTCAAGTATGCACACAATTTTCACAAACTCTAATTATAGAAAGGGCGAGAGTCAACGAGAAAGTTCCACTAGATACTGCCAAATGGCTGTATAAACTCATTTTACATAAGGTTTTTAGATTTGTTTTAAATAACTTGTAAAAACAGTCAAAAGCAATACAATTTTTGACGGTTTTCCGAGTTTATATGATTTTCGAAAGACTTACACGTTTTATGGAATACCAAAAAAGTCTTTTTATTTAATTTTTTATATTTTTCAGCTATATTTTCTTATTTCTTCTCATAGCAAATTTTGAAAATTTTCACACTAAATTTTCTCTAAGTGCACAATTAAAAAACCAATTAATTATGTATTACCGTACAATGTTATTAAGTGCAGTGTTTCTATTTCGCTAATAACAATGTTTTAAAATCATTTGCGTAAAATCACAAATTATCTCTAAACGGTTTTCTATGTTTTTATATTGTACATCATAAATAATTTGGTTGTTTAATTTAAAACAATATGTTTCTACTGCATTTAACAGCGAAATAATTAAACTGTTTATGCAAGCGTTGTAAATCTGTGAGCCACAATATGCCAAAAAATTGTGATACAATGCGTGAAATACACGGCGTACACAACATACATTTGTGGCAGTAGGCTCCAGGGAAAATGACATAAAATTAGAAAATTAACAATGATAAATTTACTGTTGAAAGCCCTAAATAGTGTTTATGACTTTGCTCTTAAAATGCTCAAAGGTCAAAGTATTATTATTATTACAATTCAAAGAGTTCAACATCTGTAGAAATTAAGCGCAGAGAAGATGGGAGTTACAGAAAATTGTTTATTAATAGGACGATACGTAAAAAGCGTACTACATCTAAAGAGGAAATATCTTGATGCTTATCAAACTGCCGGAAGTCAAATAATGTTTTGACATTGAAACGCTTATGCTATGCATCTTCTTGCTTAACCTCTGGTGCACTTTATTTCTATTCTAATGGAGGTTTTGATACAAGGCCCTGTTCGCCTTGGCAGAAACCAAAGTGGTTTCAGAACAGGACAACTTTCGTCTCGGCAGAGGCCGTAGTCCTTAAGGCCTCGGTCATCCTTTGCGATGTTCCAAGTCTCGAAGCGTTTTTGCCCCTCTCGGTCTTTCACCTTTTCTAAAAAAGAAAAAAGATATGTTGACAAGGGCTGATGAAGCACTTCTCAAGCCCTACATGGTGCTATACTTGACGTGGCCAAAAACAATACCTTACACCTCAACATTGTAAAAACTGTATGTACTTGCAAGTAGGTGCTCCTAATTTTCTTTGACAATTTCTAGTGTCTGCACCAAACGCGGTTGCATAACCTTAAATAACGTCTGAACTATGTACGACATTTTGAAAAATTTGCTAGTATGGTAGGTGGCCCCCCCCTTTTGTTCGACAGGTTTTTGTTCAGAATTTGCGCTTACTATTTCTAATATAAGAATGTATTTTGGTTGCATTCCTTTAAAATAATGCTCTTAATATATTGGCTGATTTCGTTCATTTTCAACCCCACGAGCTACCTTTTGCGACAGTACCAAAACCCTTCGCGAGAAATTTGCAAAAGACTGATTTCCATGTCGAAAACAGCTGCTTTTAAAATTTTCTGCCATTTTGATAATGGGCCTAAAATTTCTTAAGTGAGCCACCTAAGAATTTAAAGATAAAAATGTAAAAAGACTTTCAAGAAAAATAATTTTTTGTAGCAACCATTAAAGATTTGGGAAAACCTTTATCTTTTCGATATTGGTTCAAAAGTTAACAATAAAGCGATGCCGTGGAGGTCTTCTTTCAGTAGTAGGAAAACAAGCCATCTTACGAAATTATTTCAGAATGCATACTATAGAATGCTTAGCATCTTCTAAGGAATACGTGTGAGTTTTTTGTGAAATTTCTTGAAACGTAATCAGGCATGTTCTGAAATCCGATTCACTTAGGAATCGGAATGAAAGCAATCTTCAAGAGCACCGCACTACGATAATTAACATCAAATCGGATTTATATTTTGGTAAATCGAAAAAGAACCATTAGCAAATTTTATTTCTTGAAATACAAATCCGATGCCATCTTATTTATCGCAACGCATAGCTTTTGAAGATTGCTTTCATTCCGATTCCGAAATGAATCGGATTTCAGAACATGCCTGATTATTTTTTTTTTTTGAACCAATTTTTGAAAAATCATAAGATGTTTCAAAAAAATTCTGAAAATATTCACAAGTATTCATATGATAGTTCTTTATGCTATACACTTTTTTTGTAAAATGTCTTGTTTTTCACTACTAAAGAATAGTAATAATAACTTCTGAACCAATATCGAACACCCCAATTTCTTTTTTGGGATATAATTCCTAGAAATGTGGAGAGTTTTTTTCAATGACCAATTGCGATAAATTGTAGTGAATCAATCGAAAAGCAGAATGCAATCTATATTTATGTAATAAATTTACTATATTTTGTTATTCAAAATCGAATCCAACCAAAGTTTTCACACAACAGAATTCGCTTATTGCTTTTGAAAGTGGCTGTCAAAGTCGGTTGTGGGCACCCCTCTTTTATTATTTAATGCATGTGATTTACTGAAATATCGTAGTGCATTTCAACATAATAAATTCAAATGGTGTTTTTATCCCTTTTTACGCATTTTTTAGTGGAATGGAAAGAACCAATAGGTCCTTTAAAGATGTCACAGAAAAAAAGTTGTTTTCATTAAGTGTAGGTGGTATACCACTTTGTAAAAAATCTCGGAATTGAGTTTTCAGACAAGTGAACCGACAAGCAGATGGCGGAAATGGATTGGTACAAAAAAATCATGCTTGGTAAAAGAGCAATGTCAACAAGGGCTAGAAATTACGCCACCTAGCCAGCTTAGTCTGCAAAACAATTGATCTGGCATTGACGTCGAGGACAATAGAGTCTGGTTTTAGGACAACAGGCATGATGCCATTCAATCCAGATGATTTCAGTGATGCTGGTTTTGTTGAAGCCGTTGAGCAGAATTTGTTGAATTTGTGTGAGTCAATGTTTCCTGAATAAGTTAACTATGCTTTCTTCTCCATTTGATTGCGTTCAACTGCATATTTTCCCATTATTAGCCTATTTTCTAAGAGTGCCCACAACCGACCCAAATTTTTTTTTTGTCAAAAATTATCACTTCACTATTTATTTGATATAATTTTTGCAGCTGACAAAATCAATTTACTTTCTTCAACAGTAGTCAGCTAAGGTCTCTAGTTTTCCATTGATACTTATGTGTCTGCATAATATACATTTGGTTTAAAGTTATGAGTCCAAAATAAAAAGGTGCTCATACCCGACACTATTCCCTTACTATTTCATTCCCTGGTCTGTAGCACATATTTGAAAAAAAAATTTTTTTCCAAAATCTGCTACAAAAAAAAAAATTTTTTCTTGAAAGCCTTTTTTACGTTTTTACCTTTTAATTCTTAGGTGGCTCACTTGATTAATTTTTGGCTATTACGGATATTTACATAAAACTGTAATTAACATAGAACTGTTATTAGCAGAAAAATTTCTTTTAATATGCACTGTTATCTTCTTCTTATCTTCTTAAAATGTTAATAATGTTGTCCCAAATTATAATGGTTTGAGTCTTTACTAATAGATTTTTGGTTGGTTCAGAAAATATTTATATTTCTGTTAAACCAATGTTAAAGACAAAACTTGCAAAGAAGAGCTTTATTTTATTTGTGAAAATAAAAATTGAAAACAAGCTGTTAATGTACGATATTAACCTTCGAATGATGTCTTACTCTTATTAGAGGCTTAGAACCTTGATTGATATCTTATGATATTGATATGAAATTATGACCGCTGAAGTGCAGAAATTGAGACAGCGAGCGCTAATGTGTGAATTGCATAGGCAAGATTTTAGAGAACAATTTTACGTAAAAATTTTGCTTTTATTTATGGGAAGGTATTGCTTTAATATTATTAAAAAGTGCATTATTCATTAGAAATTTTAAAGATTTTTATAAAAAGTTTATTTCACATAAATTTTAAACTATGTTTAGTACTACCACAAAAATTTAAAATTTTTAGAAAAAAAATATAAGGCAATAATCCTGCTCAAAAACTCTTCA
The DNA here is from genome assembly GCA_951812925.1 of Calliopum simillimum. Taxonomy (NCBI): domain Eukaryota; kingdom Metazoa; phylum Arthropoda; class Insecta; order Diptera; family Lauxaniidae; genus Calliopum; species Calliopum simillimum. Next base: position 8,712,130 of record OX638370.1, read on the forward strand.
AGGAACCACCAAAATAAGTTTGAATTGAGCAAGTAAGTTTTTACTGTGCCCGTTTTAAAAAATTGAGCTCACTTATATTGATAAGAAGTCACATTTTAAATGCTTAGCGCCAGATTCTTTTGATCATAGCTCAACTTCAAGGCTTGATATCTCGTATTTCTCTTCTATTAAAATTGTGTTTCATAAACTTTAGACAATTGCGAAATTGTTTTAAGAGCAATGTTTATTATTCATTTGAGAAATGTATTTTATTACTCTTGCAGTAGAACCTACAAATACAATTAAATGCAATTTAAACTTTTGCAATATAACATATGAACGAAATTCTCAACTTAAAACATAACCACAGAACACATAACAATTATATATATACATTTACAGTCGTAGACAATGTACATATATTATGTTTCGTAAATTTTAAAGGCGTTCATATGGAAAATGCAAGAATCTCTCTGAAGCACTGAATGCAACGAACCGGAAACGGATACGGAAACTTGTACTTGACGGAAGTGCAAATATGTAGATGCGGCGGGCGACAATGAATACTTCCTGACAAGGTAGGTGTAGTAGGTAAGTAAGTGCATTTATTACAAACTGCGTACGCATACATACATATATTTCGGTTAGTATTTGGTCTTAAGTAAGTTGTCAGTTGCAATTTCACAGCGTACATTTAATAAACATTTTCAGAATATTACCAATTTACGAGTTTTAACTTTGTATATACATAGTATATGGCTTATATTACTGTCTGTCTGTCTGTATCATTATTGCTGGTGGCTTGACATTCACTAATTACGTTGGCAACATTTATGGTCGTGATTTTCTTAACGATATGTTGAATATGTTGAAAATTTACATTTTTTTGCATTTAATTATTGTGAATATTTTATATCGTTGGTACTTTAAGGTGCATTTAATTGATATACGAGATATCATCTGGTGTAATTAAAAATCTCAGTTTCTGCAGTTGTGAACATACTTACTAGCAATATATATGATAAATAGCGTGTTTGTTAGCTGCACTGATCTGGAAGTTTGATTATTTTATACGAATAAAAATAAATTTTCTGACTTGTTTTACAAAAGAAAAAATTTTCTTAGGTCACCCTAACGATTTCGAGTAAAGTTTTTTCTGGAAAACTTTTAGCTAATTGTATGTGCTTTGAAAAAAGAGTCTTTGGCTTATAGAGCTTAAAAAGATTTTGCGAAATTCTGTACCTTTAAATTTAATATTCTCAATTTTTTCCCTACTTTTTGAATTTAGCGGCCATTTTAGTATGAAAAAGGTCCTATAAACATACTGTTTTATAATTTTTTGGAATGGTCGTTAAATTTCCTTTAATTTGGTAGCACATTTATTATACCAATTTTTTGATTTAAGGTCCAAAAAATATATTTTTCATGAACAATACGGCTGAAAGCTCTGGTAGCTAAAGGGCAGCGCGCTTATTATATGCAGCACAACGCATGCGAATAATGCGTGTGGTGTTGTATAAAAGAACTTTTTTCTAACCTCAAATCAAAAATTTTATATGATATATGTACTACCGACTTAAAGAAAATTGAACGAGTATCTTAAAAAAAAATTATAAAAGTGTATTTTAATAGTACCTTTTTCATACTAAGTTGGCCGCCAAATTCAAAAAGTATAGAAAAAAATTAAAAATATCAAATTTAGAGATCCAGAATTTTACAAAGTTCTTTGAACATTATAAACTAAATACCTTCCGAAAAAGCTCATACAATTAGCTTAAAGTTTTCTATAAAAAATTTTCTCTAAAACGTTAGTGTGACTCAAGAACATTTTTTTTTTTGTAAAACAAGTCAGAAAATCAGTTTTTTCTCTATAACTCTTCAGGGGTAGATTTTAGATCAGCCACGTGATGGAATTTTTTGTTAGTCTAGAACTCCTCTATCACCTCTTAGAAGCTTCGTAACCTTATGCATTACACCCTGTATACTTGTAAGCAGCATTTATATGTTATTAAGCATTAAGACTCTTTAAGTTGGCATATCTGCTAAATTATAAGACATAGGACATAAAAATTCAGACCTTTTTTGTAGAAAATTTCATAAACTATATAATTTCAAAACAATATTTTTCTAGATAATTATCTATTAATTATAATTAACCTTTAGTTAGATATTTGCGAAAAAAAACAGATTTTATGACATTTGACTTCAGAGTTTACAGAAAACGATACACTCTTAATATTTTCTGTCGAATTAGTGACTATGGAAGGTTCCCAGAAACTAATTCTTAAGAAAATGCGTATGTGGTCGGATTTTTACTAAAATTTTTTTAAGCTTAGGTGTGACATACATATATATATAAGTACATATAATTGAATAATTAAAATTGTGTCACTTTAATATCAGAACTCTGATTAATCTGTTAATTATAAGACAATAATAAGTCTTGAGTTTACGCCTAATTTGTGTGTGAAATAATAACATTCCATTCGCAATTAAGATTCGAAGATAAGGATTATTATAAAAAAAACGGCTGGTAAGTTCAACTAAATAAACATTGAACTTGAAATGATTGCCCACAATGTGCTTATTATATAAAATTAACACAATCAAAGCAACTTAACAACAACAACAAATCCAACAACATAAAAATAAACTATCGCACAAGTTACACTTCTTGCACAAATCCGGTTAATGATTCAAGCAAAAAACCTAGTAGCTACACTTTAAACCAGATATGCTCATCAGAAAAAAAAACTTAAAAATTTGGTCCGCGAATAAAAGGTACTAGAATCACTCAATGGTGGAAATTTGACCACAAATGTATTGAATAATTTTGGTACTTTTTGGACGGTTTTAGTACTTTTTTGCTAATTGGTACAAAATAGAAAAGCCCATCTATAGTAAGTTAGTGTAATGTGGACTATGCGGGTAATGTGGTTCACCCTTTTATTTCCCATATACAACAATTCTGGTTATTTGTGCATATTGAAGCTCGAAAAACATATTTTTTACGCTCTTCGGCTTTTCTATTATGCTCCTTACACATGTGCAATTTCTTACATATGCTGTGATGTCGATTTGACTTTTTTTTAGTACGCTCTGAATAAGTAAATTACTTCCTCAAAACTCTGTTTTCTAAAATTCAAATAACTTTAATGCACTTGTGGAGCTATTATTCAACGAAAAAATGCATAAGCACGTCTGATTTTACATTCCTTCTGCATATTAAATGATTATTTCAAAAAAGTGATGTGTTCGCGTAATGTGTACTACCCCATATTATATTACGTGTATCAACTCTGTTTACTATTACACTTTAAAAAGCTAATTACATATGTGCACGGAAAAAACTAAACCGTAAAAATTCATTGAAAATCCCAGTTATTTTACTGATTTTTTCAGTAACTGTGCGCCCGTGAAGAAAAACCGTATTTTTTACTGACTACACACAGTAAATTTTTTAAAAAATATAAAAATAAAAAAAAATTATGTTGATTGGTGTCGAACTTAAGACCTTTGTGTTTCTAGGCACTTTCATTTCTATAGCTTATTATTTTATTTAAATTAAATTTCAATAAAATTTTTTACAATCTCAACCAGTAATAATCGAAATGTATTCTAAGCAACTATTGCACAGCCCACTGGCATTTTTTCATGCTACAAATTTTTACTTCTACATTCAATAGTTTTCACTGTTTGTATCTGTACTTTTTAAAGTTTAAGTCGTATATTTTACTTTCGTGCCATTACTTTTTCATGAGAATTCAGTAAATTAATTGAATTACTGGAACAAACCGTAATTTTTGACGAGATTATAATCACTTTGTGCTATTTGAAAAACAATTTTTACGAATCATTTTTTTGAGTGTGGGATACCCGTATTTGAGTAATATGGAGCACTATTTTATGCATGATTCGGTATCCCTTATTACTTATTCATTTGTTAGAATGAATTTTGTTTATCTTACTAAAATATATTCTTTAATAAGCCTATACAGCCATTTTATAGCAATTATAAAATAATACTACTCGACTTTTAGTCAACAAAAGTTGCGAATAACGGTACTACTGCGGGAAATGGACGGGGTAATCCACATTACTTGACACTTTTTTTTATCAGCTATTTTTAGGTACTGTCAATTTATCTGGTCCCACGCTTGAAAATGTTAATATTATAGTTTATAAATTATCTAATAGTAAAAACAATAGAATAACTAATATGTACTTATTAATTGACCAAACTAACTTTCCTTTCTACCATTGCTTTGGTAGAAATTGCCGAAAAAGAAAAAAGGAAACAACACTGCTGAACTTACTCTATCATCATTGGTACAATAACAAATGTGAAACGAAAAGAAAACAAAAATCATGAAGTCAGTGTCAGTCCAGTTTTTTGTCTTTTTCTTTGTGCTGTATCCTCTTTTTATCTCTGTGTAATCGCGCATTTTGTCCTTGTTAATACTGAAAACTTTGTATTTGATTTTATCTGGCCTAATGGCAAAATATTAAAATAATTTTAGCTTTATGCACATTTATACACAAATACTTTTCTAATGGTGTATAATTCAAAGTCGTGCTCTATTTTTAACATAGTAAAAAAGGTAGGACAAATTTTTGTCTTGCGTATTAATATACGTACAACTTATTCCGAGCATTTTTGATAATGTAATAAAATAAAATCCGCATCAGGACGAGATTTTGCATAAATCGACGTTGTGCTACCTCTAAATGACTTTCAAAAAAGTTGAAAATAATCTCAGCTTACTTTTTTGGCACTCTCTTTCTTATGTATGGCATAATCTAAATCCAAAAAAGTTTTTTTTTAATTATTCTAGCATGCATGCTCTTTGCATTGGCCCACGAAATTTGATTCTTTAGCCCGCGTGTGCATGTCTGCTTTCAATCGTTAAACAGCATTTAATGACTTAATAAGCAGGCGCTTATGTCTCTATTTCTGTCTCCCTTTCTATTGCTGTTATTAACTACATTATTCATAACAACAATAACAAAGTATAAGTATGACAGTTATTAAATTTGCAATATCTTATTGAATGGAATGTGAACTTATGATTGGAGACTACAGTCAAATAAAATAAGATAATATTAAAAAAATAGTGCAATATAAAGTTCATCTTTATAAAACTAAGTTTAAGATGTGCGGCTGATATTTAGATTTGTAGAAAAAAATTGTTTGTCAATCGTTTCGCTATAAATATGTCTACATTCCAGGGATTAACCCTGGTACTTACTTAAAGAAAAAAATCAAGACTCGATTTTTCTATTAAACACAAATCTGCTACAATTCCAATCTTCAAAAACTAGTTCCCATGTGTTTCCCCCAATGCATGCAACTGTCATAATTGCGTGCGTCAACTTGTTTTGGGCCGTATTTTGATTTTGATCGTCGTTTGTTGATGTAATGCATGCGTGCGCTTGCGTTACTTATTGGCTTTAGAATTAAGTCGTAGCAATAAAAATTGCAATAGCATTTTTATTAATTCCAAGTAGTTGGTGATTTTTTTTTTTTTTTTTGAGCATTTTGAATCTTGAAATAAATATTTAGTACTTAAAGTATTTTTCTTTTAACATCTTGTAATTGGATTTAATGTTCTACTTTAATAACTGGTTCTTTTTTGGTACAAATGAAAGTAATCGATTTTGATTTCTGTAGAATTTTTTGTTTTTGTTTATAATTTGTTTTTTTATTTTGTTTGCTTTTTTTTTTGTTCTGGTTTTGGGTTTATTTTGTCGTCATCAAATTATTGATTTGTGGTTTAATCTATTGATATGGAAATTTTTTGTTTCAAAGTTCAACGAATTCGTAAAACCCGTGCTTTTTATGTTTGTTATAGTTTTTTTTTCTAGCTAAAATCAAACTTTGGAAACAAAATTTTGTTTTCTGTGAAATTGCTTTGCTTACGATTTTCTCGGGTAGTAATGTTCTTATTCATTGATTTTCTAGAATTTGGTATTGTTTTCATTAAATAAACGTCTCAATTATTATAGGTTTATATTTGTATATAGAAAATAGGCTATTGAAAGTAGAATATATAGTACGTAGTTGTACCTAACTCCGTGCTCACTAAAAATTTGATTTATTTTCTTTAAACAACTAAAATATCAAGTTTCTTCATTTTGTATATTTAAAAATTTCTTTATCTTTAATTCTGCAAACATTATGGTTTCTTTTCTTTAGGAAACATTTCAAATACGTATTACAAATGAAGTAGTCAACTAAATGAAAATAGTCACGGAGTTAGGTTCACTTGCACAAATTTATGCATGTTATTCCGGCAGGTAGAAATTTATAGCATCTCTGAAATTTGTTAAAAAATCGTTCACATTGTACACAATTATTAATAGTATTGAAAAAAAAAATCATATGCCGTAATTAAGTACATCACTCCATTCAGAAAAGTATAGGGCAAGGGAGGGAAATATGGACCACCAATCTTTCTTTTTTAAATAAAACTCAAAAAACATAAAACAAAGCAATTAATTTTATGCCATTCATTAAAGGAAACAATTTATCTCATTCTGATTCACTTTTAGATAAATATTTCATCAGGATAAAGAAAAAAAGTTAAAAAACTGAAAATACTCAAAATGAAGATAAAAAAAAGTGTAGTGTTATATGGACTATATAGTCCATGTTGCCCCACATGTTTATTTGGTACAGAAGTTGCATATAAAAATGTCACTTCCACATCCGGCACATTTTTCATGACTCCAAGAACGTAAGATTACACATTCAACCCAAAATTCGCAGCGGCGATTTTCTGAGTAAAGGGTATTACATTATATGCATTTTTCATCTTTTTTTCCTTTGTAGTTAACGAATTACAAATAATGACCATCAGACTCGTCATGAAAACTGCAGCTAGATTCCTCATCTGAAAAAGATGATAAATACACATTTATTTTTGAGGCTTTTTTCTTTGGTGGTCCATATTACCCACAGCACGTGTTGATGAAATAAATGGTTTTTTTTATCAAAAAGTCTTGTGGTAAATGAATTAATTTGTGCTAATAAATTATAAACAGTATTCACTGACTTTATATAATTAACCATTTATTTAAAAACGCGATGTCTTTAAAGTGAAATATTTATTTATATATTTATTAACAATTAATTACAAAATTAAAAGGTAATACAAAAAATAAGCAATAGCAGCGATGGCCTTCAGCTTATCCAGTGGAAGGAGGAGTTAAATTAGATAATCTATGTTAGAAAGTTTCAAAAAATTTATAACATCAACTATATTATTTTCGGAGGGATTTCTGATGAGGAGGAATGGGTCCCTGTCTTGGAATATCAATTGTCTGTGACAATCGAATGAGGGGCAATTAGTAAATATATGGGTAAAATAATTATGAGGGGATACTTGACAAGAACATGGTAAAGCCAAACTAAGGTTCATCAAGAAACTATGCGTAAGTTTTGAATGACCAAGTCGGATTCTCTCAAATTTTATGATATCTGATCTTTTTAATAAGACTGGTTTTAAAAAATCTTTAATTGTTAGTTTGCTAGAATTGATGGATTTGTACCAGTTAGAAGATGAATTAAATATTGATAATTGTTTTTTTGTGAAATATGTTTTTATATAGTTTCCAATGTCTGAAAAATTTAGATTATTAGACATAATTAGTGGCGCGTTGGTAGCATATTTTGCTGCTTGATCTGCAAACTCATTACCAGAGATTCTAGAATGGCCTGGAATCCAAACAATAGTGATCTTAGGGTAGGTATCTATCAATGCATTTCTAATTTGTGTAGAGTAAAAATTGTTGTCTGTTATATTCAAAATTGCTTCTATGGCTGAAAGTGAGTCCGAGCAAATAGCGTAGTTACCACTATTATTCTTTGCATAATTGACCGCTTCATATAAGGCAATAATTTCTGCAGAAAAGACAGAGCTATATAAAGGTATAGTAGACATTTTGATGACTTCGCTATGGGTGGTAATACTGTAGCTCACTACATTATCTCGCTTTGAACCATCTGTAAAAATAAATGTATGGCTTCTTAATTTATCTTTAATTTCTGAAAAAAAGGAATGATATATTTCAATTGGGGTATTATTTTTCATTAACTTGTGCAAGGAAGTATCGCAAGAGCTCGGATTAAGATTCCAGGGAGGATGAGAAGGACTGTTGATTTTTAAAGGCAAAAAAGGAATATTCAGCGAGATAGAGAGTTGTACAGCTCTATATATTGCTGACTTGACCTTAGGAATTTTTTTGGATTTGTTTATTTTGTAGACGATGCATCGAATAGGGGTATCATGGCTAAAAAGAAGTGATTTAGAAAGCTTGGCGGTAATCAGTTCTCTTTGTACTTCTAAAGGTAGAATGTTTGCTTCAAATAAAAGATTATTCACAGGGGTGGAACGAAAAGCACCCAAAGCAGCTCTAATAGCGGAATTAATAATGGTTTTTAATTTGTTTAAAGAAGATTTGGGAGAATGACCATATATAAACAGAGCATAATTAATTTTTGATAAAATTAGTGCTTTAATAACTGATACTAGTGTTAGAGTATTGCAGTTCAGCTTATAGTTAGAGAGGCATTTAACCACATTAAGATGTTTGGTCAAAGACGTACATAATTTTTCAATATGAGTTTTCCAAGTGAATCTTGAATTTATTGTAAGACCTAATACTTTTAAGTTATCAGTTTCTTGGATGCAAAAATTACTAGTGATTATATTGCAATTGCAGTTATTTTTGCGACAAAGATGAATATATTTGGATTTATTTAAAGATAATACAGCACCAGAGGTATTGCTCCAGGATGAAATGCCGTCAAATAATTGGTTGAGGTTAAGAGTAGGATTTTTTTTCTTATCCGATTTTATAATTAAATTGAAGTCATCTGCATATGCAGTGAAATCAATTTCTTTATGGAGAGAAATAATACCACAGAGTTTGTTAAAAGCGATTAAAAATAATATTACAGAAAGAGGAGAGCCCTGAGGGATGCCATTGTATAAATTTTTTTGATCTGAACAGTATGCTGCTAAACGAACAGTAATTTTTCTGTGGGTCATAAAGTTCAGTACATATTTTGTAATCTTGGGTCCCATTTTCCATTCAGAAAATTGGTCAATGATTGAATGTATTCCAACTTTTTCAAATGCTTTCTCGAAGTCAAGTGATACGATCGTTAGGTGTTTTTTTAGAGAGAGACAATTTGCAATTTGATACTCCACGTTAAGTAGAGAATCGCTTGTCGGTTTGCCTTTTTTAAAACCAAGTTGTCGAGAATCTATTAATTTATTTTTTGTGACGAACCACCACAATCTGTTCGATATAATTTTATCTAAAAGTTTAGAAAGGCATGGATTCAGGGATATTGGCCTGTATGATTTAACCAGTGTTTTGTCAGATTTAGGTTTAAGAATTGGTATAACTGTACTTAATTTGTATTGCTGAGGAATGTGGTTATCTAATATATTATTATAGAAATTTAGAAGCCTTATTCTCGTTGCTTGTGGGATATTACGAATCATTGGATATGAAATTCTATCCATACCGGGAGTCTTTCCTTTGAGTTTTGATAATGATGATGAAAGTTCTACACAAGTTATCTTGCGCTCAATGGCATCAGCGTCTGCACATGGATAAAAGACAGGAAGGTTCCTTAGAACAGCAGTTTTTCTTAATTGAAAATTTAGAGGGAAATTATTGTCTGTGGAATTATCAGACCAGAATTCACAAAATTCGTTCGCAATTTCCTTTTTGTCTGTGAGTTTATTATGGGAAAAAGAAATCGATTCAATTGAGTGGATACCATGAGAAGCTTTATAACCGGAAAATCTTCTTATATTAGCCCAAATTTTTTGAATTGGTGTATTAGGGTTAATGTTTGAGGTGAACTCGTTTAGTGACTTGGATTTCTCTATTTTTATTTCCCTTTTTAGAATTGCGTTTGCTCTTTTGTAATTAAGCATGTTCGTTAAAGAAATGTTTCTTTTAAATATGAGCCAGAATTTGTTTTTATTTTGTTTGAGCTCTTCTAATTTTTTATTCCACCAAGGAACTTTTTTTGGACCAATTTTGGGGTGTGATTGAGGTATAGAGACACTAGCCGACTGAATAATAATTTTGCGCAAGTTAGCTGCTTCCTTATTAATGTTTATGGTGTTAGGGTAGCAAGGGTCTAACTCTAAGCACTTCTTTTGAAATAATTGCCAGTTTGCCTTATCTATTTTGAATTTAGGTATAAATTTTATATTAGATTGTGTTGGAGTAGGAAATAGAGTTATTACTATTGGCAAATGGTCGCTGCCACAGAGGTCGGTTTCTATAGACCAATTTGCGTGGGGCTTGATGCTCGGTGTACAAAAAGATAAGTCAATATGAGAAAATGAATTGTGTGTGGTAAAATGTGTTGGTGCTCCGTTATTAAGCAGAATAAAGTTTGATTGGTTAATAAATTTTGATAAGATCTGTCCCCTAAGATTATTCTTTGGTGATCCCCAATCTCTATGCCAGGAGTTGAAATCTCCTGTAATAAGTGATGGGGTAGGAAAAGTATTCAAAACGTTGGAGAGAGTTCTTGAGTTAAATTGTATTTGAGGAGCTATATAAGATGATATGACATTAAATTTTATTTTCGAGTTTATTTCAACTGCGACAGAATCGAAATCATTATTGATAGGGACGAGCTTATGTTGTAATGAGTTGTGTATAAGTAGAGCAACTCCGCCGTATCTAGTGGACGAAGTGTTACGAGTATACAAAGAGAAGTTGATAGGAATTGGGATATTTAAAAGAGAATGGATATGTGTTTCTTGTAATGATATAATTTTAACGTTGTATTTTTTGATTAACATAGAAAGTTGATTGTAGTTTGATGAATATCCTTTTATGTTCCATTGGATTAAATTGAGACTCATCGCTGAAATATTAAAGATTGAAAAGAAAGTTGACTAAATATACTTAAATTGTAGGTTAGCAAAATGAAATAGGCCATATGGCAATTTAGAATAAGAAAAAATAAAAATAACAATTGTTTTATACAAATTATATGCATAGTAATTAAACAAGAGCTAAGGCTTTGAAAGAGAATGTAATACAAAACAAGCATAGCCTACAAAATAATAATTGAAATTTACAAAAAATTTATTTGCGTTGCTTTCTAGCACCTTTCCTTTTTAAATTCTGTTTAGCTTTATAGGAAGTATTTTTCGGTAAAATAAGAATATTTTTGTTTCGTGCAGGATTTGAAGAACTAGTTGTTGCAGCTGGTTCACTATTTGCCATGTTGTTATGATCATTGGTACTGTTTTGCTCATCATCCGACATTGCTATGACATTTGATGAACTGGCTATTGATGTTTGGTCTATGTCTGATGTGAAGTCGGAATAGTTAACTATTGAGCGTTGTGTTGGCATTGATTTTTGTAAGTTATTGCTGTGCGGTGCATTTGCACTCGCAGTGGATGGATTTGTTCTTTCTGTGTTGGAGTTAGTTTTTAGGACTGTTGAATATGAATTTGTTTGTGTTTGGTGTCTGTTATTGTATTCGTTAATCGCATTTTTTCGATCAGTTTTTTCCAGTGTTATGATAGCCTGAATTTCTTTTTCTTTTAAAAATACTGGGCAGTTTTTATCGTATGAATTATGATTGGGATTACTGCTATTATTAACAGAACAGTTTATGCATTTACTTTCTAGCAAGCATTTCTCTTTAGAATCAACATCGGTGTGAAAAACGTTGGAGCAATTAGGGCAAGTTTTGTTGTTATTGCATATTTTGCCTATATGACCGAACCTTAAGCAATTAACACATCGTAGCGGGAGAGGAATATAGGGCCGGAGTCTAACTTTTTCGTAACCAATTGAGATGTCAGATGGTAGTGTAAGAGAAGCGAATGTGATTATTATTAATCCAGTTTCTTTAAGAGTTTCATCTTCGAGTTTTTTCATAATTTTTTTTATTTCACAAACGTTTTGTGGTTTTAACTCCTCTAAAATCTCTTTATCATCAATATTCCTCAATTCGTTGGAGTATATTACTGCCTTGGTGTAATTAAGAGAAGAATGTTCTGTTACTTCTACGTGTATGGTCGATGAGAGAGATGTCAGTTGTATTAGCTTAGTTGCTTGTTTATAATTGTTTGTTTTGATTAGAATTGTTCCGTTTCTTAATTTTTTACATATTTCAACGGTGCCTTCACATGTACAGTCTATAACTTTTTTAATCAAGAATGGTGACACATTTGATAAATTATCAGAACTGCTAACACGCGACATTATTAAATATCTGGGACCATTATGAGTTGATTTTAGAGTTTTGGTTTTGTCCAAAGTAAATAATTGCTGATTAGAAGTTTTTGATAAATCAGGAGGGCGATTCATGATTATTATGGCAGATTCACTTGATACTAAAGTTTGCACTAAAAAGTGTCAGTATAAGTATATTTTTTTTTTTTAACTTAGAAGAGAAAATCAAAAGACAGTAGAGTATATGCACAGAAAAAGAAAACAAAAAAGAAAAAAAACAACGAAATACAACTCAAGACGCGCACAATGAACAATCGACCGAACTCAGTAAATGCTCACGGTGTACTCTAAAGTGAAATAATGCAATATACTTAATAGAAAAAAATTATCAATGATCTTTTTTTTAGAAAAATCAACTTTACAGAAACATGTAACTTCACCGAACGCTAAAATCGAACTGACATAAGCTTTAGGTATTGGCGTAACGTTTAAATATGAATAACGGTAAATCCTATGTACGCAGTGGAAAATACCCATATGGTCCATATTACCCACGTAGTCCATATATCCCTCCCTTACCCTACTTAATATGTGAGAAAAAAAATTTTTTGTATATTTGATAACAATCAGTAGTTTAATTTCGAAAATTTAAACTTTTTTATTTTCGTAATTACGTGATAGTCACGGAATAGCGTTCACTTGTACAAAATTTTGTACCTAATTACGGCAGAAATAAAATCATAGTTTTCTTTATAAAAAATATTTTATTTTGCTTTAAAACTATTAGAAAACGATTTTAGAATTAACATAAATTGTTAGCTTAACAAATTTCAATTACTTATGTATACATACAAACATGTAATCCTGGAAACACTTACATTAATTCGTATGTTACCTAATACTTCTGTACAACATACGCGTTCGAAATCAAGGTAATTGGAAATTGATTATTTGAAACACCATTATCTAGTTATTAACAAATAACAAAAATTTAATATTAATTTCTTGGCATTAACTAAAAGTATAGAATATGTTTTGGTTCAAAAATATTTCAAACTGCGTTAAGTTTTCTTATTTTTCAACAAAAGCGAAAAACTGAAGGAATTGGATACTAGTCCGTAATTCGGTACATTAACCTTAAACTATATTTTCCTTCTTTTTAATTTTTTTTTTTTTTGATAATTTATTTTAAAAGACGTTATTTGGTCAAGAAACAGAAAAAATGTGTTTCACGCTCTAAACATAAATCTAAACATAAATCTAAAATCAAATATATGTATGTAGGTTGTTGAGTATTATCTTCAATTTGGAAGATCAGTAGCAAAACAAAAACAAAATATAATTAAAAAAAAATAATAACAAGGCTTATCGTGTTTCAGGTACAAAACTAATAAAAAAAGCATGTACTCAAGTACTTAACTTAATTAGAAAAAAAAAAGAACGTAACATCCATAGCGAATCTTTGGCTTCAGTACCTACTCACAAAAAAATGTATAAAACGACCTTGAATTTGAAAAAATCTATGATTATTTCTTAGCAGCAATTTTGTTTTTTTTTTGCAAGCGATATCATTAATTGTCAAAATAAAAATCTAAGCCACATCGAGGTCATTCTGAGCTGCAGGCTTTTGATAATTTTGTTTATGATGGAATTGATTATTTTTTGTTTATGTTTAATTGATTTTTTTTTTATATATGAAGAAGTAATGTCAAATTATTATTGTTGTATTAAAGTTAAACAGGTTTTCATTTATAATTAGTTTTTACTTATGTGATTATAAAAATAACATTTGAACAGACATCAAACATATAGGTAATTAAAACTAAAAGACGATTTATCGGATGTAAAGATATGTGGATAAATGAAAATATGATGTACTTATATTTTTTTTTGTAAATAAAAAAAAATCCAATAAAACTTAATTTTAGAAAAATTTTTGAAATTATATAAAATGCATATCCAGTCTTTTGGCATGCTTGCCGAGTGCAAACCGCAGCAATTCTTGCAATATCAGTGCTATTTTTGAAAAGTAGATCTGATGTTCTCCAGTTGTTAAATGAAATTTAGATTGTTTTGGAAATTCTGAAGGTTTCTGAGGCTCTCCGTCTGACATAAGCTTTGGTGAGGTAATGCGATAAAATTTTTTTCTTTACTAGACCTATCGGAGTGTATACGCACTTTGAATAGGTCTCGCTTAAGGAAGAGCAGTGTTTGGCTAGTTCGTCAGCTTTTTGTTCCTGTGATCAGACGCTCAAACTATAGTAAGTTCGGATTAACTTCGATCAAGTTTTTAATGCATTCTTCAGCTAGTTTTAATTTTATTGTTACTGAGTTCAACGCCTTGACAGTGGCTTGTCTAACAGAGAAAATCGCCAATTGTCTATATATAAAAGGATTAGAAGTCTCTAAAAGCTTAAAGAATTACAAACTACTACCTGAAATACGCTTGTTGAATTGGATAAGCAAAAAGTTTGAGATAAATTGAGGTGTTTTGAAAACACAGCTACAGCCACGGTACACTCAATCTTCGAGCCAGCAAAATTGCAAAATTTATGCTGGGCGTACTGTCTCCCCATTAAGTTCCTTCGGTAAACCTCACACCAAATTTTTTCTCAAAATATACCATAGTATGAGGTGATGGAGTAACAATATTCGGCTGCTAGGGTCTGATAAGTGATACATATGTAGGCTAGACCGGGTCGAAAATAAGATTCATTCCGAAACTAACTCGAAAGTTAGAAGGACTCTTAAAAACGATATCAGCATCATTTTTTTTTTTTTCATTCTGAGAAAAACCAATGAAGCACTTTTGATTTTACTGAAGGCCATTTTTGGCTAATAAAACATGTCATAACTTTTTTTTTCATTTGAAAATGAATACCCAAGAGTGTTTTAGAAATAAAGATTATAATCTTATAATACAAAAATTCTGTCGTTTAAAAATTTTAATTTTTTTTTTGTGGTATAGATAATATTCGGTTCCAAATGTCGATTTTTTTACGTTTTTTCAATAACGAGTTCGGAAAAACCATTTTTTTGCACACAAGCAAGGCATCTTACGAAAAAAGTGTGGACGGCAAAAAATACTTTGAATTATCCAAAAAATTCGTGTGAATTCTTACAGAATTTTTTGAGATATTTTATAATTTTTCAAAACTTGGTCAAAAAGTTAAAAAAAAAAATTCCAAAAATTCTGAAAAAATTCACACCAATTCTTTAAGGGATTTTAAGCATTTTATGTTAAAAGAAATTTTTACATAGGTGCTTTGGTTTAAGTAAACCTAGCATTTTGCTGACAAATGTGAGCTTATCAGCTGAAAACTCAATTAAATAAATTTTTGAAAAACAAAAAAAAAAAAAAAATTCAAAAAATTCTGATAAAATTCACACGTATTCTTTGGGCAATTCTTAGTATTTTTTGCGTAAAAAATCGATTTTGGGAAGCGAATATCATCTAAATGGTTTAAAATACTTTCATACGAATTTTTATATAAAATTTATACAAAAATAGTATAAAAGATTTTTATATGGTGATACTATTAAATTTAAACCAAAATAGTGTAAATTGTATTAATACTTTATTTGCATAAAATTTATACGATCAAGTATAAACGGTTTGTATACCAAGTGTGGATTTGTATTCATTTCAATTTGGTTTGAATTTTACACCCAAACTATTTCCTTTGTATTAGTTCGGATTTTTCTGTAATGAGCTTACAAACATTTTTTTTATGTTTCCAGATTATTTTTTTTCGTTTCCTTAGGAAAATCTTAGCAAAACCAAATTTTTTAGTATTTTAAACGATTCCATCGCTAAGCTTAAGTGAGACAACAATCAAAATTGAAAGTTAAAAAATATTTCTGTAAAACCATAAGTTAACTTGTCGCACGCCCACAACACACCCTTCAGTGTGTTCAGTGCATGACGAGAGAACGACTGCCCGCAAATGGTTACAATCACCTGTAGCCTAGAATTAGTCACGACCTTTAATGCTAATTCTGATGCTGATGCTTTTATTAAACTGGACATTAAAGATTTAAAGACTTAATTTTTTTTATTGCTAATTTATGCCAAGTTAAGCACAGATTTTAATGCAAGGGAATAAAGAAAAAAAAAAAAGAAAGAAAATAATAAAATACACGAGCATTTTGAATTAAACAAAAAAGTTAAAAAAAAATCAATTTTTTCTTTTAACAAAATCAAATGCAAATAACTTGCAAACCAGTCAAGCTACAACGT
The DNA here is from genome assembly GCA_951812925.1 of Calliopum simillimum. Lineage (NCBI taxonomy): Eukaryota > Metazoa > Arthropoda > Insecta > Diptera > Lauxaniidae > Calliopum > Calliopum simillimum. The sequence goes on from OX638370.1 coordinate 8,728,583, forward strand.
CAAAAAACATTTTGAAAATAATAAATGTTTCATATTACATTTATCCTAATGACTTTCAGTTTAGTGCAGCTTTTAGTGTAAGATTGAACTTTTTTTTAAACAAATACAGAAATAGCTAGAGATATTCTTGACAAACCTTATTTTGCTTAAGTTCAGTTTTTGAGTGATTTTTTTTCTTCTTCTTGCCGTGTGTGATCTTGTGAGTTCTTATCTCAGCGCAACAGCGCAAAACTTTAGTTGCGCGTTAATTGTCAACGCTTACGGTTGTGTAAATGGCATTAAAGTTCGTTACTTTAAATTGTGCTTAACGGTCGTCGTATGACGGTGTGCCATTAGAAATCGCAAGTTACTACAAAAGCTTTACGGAAGCATTAAGTGTTAAAAGTGAAACATAAAAAATTTAAGAAATTTTTAAAATAATAAAAATTAAAAAAATTAGAAACAAAGAAAACTACTGAAATTTCACTAAAAAAAAAATAAAGTGCATTTTGTGCACTTACGAGCACTCAAAGGAGTTTATATTCTGGCGCTTATTTTTTATTTGAAAATAAGGTAATTACAAATAAGTATGTACATACTTTGGAAATGTGTTTCTGCTTTTGTTTTTAGATTTCTTTTTTGTTCATAAAATTTTTCCCGACTGTTCCGAAATTTTTTCTTTAGTGCATATCAGTTCGGTAACCGATCTCGTTGAATTTTTTTTTGTGAATTTTAAAACACAGACTAATTTGGGCCTTATCATGAAAAATCCGTTGGTATTGTTTGGATATCTCAAACAGCTTTCGAGTTACAGTTGATGTAGTTTTCTACCCCTTGGGCCAATACTTATACTCAATTCGGAAAAATTGTAAAGTTTCATTCACATGTCGTTTTAAATGTTGTTCTATGATCAATGGAATCCACTCACCTTATAACCACTTAGTTCAACTAGCTCACATTTATATTCCAGTGGCCAGTGACTAAGCGACCAAGTGACCACATTAAGCCATAGTTTACAAAAGAAAAAACATATTTTCAAGGTAAAATTCTGGTTTTAGGAAGAAGAAACCACACTAAACTGATTTATTATTCCAAACACTATTTTACGTTCTATGAATCCTACTTATTTGGTTTCATTGGAATCCATTCATGTTCCAGTGGTCCACTACCAGGTGACCAAATAGCCAAATTGGGTTCTTAGTATGAAAAGTCTTTATTTTCGAGGATCAAGTTCTGGCATTAGAAAAAATAAACTACACCAAACTGATATATTTTTTCAACCACTGTTTTTTATAGATCCAATTTAGTTTCATCGGGATCCATTCCTATTACTGTGCTCCATGGCCAGGTGACCAAGTCGCCATATTAAATTCTTAACATGAAAGTCCTTATTTTCAAGGATTAAATAATAGCTTTAGGAAAAAGAAGCTACACTTAAATGATATACTGTTTTAAACACTGTTTTATATCCTATGAATGTCATTTGGTTTCATTGGAATCCAATGAATATTCAAAACTAAAGCGAACGGTCCATTCAGTACGTCGAATACGTCACGTCGTTTTTTTCAACTGACTGCGACGCATTTGACGGAGAAGCCTGGTCCAATGAATACTTTGAAAACGGATTAAAACATCACAATTCTTTTTATAATAGAGTTATTCACGATCTAGAGTAACGAGCTGAGTAACAGGGTAAAAGTGCACTCAGTTACTCTGAATAGTGAGCATACTCAATACTTTGCACGTATATTTGCTTTTTGTTTCTCAAAATAATCTTAGCTGACAACAAAATAAAAAAATTTTTAAATGAATATTTTTCTCCCATTCAAATTTTTATTTTTGATGAACGAAAATTGCCTCTCAATCATAAACAAATTCAAACGTTTCTATAGAAATAGAAATAGTAAAAAAAAGGCAAAAGTGTAAGATTATTTTACACTAGAAAATAGCTTGACTAAAAGGGTAAAAGAGTAACAGAGTAACTTACGTATATTTTGTTGTTGTGGTTGTGCACAGTTACCCTGTTACTCTGTTACTCAGGACGTTACTCTAGATCGTGAATACCTCTAATATTAATTTCAAATTTTAATTTTACACTTGCACAGCTCCAATATTTTTTTATTCCAATATTATTCAAAAAATAAAACAAAAACGACAAAGAAAAAAAAAAACAACAAATGAAATTGAAAATAAATTTATTTTACGGTCGTCAAATCACACGACGTACGTCGAAAGTTGGGAGTTGGGCCACTTTTGTACGTTGCGTTGACGGGGACGTTCTGATTGGGTCGCACTTGATATAAACTCATATTTTTAACTTAGCTGTCAGTCGAAAAAAAACGACGTGACGTACTCGACGTACTGTATGGGCCGTTGGCTTAACCCTTAGAAGTCGTTCTATTTTTTTGTGTTGGTATTTTTATATTTTTGTTGTTTGAAAATGAATATGGTGATTTTGGAATTATCTTGATTCGGCAACATCGCAAATAAACGTCCGTAAAATTTGCAAGCAAAATTTTTATCGTCTTTTTTCTCATAGTTCTCTCATCAATGTTCATAACTTTTTCGTAGTTTCCCATTTTATCGAGTCTAGAAGAATAACAAAAACAGAATCTTTGGCATAGTTGACTCTTGAAACGCTGAAAATCAAAGTTTAGCTTAAAGCTTTTTGCTGTTTCTTTTCCGAATGTCGTTTTTTTTTTTGTTGCGATCACAGCAGAAAACGTACTTTTCGCTCTTTGTCTTTTTCAATCCTTTGGTATTCTTAAGTGGGCAAGTCTTATCAAATTGGCCCAAACGTCATGGCCCCCACTCGAAGAATCTTTATCCGTTAAGGCAATCATACTTGTATGGCTTTCCTATTGTGAACTGTTTCCCTACAGGACCATGGACCATTCCAAAACTAAGTACTTTGCAAACTACTCCAAGGGAGAAACCGACTAGTCCAAATTCTGGTCCCATCACATATAAAGTTCTATTTACGTTTTACATTGGGCGTAACCAATTGTCCCCTTATAAGGCCAATTCTTTTTTTTATTTCATTTATAAATTTCAACAAATTTAATTTGAAATTCAAATTTTACACAAAAATTTCAAAATGCTTCATAGTCGAATGTGCTAAGGAATTTGTTATATACTTCTGAGCAATGTGTTCCGTGTTTGAATCTCAGTCCAGGTGAAAGTTTTTTTTTTTTAATTTTTTTATTATTTTATACCTCGGCTATGTTGAACATATGTTTCATTTTCTGCTCCGAAGACTTTTCAGACAAATTGTGTACAAATAATTAGAAATTTAAAAATTGGAATTGAAAATCACCGATTGGAGGGTTTAAGCCTCTCCACGCAGCGTAAGTCACTACACCGATACACTCTCGTTTGCTCTTCTTCACAATTGACAAACTGCCACAAAGTATGTAGTCAGTAGTCTAATCGATACACAATTGGATCACTTTCGGTACTAATAACGGATTATGCATCACATTTGAACCATTTTAGATGCAATTGATAATTTAAGTGAATTTATGGACTACTTAAAAAAAAACTAGACCAAAGATTGGACTATTGAGACAATTGACTCCATCGGTCCTACAGGGTAGGTTCCATGACTTTAAAAATTGTGGGATCATACTCTCAAAGACTGAATGTCAAGTTATGACATCTTTCGTTCAAGTGGTGATTAACCTTGTCAAAACGGTCATTGCTATACAGGTTGTTATTTTGCAAGATGTCTAAGAGAATCAAACCCCTGAGAAAGGTTTTCTTTGGCATTATTTGGTGGTAAAAAATCAACATCAACTCCTCTATAGTCTGTGGAATCAGTTTCGATCCAAAATTTCTTCCAATGAAAGCAGATTTCTGAGAAAGAAAAATAATATTTTAAAATTCGGATTTCACTGACTCATATTGGTTTGATATCGCAAAAGCTAACCAGAATTTGGAAAGTCGTTAATATGTGGTTTTTAATAATGCTGATTACGAATCTAAAATCAATTTTTCAAAAAAACCAAAATGGCGGATCCACAATTATGGACAAAATAATGCTAAACTGGATCTATTTTGACGAAAGCTGGTAATTAAGTAGATGGTTTGGATGGTGCTGATTAAATATTGGCCCTGCGCTGTTTCTGTGTTTTATCAAGTCGAAATTCGACTTCTTCGGAGAGCACATATTCATTAGAAGTGTTCATGATCTTGAGCATTTGTTTTGTAAAGTTACAAAAAAGTAAATATTTGCGAAAGAAACATAATGAAAAATTAAATTCAAAGGTGATTTTGAAGAGATAAATTTATTAGCAAAGTCAGTGAGAGTTGTTGTTGTTTATTTACTATCATAAGTACAATATTTACATTAATGAGATTTAATCCTATGGATTTTACAGCAACTAAATTCTAATTTAATAATAATGATTAGAGAGTGACTTTGTAAAGAAGAAGTTTTTTTAAGAAAATCAATGTTGCAAATGCAAGAATTTATTTCTATATGCGTCAAAAAGAATGATTTATAAGAACTCCAAGAATTTATGTCAATTAACCAAACAAATTGCTTTCGCGCACTTTAATAAACATAAGTTTTCTCTGAACTCACTTTTAACCTCACGCAACAAGACATCATTAGAATTTCACCTGTGGTTTTGCAATAAAAAGAAATTCCCCAATGAGATTAATAAAAAATTTCATTTCCCTCCCTTTACACGCACAAAAACCCAAACAAATGTAAACATATAAATCATACCAACATAATGTACATAACAGGGCAAAGGGTGAAAAAAATCACACCGGAAGTTACAGTTGCACTGACAGCCAATTGACATACACACACAAGCCAGCAGCGTACAGTAAAAAGGCAGGCTTTCAAAGTCATAATGATGGAATAACAGTCAGTGCAAAACCACAGCGTTGAAATGTCAAGAAGAAAATATTTACAGCATATTTCATTCATTGATTTCGCATCCACCACGAGCATCCACCCGCACACACAAGACGGAAACGCTCGTGTGAAGCAAAAATTGAAAGAATGCAGTTGTGGTCGGCCACCAAGTGTTCGGTAGCATTGTCAACACTGTGACAGCTTTACTGTATATGGGTGGGATAATACATGGATGACATGGATGCTGTTCAGTCGCTGTCAACTACTGACAATGAATGGTGTCTTTGACAGTTGACAACATTTTGTGAAATGGAACATTGAGTAAACCAAATGCCAAGGAATGAATAAAGTAGCTGGTAATTCTCTTGACTGGCGCTATGTTGAAAAATTAACGATTGAGAGATTAAAAAAGAAAATAACGAAATTAAAGTTTTAGTGTTTTTAATTATATGAACCCGTGTTCTTTCTTTTCCTTGAAATTTTCATTTTTTATTTGGCGTATCTTTCACACAAAGATCAAAAATTTATTTCATAAAGTTTATTCAGAGGTTAAATAAGAGATGCATTAGAGTTGCAGTGGAAAATATTGAATAGAAAAATATTTTTGTAATATGTTTTTCTCTCTCGTTTCCGCGAATTTAAAAACGCTATTTTTCGATTTTTTCATATGGCTATATCTCGGTAACGAGCCGAAAATATTGTTTTGATGACTTCAGCAATGTTGTAGCTATTGAATAGAAAAAAAAAAAAAAATGCCGAACAAACTTAACCGAAAAAAATTCATCTAGTGCCTTAAAATCGCAAAAATGACCATATAATCTTTATATGAGCCAACTTTGCAAAACGCTTTGGCAGAATTACTTGTTTTGGCGAGTACTTTCGACGCCTTATAACGGATTTTAGTTCACTTTCATGTGTCGCACTGTGTAATGGACTACACCAAAAACTAAAATAGATTCTCTGAAATTATCAATTGTATCAAAATGGTTCAAATGTAATGCGAAGTCAGTCAATTGCATCAAAAATGGTCCAAATATAATGCACAATCCGTCATCCAAAGAGGTCCAATTGTTTATCGATTGTATAAGTGAAATTATAACGTTACTGACTACGTACTGTTTTGCATTTCGTCAATTGTGAAAAAGAGCAAAGGATATTGTATGTATAGGTCTAATGACTTGAGCTGCGTGGACAGACCCGGGTTCAAAGCCTCCCCTCGGTGATTTTTAATTCCAGTTTTGAAATTTCCATGAATTTGTACGCAATTTTTCTGAAGAGTCTTCGGAACCGAAAATGAAACATATGTCCAACATAGCCGAGGTATAAAATAATAAAAATTTAATAAAAAAATTTTCATTTTTGAGATTCGAATCCGGAACTCATTGCTCAGAATGTATATAACAAACTCTTTAGCACATTCGGCTACAAAACTTTTTGTAGTTTTTGTGTTAAATTTGAATTTCAAATTAAATTTGTTGAAATTTATAAATAAAATAAAAAAATTGGCCTTTTTCTGGTTCGAATGTAATGCATAAGGTGACAATTGACCTTTTTTTGGTCCGATTGTAATGCATAAGGAGACAATTCGTTACGTCCAATGACAAACAATACAAAACGGAAATGGATCTCTTCATGTGATGGGACCAGAATTTGGACTAGTCGGTTTTTCCCATGGAGTAGTTTACAAACTAGTTTTGGAATAGTCCGTGGTCCTGCAGGGATCAAGGGAAAAGTTGTTGAAACGGTCCAGAAAGCGGTGGGTTCCATCGTCATAAGTATTCTGAAAAACCCCTGAAATCTACACGACGCCTCTCGTACTCAATAATCCAATATGGCTTTTTTGAAATTTGGTATATAGGGGTTTTGAGGCCTCGCTGATTATGAGTCTGAGGTCGGATTTACAAAACTCAAGATGGAGAATGCAAAATGGTAGACGAAATTTTCAAAAATCACCAATCTTTAAAACATTTTCTTATATATCAATATTTCGGCTTCTTTATTACAAAAATTTCGAGTTCTTGCAGAGTACCTAAGGTCAGATAACAAGTAACTGCTATTCTAGATTAAATTTTGAATGCAATCATTTAATAGATTCGATCACTAAATCAAGAACATAGGTGTCATTTTTCTTCCGATCTGGATCTACAAGGACTCGAAAATTTTGTAACTATTGTAAATATGAATGGGTTTTCTTTTGAAAGTGGAAAATAATGTCATACAGATTATGTGCCATAAAAATCGGTTATTTGACCGATATCATTTTTACACTTAATGCCATAAATTCTACTTTATTAAGTTAACTTTCTGCAAAAAATAAAGCCCAATTTTATTCATTTTCGATAAAATAACAGACATTTCATTTTATGACATTACTTTTGCTTTTCGTTATGGACCTTTTTTACTTTGAAAAAATCCATTCATATCTGTGGCATTTGGGCAAAAGAACCTATCTCGAAATTGGCAACTTTTCAGCAGAGCTATAAAACTGTTTAACTGCTTTTCAATAATGTTGCTCAATTTCGTTGATTCAGCGTTAAATCTCTTCTTTCAATGCATTTTTACTAATCTTCAACTGTCAGCTGTCAAATTATTTTCTTCTTTTGGTTAGCAGCACATCACCGCACGAATGGCACGAAGTTCAAATCATGCGTGAGTTATGGGACACCCTTATGTCTTTGGATCTGGAAACCATGGAGATATAGTGATTATAGGAAGCGTATCTAAATTGGTGTCGTGACATAATCCCCATTAAAAAATTAATTTTCGCAAGTTTTTCGGATATAATCCCAGAAAAAAATTAACATAATCCCCATAACGATATTTTCTAACGCCTTATTTTGTTATTAACAACAGCCAAATCCAATACCGGCTTCGCGGCGGCCTTCAGCCGCTGATCAGTCTATAATATCCAACACTAATTATATGACTTTTTTAAATGAATTATAGCAAAAAAATTTCAGACTTAACCTCCAATACCAAAATAGGGATTATATCCGTTGGGATTATGTCCGGTCACCTTTAAATTTTATATATATGACTAAAATCCAGGAGAATTTTCTTATCTCGAGATAGGTTGTTTTGTCAGAAGTCCACAGATGTGATAATGATAAAAATAATAATATTTTAATTTTTTTAAATTTATTCGGTACGAAAAAAAAACTACTGAATGTCTTTCAAATAGTTTTTGAATTTATCAAGCTTTTCGACTTTTTTAACATTTCAATGATATTTGACTATTTCATGACTTTTGAATTTTAAACATGATTTTATTGAATTTTCTTATGTTCCAGACAGACGACAGTTTAAATCTAGATTATAGAAGCAATAATGTGAATCTTTTTATTGCATGATTTTAGACATTTTATAAATATATATTTCATAGACATTGACTAAAAGAAAATTTCAAAATCCAGGGCCCAAAAAATTTCTTTTCTGATGCTTAACTCACTATTAATGTTGTTTTTGATGTTTTAGAACTTTTCTTTTATTCAATGTCAATGAAATATGTATTTAAAAAAATGCCTAAAATCATGCAATAAAAAGTTTCACATTATTGTGATTATGCATTAGAGCTGCCATCTGTCTGGGACATTAGATTCTTAAGCCCTATTGTAGCTACAACTAATACCTAAGAAAACAAATTTCTAGAAATTTATTTTCACTGCCTCTTTCCATATACAGCTGCATACTTCTAAAAGTTTCAACTTTCAAAACAAATTTTGAAGTTACATCAAGTTACATACTCTTCAAATGCTTAAATTTTTCAAAGCTTTGCATTAACAATTTAACAAGGATTTAGTAACACAAATCAAACGCAAAGCCCACGCTATACATCATTGTCACGTTGTGCATAAAATCAATTAAAATTTTGTGATTATGAAAATCAAAAGTTTCCAACAACCAACAATATCATGTTGTGAGTTGTTTCTCTTTTTGAATAGGTATCCAGTAAATGATTTCATTTTAATTACAATTTCGAAATTTTCGGCAACATCAATATTGTTGGCAGCAACAACAATTATACATTTATATCCTATGCCGAACAGTCGGCTGTTAATCCTGCAAATCCAATATGCAAAGTATGTGCGAGACAAAGTTGTAAAGTGGGCGCAGTAGTAGAAAAAATACATACTCGTATATACAATTATATACATACATTTATTGAAAACCCAAATGCTTTTCTACATAGCCAAAATAACAAGAGCAATTTTGTGCTTTTAAAAAAAAATTAAAATTTTTGTTTAAACGTTGCCAAAAATGCGCACGTGCATATTCTCGATTCCAAAGTAGAGTCGCCGCACATTTTAATTACTTTTTCAGCGAGTTGTGTCAAAAAATGTAGTCCGTGTTTAGGACAGCCAACCAGCCGTGTTATACAGCGGCGCTTGTGTGTAGAGCAGGAAGAGCATTACGTGCACTTCCGAATGGAATTTAAATCACATGTGGCATACATATCCGTGTGTATGTATGTATGTGTGTTATATAGTCGAATAGGATCATGCATGAATACAAGAATATTACAAAATTTTAATTCGTTGAATTGGTGATATTCTACCGTATATGCCTATGTTGAACTGCGGTCTACAACAATATTATGATTTATATTATGTTAATAGTTTAGTTTATATATTATGTATATGGGGGTATAACACGAGAGATTTACATTTGAAAATTTAATTTAATTTTTATAGTTTTGTAGTGAATCGTTATTTACATAATTGTTTATTCAATTCTGAAACTACACGGAGAGAATTTTGAGCTAAAAACAATCCCAAACCAATCAATTTTGGGTGTGATTTTCAGCTTGTCCATAATTTTCTTGATATCAAGTAATAATGTGCTTGTTTATCAAAAAAATTAATATGCCCATTTGAGCTCAATTCAATTCAATTTGGGATTGTTCGTCAAAAATTTATTAAACGCATTTGTACTTAATTTCAGTCCTTTTGTTTTTGTTTTAAAAAAAAAAAATGAATATTCCCATTTTTTCTTAATAATTTCTTATATATCAAAATATGAATATGACCATTTTTGCCAAATGCAAGAAATGTCATTTCATTTTCCAAAATCAATGTACCAAAATGTCCAAAGACACCTCTGTACATCGTAACATCCCATTATGGGATGTCAGGAGTATTTACTCTATTATAAATACCCAATTCGGCTGTCGAGCAGGAATTATTTAAGCAGTAGATGACATAGTCATATTGAGAATCATAAACACACAGAATAAAAACAAATGAAAATTTATTTTTTGATAAACAATCACAAAAGAGCTTGAATTAAGTAAAAAATGGGCTTATTTATTTTTTTTTGATAAACAAGTACAAAATGGCATGCATTGAGTACAGTTGGTCTTAATTATCAAAATTTATATTATGCCCAAATTTGAGCTTGAATTGCGAACAAGTTGGGCGTATTTTGGGATGATTTTATGCTATATTGGGCTTAATTCTGAATATTTAATTTAAGAACAATTTGAGCTAGATTTTAGAACATTTTTTTCTCTCCGTGTACTTATTATTACTTTTTCAATTTAGACAATCCCGTTAAAATTGTAACATTTCTTAGTATTTCAGATTCCAAATTCACCCAATTTTTATTCAGAAGGACATTAAACCATTCTTAGTATTTCAGTAAAATTTGACTACATTACCAAAATTCACGATACCAAATTTTTGCCATCACCATCTCTCTTCTTCATCGTTCTTGACGATAGCCTAAATAAAGAAGACAAAAGAATTAACCGATGGAACTTTAACGAATATCTAGAAGATCTCGACTAGCTGCACCCATCCAGAACTGTCATCACTTTTAAAGCTGGCAATGATGACATTGAAGAGATCGACAGCTTTGCATTTTTAGGTAGCATTATCTCCAGAATGGTGGCGCAAAAGAAGATATCAACTGAAGCACATCAAGAGCACAAGATGCGTTTGACCATCTGAACAAAATATGGTAAGCTTCTGTTACCTCCATCAAAACAAAAGTGCTCATTTTTGATTCAAATGTAAAATTGGTTTTGTGCGAAGCGTGGCTTTTTTAGTAAGGAAAAGTTCATTAAAGAAGAATATCCAAGAAACGGGAAAGTCGAGAAAAGAGATAAAAGTCATTGCAGACGATCGTGATAAATGAAGACGTTTCATTTTGGTCCTATGTTTCTACTAAGACTTCAAGGAAATTACGGAGGATAAATCGAGCGGGCATTGGACACATTGGCTTTATAGAAAATATTTTCTTAAAAATTTTACTTGGTGGAGAAACGATGAAAATACATTTTTTATATGACCAATGGCATTCTCGGGCTCATACTTAGAAGCGAAAAATTGTGTAGTAAATGTTGTGTATAGTCTAAACTTACTAAGAGTAAGTCGAGTATTATTTTGTCGGAAATATATTCTAGATCGAAAATAAAATTTCGACAGATATTGATAAATCATAAGATTCAAAATGGGACACCGGTGTCCCTATGGTCGTAAAGGGAAACTTTTCAACACACTTTTGTACTACAATTTTACAGGCAATCAAAATAAAAAAATTTAATGAACCTGTTAGTAGATATATGTACTGTAACGTACTTGTTGACACTTAATTCGAATCCAAGGCCAGAATTGCTCATATACTTCAAGATTTTGAGATATCCGTGCTTGAAGCTGAGGAAGCGCTGTTTTCAATCTTGTGTTGTAGTTCCAGGAGATGGTTTATTTTAATTCTTTTGATGGCATCAAATAGCCTTGACCTTACCTATCAAACCATACCTTGAAATTTTTTCAATTGGACCCTTACTTTCCGAGTTATCACCCTTTGAAATAAGGGCATATTTTCCCCATATAAAAATGTATGGGGAAAAAGTCTCCCTTAACGACCATAGGGACACATATGTCCCAGAAAATTCCAGAAAAACCGTTAAAACTTTTTGAATTTTTATTTTAAAATATGTTTTCTGGACGCCCAATAGACCACTATAAATAGCTAACATGGTTACATAAGCTCCCAATTCCTTAAGGTCCTGAAAGGGTTAAAGAAAATTATGTTGGGCCTCATCACGAATAAATATTCTCGAACACTTTTTCTTACACACCCTTAAAATTTTTATTCTTGATGAGGTCCGTTGTATTACTCAACAGTGGGAGACAGTCAAAAATAACTTAAGGACCTGGAGTCAAATCGTCGCATCAGTGAACATGCAATACGTTACGTAAAATCATGTATTTTGTATTCGAAATACATGTTCGCTCACTGATGCGGTGATTCGACCCCTGATCGAAATAAGCACTCTGAAAGTCTGCTTTAAGCTCGAGAAAATTGAAAGGTAAATTTTGGACACGATAAGCCTAGGCCTGCATCTATTTTACAAAATCATTTTGATAGAACTAACAGTTGTGGATATTTCTTAACTTCTGGATCTTAAAGACTGATGCAGATTTTTATTTAATCGATACGCTTAAAATTGATTTTTTTAGCTTGAAATATTATGTGAAATATATGAAATATAAAATATTTTACAAAAATGTGATGATTTTGCTTTTTATGAAAGTAAACAATCTATACAAATTGCATATTAAAATCACTTACATATTACACTATGCAACAGGCAAATCTCCCAGTAAATGCTACTATCCATTTCATATGTAAAATGAGCTGCTAATTCCGAAAATCGCATTATTTTTTTTTTTCGTGTCGTTTCCGAGATATCGGTCATTTTCGGTTTTCGAACCAAAAAAAAAAGATAGTTCCATTTAAATATAAATATCTCATTAACCAATGTTTGTATTCAAATGTATTATATGTCATATTAAAGGTAATTAAATTACCTACAAATGATATTCACATCACTTTTTGGTTGGTTTGTTAGTTTCGGCGAAATAAATTGATTTCTAAAAAAAACATTTTTTTTTTTTCGAAAAAATTAACAAAAAATCAAAATCAACTGCAGATTTATACAAGAAGAAATAACTTTTTTATAATTTGTTTTGTTTTTGTATCATAGACTATATATTTGTGAAAAAATAAGATACCACTTAAAAAAATCGATGGAAAAATGCAAAAGTTGTATACAATTCATTGATAAATTACTAACATGCGTTCTTGCCTATTTTTTTCGGTTTTTTTTTTAGTAAACTGTCGATAATTTGAAACTTTTTGTAAAACACATGAGAAAATCCAAAAAATTCTTAAAGTAGGCGTTAATGCAAAATACCCGTGTCTCGTCGTTTTTCTCTAGCACGTCAGATTTTTTTTTTAATCGATTTTTGAAGTTTTTTAATCCACTGTACATGAAAAAAACAAAAATAACGCATTCTTGTGTTAAATCGATGCAAATAACTATATGATCCTTACATTTGAGGTGTATCATGTGTTCAGTAAACTTATGCAGGATATTACGAGGAATATTTTTGTAGACAATTTTAACGTTTCAATACATTAGTTCTTGAGATATTTGTATTTAAATAGAACTATCTTTTTTTTTTGGTCCGAAAACCGAAAATGACCGATATCTCAAAAACGACACGAAATAAAAAAAAATAATGCGATTTTCGGAATCAGCAGCCCATTTTACATACAAAATGAATAATAGCATTCCCTGGGGAAAAAATTTTTACTCATTTGTTGCATAGTGTTATTAGAACACCCACATACATTCATCGACACCTGTTGGGCTATAATATGTAACATTAAATAGAAAAATCGCACATTTTAATTCCATTAGTAGTGCATATATGTAATTAAGTATATGTAAAATGCATTAATTACAATTATTAGAATAATAGTAATTTTTGCATTTTAATAAATGGTTTTATTTAATTGTATCAAATAGCTCAAAATATGTAGGTACAGGGGAAGAAATTTTGTAATATTAATTCATTATTGAACACAAAGTAAAACCACAACAACAAAAATGCAAAATATGCAAATTGCAAAGAATTTGAAAGGTTTCATTATGGCATTTTTTCTATAAATTTATGACGAGCGCGCGATTTTTATGTAAATTCTCTTATTGGATATTAAATATCGAATAATAATTACGAAATGACAATACTCAGTTTGTTACGTAAATGATGTTAAACCATATAGACAGCTCTGTTTGATTTATCAGATTTTGATTTTTCCACAATATATATTTGCACGAACTTACATATATTAGAGATGAAAGATTGGTTACTAAAAGTACAAGGTCAAAAATTATGAAAACTCATAGAGTTCAATATACTCGTATGTGTTGATAAATGTTAAAAAACCGAAAAATGTTAGCTGGATTGACAAAAATCTCTTAACATTAAAGTAGTCAAAAACTTTCTGAAAATGTCGAAAACTATTGAAAAAGGCGCAAAATGCTGTACAAATTATCTTATGGATTGTAGCGGCAGTTTTTTCACCAACTTTTTCTGGTTCGTCTGACGAAAAAAAAAAACTTTTGACATTTTTTACAATATTCTGGGAAAAAAGTAGAGTATTCAAAAATTTTATCGAAAAAGGTTCCTTGGGAAGATTTTATTTTTCCGGTAAACGCTTTATGCTTTAGAACAGCTTGAAATTATGGCAAAAGATATTTTCATCCACTTTTACCGTAGGTTCGTCTGGCTAAAAGAATAAGGTAAGCCATATCGTCACCCTTAGGCCAGATTCACGAAAGTGCAAATTTTTCAGTTTTGCACTAGTGTGGTTTTATTGTACAAAATGGTTCAGTTAAGTTATGCCAGAAGTATCAAAGCTATATCTGAAGTGGTTTTGCAGCAAATGTAAAGATTATTACACCAAAAATCAAAATTTACATATAATTTTCATATTTAAAAAATTTCAAATAGCAATTTCTCAAATTCAATAATTTCCACATTCGTGAATCTGGCCTAAGAGTGACGATATAATAGTTTTTTTGAGTTTTTCCAGAAAAATTTAGGGTTTTTAAAAAAATGGTTTTCGCTCAAAATAAACTCAAAACTACTTGCCAAGTCCCATAGGTTTGTCTGATTATCCAGGAAAGTTTATGGTTTGTTAGAAAACGCTTTTCGTTCAAAATCAGCTCGAAACCAGCTCGAGATTTGTGCATCCAAATATTTGTTTGCCTAGTTTTCCCGTTGGTTCGTCTGGCTGAAAAAGTAAAGTGAGCTAAAAGTTTTTGGGGATTTTCAGAGAAAAATTAAAGTTTTCCGTTAAATTACTTTTGCGCAAAATAACTTCGAAATCAGCACAAAACTCCTGTGTTAAAAGATTTCATAGCTAACTTTTCTTGTGGATTCATCTGAGTGAAAGATTAAAGTTAGCCAAAAAAATTTTTTGAAAGTCTCAGTTTCGTCCACGGATGCTTGAAATATTTGATGAACACGTCTTACCTCGTTGGGTGACTAGCGAACGATCCCATCACCGGAACTTACATTCCACTATTCCGTTTTCATCCGCGATCAGCTGTTTTCTTTTATTGATTAGATTTGACAGTTGGCACACACTGTTTCGGGACCAGGGTTGCTGCTGCACGCAATAATCATGCAATTCTCGTCCAATAGTTGATCAAGCGGTTGTACGATAGTTTGTCAAGCCCGTTGGATGCGATTGTCCTAAAACTATCTATTTACTACAAAATTCTTAGTTTTAAATTAATTCTAGACTTATATAACAAAAAATTCATTACTTATTATAACTTTAATTAGTTTTAAATAATATTAGTACTTTAAATGCAAGTAATTATTAAAAAGATTTGGATGCAAATGAGGGTTCCGATTTGTGTCCTCACACTTTTCCTGTGGCTCCTTTTGGCTGAAAGAATTAAAGCTATACAAAGCAATTTTCTGATTTTCCATAAAATGGAAAATTTCGCATACAGTTCGAAACTACTGTTAAAAACGCTAGAAAATAGTTCAAAATTTCCAATCTAAAAACCATCGAACAAAAATCTTTTTATAAAAATCGGTGCAAAACCCAAATTAAACTATTCATCTTCGTGAAAATTTTATTTAAGGGGTTTTTTCTTAAAAATTAATATCTTCCAAGTTTTTTTAAAAATTAGTTATGTTTCGCTTGTCACAATCATGTTAACTAAAGAATTTTGAATATTTTTTTATCAATTTCTTTATTTCTTTCAAAGTTGTGACAAATATCATTATTTCGAATAGAACTTCCGCTTTCAATATAGCAAGCTGAAGATCTGCATGAAAACATGTGCTATCTTCCAATGATTTAAATTTTTACTATAAACACTTTCAACCAATAAAATTTCTATAGATGTGGCAATTTATTTTTTCGGGGCATAACTTGTCATCATAACCGCATCAATCATATCAAGCATAAAATTTTATCATGTGTGTATTTTTGTGTAATAAAAACAAAAATTTCCTTTATATGATGATACATCCTGTCCATAGGTTAAATATACCTACATAGTAGTACCATCATAAACAGTAAATTTTAACAATATTAGATAACAAGAAAAATTAATGAAACAACATCAATTTGTAAAGATAAAGAGCAGAGCAAATAAAAGAAACATTTGTTGCTACCTTTGTATTTTACCTATACAAATAAACAAAAAGAAACAAGAGAAAAAACCTTTATATTAAAAATACCACGCATGATTTATTTTTATTATCAAGAAAAAAAAAAAACAAGAACTTTATAACTTTGCCTACCTTAACACAAAAAGAAACAACAAGTTGTTTGGCCCAAACAAAAGACCAACTACACTTCACTACATTCCATTTTCTATGAACCAAGTTAACAGAGCTGTTAACGCACTGTTAACATACGCGCTGTTGTATGCTAACGCTCAGTGTGTGAGAAATTTCCCACTCTCTCGTTTACTGCACAAGCGCAAGCTTTTGTGGATAAAAACACTGTTAATCACTGCGCTCAAAAATGTTGCTGCTCTCCAACTAAAAGGTAAATTTTAACATTTATCTATTTTGATAGACTGTCTATCAGTCACTGTAAGTGGCTTCTGCTTCATCTTCTTCTATTTAAATGTGTCATAAAAATCCAAAGTTGTAAAGTTGAGCTACAAAAAAATCGTAAAAGAAAAAACCCCAAAAACCGAAAACGACGAAATGTTTACGTTTCATAATGATAAATCACAAAGTGCGCTAAAGTTTTAGTGAAATGTAATGATTTTTTTTTCTTTTTTTTTGTATTCCCTTTAATCAATCACTTGAATTACATAGTTGCCGGAATAAAAAGAAAAACATTTGTTTTTATTGTTGTAGATAGAAACATATTTTCATTTATTTGTTAATGATATATTGGTCGTAAATTGAATTGAACTGCTTTGTTTTTATTCAAATTTTGATTTGTCTGCAAAAAAGTTTACAAATATAATTCTCAGGTTACATTATCTCTGTCAAGATATTATTAACTTAAAATTTTATAAGTACTTTAGCTCAAATTTGACATATGGTTAGAGCAAAAAAAAAATTTTTTTTTTTTTTTCAGAAATGTATGATTTCTAGTACCACAAATTGAGAGGAACAAATTTTTAAAGAAAAATCGCAATATCTTTTTCGGAGTAATTTTTTTACTACAATTTTTGGTGAGATATTAACATGCCCAAAAAGTTTTGAAAATCAAATCCTCCATTTGTAATGATTATGAGAGGGTTGGTCGCAATTAACCAAACCAAATAACAAATAAAAACATTCCCTTGACCAACGTCATTACCTTTTTGAGGCATTTAAGGAACCTTTTTTTGAGAATTTGGCCACAGCATGTAAAGGGTTCGGAAAAGAATACAGACCTTTTCGAGAAAAATGTTCTCAATAAAATAGAGAATGCACGGTAGTTTGAGAAAACTCCCCAGAATTATTTATTCCATTTTCTCGAATGGACTTTGATAGATTTTGGAATATTTATGTACATGCTACAGGGCAAAATTATCTCATGTGCGCTAGTTAAGAAATTAAGCTTTAAAAAAGCCTTAAAAAAATATATTAAGATAATTTTATATTGAACTAATTAAACAGTCATTTTTGCAATTTTTCAACAACAGACGAAAGCAAGTGTTAACATGGAAATTGATTACATATGTTTCGGCTACTTCCACATACATATTTATATATTTTTCATATATAAACATGTATATAGCCTCATCAGATCAGTTTTAGTTAAATCTTGCCAGAAACCGTACTCGAACTCGTGACTCCGGTTTTCTAATGAAAGAGAACGCGGTGCTTAAGCGATTGTGCTATAGGCCACGAGTAAACTCTCTGAGCAGGATCGCCATTATGCATAACTCATAAGGCTCACTAGCGCCGTCTGTTGTGAAAAATTGCCAAATTGTTAGTTGGTAACACACTCTGGTTTTGAGACATGCTACGCTAGCTACAATTAAAACCTACAAGGGCGGATTTGTTTTCCACATACAATGCAGGCTCTCGAAATTACGAGAATTTTAATGATAGATAGGCAGGTTCCCCTAGATAAATTATGAAGTTAGTTTATTGACTGTTTTTTATTGCTTGTATAGTACTAAAAGCGCGTTGGTACTTTCATTAGTACTATACAAGCAATAAAAAACAGTCAATAAACTAACTTCAAAAATATATTAAGTATAAAGCAACTACTAAAGAATTTGTTGAAAAATATTTTTTTCTAAGATATTTAGCATGGACCATTTTTGACCAAAATTTTAAATTTATTATTGAAAATCTCTAATTTAAATAGGTCTATAACAATTAAGCAACTTCTTGCCTCTGAGAAAATATTTCTCACAAATTTAAAGAGTGCCCACTAGGCCGGGTCAATTTGTTCGGGAGGCAAAAAACTGGCAAAGAATATAGCGAGAAAAAAATCTATGGAAATTTCTAAAAAACTTTGCCCAAGAAACTATGGGTCTAAAATCAGTATCGAGTCGACGTAAATTGCGTTGAAGTTTTGATGTGCTATTTGAAAATACAATAAGGGGATACCTTTAATCTCGTAAACTCGTAAACCATGAAAAACTCGAAAGTTTACGAGCTTGTTTTCAGGAACACACATTTCTAAAAACGTGTAAGCAACATATCAGCTGTCATATAATTCGAAAAATAATCAATTCAAATTCAATTTTCAAAACAAAAAATATTTTTCAATACATTTATTTGGCAACAATCGCTCTCGTACTTTTTCGAGGCTATTTACGCATCGAATTTGCCTCGTAAGTTTTCGAGGCCTGGTAAACTTTTTTTTCATACAAATTTTTAAATTTTGTTTGCGAGACTCGAAAGTTTTCGAGGTTTACGTGCTTTTCGAGGCTTTTACGAGTTTAAAGGAATCCCCTTAATAAGAAAAAGAAAAAATTCAAATTTTTTTTTACTTGTTTCATATAAAATTATTCAAAGTTTTTGAATTTTTTCTTTTTTTGTATTATATTTTAAAGTAGTACATCCAAACTTCAACGCAATTTACGGCGGCTCGATACTGATTTTACACCCATGATTTTTTGGGCAAAGTTTTTTAGAATTTTTAGTAGATTTATTTGTTGATACACTCTTTGCCGCAAAAAAATTTTAAACGGCCTAGTGCCCACATATTTTTTATAATTTTTTCAGAGGCGGAAAAGTTGCTTAATTGAAATTGAAATTTTCAATAATACCCAAATGAAAAATTTTGGTCAAAAAAAAAAAAAACATTTAATTCTCTAATTTTTATTCGCTAGGTTCATTACCCTTCTAACTAAATACCCCTTATAACTGGGTTTCCCACTCTCGCTTGGCTCAATACCGGTCTAACTAAATACCCCTAATTACTGGGATTTACACTCTCACAATATTGGCTTGGCTCAATACCTTTCTAACTAAATACCCCTAATTACTGGGTTTCCCACTCTCACAGTATAGGCTTTGCTCAATACCCTCTCTAATTACTATGTTTCCCACTCTCACAGTATCGGCTTGGCCCAATACCATTCTAACTAACTACCCCTAATTACTGGGTTTCCCACTCTCACAGTATCGGCTTGGCTCAATACCGTGCTATCTAAATTCCACTATTTACTATGCTTACGAACTTTACTTGCTGACGGTCGCCGGTCTAATCACAATATTTCCTGCCGACACTGAGGTTATAATCATTCCAACTCACCTCAGTGTGGTAAACATCTGATCGCTGTGATAGCTGTTGACTGATGTTGCCACATGTTACTAAAACTATTGTACTTAATCTATGTATTACACTATCGTCCAACGATTTTGTTGGTTGGCTTCAAATTTCTTATACTAATTAGCATATTTCAAATACAATGTAAATCTATTTAAATCAATTTAAGTTCAATAATCAATATAAAATAAATATTTGTAGGCATCAAACGAGTGCCCAGCGACTTGTTACCTCAAAACCTTAATATAAGTAACTTTAAAGATCTTATGAAGTTTAAGAGTATTGAAGCTCAATGCAAAAATCATTTTTAGTTAGTATGAATGAATTATTTGGCTACAATTTTTTGTGTGTACAACATATCGATATATCCTGCTTTTGGCAGGTTGTTATTTCTTTTAGCAGGAGGATTTATTTTGTTTCTTGAATAGAATGAATGAATTCCTCAGAATTAAATCGTAACTGCTGTTTTATTTGTTCTCTTATACACTTTTTTTTTGTCAAAACTCCAAATTTTTTTATAATGCAAATCTGCCAATTAGATATAATTTTTTGACTTTTCCTGTCGTTAGGTTTAAAAGAGAATGCTATGTATGACATAATAGAATGAATATTCTTTTCAGTTTTGTATGTAGAAAACAAAAAACAACAAAAACCGCTCAAAATGAAACAAATGAATGAAATCCTTTATTCTTTTTTTATCAATTTACAAAAGCAACACTTTTGATAGCAAAAAATTTGTGCATAAAACTTTTGTAGACAAAATAAAAAAAAATTTTTAAAAATAATTCAGGAAGTAATGAAACCATAACTTGTGGTTGTTTGACAAATTTTCCAAAATATTTTACATTTTTAACTAAAATAAATATTTACGATATGAATTAAAATGAGAAAGCACTTAATAAAAACTACACTGAATATTTTTAACCAGCA
Organism: Calliopum simillimum; assembly: GCA_951812925.1. Taxonomy (NCBI): domain Eukaryota; kingdom Metazoa; phylum Arthropoda; class Insecta; order Diptera; family Lauxaniidae; genus Calliopum; species Calliopum simillimum. The sequence continues at coordinate 8,749,416 of OX638370.1, forward strand.
TTTATTCAGCACAATCAGTTTATATGGAGACATATTATGAAATGTGAGGCCTCTTATGTAGAATTTACGTGGACAAAATTTTCGAAGTGAAACTTTTTTCGAACTTAACAACAGGGTGTTTCAAAATCGAGCAGTATTTTTCATATAAACTTAAATATGTATTCTAGTGGAATATAGCCGTGGTCTGTATGCTACAAAGTTTTATAATATCGCTTTTTTGTTAAATATTTAGCCTTTAAACATTATGAATATGCAACTATTTTAAATTCCCGCAAAAACTCAACTTTTCAATTCTTTTCATATAAAAGAGCTGCAAATGAAAACCACAGTGTTAAAAATATAAAAAATATAGAGTTAAGAAAGCATGAAATGATTGCTAAATTTACTGTGGGTATTTTTATCTAATTTACGGTTTCTTTCTTTTTGCTTGCACGAGTATTTACATATGTGTGTTTGTGTAGAGATTTTTTTTTATACACTAACGTATGTGAAGGTTTTTGCATTTTTATACTCTACACACAACCAAGGTCGTCTTTTTGTCTATCCGACTATAAAAAGCGTAGCAAGATAATTTAATCAAATGTACGCTTGCTGCATTTTCAAAGACTGAATATGAGTGAAATTGGTTCATACAGTTGCCTACCATCCATTATAAAATGAAAACAGTTAAAACACAATGACCAGAAAATTATTTATTTCCTAGCAAAATTTTTTAAAATATTTTTGGAGAATATTTTTGGAAAAAAGTGTATAAAAGTCCCTTGAAAAAGGGACATACTGGGTTTAAAAGTTCTAAAAAATAGTTCCATGCTTGATTTAACGTTGATTAAGTGCAGATATTAACCCATTATAACGCGTTTTAAGGGTCTTTTTGACCCCTTTTTCCAAAAACTTGCTTGAAATGGTTTAAAATATTCTAAACAAATTTTACTAGGCGCCATAAAAAAAAATACTGTCCGGACGATGGCAACACTATATGGTAGCGCACGTGCACCAACGACTCATGATAAACACAACAATAACACTAAACAACTTCTAAAATTCATAACTTGATAACCGTAAAAGATACGACAATTTTGAAGGTTGGTAAATAATTATAATGAAATTTACTTTTAAATAAAAATATTATAAAAAAATAAAAGGTGTGTACCAAGCCCTAAATTGGCTTTAAAAAAGAAAAGAACCTTTTTTTTTACTTAAAACAAAATTATTTTTTCAGTGTTTTTTATTTTTTCAAAAGCTCAAATCTTTTTGCAGTAATTCTGAAAATTTCAATAAAATCGAAACAAAATCCGATGAGCTATGAATTTTCAAACATGTGAGTATTTAAAATTTGGATCGGAAATTCATATGGCCGCCATCTTGGATTTTTTTCGGAATTTCAAAAAATCATTCTACCACAGTTATACGTATGTTAAATACTAACTTTTCACCAATTTTCATAAAAATTGGAGATGTCAACCCAAATCGTAATCGATTGACCCTTATTCAAAATATAAACCGTATTATGACATTACGCTGAATAAAACAACTTTGAACGACCATTAAAAGTACTTCATAATAACTGAAAAAATTCACAGCTGACTTTCTAGAGACCATCTTTTAGATTTTCATGAGAATTTACAGAATTTTCAGTTTTATTTTTATTTTGTTAATGTGTCTAAGCACATTTTTCAAAATGATAAATTGACATTGTTACTCGAAACTTTTATTATATACATTGTAGGGTACTAAATTTCTGGCAAGGCCACCTTTGCTAGTTTATTTTCCTATGTCTCGTGATTCTTAATTGTTAGTGTGTGGGTTTTATTACCACCAAACCGCAAAATCCCAGCAAAATTCAGAGGATATGCAAAAAGCAAAGAATACAAAGTGTGGTTGGGGTTCTTTAGCTGACTTTGTGTAAAATGCGTTGAAAGTTTTTTTTTTATTAGAAATTTCAGAAGGCAATCACCTAATTATACCATGACAGGGGTGATAAATGAAGTCAGACAAAAGTTGTGAAAAGTGAGAAGATAAAACTGACTACGTAGGAATTAAATTTATTAGGAACTACCTTTTGTATCTAAAGCTGTGACTGCAAAACCAAAGTTATTTGTGTAACATCTAACAAAAGTTTGAAAAGTTTAATATCATTTATCACACAGTTGTACTCGCAGATTAAAAAAACGAAACTTTTACAGTTTTAAAAACTTAAAGCATTTCAAAGCTAACATTTCTACTAAAATTATTCATCCATTTAAGTGATGACAAATATTTTACTCAGTAGAAAACATGCACTCAAGTGTACAATGTGTGCAAAGTGCTTTAAAGAATTTCTACAAAGTTTTAAAGTCAACCAAGTTTTTCCAAGAATTGTAAGGGAAATATAAAAAAAGTTTCTGCAAAGTCACTGTAAGAGGTTTTGCCACACTTATTTTTTTGTTTTTGTTTTCGTCATAGAAATAGAAAAAAAATAAAAAAAATTGTGTGCTGAAAGCGAAAATAAAGTTTATAGAGAGAAGCTTTTGTTTTGCATATTCTATTACTTTTATTATTATCCAGCTGCATTACAACAACACTGACAACAACAACGGCGTTAGCGGTAATAACAATAAGTTTTTTTTTTTTTTTTTGTAAGGAAATTAAACCACGACAACAAAATATGTATGGGTAATTTCATAGGATACTGAACCTTTTGCAACGAAAAAATCTTTTTAGTATTTTGTCGGCTTTAGTAGCATGTATGTATATTTCAATGGATATTATTTAGTTAAGGTAGTTATTTTGCACATGTTAGGTGTGATTTTCGAATATTTTATGGGACATTTGTAGTGTTTCACATTCTTATTTTTGGTTTAGAGCAACGCAGTGGGTGTTTAGTTTTCAAATTTAAAAGTCTAGGTATTTAGAGGTGTTTAGAGTAGGTTCACTGTACTTGTATGATATTATTCAGCGTTTTCAATTCTAACGTTTGTAGTGTATTATAATTTTATTTTTCGGTTATGGCATTGCAGTGGATATATTGGTTTAAAATTTTAAAGTCTGAGCATTTACAATTGCTTTGAGTATGTTTACAGTACTTTCAGGGTGTTATTCTTCATTTTCACTTTTGACATTTGTAGTGTTTCATATGGTTATTTTTCGTTTAGTTCATTGCAGTGGGTTTATGTTTGAAATATACATGTTTAAGCATTCAAAAATGTTTAAAGTAGGCTGAAAATACTCTAATATTAATATTCAACGTTTTCAATACCGACATTTGTAAAGTTTCAGCTAAGAATATTAGCTATTTATGCTTTTTTACTGCGAAAGTTTGGGTAAATCTTATGGCATGTAAAGTTTTTTAATAAATGACTTACAACTTGAATTTGTTGATCAAAAACTTTAAGTTAGTTCTGTCTATTCATAAATTAATTCGAGCATATGGGCACCGCAACGTAAGACGAAGCTATACGTATACAACTTTTTTTTTTTCTTCAAATCTCCCACTCATTTGCCCAAATTTCATAAGTTTACAGCTAGATGGGATGCTAGATGCATGGAATTTGGTACAGATAACGACAATATCACTAAGCTGTCTGAGACTAAAATTGGACGTGATCGGTTAATTTCCACGCATACTTTCCACACAATGTTTCAACTAGCCAATAAGGAAGGTAGGCGTGAACATTAACCGATCATGCTCAATTTTAATCTTGATCAGAAAATGGCTCTCTGTATTATATGTACCAAGTTTCATGTAGATAGCTTTATCCTTTTGGGAGGAATCGTAATTTAAAAAAAAAATTGTATCGAGGTCTTGGAGCAAAAAATTTGTAATGTAGTGTAAATGGGAACCTTCCAGCGAATAAAATATTCACATATTTTCATCTTTATGGATGTTTGGACTGTTTGGCGGTATTTGCCCTCAATTTATTTATGAAAATTCGTATGCATAACGTTCCGAACGTTTTTGCATAACGTAACCAACGTTGCTTTAACGTCTATAAATCCACCAAAAATAATTTTTTCAGCGCAATTTTAAATTCAATCGTATCTTTGATCCTTTATCTTCAAATTATGGAAGATGTTCGGCAAAATACATTACTAGATTCGCAGACTTTTTAGAAAATGTGCACTGACCTCGAAAATTGCTTGCAAAAAAAAAAATAACACTCCCAACGGCACTTAAACTTTTATAGGGAGCCTTATTACATGCACTTAAGATATCATGATGTTTGATAATTTTTCGAAAAGATATGGTCAAAAATGTGCGTGCGAACGTCACGTTGCCAACGGTGGCCGTGCCCATATGTAGAATGTGTTTATCATACTGTCGTTTCAATCTGTGACAACTTTCCGAAAGTGAAAAGAATAAACGCTTTTTAAACAGAATTTGTATTTTGGCGTACACCAAGTAGTTATGGTAGGTCTTATAAAATTTCAGGATGATTTTTCTTACTATTCAATGGAGACATTTGTAGTGTTTCAGTTTTTAATTTTTCTTTTAATGAGCGGAAATGAATATTTAGGTGAAGCGCTTAGTAAGTGTAGGCTTTAACCAGGCTTTGTGGTAGCTTTTTGCTGAATTCTAACGTTTTCCTAAGTTCTTAGTTTTGACATTTGTAGAGTTTCACACATGGATTTTTGCTTTTTTATGCAATTTTAATTGGCGCATCTACATAAACTTGTACTAGAAACAAATTTTTGCATAGAAAGCTTACAAAACAAAACTCAAATGGCTCAATATATAAAAATTGAGATTACAGTACACTTTTGTGGAATCACCCTCATGTAGTCATCACAAGCACGTTCACATACTCCCCTACCGCAAGCGTGTGAATCAAAAAAAAAAAAAAGTGTACAATACAATAGCATTAAAGAGCTTCATGGAAATTTTATGCCAACACAATTTTCATTTTAAAATTAAAGAAATAAAACATCAAATCAAAATAAATTAAATTAAGTCAATTTTAATAAAAAAAAAAATACAGAAATAAGCAGAAGCTATCGTTAATTTAACTCTATGGAATTGTATGATGCTCATTTGTGTATTTTAAATTCATATGAGATTTTATTTAAATGTACTCCCATGTAGTGTCTTTGTTTGTTTTCATCTCAACTGCTTTCAATATTGTGTGCATAGATACGTCGCTTTAACGATACCCCAACGTTTCGCTTTGTCTGTCTGTGTTTGTGTCTGTTTTGCTTTCAATATTTGTCGGTAAATGTGTGTTAGAATTTTCCCATCACTTTATGACTTCAATGCAGAAAGGCGTGCGTTCGTTGCTTTTGCTGCTGCTTGTCTACTTCGCGCATATACAAACGTTGAAAATCTGACATGCTTTGGTTTTTGCTTTGTGTTTTCCCAGGTTTTTCTTTTACATTTACTATACGGTTTTCCAGGTTTTCTTTCTTTTTTTCTTTATTTTTTTTCTCTTCTGATTCATAAAGGTATGTTGTGACGCTTAACTGATTTTGATGAATATATGTCTGTGTCAGTCGTGTCATGCCATGTCTTTCACTTCCTATTTTGCATTCTTTTCTTTAACCAAAAATTTTTTCAACGTTTGTTTGTATGCGTCTGGCACTTTATCTTTTTATTTCTTTGTGTTTCGTAAATTTGTTTTTCGGTTTTTTTTTTTTATTTTTGTTTTTATTCAATTTTTGAAGTTTTACTTTTTTTGTGCAGAGCAATTGAATTTTAAATGTTGCCTGAAAATTTGCTTCAGAATTTAGTCTGCTCAAGTGAGTTATAACTTTGCCTTTAAAACCTTAAACATAATATTCGGGTTGTTTTTTTGTTTTCTGTTGCAGTTTTTGTCTTACAATGTTTGATATGGGAAGTCTTTCATAAAATACTATTCCTCCTAGTTATACATTCGATTTTGTTCAAATTCTATACACTTCGCCCAAAAACCGTTCTTTATAGCTATCCCATTGGAAAAATGGACATCCGAAAAAGCATTGATCTTTCTTCTCATCAATACTAGCCGCATTGCCAATAACGATTTTCAAACTTTTTCATCACTTTTCTTTGTTGTAGTAATGGATGGTAATACAATATAGGGTTTTTGTTTAGCAATAAAAAAATCGAGATCGTACCACAAGGTCTGTTTTTCGCAAAAAGTAATATTTTTAATATTTTTTTTGTAGAGTAGGCCCTGGAGATGTGGCACCCCTTTTGTTGAACTGATATGAAACCAAAATTAAAACATATTTTTAAAGAAACTAAACAGGAATTTATTCTTCAATTAATATTAAACAAAAAATAGTGTCTACTTCAACTAAATTAAAAATTATTGCCATTATATTCTTTTTCCATTTTCAAAAAATTTTATGAGGTGCCAAATCAATCGAGACTATGGGTGATATGGCACCATATCATGGGTGATTTGGCACCCTAGTGGCTTTTAAGTTTTTGTTGGCAGAATTGTTGCATGTTTTCGTAAAAGATAATAATTGGAATTCTTACCGTTTATTTTCTTTTGTTCAGCTTAGAGTTTTTCGAAAGACATTGGTACAGGCGAGATATCACTTAACACTAGTTAAGCGGTATGCCACTCGTATTCAAAGTTTTCATAAGTTTTTCCAAAATATTAGGGATTCTGAAGTAACTGTAAGTTCAAGCGCTTCATATTTGTAGTCCCAAATATCCTTTAACAAACAAAGGGAGAAATGCCAACAGAACCATATCGCCCGTAGTAATGGGGTGCCATATCTTTCTTTTGGTATATACCGAGTAAAAATGTCACGAAACGAATAAACTTGCTCACTCACGCTCGTATTCATCCGAAAACGAAATCACATTCAATTATGATTGTTTTGATATATGCACCATAAAGCTGTAGCACATACTCACCGCTCTGCTGCCACTTAAAGTATATGCAAAACTAAAGTCAGTCGGATTTTAAAAATCCCACACACAAGCTATTATTGCAAATACAGCTAAAAGAACAACATACCACGAAGTTTTTCGCGCATTTGAATGCGGTAAAAGCTGCAAGTATTGAAATTGATAGGGGTGCCATATCACCCAGGGGTGCCACATCTCCCGGGTTTACCCTGCTAAGATTAAGAACAATGCTGCATGACCTATTATTTCAATCCTTTAAAGAATTTTGCCTTTTTTTTTGGTGTACATAGCATATAGCCTGATTCAATAGTTTACCAAAATTGATCAAAACGTAAAAATCGCTTAAGAAATGTCCAAGTTTTGAACAATTTTGTAAAGCAGTATTTTTCATTATTCAAAAATTTTTTTAGTCTTACTTTTATATTTTTTGTTACATTTGGCACCCAACGTAGGGAAAATCTCTATTTCTTTTTAAATAAAAATTATTTTATTTTTAAAATATCCGTTGTTACATTTGGCGCCCAACGTAGGATGAATATCTTAATGTAAAAGATAAATCTCTGTATTATTTTGTATATAAAAGTTCTTTTAATTTAAAAATAATAAATATAAAATATATTATAAAATAACTGTTGTTACAATTGACGTCCAACGTAGGATACATCTCTTAATGTAAAGGATAAATTTCTATAATTGTTTTTAAATCATTTTATTTTAAGATTAAAAGTTATAAAATATATTATAAAATATTTGCTGTAACATTTGACGCCCTACGTAGGATAAATATCTTTATGTGACGGATAAATCCCTTTATTACTTTTTAAATAAAAATTCTTTTATTTTAAAATAAAATATATAAAATATATTATAAAAAAATGTTGTTACATATGACGCCCAACGTAGGATGAATAATTTAATGTAAAGGATAAATCTCTTTATTTCTTTTTAAATTTAATTTTTTTTTTTTTAAATAAATTATATAAAATATATTATAAAATATCTGTTGTAACATTTGACGCCTAACGTAGGATGAATGTCTTAATGTAAAGGATAAATCTCTTTATTACTTTAAACTTAACAATGTAAGCTTTGTAATTTTTAAAAAATATGTTTTTCTTGAATGGCTTGATAAAAAAATTGGAAAAATTATGAAGTAAAGCCTCAAAAAATACTTAAAGGAAGCAAAATTTCAAAATATCAGAGATGCCAAAGAAAATGGTTTAAAATTTGACGTCATACGTAGGCTGCTCGATATATTTCTGGCCTAGGCAACACTAAGTGTTGGCAGGTGTAATCTGACATTTCTATTGGAAAATTTGATATTTTCTAGCATAAACGTACTCAGAACGTTTTGACGTACGACCATCATTTGTGTTGTTAACAGTGACTTGAAAAAATCAATCAATTTTCGTGGGATCATTTTTCAAAACTTTCGACGTGGTTTATCACGATAAGAGTACATCGATGAACTTAAACCTTTGTATGGCGATAAAGAACCATCCTATAGCACTGTGAAAATCTGGTTTAATGAATTCAATCGTGGCCGACGCTCGCTCAAAGACGAATTCCGTGAACGTCGCCCAAAAACGTCTGTTGTGCCAGAGAACATTGATGCCGTGCGTGAACTAATAATGCAAGATCGTCATGTGACATACCGTGAGATGGAGGTATCCTTGGGCATTAATTCCACTCCAATACATTTGATGTTGCATGAACACTTAGTTGTAAAAAACGTTTGTTCTCGTTGGAAACCCCATAATTTATCAATTGCTTAAATTTTCAATGGAAAAATTGATTTTCTTAACTCACTGTTAACAAAGCAAATAGCACTTGCACATCAAAACGTTGTGAGTACGTTTATGCTAAAAAATGACAAACTTTATTATGGCGTTGCCAGATTTTAGCTATTGACATTAGTGTTGCCTAGGCCAGAAATATATCGAGCAGCCCACGTATGCCTTATAGATTAAAATAAGAAAATCTCACAAAAACACTCAAAATAACACAATCTTGAAAAATCACTTCGAACAATTTATACTCCAGAACTAACCCCCAACTGCCCATGACTGCAATTTACGACATTTTGATTGATTGAAAGCTGCCATATTTCAATGTAAATAAAATTAAAAGCCGGACATTTTTTTGCGTTTTTCTCGCACATTTATTTTGTCATGGAATTAGTCGTAATTAATGCCGAATCGAGTGGAATGTGACAATTTGTTTGCTTGCTTTTTTTTTTTGGTTTCATTCATTGTTGCTGCATCCGATCAAATAATTACTCCAGTTGACCACAAACTGTGGCGATGAAGTGGAATGTTAGCGGGTACATGATTAAATGTTGGATGTTGATATACTTTGTTGTTGTTGCTCACACATACTTTGTGGTTTTTGTTGTTTAGGTGTGGTCGCATTAATTGCAATCTATTGTGCAGAGTGGTATAATTTGTAAATGTTGTGGGAGGAAAGGTGGAAGGAAGGGTGTCTGTGTGTGCCTTAAATTGTTTGTTTTACTTTGTATGCGCGCTGCTCAACTAAGCGGAAGTGGCAGTTAAAGGCCAAAATATGATGATGAACAACAACTGTTGATTGATTACCATTGCGGCGCAGTGATAACTTTTGTGGAGATTCAAACAAAATGACATAAAAACATGTTGATGCTGCTGCTTTATTGTAAACTGATAAACATTAAGCGGGTTAATTGTGCTGAAAATTTAGTGCATAGTTTTAGGAGTGTGCTTTAATTGAATTTGTGAAATTTTGCATTGCTATACAAAGTTCGAAATTATTAAGTAAAATGTTACTGCAGTAGCTGCTGGTTTTTTGTTTTGAGACCCACGCATTTTGTTTTTGTGGCTTATAAATAAAATTTGTCTCCTAAAAATATGCAACAAATAAAAGCATGAATATAAATGCAAAAGCGCTGTACTTTGTGTGCAAACTTTTGTTGCATCTTTTTATGGGTTCACAACAATGTTAACCAAAAATATCAAAGCAGAGGTGAAAAGTAACTTTTTTGCGAAAATCCTCGTCTTAGCTCACCCACAGCTTTCAAATCGAAAAGCAAGCGGATTAAAGCGCTTATAACTTTTTCACATTACTATAAGGATACAATATGACTTAAGTAAATATATAATGACGCCTTTCCTACTCCTTTGTCGGCGAAAGTTTTTATATAAAATTTAATTTTTTCCTTTGGCTTAAATTCAATTTCCCTTAACACTTATAGACTCACGCGTATAGTCAATTTTATTAATATATTTCACATGTAATAATTTCATTTATTGAAGGGAAAAAAGATAAAAACGAGAATTCAAAAGATGGATAAAAATATGCGCACTGTTACTCTTGAATGGTTGTTGAGGCGCCGTTTTGCCTTCTTTTTATTCTTTTATTTCGCTTTTATTAAATGCATTAAAGAGATTTCGACCTTAAAGATGTTGGATAGGGGCTGGCTTAAATGGAAAATTTAATGGCGTTGGTGTAGCATATAATACAGATTCTGAGTTAATAACTTTGATAATGGCAGAAAACTGGGTCATAAACTCATACCACTAGCATATAGACATATCTGTTCATAAAGCTTACTATAGGGTGTATGTGCCATGTAGCGTGCCATAAGGCAAATGGGTCAATCTTTGTCTAATTGATGAAAGTTTGTTAAAAGTAAGTATTTGATATACGTATAACTGCGGTAAATGATTTTTTTTAAATTCCGAAAAAATCCAAGATGGCGGCCATATGAAGTCCGATCCAACTTTAAGATGCTCACATGTTTGAAAATTCATAGCCCCTCGGATTTTGACTCGATTTTAATGAAATTTTCAGGGTTAGTGCATAAAATTATGAATTTTTGAGAAAAAAATAAATTACACTGAAAAAAATAATGTATTTTAAATGGAAAAAAAGCTTTTTATCTAATTTAAAGCCAAGTTGGGGCTTGGTGCACCCTTTTTATTTTTTTTTTTTTAAAAATATTTTTATTTAAAAGTTAATTTTATTGTAATAATATACCAACTTTCGAAATTGTGATATCTTTTACGGTTATAAAGTTATGAATATTTGAAGTTGCTAAATATTGTGTTTATCGTGAGTCGAAGGGTTGCCATCGTCCGGACGTTATTTTTTTTTGATGATTCCTAGTCGGATTTTTCGTAGAATATTTTTGTGGAGTATTTTAACCCATTTTAACAAAAAAGGGGTCAAAAAGACCCGTAAAAAACTTTAAGACGTTCATAAAATAAAGCTAGAAACAATTTTCTGCAACATCTTAACCCATTATATCCCGTTTTTAAAGGTATTTTTGACTCCATTTTTGGAATTGCAGAAATTCAATCCACCACAGTTAAATGTATTTATGTCAAATGCTAACTTTTCATCAGGTTTGATAAAAATAGGAGATGGCGACTCAAATCCTAATTGATTATGCAAAGGTTGACCCATGTGTTAAAAAACCCTTTTTCATAATTTTCCTTTGAGAGTTTTTCTAAATCAAACCAAAAAGTTCTTTACATGGAAAACCAAATTGGCTTATGCCAATTGCTTAGTTAACTATCTGGTTTATTTTAAACCAAATAAAATTTCTCATAAAAAGCGGAAGGCTCTTTATATAGCAAACCAAATTGCTTTATGCTTAATCATGCTTAATTAAACCAACTAAAACAAGGTTGCAATGACAATGTTGACAATTGTTCTGATAATTTGCTGGTTTATTTGAAACCAGATAAAATTTTTCGTACAATTTGAAAAGTTCTTTATATAGCAAACCGAATTGGTTTATGCATAGCCAAGCTTAAACAAAAATTTTGTTTACCCAATTTGGGCTTCTTTCCATAAACATATAGATTATAGTAACAGCATAAGCCATTATTTCCTTACAAAGTAAAAGATTTATCACACACACATACAGACACTCACGAAATGTCAGTTCTGTTTACTCATACATGTATAAAACATTAAATTATGCGAAATTTTGTATATTTACTCTCTGGCATTTTGCCATTTTAATGACTTTTTTTTTTCGTTGGCTGTGCGTTCTTAATTTTCGCAGTAAAATGATACCACACCGAAAGCGGCTAAAACCGTAACCATAAAATTGAGTAACTGACATTCATGGCTTACAGTTACAAATACATGTACAGGGAAAGAAAAAAATATAAAAATATAGTATAAAAATTATCAGAAAAAGCTGGGTAAAAATTCCGACTCAATAATTTGTATGTTTCTAACAGGAAATATTCATAACTCATTCAGTTGGAAAGTACATTTTTTTTAATAAATTTTATTGAACAGCATGGCAAATTTTGATAATTTGTTAGAAGGTCATTTTAGAAGTCGGCACAGTCACACAAAGTTCTTCCTGTTCAAATCCCGCCCAACGCAAAGCACAAATAAAAATGTATTTTTAATTTTTTATTTTTTTTTATTTTAATATAGGGTAAGGGAGGGAAATATGGACCACCAATCTTTCTTTTTTAAATAAAACTCAAAAAACATAAACTAAAACAATTAATTTTATGCCATTCATTAAAGGAAACAATTTACCTTTATTCTGATTCACTTTTAGATAAATATCTCATCAGGATAAAGAAAAAAAATAAAGAAACTGAAAATACTCAAAATGAAGATAAAAAAAAAGTGTAGTGTTATATGGACTATATAGTCCATATTGCCCCACATGTTTATTTGGTACAGAAGTTGCATATAAAAATATCACTTCCACATCCGGCACTTTTTTCATGACTCCAAAAACGTAAAATTACACATTCAACCGAAAATTCGCCACGGCGATCTTCTGAGTGAAGGTTATAACATTGAATGCATTTTTCGGCTTTTTTTTCCTTTGCAGTTAACGAATTACAAATAATGACCATCAGAATCGTCATGAAATCTGCAGCCAGATTCCCCATCTGAAAAAGATGATAAATACATTTGTTTTTGACGCTTTTTTGTTTGGTGGTCCATATTACCCACAGCACGTGTTGGTGAAATAAGTGGTTTTTTATCAAAAAGTCTTGTGGTTAATGAACTAATTTGTGCTCATAAATAATAAATAGTATTCATTGACTTTATATAATTAACCATTTATTTAAAAACGCGATGGCTTGAAAGTGAAATAATGAAATATACTCACTAGAAAAAAATTATCACTGATCTTTTTTCAGAAAAAACAACTTTACAGAAACATGCTACTTCACCGAACGCTAAAATTGCACTATTATAAACTTTAGGTATTAGCGTTAAGTTTGAACATGAATAACGGTAAATCCTATGTATGCAGTGGAAAATAACCGTGTGGTCCATATTACCCGCGTAGTCCATATTTCCTTCCCTTACCCTAATAATTTTTACTATCGTGTTTGATAATTTTTACTATGCTTATATTGAAATATTTCCTTCTAAGCAATTTTAAAGTTTTATAAAATTTTTTGGCAGTTTTCAATGGATATGTAAAATGAACGAAGAATAAAAAAGTTCAGTAATTTAAGATCGATTTTCGATAGGTACAAAATTTATAAAACTTTTCTTTCCGTGTATGATTGTATGAACGTTATGGCCGTGTATATGTTGCATGCTACACAGCTACTAACATATAAAATTTCGGCTAAAAAAAGTTCCGTCCAACAATCATGTTAAATTTAAGTAGGTATGTTTAAAGGAAATTTTTAACACTTACATTTTGTCAATGTGTTTACACATAACAACCCAGTAGCAATGGGTAATAGCTAGCATAAGAGTTGGTAATAGCAAAAGTGAGGGTCTAACCTATTACCGCATCGCTGAATTTTAACACAGCGATGTCATTGAAAACTCAGATGTGAACAACTCGCATACAAGGGTGTAGAAGTGTATCAGCTCTTACCTATTCATATGCCAACTCCTATGACCTATTCACCTCTTACCTATTCATATGCCAACATAACATAACTTCAACAATCATCCTCGTCTCTTGCCCCGCAAGTTATTACCAACTCAATTGCCATTTTCAGTATTGAATTCAATTGCTAGTGGGAAGCTAACATGTATGCATGTATGTGTATATGTGACGTTGGGTTGTTTTCATATGTGTCAAGTAGCCTCGTGTGTTTTATGAGATGTCACATGCATTGCTCTATATGTCATTTTTGGACAGTGGGGTGATAAATTGAAGCAAAAAAGCGCCAAAAGAGCTGCTTTAATTCTTTTTCAATTTCTTGTTTTTACTGTCACTAGTGATAATATCTCGAACTAAAAGCGGTTTAGATTGGTCATATAGTGATGTATTGAAATGTTTAAGCAAAAACTTCATGGCTTCTTCTATTCAGTACACAAATTTTTAAGTTTATGATTTTTTTTTTTTTTTCTTAAAACGACTTAAGCTTCAAACTTCGTAACTTCAATGAATTTAATCAAATGTAAGAGTTGGTGGCCTAAAATCTTTTTGTTCATCTCTTTGCAATAATTCCGTGTCAAACACATTTTTTGATTTGTCGCATACTTTTCAAGTTATTGAAAAAATAACACTTTTTGACCCCTTAGAAAAGAATTAGAAAGAAAAACCGCGCACAAGCTGTAGTACTAACTAACCACTTCAGTGTTTTACTTTCAACCAACGACCCAATAATAATCACCACTTTTCGTCTTTGTTTGAATTTTTTTGTCCGAAAAACCATTTATTACTTGAGCTATTTCTTTAGGAAAACTTTATTTAAAAATTCACACTTATTTGCACAGCACTGTAGCTGTTATGTAGGGTTAATCATAATTTCCAACACTTTTTGCAAAAAATGTCAACAAATCATAAAATTTTGAAAAAGAGATCCACTTAAAATTAAATTGGCATGGTTAATGTTATTGTAGGGCCACAATAAACCATGCCATTTTGTTGGTTGGTTGATGTTGTTGATGCCACAACTGCCAGTTTATGTCAACTGGTTGGTTAATAGTGTATATATACATATGTAAGTGTGTGTTTGTATGATATATTGTTACCAATGTGTTGGACTGACTGCCTGTCAAAACCATGATAAAAGTTTAAATTTTCCTCATCAACATTTTATTAATTTTTATATTCTCATGCCCAGGCCAAGTCGAGCGTACCCATACTGTAATGTGAGCGTTAATGTTATTGCATTTGTGTTGTGCTTTAAAATTATGGGCATGTATGTTTTTTTTTTATATTTTAAGTGCAAAAGTCAATTTCTTGCATCGTATTCATGTAGGGCAACCTTTTCCAAAGTGTGCTCCACGTGATCCATGCAAGGGCTCCGCGGAAAAGATTTCTTTTTATAAGTTGAAGTTGTCATGAAATTTTGCTTTTTAAATGGCATTAAAATGTAAATCCAATTGTCTTTCGAAAAACCAGAGCACTAACTTGGACTGTCTGGAAGGGATAAAGTAGCAGCGAGTATTGTCCAATCGAAGGTCACTTTTTGCCCGAAGCCGATTAATCGGTCGGACACTAATTATAACGTTTGTCATTACGACAAATAGAGATATTGGACAAAATCGGAAAATGTTAAAAAAGTCGAAAGACTATAATAGTACGAAATTCGATAAATATACACGAAATTTTGAAAGATGTGAAAGAATTGATGAAATTTCGTGATTATTCAAAACGTCGAAAAATAATGAATTATTTCAATAATGGGAAAAATGCTAAAAGAATCGAAAAATGACGAATCCCGGACATGTGGAAAAAGTTAATTTTTTTTGAAAATTTTGGAAAAACTGAAAGATACCCATTGATACAGTCGAATACTTAATGCCGCTAAACGTTAGAAGGTATGAAAATTGATGATATTATTGAAAAAAACGATTTTTTGACAAAGGCTAAGAGGAATAAAAATATCAAACTATGCCGAAAAATCTTGAAAGAGCCGAAAAGTGATAAAAATCCAAAATTATTGAAAATTCGTGAAACTTCAAAAATGTTTAAAAATGATGAAGATCGCGGAAAATGGATGAAATTCTGATATTTTTCAAAAGCAATTTCGAATAAGTCGAAAAATGTTTGCCAAACTTGTAGCAAAATGTTAAGAGTCAAAGTTGATTAAATTTTGATATTATTGAAAGTCGAAAAATATTTTTGAAGAATCAAATTTTGAATTCCAAAACTTTAGAAAAGCAGAAAAATTTTGAATAAGTCAAAAACTATTGAAATAGTAGAACTACCAAAAAAAAAAGGATTAGACGAAAATTGATGAAACTCCGTGCCATATACTAAATACTCTAAACCATAGCCGCCCACGCGTGCCATCGCAAAGTGCCATTATTTGAAAATCACTTGATCTCACGTGCCACAGCAAAATTTAATTTTTGAAAATGAAAATCGCACACGCAAGTAACGGTTAGGGGTCTGCACAAGACATCTTGAAATAAAGTGTACTTTTTTTTACACCCATATTTTACACCGAACTGATGCATTTGATCCAAAAAATTCAAGATTCAAATCATCGTGTACACTGATTTAATTTTGACACTGTTTACATTGTCTTGTTTTATCAGTGTGAAAAATGAACTTGGTTCTAAAAAATACATCAGTGAACTCTATTTTATAAAAACAAATACTTCAGGTCACTGTAAAACGTGCTAGTAGAGAAACCACAATAAAATGTATGATATGGTAACACTTGCAGAATTGTAGTAGCTTTCATACATTTTTGCGACAGAGAGAGAGAGAGCGTAAACAAAAAAGAGGCACAAGAAGAGAGCTATAAACTACTCTTATCACACCATTAGCATTTAGTAGTGTACACTACTACTACAGTATGCAACTAAAATAACTGAAACAAATCAAACAAGACAAATTAGCACAGCATTTGTTTATTTTCTATCAAATTCTAGTTCTGTCAAGACATTTACACACGACACTGAACTAGAGCATTTGATAAATAAAAAGCAGGTACAAAGTATAACGTATCTTGAAACGTAATGTCTTAAAACGCAAACAAGACGTCTTGTGCAGACCCCTAGTAACGGTATATGCGAAATTTTGAAGAATTGCGATCGACCACCAGCAACAACAAATGCGTAAATTTTGTTGTTGTTTTTTGCGACCGCACAAGACTGTGTTTTGTTGTTGTTTCTTCGTCCACACAGGACTGTATGTTTTGTTGTTGCAACAAAACGCAAGGGTTCCTATCGAAAAGAAAAAAAACAACAACACACAATGGCAACAACAAATTTGATCATTTTATGAACTTTCAGGATTTTTAGATTTGCGAAAAAAAAAACACTCGCACAAGTAACTGTTAATTTAAAAATCTTTGCTGGTTGTTGTTTTCAATAATTTTAAAAAATTTATGTTTTCTTTTTTATTAATTTTACATGGGGGCCACGACTTTTTATGCGAGTGCCAAATTTTTATAATTTTACTCTAGACGGGCAGCTATGCTCTAAACAATGAATATCAGCACATAGGGTCGAAACACACGGAGAAAAAAAAAAAAAAAAAAAGGGAATAGTGTCGGGTGTGGGCACCATTTGGTTTTTTCATATCTTTTGACCAAATAAATATTATGCAGACATATAAGTATCAATGGAAAGCTTGAGACCTCAGCTAACTACTAAAAAGTTGGAAAAAATTATATCAAAAAGTAGTGAAGTGATCATTTTTGACAAAAAAAAATATTAGAGTCGGTTGTGGGCACCCTTGGAAAATTGGCTAAAAATGGAAAAATATGAAAATAAAAGCAATCAAATGGAGAAGAAATCAAAACTAATTTATTTTGCAAACATTAACTTACAAAAATTCAACAAATTCTGCTCAAAGGCTTCAACAAAATCAGCGTCACTGAAAACTCTGGATCGAACTGCATTATGCCTGTTGCCCTGAAACCAGGCTTGATTGTCTTCGGCGTCAATGTCAGATCACTTGTTTTGCAGAGTTAGCCGGCTAAGTGATGTAATTTCAAGCCCTTGTTGACATTGCTCTTTTGCCAAGCATGCATTTTTTGTACCAATCCAATACCGCCATCTGCTTCTTCGTTCACTTCTCTGGAAACTCAATACCGAGATTATTTGCGAAGTGGTATGCTAACCACACTTAATGAAAACAATTTATTTTCTGCAATATCTTTAAAGAGTCTATTGGTACTTTCCTTTCCACCAAAAAAGCGGAAAAAGAAATAAGAACACCATTTAAATTAGTAATGTTGGCATCCACGACGATAATTCAGTAAAACACGCGCTTTAAATGAAAAAAAGAGGGGTGCCCACACCCGATCCAATTGGGTGCCCACACTCGACTTTGACAGCCACTTTGAAAAGCAATAAGCACATTGTGTTCTGTGAACATTAAGGTTAGATTGGGCTTTGAATCACAAAATATGTGACCTGGTATATGAAAAGGGTGCTTACGTGTCAAAAAAAAAAATTCTCCAATTTTTTGCCGATTCGCATAAATTGACCTTTAAAAGTGTTTTCCAGCTGTTTTCACGAAATTTTTTTTTCGCACGTAAGCCCCCTTTTCATAGACCAAGTCACATATAATAAATTTACTGCATAAATATAGATTGCATACAGCTTTTCGATTGATTCACTTTGATTTATCGCACTTGGAAAATTATTGAAAAAAACTTTTGTGTTGACTTTCACTTATTCAAAAATTATTTTCTTCTCAGAATAGAGCAAATGGCTCTGTTTGCTCCGGTAAATGCACAAAAACTTCATGCTGTCATAACACGCGCTTAACATTTGTCAGAACAGCCGCATTTGTTTTCTGTCAAAAGTTACGAGGGGGTGCCCACACCTAACTCATGCCCACAGGCGACACTATTCTCCTACGTTTTGCTTTATTTCAAATCAATTTTACAAGAATTGCAAGTCCAAATAGTGACAACTTCCCATATAAGTAAATTTAACCTTACTGTTTTAGTCAATTCAGAATCACCTTACAGTCTTATCTAATACTAAGATAGTAGTTTTTTGAGAAAATTGAAGTGAAATTTACCATACTGTAAAGTTCAAATAACAACGTAAAAAAAAAAATTAATGAATCATACAAGAGCTATAAAGTTCAAACAAGAAAACAAAACGAACTTACCGCACTAGGATTCGAAAAGTGGTCCGTCCGTGTGATAGATAGAAACATATCCTCTGCACTACTGACTACTGATGAGGTGGTATAAAATTTGTATATTAAGCAAATGTGTGCCAAAACATAAAAATTTTTACTAGAATTATAAAGTCCAAATGGCTATATACGGTGAGGTAATTTATGTTTAAAATTTAGTGGTTAATACATAAATTTTTTACTACCCGAGTGAAGTGAAAATATTTGCTAAATTTTCATAAAATATAAGCGCGATGGGCAAATCACTTGTTGTGAGTAAATTTTTTTGCAGGATCCAGAAATCTGTTCAATTTTAGTAGATTCCTTCATTTTCTTATTCTTTCAGAAATTGATTTCTAATTTTTTTTTAAAAATTTTTCATGGAAACACTTTTCTATTACCTTACCGCGCTATAGTCTAAGCATGAAATTAATTGCATGTTTAATGAAATGTTTTATTTCGCTAAACCTTTACAGCATCGATTCCAGCGATGATGCGCAATAATCCTTCACTTTCACTTTTATTTTCATTTTAGGTTTCACCTTCAACTTTAACATCCAAATAAATAAACACACACTAACGAAATAATCCATACGTACACAGTTTACTACAGCCACAATCGTTGCCACTTGTGTCTGCTATAAATCTCATCATTATTTGTCCCTGGCATTGGATTTCCCAAAACTTTTGTTATCATTTAATGGCGTTTAATTTATAGTCAATTGAATTGAATTGTAGCACGCACCAAAATTTATCGAAATGTAATAACTTTAATCGTTAATCATAGTAAATGTGTGGCCATTAATTTCCTATTAATTCCATTAACAAACAAAGTGGCAACACTGATAGGCAGCAGCAGCAGCAACAGCCGGAAACAGACAACAGCTCAAGTGTTGATTTGTAGCAGTGAAAACGGGAAGCGCAGTACAGGTGTATGTACATGTACATTCTTACATGCGTGTGTGTTATTTATAGTGCATATATCGGGTTATTGAATATGATACCGTTACTATAAATCGATTTATAGCAACATAATTTGTGGGTATATGTGTGCAAATAAGTTATGAGCTACAAGGTCACTTGTGGGTGGATTATTTTGTGGGTAAAAATTGACATATAGGAAAATATTTTAATTCTATCTTCTTAAAATATATTTTAGAAAAATTGAATGTTGAAAAACTCATAAAGGTGTAATGTATCTTTAAACTATATCGGAAAACTCTCAAAAAATACTTAATTGTTGAAAAACTCCAATTATTGAAAAACAAAAAGTTAAACGAACTCTTATATTTTGTCCAAAAATATTTCAAAATTCAAAAAACTCTGAATAAAGTAGATACTCGCAGAAAAATCAGTTAACAAAATTACAAACATAAATTATCTATTTAACCATTTTTACTTTATAATTCTAGTAAAAATATGTTTGGACAGACGTTTGTTTAGTATACAAATTTCATACCTGATCATCGTATGGGTCAGTGATATAGAGGTCTAAGTTTGTAATTGTAAGTTAAACTAATATTTTTCTATCCATCGCATGGACGGTCCCTGGTTCGAATCCTAGTGCGGTCAGGTCAGTTGGTTATTTATTTCGTTTATTTTTTTTTTCTTATAACTTCACCATTAGGTTTATATCATAAAATATAAAACCATTTGGACTTAAAAATTCTATTAAAAATATTTATGTTTGGAAAGACATTTGTTTAATATCATAATATAGGTCAGTAGTGTAGAGGTCTAACAAGTTTGTAATTGTAAGTAAAAATTATAAAATAATATTTATCTATACTGCCGTCCTAAGGAAGAATGCTGTAACTCCAATAAATTATTATTTCCGTAAAATGAGTTTTTGTGTTTTTTGTTGTTTCGTTTCCTCGACGCTTTCAGCTTTAAGAAAAATTATTTTTGATTATTCATTCCTAAAGAATTTGTCATGCTCTACATGATAGCAATAGTGAAAATAGCCAATTCCGTAAATTTCAGTCAAAAATGGAGTTACGATAATACGTGGGCTGTTATATATATTTCTGGCCTAAGCAACACTAATGTCAATAGCTAAAATCTGGCAACACCATAATGAAGTTTGACATTTTTTAGCATAAACGTACTCACAACGTTTTGATATATTGGGTGTACATCTTAAAAACCGGAATTTTTTAGCGAAATTTGATGCTTTATTGTGGAAAAATGTTACAATATATTTTATTCAAAGTATTGTCCATTGGAAGCTACAACATTTCCCCATCTTTCAGGCAATTTATGAATTCCATCCCAAAAAAATTGTGCCGGCTTGGGGGCCAAAAATTAATCTATCCAATTTCGGATGCCTTGCTCTGATGTGAAGCGTATTCCGGTGAGGGCGTTTTGCATCGAGCGAAATAAATGAAAGTCAGACGGAGCAAGAATCAAGGTCCGGACTATAAGGTGGGTGAGCCAAAACTTCCCATCCACTATTTTCCAAATAGTTTTTCACGGGTCTTGCAACATGCGGCCGAGCGTTGTCATGATGAGAAATTATTGCTTCGTGTCTGGTCGCATTTTCCGGGCGTTTTTCGATGATGGCACGCTTCAAACGTATTAATTGTGTTCGGTACAGGTCACTTGTGATTGTCTGGCCCGATTTCAACAACTCATAATATAACGCCCCCTTCTGATCCCACCAAATACACAACATAACCTTGGCGCCATGGATATTTGGCTTCGAGGTTGATTTGGCTGGTTGGCCGGGTTTCACGTATGACTTTTTGCGCTTAGGATTGTCATAATGGATCCAGTTTTCATCCCCAGTCACAATCCGATGCAAAAATGATTTGTTTTTATGGCGCTCAAGCAGCATTTCAGACATACAGAAGCGCCGTTCAACGTCTCTCGGCTTCAACTCATAGGGGACCCAATTATCTTGCTTCTGAATGTATCCGGCGGCTTTCAAACGTTTCGAAATGGCTTGCTGAGTCACTCCCAACGATTTGGCAAGCTCGTCTTGTGTTTGACACGAATCCTCATCGAGTAGCTTCTCTAATTCTTCATCTTCAAACTTTTTTGGCTGTCCTGGGTGTTCTTTGTCTTTGTTGTCAAAATCGGCACTTTTGAAGCGTTTAAACCATTCAAAACACTGTGTTTTTCCTAAAACATCGTCGTCATAATCTTCTACAAGCAAACTATGACTTTCCGCAGCAGTTTTCTTTGCAAAAAAAATTACCCAACAGAACCTCCCGCAAATGCTGTCTTTTTCTCCAATTTTCGAAGTTATTCATCGTGAAAAATAATAATGATGCACACAAGATAAAATTGTTTTATTGACTGATTTTGACAGCTGTCAAATGTACCGTCAAAATGACATATATATAAAGTTCGAGCTTTCACGATATTTGTTAGTACGGACATCCACCGTCAAATTCCGGTTTTTAAGTTGTACACCCAATACAAGTGCTATTTGTTTTGCTTATAGTGAGTCAAGAAAATCAATTTTTCCATTGATAATTCAAGCGATTGAAAAATTATGGGGTTTCCAACGAGAACAAACGTTTTTTACAACTAAGTGTTCATGCAAAATCAAATGTATTGGAGTGGATCTAATGCCCAAGGATGCTTCTATCTCACGGTATGTCACATGATGATCTTGCATTATTAGTTCGCGCACGGCAACAATGTTCTCTGGCACAACGGCTGGTTTTGGACGACGAGCGTCCTTTTTGACAAAAAAGTGTATACAAAAATAATTCACTACAAGGACACATTTTCTTTAAAAAAATTAAAGACGAAATTTAATATTATACATTCACCTGTCTGAAAAGATGCCTGCTTTTTCCAACATCTGATCCACAAAATAGTGACACGGGTTGAAATCTCTTGAATTTTGAAAAAATCGATTTTTCTGTTTCAAAATGTTAGTCGCGTTAAACGCAGGAGTGATATATGTGTAAATTTATTTGTATTCAATCAAATCAATTACGTGTAAGATGAAATGAACTCAAAGTGAAAATGGGCGGTGCCACGCCCCAAAAAAATTCGTCATATCTCCGAAACTATTATATGCATATAGATAAGATTCGGTATGTTTTTAATAGGCACAGAGAGAAATAACATCCGCTGGAGTTCTACCTTACTAAATGTTTACAAAGAAATCACTTCTACCAAATTTCAATCCTGTCAAATCAAAAGCAAATCAGCTCAAAATCATTGACATTTTGAAGTGTTACAATCGATTTAACAAAACATTTCATTGAGCTCTGGTGGTACTTGGTGATGTTGCGTTAACTCGCTGAAATTCAAAGCGCAAGTGATAAGCAACAAAAACAACAACAACAACAACAGTAGCAGTGATATACAAGCGCCTTACAGCTACGCGATTTGTGTGACAAGTTCTCGCCTTTTGAAATATACAAAGTGTAGAGAAGGCAAGGAGTTGGTTGCCATAAAAACTCATTGGCATTTAAGTACGCAAGTGACTGTTGATGTATCGATATATCCACATCACGGCTGAAATATCGATCTAAAAATGCGTAATATTTTAACGAAAAGAAAGTTTTAATAGAAAAAATAAAAATTTTAAGTATAGTTATAGTACAGTCATTTGGTAGTTTTACCTGGAAAGTTTTGCGGGATTTCTGCAAATGAGTTATTTTATAGATTTCGATGTGCTCTTTCAGAATTTCAACTTTGCTACCTCGTATCGTGTTCGCTCGAGCCGCCATATTGGAAAAATGGCGTCCAAAATCAGTTTTTTACAAATATCTCTTTAACGGTTATATTTAGAGAAAAACTTTTTAGGACAATGTTGTAGCTTATAAAATTTTCTATAGAAATGACCTCTGAATTGTTTTCGTACGACTTATAACTCAGGAGATATCTTTATTCAAAATTTTAGAAAAATTAGTAAATTGTGAATGCCACTTATGAGTAGGCACAGTGATGTGTCAAGCTTATAATTACGATAACTTATGAACAGTGAGTTGCATGTTCAAAATAAAAACACTTATTTATAGGGAATAACTTGCGCTACAAGTTACATATTATTTTTTTTTCATATCACCTATAGTTAAGGAGATATTTTTCCAACAAATATAAAATTTTGAAAAAAAAAGTTTTTTCAAAATGGCTCCTAAACGGTTCGTCCTAGAAAAAAAATTGTCCATGCGTTTTGTAGAACGTTCAATTCCCTATAAGGGTCTCTTCGAGCTGTTTTTTCGTCAGACTTACCCTTCATGAGATATAGCGTCTTGAAAATCATTCAAAATTGAATATTGTTCTATGCGCCCTACTATGTTCAATTTTGAATGATTTTCAAGTCGCGATATCTCAAGAAGGGTAAGTCTGACGAAAAAACAGCTCGAAGAGACCCTTACAGCGAATTGAACGTTCTACAAAATGCATTGAAAATTTTTTTTCTAAAACGAACCGTTTAGGAGCCATTTTGAAAAAACGTTTTTTTTCAAAATCTTAGGTTTGTGGGAAAAATATCTCCTTAACTATAGGTGATATGAAAAAAAAATAATATGTAACTTATAGCGCAAGTTATTCCCTATAAATAAGTGTTTTTATTTTGAACGTGCAACTCACCGTTCATAAGTTATCGTAATTATAAGCTAGACACATCACTGCGCCTACTCATAAGTGGCATTCACAATTTACTAATTTTTCTAAAATTTTGAATAAAGATATCTCCTGAGTTATAAGTCGTACGAAAACAATTCAGAGGTCATTTCTATAGGAAATTTTATAAGCTACAACATTGTCCTAAAAAGTTTTTCTCTAAATATAACCGTTAAAGAGATATTTGTAAAAAACTGATTTTGGACGCCATTTTTCCAATATGGCGGCTCGAGCGAACACGATACGAGGTAGCAAAGTTGAAATTCTGAAAGAGCACATCGAAATCTATAAAATAACTCATTTGCAGAAATCCCGCAAAACTTTCCAGGTAACATCATTTTTTTCTCCCAAATGATTGTACTATTAATATTGTCGTAGCTTGTGATATAATTGAAAATAGTCCAAATAATTTCTGGGTAATGAGATGAAATTTCAATATGCCTCAAAAATGACGTAAAGGAAATATTTTTTAAACATCAAGGCTCTTAAATCATGAAAAAAGCGAATTTATTTTAAGAACAAAATCCATGACAACTTCTAGAATATTAACTTAATTTATACAAAGAAATATCTACAACATTACTCTTTTGTTCGTAATTTTCATAAAAGCGTATCCTTGAAATGTACAATTTGCAAGTAAAATTAATGAAGTCTATCAAAAACTATGACAATCATATATTATTATCATATTTTGTATATGAACGCCCCAAGAGCAAACTTTTTTACAGATACTATAGGATGATTGCTAAGTGGTATAAAACGTTCAAGGCAGCTGAATATTTAGTAATTTGAAAAAATTTTGGATAAGATAATAATAATGATTTGTTGTCAATTGTTACGAAACTTAAGTTAGTAATAAGAAAAACCTTAAAACTTATATATTTTTTTAACCCCTTCGTTGTTCATGTTAATGTTCACATAGAGTAAACTGTTTAACAGTGGATAATTTTTTGATTGTTGCCCTACTGTTGCCACAAATATTATTTTATGCCCCAGACAGACGGCAGCTCTAATGCCCATTACAGACGCAATAATGTGAAACTTTTTATTGCATGATTTTAGGCATTTTTTTAAATACATATTTCATAGACATTGACTAAAAGAAAATTTCCCAATTCAGGGTCCAGAAAATTATGAAACGTCAAAAACACGATTAATAGTGAGTTGAGCATCAGAAAAGCTAGCTAGAATTTTTTGGACCCTGAATTAGAAAATTTTCTTTAAGTCAAAGTCTATGAAATATGTATGCCTAAAATTATGCAATAAAAAGATTCACATTATTGCGTCTGTAATGTGCATTAGACCTGCCGTCTATCTGGGGCATTAGACAAGGAACTTGAAGTTTGTAGTATATGTGAAGTACGTAGGGCACTACTTTCATTCTGGGAATAGCAAATAATAACAAAGATTTTTAATTGAAAATGGCTTTATTGTTTTTCAAAATATTCCCCTTGAGGATCAATACACTTTTGCATTCATTCAAACGATTTGTCATAGCAGTTTTCCCATTCCTCTTGAGAAACCTCCAAAACATGGTTTTTGAACGCTTCAACTGATTCTTCGGCGCTCGTAAATCGTTGACCACGCAGTTTACCTTGAGTCATCAATTCGATGTTTTGACAGCTCAAAAATTCACCTGTTTCACAAGATTTGTGAGAGCTCGCATTGTCATGATAGAGAATGATTCGACTTCGGGGGTTGGTTTTACGAATTTCTCCGAAGACTTCCGGCAAACAAATGGTCGTGTACCACTCAGAATTGACCGTTCTACGTTGCTCAAGCGGAACTGTGGCCACATGACCCATTTGGCCGAAGAAACAGGCGATCATTTGCTTCGCTGTGCTTCTTCCACGAACAACTTTTGTTGGACTTAGTTCGTCTTGGAATACCCACACGGTTGATTGCTGTTTTGTTTCTGGCTCATACGCATATACCCATGATTCGTCACCTGTCATGATCTGATGCACGTCTTTTGAAGCACCACGGTCGAATTTTTTAATCATTTCCTTACATCAAACGATGCGAGCCTTTTTTTGAACGATTGATAAATTATGGGGTTTCCAACGAGAACAAACGTTTTTTACAACTAAGTGTTCATGCAAAATCGAATGTTTTGGAGTGGAACTAATGTGCAAAAATGCTTCTATCTCACGATATGCTACATGATGATCATTTATTATCAATTCATGTACTGCATCGATGTTTTATGGCACAACAACCGATTTTGGACGACCTTTACGGAATTCATCGGTGACCGAACTCCGACCACAATTGAATTCACTTTACCAACCATATACTGTGGTTTTTAATTATGCTTATTGCCATATAAAGAACTGAGTTCATCGGCACATTCTTGTTGACATAATCCACGTCAAAAGTTGGGAAAAATAATCCAACGAAAACCTTTCTCGAAATATCCATTTTTGGCCAAATTGATTTTCTTAACTCACTGGAAACAAAAAAAATAGCACATGTACATCAAAAAGTTGT
Source organism: Calliopum simillimum (assembly GCA_951812925.1). Taxonomy (NCBI): domain Eukaryota; kingdom Metazoa; phylum Arthropoda; class Insecta; order Diptera; family Lauxaniidae; genus Calliopum; species Calliopum simillimum. Next base: position 8,776,346 of record OX638370.1, read on the forward strand.
GACTACGTTTATGCTAAAAAATGTCAAAATTTATTATGATGTTGCCAGATTTTAGCTTTTGACATTAATGTTGCCAGTTCCCGAAATATAAGTAGTGCCCCTCGCAAAAGAGTCAAGTATCGATTCCAGCGTTTTAATTTACGCCATCATAATTATAGTTTGTCTTGGATAGAAGTTTCTTGTGATTCGTGTTAACAGGCATATAAGTTATCAAAGAGTATGATTGCATGCAGTAGAAATGAAATTGAATAAATTTTCAAAGAAAACAGAACTGTAAAAGGAATACAAAAGAAAAGCACTAAAGTTCTAATTAAGAATAACATTTAACACTCATACTACAAAATTAAGATTTATGAAAAATTTTAACAGAAACCCCAACTCTATGTTTTTATTTACTTTTTATTACTCTTTTGGGTTAAATTTTTATGATCTATTAAGAATAAACGGTAGTGTTCTTGATCTTTACCAAAAAAATAATGCAATCGATGTATTTCTCTCTAAATAAAATGCCGAAATTTGCGCGAAATAATTAACTCTTTCATATAAAGCAATTAAAAACAGTATAAAGGTGAGTAAAATAGAAATTCAAGCAAGACGTCATGAGTGTCATGGTCCATTGTTCATAATGAAATGGTTTGCATCGATAAAACGGAGAAAAATAAGAATATAGTACTATTTAACATTGAACTTTATTATTTATTTAATTCAAGCTCTCACAAAAAGCAAAATGCCTTAAAATAAACACTTATTTTTAGTCACCAATTTAAAATATCACCATTTAAATTTATAACACAACTAAAAATAAACATAACATTTCTTTCGATATTTACAGCCTTCTCTGCAGTCATCGTCCAACAATAGATATCTGCCAAACGACAACGAATTATTTGGTATAAATCATTACATTTGCACGTCGCATCCATACAACAATAGCCCAACAGCGGCGCAATAATGGGTCGAGCTGCCGAATCGTTAACACTGGCCACCGCCGACAGCACCACAACAAACGGCAGAGTTGACAATAATGTCACCAACGACGAGGACGCGAAACCAACGTCAATATGTCAATATGAAACACGTGAACGGTTTATCATTACGAAGAATGTGGTAGTCATCGGTTTGGCATTCATGATTCATTTCACAGCCTTTCATGGCACCTCAAATCTACAGAGTTCAGTAAATTCAGATAAGGCGCTGGGCACCACAACGTTAGCGGTCATCTATGGCTCATTGATATTGTCAAATATATTCTTGCCAATGACAGTGATAAGGTCAGTGTTATATGTATGTGTAAGATTTGTGCGCATATATTGGAAATTTTTGGCATTTATTGTAATACTTATTAGTATGTATATTGAAATCGTTGCACATATGTACAATTTATGCAAACGATATATAACATCTGTAATTTATTGAAAATGTGGTATTTTTGCTTAGTCACGTAATTGCGTAAGTAAGATTTGTATGTGATAAGTTCTCGTCTGCTCTAATTTAATATATGTGAGTTCAGTGTTTTGCTTGAATTTGTAAAATTCTATTTTTATGCCTTCGCAGCAGCTGTTTTGAGAACTTAGCAAAAAAAATAAAAAATTGATTAGTGAATGTTTCCCATTCTAATTCATACACATATCACAAGAAAATGAAACTAAGTAAATCATAGTTAAGCTTTGACTTACACATGCTTTTTGCTCAATTTCAGTTGTAATATGTCAATACATCATCTACTTATAATTTTGATAAGCTTGATCTACTACAAAAAACATTTTGATAAGTAAAGTAACTTACAGTCTCTTGTGCCTTATGTTTTGATAAACCTTAGGCCAAATATAGTTTAGATAAGTTCTTTTTTGTTAAGTTAAATTTCTCACAAAAATTTTGATAAGTTTTACTTTTAAAACTAAGCAACTAAACATTAAATCACAAAAACAAAGAAAATAAATAATTGCTAAGCACTAGCTAAGCTTTGATTAACACAAGCTTTTTGCCTGAACTTTAACTTTGATCTACAATTTTGATAAGTGAAGAAACTGATTAGATAAATGTCCCTAATGCCTCAAGTTGAAAATTGTTGAGAAAGTCGTAAAATGTTGGAAAAGTCGTAAGATGATTAGAATTTTTAAAAATTTGCATAGTGTTGAAAAATGGTAAAAAAACAGTCGAAAAATTTTGACAAATTCCAAAATGGTTGAAAAAATAGAAAATTTAGAAAAATGTTACGAAAGTCGTAAAATGTTGCGAATGCTGCAAAATGATGAGAAAGTCGTAAAATGTTGGAAAATTTGGAGAAAATGTCGAAAAATGTTGCGAACGTCGTAAAATGTTAGGAATGTTGCAAAATGATGAGAAAGTCGTAAAATGCTGGAAAATTTGGAGAATGTTGAAAAATGTTGACGAATTCCAAAATGGTTAAAAAAAATAAAAAATGTCGAAAAAAGATGCGAAAGTCGTAAAATGTTGCGAATGCTGCAAAATGATGAGAAAGTCGTAAAATGTTGGAAAATTTGGACTATGTTGAAAAATGTCGAAAAAAAGTCGAAAAATGTTGCGAAAGTCATAAAATGTTGCAAATGCTGTAAAATGATGAGAAAGTCGTAAAATGCTGGAAAATTTGGAGAAAATGTCGAAAAATGTTGCAAAAGTCGTAAAATGTTAGGAATGTTGCAAAATGATGAGAAAGTCGTAAAATGCTGGAAAATTTGGAGAATGTTGAAAAATGTTGACGAATTCCAAAATGGTTAAAAAAAATAAAAAATGTCGAAAAATGATGCGAAAGTCGTAAAATGTTGCGAATGCTGCAAAATGATGAGAAAATCGTAAAATGTTGGAAAATTTGGAAAATGTTGAAAAATGTCGAAAAATTTTGACAAATTCCAAAATGGTTGAAAAAATAGAAAATTTAGAAAAATGTTACGAAAGTCGTAAAGTGTTGCGAATGCTGCAAAATGATGAGAAAGTCATAAAATGTTGGAAAATTTGGAGAAAATTTCGAAAAATGTTGCGAAAGTCGTAAAATGTTGGGAGTGTTGCAAAATGATGAGAAAGTCGTAAAATGTTGGAAAATTTGGACTATGTTGAAAAATGTCGAAAAAAGTCTAAAAATGTTGCAAAAGACGTAAAATGTTGCAAAATGATGAGAAAGTCGTAAAATGTTGGAAAATTTGGACTATGTTGAAAAATGTCGAAAAAAAGTCGAAAAATGTTGCGAAAGTCGTAAAATGTTGCGAATGTTGCAAAATGTTGCGAAAGTCGTAAAATGTTGCGAATGCTGCAAAATGATGAGAAAGTCCTAAAATGTTGGAAAATTTGGAGAATGTTGAAAAATGTCAAAAAAAAGTCCAAAAATGTTGACAAATTCCAAAATGGTTACGTAAATAAAAAATGTCGAAAAATGCTGCGAAAGTCGTAAAATGTTGGAAAATTTGGAGAATGTTGAAAAATGTTTAAAAAAAATGTCGAAAAATGTTGATAGATTCCAAAATAGTTGGCAATGTCAAAAAATGTTAATAAAGTCGACAAATGTTGAATAAGTCGTAAAATGTTGATAATGTTCTCAAATATGTTGAGAATGTCGAAAAATTTTATGAAAGTCGGATAATGCTGCAAAATTGTGAATAAATCTTAAAAATGTTGAGAATGTTGAAGAATTTTTCAAAAAGTAGAAAATGCTTAGAAAATCGAAAGATGTTGAGAAACTTCAAAATGTTGAGAAAGTTGAATAATATCAAGAATTTCAAAAAATTTTGAGAAGTTCGAAAGATGTTGAATATAAAATATAGCTTTAAAATGGCACCTAAAACCATTTTAACTCACATCAAACTTTCACTATAAAAGTTTAATTTCATATTATTAAAATTTTAAATCTCAACCAACCTTAACTAAGCCATTCAACGCTAGCAGTTAAATCGCAACGTTTTCGCATGAATAAAGTAGATATTGTGGTTATGAATTTTAATGTGACCCTCATACTTGAAAATGTCACTAGCGTTGACTGAGAAAATTCACAAATATCAACAGCCATGACATTAAATTCCAAAAAAACCAAGCTGAACACGCTGGTGTAAAACCGTTCCGTTGCTTAAGTGAAGTGCGAAAAACAACACCGTGCACAGACTGTAACACCATGTTGCAAATAAATACTAAGAAAAGAAGCACAACTCCTTCCAATATATTAACATCCATAAAAACCGACGGTGCGTCTTTGCCATTGTCGACCTTTTCAGGTCTACTCTATTGCTCCCGCCTGACTGATTCGCATGTATTTAATTGAGTGTTCGATGATAGATTGACGCATAATAAACGATGTCAACCACAGTCTAAAAATTGACAGTGGTAGCCACCATAATATTTTCGCTTATGTTGTTGTAACTTCTTCGAAGGCAATAACAACGAATGTTGCTATATTTTCATACTTCCCTCAGTGATGCAGAGAAAGTTCCTGCCTACATATGAAAAAGGTACAGAACAAAGTCAACCGTTTGTCAAAGTTAAAGTCATTTACCGCTTAGAAAGACTTTAAAACTTAGTTAACTCCAAATACCCGTACTTGCCTACTCATGTCATGCTCTACACGCCATGTTATATCATTTTGTCTATCACTTGATGAGATTGGCTATTTATGCTCGAGTTCACTTTGGTATGGTATCTTCTTTGACATTCATCCTCGTCGTCGTCGACTAAGACAAATCTTTGTGGAAATTTATCGTCTCGGTTGCAGTATTCACATTTCATCATCAGGTTAATAAATGTAGATTTCGGCGCCAGGCGCGCACCACATAAATTTTGTTTTGAGAATTTTGTAGTTAATGAAGTTAAAGACATATCTACAAATAAATGTATATGACAACAAAATGCTTAGTATAAAAAAGGCTTATATTGTTGAATTAAATATTTGTGTTATTTGGCGCTAGCTTCGTCAAAGGACGCAATAAAATATTTTGCCATAAATTTCTTAAGCATACAATGGTGTGAGAAAACTCAATTTCAAACGTTTTGCATCATAAACTGTTTATTTTTAAATGTCTATTTAAATAATTTGGAATTGTTTTCAAGCAAGCTATCATCACGAAAGTTAAATTTTATGTTATTTCTTGAGGTTCATGACACTGAAATTCCTTTTTAATTAGAAATCACTTAATCCTGCTTTAAGTGTTACCTTAATGATAAGGTCCTTAGACATCATAATGGCCACTAAAAAGGTGAAAGTGTTTTTGTATAAAGCCTTTAATATTGGCAAATTATGACCGTAGCAAAAGTGTTTAAAAATATGACGCCATTATATTTTGTAAATATTGCTTATAATTTCTTTTACCTTTAAAGAAAAAACTTATTTTATCTTAATGCTCGCAAAATGGCGTTTACGATACAACGCATGGTTCTCCGTAATAAGGCTTAGTAAGTTCTAAGTCCGATCTCGGAATTGCTCTGTCATGAATGGTTTTTAGATATCTTGTTTTCTATTCTATTCTATTCAATTCTATTCTATTCTATTCTATTCTATTCTATTCTATTCTATTCTATTCTATTCTATTCTATTCTATTCTATTATTTTCTATTCTATTCTATTCTATTCTATTCTATTCTATTCAATTCTATTCTATTCTATTCTATTCTATTCTATTCTATTCTATTCTATTCTATTCTATTCTATTCTTTTCTATTCTATTCTATTCTATTCTATTCTATTCTATTCTATTCTATTCTATTCTATTCTATTCTATTCTATTCTATTCTATTCTATTCTATTCTATTCTATTCTATTCTATTCTATTCTATTCTATTCTATTCTATTCTATTCTATTCTATTCTATTCTATTCTATTCTATTCTATTCTATTCTATTCTATTCTATTCTATTCTATTCTATTCTATTCTATTCTATTCTATTCTATTCTATTCTATTCTATTCTATTCTATTCTATTCTATTCTATTCTATTCTATTCTATTCTATTCTATTCTATTCTATTCTATTCTATTCTATTCTATTCTATTCTATTCTATTCTATTCTATTCTATTCTATTCTATTCTATTCTATTCTATTCTATTCTATTCTATTCTATTCTATTCTATTCTATTCTATTCTATTCTATTCTATTCTATTCTATTCTATTCTATTCTATTCTATTCTATTCTATTCTATTCTATTCTATTCTATTCTATTCTATTCTATTCTATTCTATTCTATTCTATTCTATTCTATTCTGTTCTATTCTATTCTATTCTATTCTATTCTATTCTATTCTGTTCTATTCTATTCTATTCTATTCTATTCTATTCTATATTCTATTCTATTCTATTCTATTCTATTCTATTCTATTCTGTTCTATTCTATTCTATTCTATATTCTATTCTATTCTATTCTATTCTATTCTATTCTATTCTATTCTATTCTGTTCTGTTCTATTCTATTCTATTCTATTCTATTCTATTCTATTCTATTCTATTCTATTCTATTCTATTCTATTCTATTCTATTCTATTCTATTCTATTCTATTCTATTCTATTCTATTCTATTCTATTCTATTCTATTCTATTCTATTCTATTCTATTCTATTCTATTCTATTCTATTCTATTCTATTCTATTCTATTCTATTCTATTCTATTCTATTCTATTCTATTCTATTCTATTCTATTCTATTCTATTCTATTCTATTCTATTCTATTCTATTCTATTCTATTCTATTCTATTCTATTCTATTCTATTCTATTCTATTCTATTCTATTCTATTCTATTCTATTCTATTCTATTCTATTCTATTCTATTCTATTCTATTCTATTCTATTCTATTCTATTCTATTCTATTCTATTCTATTCTATTCTATTCTATTCTATTCTATTCTATTCTATTCTATTCTATTCTATTCTATTCTATTCTGTTCTATTCTATTCTATTCTATTCTATTCTATATTCTATTCTATTCTATTCTATTCTAAGGTTTTTCTCTTATTCAGATCTACTATATCAATTCCATGTTCATGTCAAGATCAATGTCTGTGGTCATATCTATAACCATTTCAGACTTGGTATACTTATATTCATCGAGTTAGAGGTAGAGTTATGTTCAAGTGTTGTTTAGACAGGGCTTGCTTTAAGTCAAGATCAAGGTCTATGTTTATTATTATTCTTTAGCTTCTTACGATGAATATCTCGATACAGCAAATTGATTTCAAGTTGTTTCTGTATTATATTTCGCAGATGGTTCGGCTGTCGTCTTACCATGGCACTGGCGTTCTTTGCCTATATGCCCTATATTGCCGCACAATTTTATCCAAGTTTCGAAACATTGATACCTGCTGCACTAATGGTTGGCTTTGGCGGTGGTCCACTTTGGTGTTCAAAATGCACCTACCTCTCCACAGTATCAGAAGCTTTAACGCATGTACGCAACAATGAGTCACGCAAAGATGTTAATACGGTTAAGTTTTTCGGACTCTTTTTCATATTTTATCAAATGGCGCAAGTATGGGGAAATTTGATATCATCATCTGGTAAGAATTTTTAATTTTTTAAACAAAAACTCCTTTAACTTTCATTTTATTTCTATTTTGTAGTATTAAGTTTTACTTCCGCAACAACAGAAGTTCTAAATTCTACTATGGAAGAACTAAATTCAGTTATGACGGTTAGTCGAGTTGGAGAGCTGTGCGGTGCACGTTTTTGTCCCGGTGTTAGCGCTGAAGTAAATCCGAATTTAAATCCACCAGAGCCAGCTAAGATACGTCTATTGAATTCGATTTTTTTGGTCTGCATGGCAGTTGCTGTGGCGCTGATGATTTTGGGTGTGAATTCACTTAAGCGGTAATTAAATCTTTTTAAATACTTGACTGAGTACCAAACTTTATACTGTAAATTGAATTTTTTAGCTACGGCGTGAAACGTGGTGACTCTGGTGAGGGCATGTCGGGCTTAAAGCTATTGACTGTAACAATTAATCTGCTGCGTAAAAGACGTCAGATATTGATGTTGCCTATAACTATGTTTATTGGATTAGAAGAGGCCTTTCTGGCTGTGGATTATACACGCGTAAGTGCACAGCATACTTTTACTTTCGAACTCAGTGGCTAAGCCCAAAGAATTTTGTGCGCTAACTGCCAACTCTGTTATCTTTGCAGTCCTTTGTCGCCTGCGGCTGGGGTATTTCAAAAATCGGCTTTGCTATGATATGTTTCGGCATAGCGAATGCCATAGCGGCGGGTATTGCTGGTGCTCTGGTGGAGAAATTGGGACGTGTTACACTGGCAATAATCTGCGCCTGCATCAATCTCAGCCTTATTGTTTACATGTTCTTCTATGAAGCACGCGAGGGTGATTATCTGATGTATTGCAGTTTTGCTGCTGTGTGGGGAATTTGTGATGGCATCTGGTTGGTTGTTGTCAATGGTAAGTGCGAAACATTAAACATTTTTTCAACAATATGGTGTGTGGCTGTGCGTTGATTAAAGCTTTAAGCAAAATGTTTAAGCTTTTGGTTGTTGTCATTGCTAGTTAGTTACTCACCACCTTAACCCACCTTTATTTCACATATTGGGGGTTATCGTGAATCAAGATTCCCGGGGAATTTTCTTAAACTGCAATAGAGAATGCACGGATGTTTGAGAAAATTCCCCGGGAATATTTGTTCACGATAACCCCCATTATAATTTTCAATAAATTTTCTTTCCCAGCTTTCTATGGCATCTTATTCCCTAAGGATCTGATTGCTGGCTATAGCAACTTTCGTCTATGGGAGTCAACTGGTTCTGTGATAGGTTACGTTATAAGCGCGCATTTGTGCACTTCCACAAAGTTGGTGATATTAATGTGTGTCATGCTCGTGGGCATGATTGGGTAAGTTTTTACAAACTTAACTAGATATTATTGAATTTATAAACTTAATTAATGACTTTTTAAATTTTGCTTTTTGTAGTTATGGCATTATTGAATACAGGGTCTCGCAAAAGCAACGTGCCTTGGAAGTTATGTTAAGTGATTAGTATTATTAAGTAGGAATGTTTATTTAAGTACTTATTTTAAGTTTTTTACCTGTTTATCATTGTTTTTGCAATATATGTATGTACTTTTTTACTAACTGAAAATCATAGTTTTCTTTTTTGGATTATTCGTTAAACTTTATAGAGAAATAGCCTATAAGCTTGCGAGATATAAATTGCTAAAGTTTTCAGAAAAGTAATTAAACTGCTTAAGGCTGCATTTGGTGAAGAATATCAGACCTTTTGACTTTTTCGTTCTTTACATCGACTTAAATAGAGTTTAATGGTGAAAACCTGGTCTTACAGGACAGGATTTAACAAAGTGTAAATGCAAAAAAGTACCGCAAAAATGTGTCGCCAAAAAGTTCATCCCTTTCTAGTCTATCGATTAGGTCATTTTAAAAGGAAGTAGAACGTTTAAGGGTTTTTATTACAGAAATCGGTCAATTAGTCATTAAAGATGAAAAACCGCGAATTGCTGTTAAATTAGTGGATGAAAATCGGGATTTTTTTTTTCTTTTTCGTTTCAAAATTTTTGTTATAAGAAATTTTTTTAAAGCTTAATTCTCTAGTAGCCAAGGAAAATAAGACGAAAAAAGAGCTTCTGTGCGAAAAAATACCCAGTGGAAATTTTTCACCGGAATTGTCTTTATTTATGCATGATACACAAACTGTGAAAAGTCCATTGCAAAGTCGTGTGCGCATAAAAAGTTATTCGGGCTCAAAGGTCGCTAAAATCAGTTTTTTCAAATATCTCGCTAATGCTAACTTTTACAGAAAAATGTTGGTCTCCAATTTTGTAGCACAGGAAATTTCCTACAAAAGTACGTTAAAAGTATTTGCGTACAACTTCTAGTTTAGGAGATCACCCAATTTTAAAAGTTGTTAACAGTTATGATATGAAATACTACCTATGAGTTCTTTTAAAATATCTTACTTTTTAAATTGCAATAACTCTTCAATGAGAAGTTGTACAAACAAAATTAAAATGCCGTTTGAAAGATAATTTAATTTCCTATATACCGTTTAAAATTTTTTTTTCGAACGGTTCATGACCTTAAAAATATTCTTGAATAACCGTTAAGGCTTCGAAATTACTGGTTTTTAAAGATATCTCCGAATTGGTAAGTACTACGGTAAAAAGTAAAGAGACCAATTTTGTAGAAAATTACAAGATCTACAAAAAATTAGCGATATATGTACGTATAGAAGATATTCAATAGAAACCGGTTTTTTGGCATTTTAAGGGTTTTTTTTGGAATATCTTCTATACGGTTACTTCTATGTGTACATATATCGCTTAGTTTTTTTAGATCTTGTAATTTTCTACAAAATTGGTCCCTTTACTTTTTACCGTAGTACTTACCAATTCGGAGATATCTTTAAAAAACCAGTAATTTCGAAGCCTTAACGGTTATTCAAGAATATTTTTAAGGTCATGAGCCGTTCGAAAAAAAAATTTTTTACGGTATATAGGAAATTAAATTATCTTTCACCGGCATTTTAATTTTGTTTGTACAATTTCTCATTGAAGAGTTATTGCAATTTAAAAAGTAAGATATTTTAAAAGAACTCATAGATAGTATTTCATTGTATAACTGTTAACAACTTTTTAAATTGGGTGATCTCCTAAACTAGAAGTCGTACGCAAATACTTTTAACGTACTTTTGTAGGAAATTTCCTGTGCTACAAAATTGGAGACCCTCATTTTTCTGTAAAAGTTAACATTAGCGAGATATTTGCAAAAAACTGATTTTAGCAACCTTTGAGCCTTAATAACTTTTTATGCGCACACGGCTTTGAAATGGACTTTTCACAGTTTGTGTATCATGCATAAATAAAGACAATTCCGGTGAAAAATTTCCACTAGGAATTTTTTCGCAGAAAATGTCTTATTTTCCTGGGCTATAGAAAATGTCTGCTAAAAAAATATCTAAGTTTTGCTTCGCTCGCTAGATATTTTGTAAAAACTGTATAGGGTGCATTACCCCCCCCCCGCCCCGATTTTCATCCACTAATTTAACAGCACTTCGCGCTTGTTCATCTTTATTGACCGATTTCTGTAATAAAAACCCTATGATTGTGCCCCAGACAGACGACAGCTCATATTTAAATTATAGACGTAATAATGTGAGTCTTTTTATTGCATGATTTTAGGCATTTTTTAAATACATATTTCTTTGACATTGACTAAAAGAAAATTTTCCCAATTCAGGCGGCCAAAAAACTCTGAGACATCAAAAACAAGATTAATAGCGAGGTAAGCATCAGAAAAGCTAATTAGAATTTTTTGGACCCTGAATGGGAAATTTTCTTATAGTCAATGTCTATGAAATATTTATTTAAAAAAAGCCTAAAACCATGCAATAAAAAGATTCACATTATTACGTCTATAATCTAGATTTCAGCTGTCGTCTGTCTGGGGCATAACACGTGGATTGCACTCAAATCTTCGCGACAAACTTCATTGCACCAAGAATTAGATTTTAAATGTATAAGGAGTAGTTGTGAGTCCTGGCGTTGCTTGTCGAGAAAGTAAATCCAACCGTATAAGCCTGAAAATGGAACAGTGACAAAAGAGTTGCTTCACATTTCCTACTCTCTACAATTTGGAGGCATCTAGTGTGCTTGACCAAAAAATTAAGTGGCCAGTGAGAATATCGGCCATGCAAGCTATCCCAATTTTCCCATACATATATTTTTAATAAAGAAAAATCACGTTGCATTTTATTACAATTAATTTATTCGTTAATTTGTATTGGATTATATTTAATATGGTTTTTTGTTTTGTTTAAGATTCAATATAATATTTGTTGGTTTATTTTTGTGTTTTTGTTTTTTCTTTTGTCTTCTTTATTTTTATATGTTCTAAGGAGATTTACAATTTCATATATTTTACTGATATTTCGGCTAATAACTAGATGTTTACTTAAATATATAGACATTAATAGTAGTAGTACGTAGTAGTAATACAGTACAATCTCAGATTATAACTTAAAGTTATATATTTTTTTTATATATTATTTATATAAGCTAAGCTATATGAGTGTGGAATAAAATATAGATTTTTTTTGAGTTTTTTAAATGCTTTACAATTTATCAGAAAAGAAAAGTTTGAAGGTATATTAATCAAAGTTCTTGGCTTATCAGCATAAAAAATTAAAAGTTACTTAAAAATTACCGACAAATGCTCTGAAAAGCAATTTATTCCTAATTGGAACAGAGTTATGTATTTTGAAATAAAATTTTGAATGCTGTAAACTCGATTTTTTTAAATTTTTCTTAGACATTTTCTAGGCTTCACATTTTAAAAGTAACTTAAAGCCAGTAAAAAAATCTTAAAAAATCAAACATCTATAAAATATTCTAGAATAGAGTCACCAACCGTCTTTTGCGGGGCAGTCCTTGATTTAACTTTCTCGTCCCGAATTCAGGGATTTCCCGGAAATGTCCCGGATCTTCATGTATGTACTGGAATTGTACCAGGTTTAAGTTCGATGCAGATTGTAATGCATATATTTTTTATTTTACTCTAGAAGAATTTTAGTTTATGGACTATAGACTATAAAGTGCAGATCATAGACCAAAAAACATGGCCCGTCGAACATATGATATGATCTAACTCAAAAATATCCAAAAAAACAATCCAAAAAAAAATATCCAAAAATAAAAACATCCATGAAAAAACATAAAAAAAAACATTCAAAAATTTTTCGACATTTCTAAATAGATATTATTTTTATTGGATGTTTTTATTTTTGGATGATTTTTAAGGATGTTTTTATTTAAGGATGTTTTTTTTTTTTGGATGTTTGGTTTTTTTTGGATATTTTTGACAATCACCATATAAATGGACCATAGACTAAGGACTGTGAACCAAAGACGAAAACAACATATCAAATACTATAGATTATGGACCATTGTCCATAAAAGCCAGATCATAGACTAAAATTATGGACCAAAGACTATAAAAGACAGATTGTAGACCATATATTACTGACCATAGATAATAGATTATGAACAAAAGACTATAACGGTCAAATTAAAGGCTATAGATTATTGATTATAGACCAAAGACTACAAAGTACAGATCATAGACCATATATTAAGGACAAAGCCAACTTATTTCAGAGAAAATCAGGAGATTCTTACCAAAATGTTAAGTAGGAGTCTGATATTAAAATCAAAACACACCAAAAATTTTTTAGTTTTCGAGTTTTAATCTATTCAAAACATTTTTAATTATATAGAAAGAAATAACAATGATCCTAGTAAGTCGTATTTTTCCTGAAACTCGATCTTCGGCCGGAAATCAGAAGATAGTACACAGTAAGTTCAATTAAGAATAAAATAAAAATCAGGAGTTTCATGAAAAAATCAGTAGAGTTGGCTGCTTTAATAATGGACCATAGGCCAGATCATAGATAATGAACCATAGACTATAAAGGACAGATTAAAGGCCACAGATTATGGACAATAGACGTAAAGAAGAGGTCGCAGACCACAGAGTATGGATCATAGCAAAATAATTTTTTTCCCTTCCTGAATTGGGCCATCAAGAAAATGGTCAGTCTAGAATAAAGAATAAAAAAAAAAAAATAATCGTTTTTGCAAGATTTTCCAATGTCTGCTACAATTTTAGGATACTACCTAAACGTAAATTGCAATGCATTGAAACAAAATTTTGATAAAAACATGTTGCATAATTTTAGAGCTAGTGGATAGTACTGTTTCAATTGAATATCCATTAATTAATACAGTAATAAGATAAGCGCCTAAAACTATGTGACATATCATAACAAAAATGCTATTACGATGCATTGCAGCTGACGTTTAGGAATTCGTCCATCCTTTGAACATAAATATTTAACACCAAGCAAATACCTTCTTTTAAAAAGTTTACTAATTTTTTTTTATTTTTTTTTTTATTTTCTTTATATAACAAAAACCTTAATGAATTACATTCAAATTTTTATTTTTTTTTTTTATTTTCTCTAGTATTTCATTTGGAATGGCACGTTTTATATTTGAAATATAACCTGTTGTTTTAAATTTTTTTGTAAATATTTAAAATTTTAGTCCCCTAAATTGTTTATAATTTTAAAACGACAATTTTTTTATATGATATTTTTTTTTAAACGTAAGTAGATAAATGCTATGACACACTTTAGTATGGCTACTAAAACTAATCTATATATGTTTTGTGTTTTTTTTTTTATCAATATAAGTATATATACAAAATTATTTTCATATTTTTTGTTAATTTTAAACTATCACATTTTATATACACTTAAAATACAATACAATTCTAAATCGCTTAAATGACACATGCACTTAAGGGTATACAGACATATAGAAAAATGTATACAATTTCTATTTTTGTTTTACTTTTTTTAATTATTTTCTTGAGGTTTTTACAACTAAGCTTAGCTTGCAAAACTAATGTAAACTATGTTGAACATAATAAATTTGTATTTTCTATATAACTTCTATTTATACACAATGTATACTGTTTAATTTTGTTGTATATATTTACAATTATCAGCTAATTGTTTCATTTTATCTAACAACTTGAAGATTACATCTCTTGCTGCCACTGTTGCTCGACTTAAACCATACCTTTGGACATCATGCGTACGGTATTTTTCAAGGCTTGTCGCTTATTACAGAACCAAATGCGTATAACTTCACGTTCATAGCCAAGTTGATGGGCCAGCCCAGTTATTTCAGTGCCTGCAATTGTTAGAAAAAACATTTTATGAAAACTATATGCTATGTGCTATGTCGGGAGAAATTTTTTAAAATCATTATCCCGATATCCCTCTCATCACATAAATAATTTCACATACCTGAAGGATGTGTATTACGCTCAAAATGCGCATTCAGCAGCTCCAGTGCCTGTGGCGTAAATGATGTGCGACGTTTGCGTTTTTTCGACGGTTCAACACCAATATAATCAGTTAAATGATTTTGACCCGATTTATAGCGATTCCAGTGACTGTATTTATTGAATATATACGAATAAAATAGATATAATATGTTAGTATGACTATCAGGCATTAGTGTAAACGCGTGTGGAACTTCTTCCATACTCTCACCTCTCTTCTGCTTCTTTCATCCAACGTTCTAAAACGGGCTTAATTTTTTGTGCACTTTTTGGTGTTATGTCTAATTTTTCAAACCTAAAGTTAAAAAAGTAAAAGATTTAGTAGCTGATTTTCACCGAAGGTATTGTATGCGCATTTAGAGTTTATGAAATGAAAACCGAAAGAAAACAAAAAAAAAAAATTTAAATTTTAGTGCCAGGACATTGTCAAAAAATCATATAATGATATAAAGCAAATCAAAAATTTTTTTAAAACAAAACAATAGGATTTACCATTTTTAGGCTAAATAAATAATTGAAATTGTTTTTTTTTTTTCGTTGGCAATGCCCTGGCCAATACAATAATGAAAGTAAGAATTTTTGTTAAAAGTTTAAATGTAAGCGCATACTTAAAAATATTTTGTTATTTTTTTTCTTAAAAAAAAAAAATTTATAAAAATCTGTAGCAAATACAAAACTGTTAGATTTGCATTTCTTAGTTATCTTTGACTGTATTAAGTACTCATTTTCAAAGCAGCCTAAAGGTATGCAATGCTTATTGCACATTTTCGCATGTTAATTCATTGTTCAAATGTTAGCTTTTCATTGCATTTTACATTGCATACTTTTGTGCTCACACATTAATCTTTTTTCTTTTTGTTTGCCATTGTCACAAATTGTTAGTGTTATAATATTAGCGTTATTTTTTTAATACTTATTCTATATATGTTAATTTCGTTTTTTAAGTTGTTTCTTTTAAACATACATGTTTTGCTGTTGCGTCGACAGTTGAGCTGCATACATCTGCGCGGCAAGTGCACTATATTTTCCATTTGTTTTTAAGTTCATCGGTTTTCATATTCAATTAGTTTTATGAAATTGAAAAGTATTCAAGAAATAAAAAATTTACTTAGTTTTTTTAACAATTTTAAAAAATTTTATAAAAAAGCTGTTTTTCCAAGTTTATTAAAGTGCTTAAAACAATATAAGCTAATGTCCTGGCACAAAAATTCAAATTAAAATGACTGAAATAAAAAGTTCTTCTTTTTGAAAAATTTTTTTATCCCAAAATTTTATACGTAATTTAGTCTATATTGCATTATTTCTTAATATACCCAAAATTTTATACGTAATTTAGTCTATATTGCATTATTTCTTAATATACCAGACAGTAAAAGAAAGCTTCTGTTATTTTTATGACCAAAAAATTTTCTTTATCAATATAAGTTGATTTATGGCAGTTTCGAGATTTACCTCTAAATTTCGTTGTAAATAACGTGAATTACAATACAAAAATAAATTCTGCTTCCGACGAGATTTATTTCAAATCTTCGTATAAATCTCAACAGTATTACCGATTGAAGCAATTTTTGACCAAATGGCACTCCTAACTTTAACAATTGGTCTTAAACGTCATTAAAAAAAGCAAACGGAAATCAAATATTGAAGAGAAAAAGAAAAGGAAGAACAATTTGCATTTTCTTGCATAATATTCTTATTTGAAGACTTATTTATTGGTTATATCTATTTTTATTTATCATAATGTGATGATTATTAAATAAAGAATGAATGAGTGAAAAGCGCATAATTAATTTTGGGTAAAATCCCTGCTACACCAACAAAAATAACGCAAACGGCGACAATGCGCAACAGCTGTTTTTGACATGCAGCTGTCACTCAGTTTGATAGATGTCAAAAAAATTTAACACGGCACACACTGCGTTGGCTAGTGGGCAAAAATCAAAATTTTTTGTGACTCGAAACCTAATAATATTGATATCAATCGACAGGTAATTGTATCAATAAAATAAAAACAAAATATTTAGTGGAGAAACTCAGTTTTGGCTACGCTGTGACACTTCAAAGTTGAGATATTTTTCAAAAAAAATCATGTTTTATTCACTTCGTTTTGGGTTCTCTTAAACAAATAATTATCAAAAATTTGTCTTTTGATTAAACTAAGCGAAGTAAAGTTTTTATTATAAATAATATTTGAGTAAATAAATAAAACTAAAAAATTTTGGAAAATATTTATAATTTTATGTATATTGTAGTGATTTTAATACACGATATTATCAAATGAAAAACTTCAGAAATTGACAAATTTCGATGAAAAAAAAAAACAAATCTTATAAAAATAAGTGCCGTTTTTTTTCTTAATCTACTAGTTCGAATTCTATATAATCAAGAACTGCAAATAGCTTTTCCTACTTCGTCCTACAAATATTTTTTTTCTTTTTTTAAAAAATGCTTAAAACGAAAAATTTGTATGAAATATAAAATTTATGTTGAAAATTTTTTTTTTTGTTTTTATGAACACAAATGATCTCACAAGTACAAAAAACATTATTTCTACTACGTACATTTCACTTGTTAACATTTAACATTACTTTTTCACCATCGTTATATATGGAGCTTAAGAAAATCGTCCTAAATACCTGGTTTTTAGCAAAACTATAAGGTTTACAACAAATCTGAGATCATTTTTGAGCTCAGCGACCCCAAATTACTTATAGTGCCAAATTTCATCAATATCCAACCACTCCTTCTATTTTTGACCATTGCTTGTATGGGCTCAACGCACTGTGCGGCAGTCAATCGAGACTAGTGAAATTTCCTTTTTTAATTTTTTTTTCGGAAAAATAAAACTTAGTGTAAACAATGTATTTTATAATTAATGTTATGTGATAGAATAAGAAATGTATTATTTTTACTAATTTATAAACCTAATTAAGAAACTCTTAGATAAATTCGTGTGTATGTTAAGATAAAATATATGTAATGTAATGTATTGGGTGTTGGAATTAATTTTAAAGGTTTTTTTTTCGGTTTTTGAGCATTTATTTAGAAACAACGGTACAATGTATATTATTCAAAGTATTTTCCATCGTTAGCTACAATATTTTCCCATCCATCCATCTCATAAGGATTCCGCGCCGGAAGAACGACTCGTCTTTTGAGGCAATCCACGAATCGACCCATTTTTTGGTATCCTCGTAAGAAGTAAAGTGCTGCTCAGCCAAGCCATGCGTCATCGATCTGAATAGGTAGTAGTCGGAAGGGGCTATGTCTGGGCTATAAGACGGGTGGGGTAGCACATCCCAATTCAGCGCCTCCAACGTTTCCTTCACAGTTCTTGCAACATGTGGCCGTGCGTTGTCATGTTGAAAAACCACTTTGTCGTATCTTTTGGCATATTCCGGCCGTTTAACCTTTAATGCTCGGCTCAATTGCATCAATTGTTGTTGGTAGCGTTCCCCAGTGATGGTTTCGTTAGGTTTTAGCAGCTCATAGTACACGACACCCTTCTGATCCCACCAAATACACAGCATAAGCTTGGCGCCATGAATATTCGGCTTGGCCGTCGATGTTGATGCATGGGCGGGTGGTTCCCACAATTTTTTTCGCTTAGGATCCACTTTTCATCGCCAGTGCTTCATCGTTGTGCTTCAACCGCTTTTTTCTTCAAATGGAAGCACAAAAGTAAACCTTCCCGTAAATTGCGTTTTGTTGGAACGAAAGTCGACATGTTCACAGAGAAAAAAATATATGTTGTTTACACTTCAGTGGAATGACACATACTGAAAAATGAAGCTTAGACAATGTGCTTTGAAATGAATATAGTCACAGGTGTGCCCGATGCGATCTATTGATAATTACGCCATCTCTTAGAAAACCTTTAAAATTAATTCCAACACCCAATATTATTAAGACAATAATTAAAGTAGTTAAATAAATGCCAATACGTGAATCGAGACAGTCCTTGCATGAACGGTGACCAGCACACAACAGTAGCCGCAACCAGGAAGGAAACATGGTACTTGTGGTTTTTTAAAAGCAGTGTAGTTCCAGTAGTAGGAATTAATACATTGGAAACCGCTGCGCTAAGCACACATATAACGATAATGAATCAGTTGACTGTGATAAGAACAAGGGTGAAGGGCCTCACAAGCGAATAGCCCAATAATGTATGAGTTATTCGTAGGTGCGACCTAATTTCGAACCTTTTTTTCGTAAAGCGCGGAAAAGTATTGAGTTGTGCGAGACACACATACGTAGATCGAAAAATAGCGTAGCGCGGTAATGAGGACCACCACATTAGACGTGCTTCCGTATTTTTTTTAAGTATTTTAAGTAAGAGAACACCAAAGACAAATAAAATTAAATAAAGAATTAAAGTTCTAACCCCTTGTATTTGAATTCAAATGAAGAGGCCGACCTTTTTCATATAAATTTTTATAGCCGAACTCTTGGCAAGCCAAAAAAAAAAGATGTTACTCATTTTCTTTTCTCAATATTTATCTTCCATTTGCATTGTTTTTATTGACAATCAATGCCAATTGTCACAGTTAAGGGGTGCCACTTTATCGAAAACAGCCAGAATCGGTAGCCCTGCTGAAACTTATACACAGATTTAAAATAAATTTCGTCAAAAATTATTTTTTTTTGTATGGTATATTTTGAAACAGCCGTAAATTACCTAATAAAACTCCGTTGGAAACGTAATATTGCTATCATAAATTAATCTCTTTCCGCCGCTAGAAAACAGGAAAGATTTAACGACTTTATTTATAAATCTTGTCACAGCTAAATCTTCGTTGGAAAAGTAGTACTAGGCTATCAGCCAAGAAAATTTTTTTACAAAATTTAACTATTGTTTGCCACGTCCCCCTATATTTCTCACGGCCCCATATATTTCTCAAAAACTCCACATTATAGCATGAAATTGATAAAATAAGCGCAAAATTCTCGACCTTCTATGATTTTGATAATCTAGAGACATTCAAATACGGCCATCATATCAGATCTTGTGCAAAATTAATTTTTAAATTTAAACCGGTAGTATGAGTTTTCGTCACAAAAACTAAAATTTTCAATAAAATCTTTCTCTTAGGTTATACAATAAATAAATGTTTCTTGTGTTTCCTCAAAGATCTTGAAGTTTTGAACACCAGAACTATTCTAACAAATGTAATAAAACCCGTGCAATGTTGTTCCTTTCAAAACTTAAACTTTAAATAAAAAATCTGTCACAATTCTTAAAAACAAAGTTTAAAAAAGTACACTAAAAAATGCACACAAAGAGCTCAACTTCTCTTTTTCAAACACTCACCTGCATATTGCGCTCTGACTATACGCTGGTCCCTCCGTCACCGACAAAGCTTGACCCACTTGCGTTTGGGTTAAGCCCAATGAAAGGCGACGCAATTTAAATGCTTTGGCAAATTCTTTAATTTCATCCAAATCGATGCCATCGACAACATTAGTGGTGGCCTGATTAATGGTGGGTTCATCTATAGAGAGAGAGAGACAGAGTTGAAATAAAAACACAAAAAAGAGAAGGAAAGAGAAACAATCGAATAATGAGTATGCTACAAAATAACAAAAATAATTACACAAAATAAAAAACGACATTTAATTACGCGAAAGAATTAATGGAAAATAAGCTAATACCTGCGAGCTCTAATAAAACCCTATGAATGTCTATACAGAAAAAGAAGAGCTTCCTTGTATACAGCACGGGGAATAGATAAAATAACAACAACAACAATAACATCAATAGCAACAAATACTAATTGCTTTGCTTAATTACAGGTAATTGAGATAATTGCAAAATATTATTAGCGTTAAACCGACAATGTTGATGATGTTAATGCTGCTGGTGACGACAAAAGCAACAACGACAACGACAATGATGACGTTGATGTTCTGCAAGAAATGACAGCAACACCTTTATCCAGGTTTCATCGTAGTTATTCCAGAGAGGACGTATTTGCTCAAAGTTTGTATTTCTTCAATTTAATCGCAACAGCTTACGAGCCATTTCTTATGCAGTCAATTTTGTCTTTTGCTCATTTAACCCATTGTGATCAGATTGCTTAATTTAGATGTGGGTTATCGTGAATCAAGATTCCCGGGGAATTTTCTTAAACTGCAATAGAGAACGCACGGCAGTCCGAGAAAATTCCCCGGGAATCATGATTCACGATAACCCCCAATATCTAATGTTTTCTCTATAATGACGGAAGTTTAGTGAAACCACTATGCAACTCTTTTGCAACATAAAAGATTTATTGCGATAATAATGCAACGATTATTCCACTGCTAAGATTTTTGTGTGACCTTAATGCTACTAAATTTGGACATCCATATTTTATTGGCCTGGTGCTGCTTGGGACAGAAAGTCAGAGTTCATCTGGAAAAAACTGTGATGAGTTGAATCGTATCCCTAAGGAGTTATAGCGAAAAAACTAATTTTCGAACTTGTTTTACATAAAAAATTTCTTGGGTCACCGTAACGTTTTAGAGGGAACTTTTTTGCCAGAAGCTTTTAGCCAATTATATGAGCTTTCTAAAAGTGTATTTGGTTTATAGGATCTAAAAAGATTTCACAAAGTTCTGGACCTTAAAAACTGATATTTTCCGTTTTATTCCCTACTTTTTGAGTTTGGCGGCCATTTTAGTATGAAAATGGTCCTTTTAATATAATCTTTTATATTTTTTTTTTTTCAAATCCTCATTAAATTCGGTAGTTCATTTTTTGAGTTAAGGTCAGAAATAAATACTTTTTTGTGACAACACACGCGTTACTCGCATGCGTTGCGCTGCACGCGCTGCCCTATATCAATTGGAGCCTTCAAATGGATTGTTCTTGAGAAGTGTTTCTTTCTGACCTCAAATGAAAATCTTGATATGACAAATGTGCCTCCAAATTAAAGAAAATTTAACGATGGTCAAAAAAAATATAAAAAGGTTTGTTAATAAAACATTTTTCCTTACTAAAATGGCCGCCAAAGTAAAAAAGTAGGGAAAAAATTAAAAATATCAACTTTAAAGGTCCAGAACTTTGCGAAGTGCTTTTAGGCAATATAAACTAAATACATTTTCAAATAGCTATCCCAATTATCAAAAAGTTGTTTGCAAAATTTTTTCTGGAAAACGTTAGGGTGACCCATTATTATTTTTATTTTTTTTTTAATCAAGTCAGAAAATCAGTTGTTTCACTATAACTCCTCTGGGGTACATTTTAGACCCCCAACCAGTTGCAATGTTTTGTTAGTCTGGGGCTCCTTTATCACCTCTCTGAAGCTTTGTTACCTTATGCATTACACCCCATATAGGAACAAGAAGATAATAAAGAATGTTCCATAATTCGCGCAAGATGTGAATTTACCGTCTTTTAAGCGGTAAAGACCTGCCGAAATAAAAACGGAAAACAGTTTTTCAGCTGACAGCTTAAGGTTATTAATAAGTATTGGGTGTACAACTTAAAAACCGAAATTTGACGGTGGATGTCCGTACTAACAAATATCGTGAAAGCTCGAACTTTATATATATGTCATTTTGAAGGTACATTTGACAGCTGTCAAATTCAGTCAACAAAACAATTTTATCTTGTGTGCATCATTATTATTTTTCACGATGAATAACTTCGAAAATTGGAGAAAAAGACAGCATTTGCGGGAGGTTCTGTTGGGTCATATTTTTGCAAGGAAAACTGCTGCCAAAAGTCATTTTTACATCGGATCGTGACTGGGGATGAAAAATGGATCCATTACGACAACCCGAAACGCAAACATTCATATATGAAGCCCGGACAACCAGGACCTTCCCAGCCAAAGGCAAATATCCATGGTGCCAAGGTAATGCTCTGTAATGCTCACAGGTGACCTCTATCGAACACAATTAATACGTTTGAAGCGTGCCATCATCGAAAAATGCACGGAAAATGCGACCAGACACGAAGCAATAATTTTTCATCATGACAACGCTCGGCCACATATTGCTGCCCCATTCAAAAATTACCTGGAAAACAACGGAAACAACGGATGGGAAATTTTGCCTCACCCGCTTTATAGCCCAGACCTTGCACCATCAGACTACCATTTGTTCCGATCGATGCAGAATGCCCTATCAGGAATACGCTTCACTTAAGTTCAAGATATCGAAAATTGGATAGATTCATTTTTCGCCGCCAAGCCGGCGCAATTTTTTTGGGATGGAATTCATAAATTGCCTGAAACATGGGGAAATGTTGTAGCTTCCAATGGACAATACTTTGAATAAAATAATTGTAACATTTTTTCACAATAAAGCATCAAATTTCGCTAAAAAATTCCGGTTTTTAAGTTGTACACCCAATATATATATGAAAGAATGCTGAACCAACAAATTTCAGCCACATTTATGCAAAACGGTCATGGAAAAAATCGACAAAAATAGTGCGTAAGTGCCAGCTAAATCGTGGAGGTTATCAGCTCGATGTGCTTTTCCATACATATTCTTATCATGTAAACATTTAGTTTCAATAATAAGAAAAGCTTAATTGAAAAAACGCGCGTTTTCAATTTAACTCGAATCTTGCGTGAATTATGGGACATGCTTTATAAATACGCAAGGTTGAAACATAAGGGAAACTTATGCCCAAATAGTTTATAGCTGACAATAGTAAAACTAAAAATTTTTGAGTACCAAGGTCAAAAAGGGTTAACTCTCTACCAGCTGCGCAGCTATTACAATGTTTCGCAACATCAGGTAGAAAATTAATGCCACAAGTTTTCATTTGCCACACAATATTTTCAGCGTAAATGATGCTTAAAATTAATACTTCCCACAGAGGTAAACACAAAATTTCAAGCTATATATCTGAGAGAGTATGAGTAAGAAGAACGAGAAACGTAAGGAAATTTCTGCATGATAATATTGTTGCAACAACAGCTAATAGCTGCTTAATTTTAAGACAATCACTATCACCCACAAACCCACTATCTGCATTTTGATAAAATCGCTGAATTTCTAATAGAAAGAAGAGACTAAGGATATGGGTAGCGGTAGCATCTTTAAGCAAATTTTCTATTGCATATTTTTTCAGAGCGTTGTCGTCGTCGCATTGTTCGTAGTGGTAAAGTTGTTGACGTCGTTGATGTTGCTGTTGTCGTCGCTTTGATTTATTAATGATATGCAACAGCATATTGCTGCTTATGGTATTGTTGTTGTTGTCATTATTTTTGTATTTGTTGTTGTTGTTTCTGCTGTAATTAAGCAGCTTTTGCAATAAAGGAAAAGGATATGCAGCGCGCACATTGAGTGCTTTTCTTTCATGGCGCGTTCGTCTTAAAAAGTTTGAGTGAAATTTGTTCTAAGCACATTGAATGTTGCTGTTGTCATTGTTGTTGTTGTTGTCATTGTTGTTATTGTTGTTGTTGTTATTGTTGTTGCTATCATTAAATATGCAGCATAAGTTTTGTCTCGTCAATTAGACGTAATTAATGCAGACTAATTTGTACCATGTAGTTGTAAATTTAATTTACGCTTAGAAGGAATTGAAAGAAATTGAATTTTATTTATTTACAATAGAAAAATAATGGACCTGTAAATGGGGTTTTCCTGAAACGAAGCGAAATTTAATAAAGCTTTATACTCCAAACTTTTGTGCTTTTTCAACCTAATTTTCGCTTTTTTCGTAACAAACAGTCTTAAAATCATATTTGTATTGCGAGTCAAAAGTAATATCGTAATGTAGCCAATTCAAAAAAAACAAAAACTTGAAATTTGATTTCATGTAAAGTTTACTGTAATGTGTAAAATTTATAACAGCAACTTAAAAAAATGATAAGTATCAACCAACCACCTCGAGAGTCGGGGCACATTTGTGATCATTTCTTTAATCACTTTTGGCGTGCTCGCTCAATAACAACTGTAAATCAACTGAAAAAATTAAAGAGAAGAAAGATAGCGGGAAGTATTCCCTAGCAGAAAAGAGACATAACACCAATTGTGAATAATATTTGTAGGATTTGGCATTACCACTTTCAAAACATTCCAAATGGGTCCATATGGAACCATCGCTTCGATTGGGTTAAAATTGATTAACTTCCCAGCAGGAAATTAAACGACCACGTTTAAGAGTAGAGTAATCATTGGATGTTCTGAAAAGTAGTGAAAAAACGAACTACTCCTTTTCGGATTGATTAAGAAGCTCAAAAAAAAAAAAAAAAAAAAAAAAAATGATGTACACAATGTTTTCGTTTGATTTTGGTACTTTTTTTCTATTTGGTTCAATAAAAAATCTCCGTGCTAAAACGTCAAGCGAAACGTAAGCCAAACAAAACAAAAATACAAGCTCGCTGCTCTGCTTTTTGTTTTCTCTTTATGCTACATGCTTTGTTCGTTAAGGCACAAATCACACGTAGGGCATACGAATGGCAGGGAGTCTGTTTTTTTTGAAATAGGAAGTATAAAACTTGAACTTTCAGAAAATTAATGTAGATTCACTTAAAATAAACATATCCGTTCACTTTCGAATATTTTTTTCTAATTGAAAATTCAACTTCAAGACGAATATTTCCGTTTAGAAAAAAATTAAAATCCCATTAAACACAGTGTAAGTGGATAGGGTAATTTTAAGTTGTATACCTGCTTTTATCCAACACCAAAGTGAATGGCAAGCGCAAGGACCGCTACCTGTCTACAATTTAAACGTCAAAGGCATTTGACGACGTTCGCAAAAATAATGGGTTATCGACATTAATATATTACATTTTCCACACATAAAAGATGCTTCAAAGTCAAGCATATTCTGTCCAGGGAACTGCAGAATCCGTCTTTTAAGATACGCTATGTCCCGTACCCGCTTTTTTTATCAAATACTTCAGTGTGGCGTGTAAATGTCTTGACAGTATTTAGATAAGAAAGAAGAAAAAACCAGTTCTACACAGCCTGTCTTGCTTGATGTGAATCAGTTTAGTTCAGTGCATTTACTGTAGTTGTAGTGCCACTACAAAATGATATTTTTGCGGCAAAAGCAGGTTTTCGCTCTCTTCTTGCGCTTCTTTTTTGTTAACGCTCTCTCTCACTCTCGCGAAAATGTATGAACAAATACATTGGAAATTGCGAGTGTTAACTTATCATAAATTTTATTAAAGCTTTTCTACTCTCATATTTTACCCTAACCTGAAGTATGTGTTTGAATAAAATACTGTACACTGCAGCATTGATTTGAAACAGGTTTCTTTTTGATACTTATAAAACAAGACAGTGTACTTCAGTGTCAAAATTAAATCAGTGTACAGTAAAAATTTTTATTTTTTGGTCAAATACTTCAGTTCAGTGTAAAATGTGCGAGCGAAAAAAGAACAGGCTCTTATTTTGACGAAAAAGAATTTTAAGCTGGTGCAACAAAACCCCAGTTTTTGGGTCTCGACTATGTTTACGGTTTTGGGTGATTCCTTATTTTATTTTTTGATTTTTCCAATAAATTGTTCTAACTTTTTCTAACAGGATTTGACACATTTCAAAATATATAAACACAACAACAATATTGGTAAGAGTAGCTATCTGTGATAATCTTAAGTGCAACAAAAATTCGCTACGACATTTCATGTTGCCATCAATTATTTGACAAATTAGAAATGGGAAAGTGCATGAAAAGTGGCAAACTTTATTTTTGTCAAAACCCTTCTTCGCGTTTTTTTCACTGTGTATAGGCAAAGTTATAACGATAATATGCAATTACAGTTAAACGAAGTACCAGCAACTTTCTGTATCTATATACGAGTATCATAGAAAAACAAATGCATATCACACACACACAAATGCATAACCCAGACAACAACATGCACCACTCAAAGGTGACACTAATCCATCGCAACATGGCACAAAACAACAACAAAACTGAAGAATCCAAAAAGTTTTGTTGAGCGTCAATGCGAAAAAGGGTTTTGTTTCTCGAGGCTGTGTTTTTTCGCAAGTCAAAAACTTAGAATGTGAATCTTCGACGTGAATTGAAGTGAAGTGATACGCTGAGTACAGGTTACGATCATTAAGAGGAATACACATTTTCAGTATGTTACTAAATTATGTGTCAAACGACAAAAAAAAAATATTTCAGAGCTCTTACTTAGATCCAATAACTCCTAAGGAAATATAAGATCGACAGAAATACTAAATTTCCAAAAGAGATTTATGAGGTGACTTACGGCTATTTGGAGGTTAAGCTCTAAGTCTCGCTGTTAATCTCGGGATTTAACACACAAAAATAAATCTACTTCTGACGAAATTTATTTTAAATCTTCGTATATATCTCAACATGTCGGCCTATTTTAGCTATTTTTGACCAAGTGGCACTCAACTTTGACATTAAAAAAAGAAAATGAAAGAGAAATACGTATATTAAGAAGAAAATAATCTAGATCTAGCGAGCAAAAATGTATATTAAATCAGGAGGTAGTACCATTTTTTGAAGTAAATGTCGTCAATAACACATCTTCAAGTGAACTTCTGTTAAAATTAACCGCAATTTTTTCATTGCTAACAAAGTGGCAGCCAAATAGCATCATGACGTTACTTTTGGACTTCAAAAAATTTAGAGTTCTGCTGATACGATAATATTTAAAGAACTGCAGGGCACAGAACGCGTTATACAAGTGTTAACTGTAGCGACATATACACTCCGAGCAATGCGTTTCTCTGAAACTCTGTCGCATGTGAAGCAGTTAATTCATCAATTATAAATCCGCTAAAGCAACATTACTTAGTAAGGTGGAAGTGGCAGAAACTTTTACTGTGTGCGTCGTACAAAAGTCAATCAGTCGATGTGTAAGAGGAACAAAATACGATGAAAAATCACTAAAAACCATGATGAAAATCTACAGTGAATGAGTGTTGAAAATGAAGATGTCATGTTTTCAAGAGGATTTACCAGTGCTGCGTACATAAATTCGAGTAGAATGTAAATTTTAAGTTTACAAGTGTTGCACAAAATGTCATTGACATCAAGGATGTAACAAAGGATAAATAAACTTTGCGTTGAATTTGTCGTTTATAGAGTGTGTGTGCAGAAACTAAGAAAGCTAGCTATGATGTGCTGAAACTGTTAATTAAGACAAAGTTTATGAAATGTAATTGTTGAGAGGTTAGCGTTAAGTTTAGAGGGGATAATAAACGCGTTAGGTTAAAAAAAAAAACCTTTCAGATTATTTTAAAGATACTGAAATTGAGTTTATTGAAAGCGTGAACGCATCCTTATTACAAAAGGGTTTTTTTTTTTTCATATGAAAATAAAAGCTTTTTCCAAGAAATTTGTTTGAGTATTAAATACAAAATCAACTTTTCTCCAATTAGTTAAAAAGTATTGAGTTGAAATAAATGAAATATCCTAGATATAATTCAATGAAACTGATATTCTATATAATTTACAAAAATTGTCCATAGCAAAAAGGTTAAACAGTCGATTACATACAGTAGAAATATTTATTTATGTAATTAAATCTTTTTGCTTTCACTCACACCTAAAAATATTTTCAGCACACAACTCTTGGATAGAACCCAGCACTCAAAAGCATCACTAAGTTATAGATATTTCATCACTCATGATTCTTCTGTGCAGCAGAACCACAATAGGAATGACTATCGTTGTCAACTTGAAACAAAAAGCAGCAATAAAGACTCACAAATGATTCCTCTACATCATCAGAAGAGCCTTTAACCAAAATTTTCTGTTAAGAATCACAAACGATTACTCTATCCATGCGAATCTTACAAGAATCAAAACTGATGGCATGAATCATGTAATCAAAAGTAGCATAAACGAATACTGCAACGTAAGGAATTATGGATGAATTACTAAACCAAATGTTTAGTAATGTTAATGATTTCTCTATATTATCGAGGGAAGGAAATCACTGAAGAATCACTACTGATGTCGTCAAACACGTAATCGAAAGTAGTAATAAGGAACCACAAACGAGAAAGAGAAAGAATCACAGAAGAATCACTATTGATGATAAATCACTCAGCCAAATGTGGTAATAAAGAATCATAAATGATCAATGCCATCATGTATTCTAAAGGTAGCTATACGATTCCTCTACGTTACCGGAGTATATTTCGTATACTTGTCTGGATTTTTTGGACATTAAAAAAAACAACTAGCTCAAACCAATGTTTCTTCTATGAATACTAAAGTTTTCGATGCTAATTTAGACTGCTGGGTAGTCTTCATGTCAAGGAAGGTCAAGCGCACGTTTTTTTTCTCTGACGAAAATAAAATTTTTAAATTGATTTTCTACAAAAAAAAAAAAAAAAAAATTATTTAAAATTTTACATAATTTTCATTTAATTTGTCGCATAATCAAAACTTTTTATGGTGGATAATAAACCTTTTAATCTGGATGTAAAAGATCATCCAAAACAAATGCCGCCGGATAAGTCTATCCAGAAAAAAAAGTCAAGACTGAAGAGAAATCGAAAAATCACATCAAATATTGGCCAAGCGTTAAGAAATGCAGTTTTATCACCAAACACTACTGCTGAAGATAAAATAGATGACTTCAAAGCTACATCTGGAACAATCGCAGGTGAGACAAATGAACTAAGTGAAGTTGACATTTCAATGGATGGTCTTTCAAGTGAAAATGACACTTTTGACGAAGTATCTGATTCAAGTCGCAAACGTAAGAGTGCAAAACAAGGCGAACCTAACATGAACGCCAAGCATGTTGATGTTTCGTCCCTGGGGCAAGTAACAGTTTCGACAAATCGATTTGCTATATTAGGTGAAATGAATATTGAAACCAGCAAGAAGCCTTCTGCGCCTAATACAAATATTATTCCTAATTCTAATAATAAAAGCAATGTACAAAATTTGGGTAAAAAAAAGAAGTCTGGTTTTTGCCCTCCAATAATGCTATTTAACGTTAATATTAAAAAACTTGTAGACCAACTAAATGCCAAAACCCCAAAAATTGTTTATAAAATTGTTAATAAAAGTAAAACTAAAAGTAAATTATACCTTGAAGATCTACCCGCTTACCTTGAAATGATGGAATTATTACGCACCCAAAATATTGAATCTCATTCTTTTACTCCTCCTGAACTTAAGCAAATTAGTATAGTCATGAGAGGTCTTTATTACTTGACAGACACACAAGAAATAAAAGAAGCACTGGATGCTGAGATTCCAGGAACTGTTGACAAAGTTAAAAAACTTGTTACTCCTTTCTCTGTTAAAAATAATTACGATACAAGTCTTTTTCTCGTGACTCTTGTTTCTGGTAAGAAACTTAGTGATATAGAGGGCCTTCGCTATATTTTAAACCAATCAATCTCATGGGAATCTCCAAAGTCAAAACAAAAGGAGGTACAGTGTTACAGGTGTCAACAATGGGGGCACATTGCCCGTAACTGCAATCGAAAATTTGCTTGTGTAAAATGTGATAACTCACATGCACCAGGTGATTGCAGTGTGAAAGTGGGAGAAAATTTATCTCCTACTTGCGTTAATTGCAAAGAGACAGGACATACGGCAAACTATAGGGGTTGTTCGGCTTACAAGACTTACATGAAGCGAAAATTCGAACTGTTAAATTCGGCTAAGGACAGAAAATATCAAGCTGCTAATAATCTTAAAACAGCCCTTAACAAGTCGAATTTCGTAACTGCAGATAAGTCTTACGCTAGTAACTTTCACACTGAGCCAGTCTCTCAAAATAACATACTTAAGAGTTAACAGCTTCCTCTATTAGTTGAAGAGTTTTTAAATATTGGTAAATATTTTGAAGACTCTGATAATTCATCTTTAGAAAGTAAGATAAGAGCTTTTTTGCTAACATTTAAGTCATTGCCAAAAGAACAGGCCAAGTTAGAATACAGGAGCTTGCTCCGTGATGTTTTAATGAAGTATGGTCCGTAGATTTCTAAACTTACTTTCTTTTAATGTAAGATCTTTAATTGAGACAAGCAGGCGTATTGAACTTATCAAAGTTTTAAATGATCACAACATTGACGTCTGTTTTTTGCAAGAAACTCATCTTGCAAAAAATGTTAATGTATTTTTGGAGGATTTTATTATCATTAGAGATTCCTCACCACAAGGAACGGCAATAGTGATAAAAAAACAAACTAAATACTCTGTTGTCTCAGTTTCGGACTTACAGTTTCCAAACTGCTTTATTGAAATTTCAGTAACTTTTTCGGGACAAATTAAGAAGTTTCTACTAGGAAGTGTTTATATTCCCTGTAATTTCTACCCTAATGATTTTTGCGCTGGTCTAGATAAGATAAAAAATTTATCGACGAGTTATGACGGAGTTTTTATTGGAGGAGATTTCAATGCTAAGAGCACATCTTGGGGTGACCTTTTATTTAATTTAAATGGCAAAAGTCTTGATGATTGGCTTCAAAATTCTTCTTTGGATTTTTTAAGATTGTGTGATATTTCGCCAACTTTTCCGAACGGAAGTTCTTATTTGGACCATTTTCTTATCAGCACAAATATAATTGATTTTAATAACCAAAATTTTTCTATAACAACAATTCCCTCCTTTTCGGATCATTTTCCTTTAAAGCTTAAATTCAACTTTTCCTATTTCGATCTTCTCCTTGTACCACCTCGTGTTTATTCTTCTTTCGAAAAAACAGTGTGGAGCGATTTTCAATCTGATTTGGAGTTAGTGTTGTTGGACTTAGACTTGCCATCAGATAAAAATTTATCCAATGCAGAAATCGATGCCTCTATACACAGTTTTACCAATTGTATTAATTCAGTTACTGACTTACACTCCGAAAAAATTGAATATAAAAATAAAAAATTTATCATTCCCGACAATATCAAAAAACTTTTTCGTATAAAATATATTTGGCAAAAAGAATTGAAAAAGATTTATCACAGAAATTGCAATAGAAAAAACGCTCAATATCAGACGTTATCAACACAAATTCAATTATTAAAAATTATTATTAAGGAACAAGTTGAACTGCACCAAGCTACACAGTTCAACCTTCGGCTAAGCAACATTAAGCCTGGACCTGCGGCATATAAACAAATTTACAGTTGCGTAGGTAACAAAAAAAGTAGAGGCTTTAGTAAGATTACTGTTGACGGCATAACGTACACCGATAATGAGGATAAAGTAGAACACTTTAGGAGACACTTCTCTGATATTTACAGACCAAACATTCCAAATCGACCAGATATTTTAGACATCAATTCTTCAATTGATAACTGTTTATCCTCTTGCAATACTCTTCAAAATTTTTCTTCGTCTACAAATTCATTAAATAACTCCAATTTACCTCAATTTATATCTACTTTAGACCTCCAAATTCTTTCGAAAACACTGAATGCGAAAAAGTCCTCAGGTATAGACAAAATTTCAAATTACATTATTAAAAAATTACCTTTAACTGCTTTTGAGTGTCTTTGTATTATTTTTAACAACTGCATTAATAATGGTTATTTTCCGGACTTTTGGAAAATAGCAAAAATATATCCACTGCAAAAGAAAGCTAACGATTATTGTCTGAACAACTCTAGGCCGATTTCAATGCTCTCAAACTTGGGAAAACTGTATGAGCGTATTATCAAAGCAAAGATGGAAGCTGACTTAGATTTTGTTTTTATACCTCATCACCAGTTCGGTTTCAAAAGGCGCCATTCTGCAGTCGATGCTTTGGTAAAATTCCATAATGACGTAATTTGTAACCTTCGCATTCAAAAATGCACCATTGCTGTATCACTTGATATTGAGAAAGCTTTTGATCGCGCTTACCAAAATGGCATTCTTTATAAACTAATTGGGATCGGTTGCAATCCTAGCATCATTAAAATATTTAAAAGTTTTTTTGAAAACCGAAAATTTTTAGTTGAAATAAATAATGCTCAGTCAGACCTTAGTCAAATTAGTAGTGGTGTTCCTCAGGGAGCAATCCTGGCACCCCTTTTGTATAACATATTGATTTGCGATTTTCCACATGAATATAATGGTTCACAAAGTATCTTGTACGCCGATGACTCTCTTATATATGCCCATTCTACCTGTCCAAAAATAGCTTTAGATAGAGTGTCTAACCATCTTACTATTATAAATAATTACTATAAAAAATGGGGAATAAAAATCAATCCTGCTAAATCTGAAGCTATTTGTCTGAGAAATCCATCTGGAAAGTGCCCCTATTATGTTGTTCCTCATAGTAAAACCCTGCATCTCCTTTTAGACAACATTGAAATCCCGTTTAGAGACAAAATTAAATATCTTGGCATTACATTCAATAAATTACTAAAATTTAATGAACATGCGCGAATTGCTAAGTCTAAGGCCATACGAATTAAATCAATGTTTATTAAGTTACTTCTCAATAAATATTTGAGCTCCAAATCAAAATTACTTATATATAAAGTAAGTATACGTTCTGCTATGTTGTATGGGTTTCCTGTTTGGTTTAGCATATCCCCTACAGTAGCAAAAGAGCTAGAAATTCTTGAAAGAAGTGTATTAAGACTTTGTGTTGATCGAAATTACGAATCTTATACTAAACGTTTCTCAAATCATTTTATTTATAGCAGAGCTAAAGTAATTCCATTTTCGGTGTATGCTCTTTTAATGCTTTACCGTTATTCCGATAAACTCAGATATCACGAGAACATCCTGATGTCAGATATATTAAATCAACAAAGCGCGTTTAGTTGGTCAAACAGTCTTTACCTCTCTCCTATTGGAATTCTAAATGAAAACATTCAAACTTCCATTAGTCCTAACAATATTGACTTTTCGCTTTTACCTGAATTTTACAAAAATACAACTCCTCTTACTCATAGAGGTTGAACAAATTTAGTTTCCTTTTTTTTTTTAAATCTTGTATATATGTATGTAAATATTAATTTTAGTTTTAGATATTATTTAGCTTGTAGTTTTGTATTTTAAGATATTATTTAATTTTAGTCTTTAAGATTTCAAAGGGACAATAACGTCCAAAGTAATCGCCTATGTGTCGGGAGCAAACACAACTTATCCTCTTATGTTTCAATATAGAAAAAACTTTTATAAAACAAGCATGTTGCGTAATCTAATAATCTGTTTAGAATAATACATATAATTCTAAGTACTCGTTAAATCAAACATTTTTAATGTAACACCTAATTTTTTAAAAAAAAGTCTCAATAAATCTTTACTTTACTTTACTTTTCATGTCAAGGAAAATAAAATCAGCATAAAAATATGCAACAAAATTGTATGTACTTGAATAACATTAACAAGCATCAATTACAGAAAATATATGTAATTTTTTGCCTTTTATAACTTTTCCTTTAATTAAGGATAAAATAAATTACACATATGAAAAAATATCGGTTTTCATACGATTCTACTGAGGGGAAGGAAACAAATGTAAAAAAAAATCTAATATTGTTTTTGAGTAATATCTGGAGGACCTAAAAGTATGTCATGATTTTTACTACGCAACTTCTTACAGTGGTGGTTTATTAATTAGTAAATAATAATTAACCCATTTATGTCCAGTTGTATTCTGTACGGACAATACACTACATAATTAGAAATTAATTGAACTTATCACAGACTTGTACTGAGGACACATGGCTCGTTTGAATACTGTTTCAGCCATAGAAAAAGAATAGGGCCTTAAATTGCCTTAACAGGTTTTGTGGCGAGGAAATTTTTTGCTTAGTTATATAACCTCAAAAAACTCGTAAAACCACACTTTTAGGTTAGGATTTCTCGAAATCCAGAAGTGATAGAGTTATCTTATAATTGGATTCGCACTCAGCATCGAAATTTACATTGAAAATTACTTTTCATATTTTCGATTGTTGCTACTCTTCTTAATAAGTATACTTGAAAATTCACTTTTTTAATAAAATGTTCAAAAAAAAAAAAATTCTTAAAAACACAATATCTCGTTAAGACAATCAGCTACAATTTTCCAAAATTCGATTTTTAAATTTTCATACAAACGGGAAAGTAACTGTATACACGGTGCTCTTGAACAGTCGATAGGTTTTTTGAGTATGTGGAGAAAATCTGTGAATGGGGTTTCATTTGTATTAGCTTAGTGGTCTGAAAAATGCAAACCCCGAAATCGTAGCTGATCATCCTCGCGAAATTTCGCAAAAATACATATCCCATATAAAATAAAAAAAATTCAGAAAAAAAACGCAACAAACAAATATAAAAATAGTTATATTTAATGTATTTTGCAATGCTAAATCCAAATCCGGCCTTAAAATTGCTATACCTCATACGGTTTTTGAGATATCTTAGCATAAGCAAAGAAAAAATACCGTTTTTGCTATATTTTGAAGCTATATAACTATAGTATAGAACATTTATACGCAAAATTCGATACATTATCTGAAAGATCTAATCTTTTGCTTTAAAACCGCATTTAAATTACGTCAATAGCTTAAATTTTCTCCGAAATATCGTAGACTGAAATAATGACAAAACACGTTTTTTGCACTTTTTTAACTTTTAAGGTAATGATATCTCCGAGAAAAATAAAGATATCGACATTATTTGAATTAAATTTAGAAGATTGATTAGAGCTTTCCATTCTTGCATCAGAATTTATGGATATACGTCCTGTTACATAGCTCCAAAACACAGCAATAAAACATAGCATCGGATTTTTTTCCTTGTTTAGGCTAAGATATCTCAAAAACCGTATAAGATATATAAGATTCTAAGGCCGGATTCGGATTCAGCATTGCAAAATACATTAAAAATAACTATTTTTATATTTGTTTGTTGCGTTTTTTTTTGAATTTTTTTAATTTTATGTGGGATATGTATTTTTGTGATATTTCGCGGGGATGATCAGCTACGATTTCGGGGTTTGCATTTTTCAGACCACTAAACTAATACAAATGAAACCCCATTCACAGATTTTCTCCACATACTCAAAAAACCTATCGACTGTTCAAGAGCACCGTGTATACTAATGTTTTTGTAGTAAATGTTTATCAAAACTTTTATTTGATTCAAAACCATCATGAAAACCATTTGATGACCGAAATTTGGGCCAGAAATTCGAATATCTCGTTGTCTGATTTCAGAAAAAAAAATTTTCTTTATACTCATTTTATTTACTTTAGTCATTATCAGCAAGAATCAAAAATTCCATTCATTTTTCAACACAGAAAATAATGGCAATTAAGATGAGAAAAAAAACTACTAAACACGGGTATGGTAACATATGTGCCGGTTACCTCCACATCACAATCTTCAGCTCATTTTATGAAATAGCAAGTGTAAAATTTAATTTTTTGTCTGAGGTTGGGTTTGAACCATGATCAATCGAAGTCAAACTCTCTATGTAGCGTATTTATCAACGGACTGTGCTATGTACGTTAATGGAAATTGGTGGCTTAAGTACCCGAATTCACATGTTACCTACTGTCTCATTATCCATTTTCCCTTTTCATAATTTCTGTTTTTGTTTTTGATATCTCAGTGACAAATCTGAAGTGCGAGAATCTTTAGAATAAATAGATTTAAATTATAACCATACCGTTTCACACTTAAAAAAGTAGGTTGCTATTTTGATCAATTATAATTATTAGTAAAATACAAGCTAGCAGCAAGCCAGAATTTGTAGTAATTCCGTTTGCAAAATATACTGCTCTTAATTTTTCTTAATTTTTTTTTTTTACTGAAATTGAATTAAAATTAACCATTTTAAGTAAACTTAGTACTTTTTGCCAACACTGAATGAGTCTTAAAAAAGGAGTGAGTAATGTACGCAGTTTCACTGAATCGGTCTCGTTCAAGAAGAACCAATCAGGCCTGTTCCGAAATCCGTATGATTTCAATAACTTTTCATTTGTGAGGCTTTTTGATGAAAACTGTGAGTCGAACGATAAAAAGTATCAGAATCTCTTTTGTGGAGAATTGCAGGTTCTACAAATAATATTGATTTCCATTAACGAAAAAGCAACCGTTCGAAAAATATTCTTAAAAAAATCGAAAAATTCAATTTTATCAAATATTTTCTAAACGGTTACCTTTTCGTAGATACAAATCAATATTATTTGTAAAACCTGTAATTCTCCACATAAAAGATTCTTATACTTTTTATCGTGTGACTCACCATTTTCATCAAAAAGCTTCTGAAGTGAAAAGTATTTGAAACCACACGGATTACGGAACAGGCCTGAATATCTTAACTCTAGATGTTTCTATGGCTTTCGAATCAACCGTACAAACACCCTACTGGTGGCTTACTCTGAAAATTTACTTAATATATAATAATATAAGTTCGATCTTTTGGAAAATATGTACATCTTGTCATTTGGAATCGAACTGTTTTCATAAGTCAAAAAATTTGTTTGATGGTTGACAAGTTTATACATAATACCTAGTGCCCATGTAACTTCTAGGAAAACTAGAAAGTTTAATTGTGTAATCAGAGTGATTCTATTTTCATGCATAGAATGTTTAAGCCACTCCCCTACTTCAAACCAATCAAGGAAATTCTGATTAGATTCGATGCTAACATTTTTAAAGCACTCCTAATACCCAAGGAATATATGAATTTTCTTCAAAGGAAAATTAATTCACCACCACTGTAGTTATTAACAATTTAAAATATTTCTTGTTGCATACTTTTAGGCCGTCATTTATATACAATAAGTTCTATCTAAGATTGGGGCAAACATAAAAGAGACTGTAGTAATAAAATGCTAAAAAATAAAAACGATCTTTACTCACTCGGTGAATCCATCAGCAAATCATGATCTCTAGCGCCCATCGATTCTTCAGTGCCATTAGGTGACAATTGTGGTGGTTGCTCACGTTTACAGTCACGTTCACGCTCACGTGAACGTTCTCTATCACGATGATGATGCTGTTGCTGCTGATGCTGTTGATGATGATGATGATGTATTGCTGCGCTGGTTGTTGGACTTAATGTTAATGGATGCATCACAGATGTATGATGATGATTGCCACCACCACCGTGATGATGTGAACTTGATGCACCACCGACAATATTCGAGACAGGTGAATGACGATTTGGTGATAATGAGCTGCCACGTATTTTTATTGCCGTAGGTGGTCCATGTGATTTGGTAATGGTAAGTTCACCATTTGAGGCGCTAAGTCTGTAATGCGGAATTGGTATATATAATAGTTAGTTTTATGTTGGCAGAAATAAATTTTCAATGTATTATACTTTCAAGAAAATTAGATAGGAAGAGGTAAACTAAAAGGAAATGCAGAAAATTATGCAGGTAGTCCCAAAAGAAAGTTAATATTTAGTGCAGCAATTAAAAAAAAGTAAGCCATACAGCGAAAATGTGTTTATTACTTATTGAAGCACGCAATTTGGGAATTTAATTGTTAGAAACATAATTGTCCAAATGTAAACCTTCTGGTGCAAGGGACTCATTAGTTCGAACACAAAAATCTCTTATGACGGTGTAGTGGGTAGGGTGTCTGCCATTTCGTGATGCGCCAGATAAGTTGATCTTTTGGCGGTAACTTTAGAATTGAGATAACCCCACAGGAAAAACTCCATAGGGGTTGAATCAGTACTGATTGGAGGCCAATTTATGATGAAAAGCGCTCAATTGCCTGGCTTATATGTCTTTGACTGGCATTCTGGGTCTTTAATTCTTGCACTAAATGAATTTAAATCTGGTCTAATGACAATCTAGGTAAATTTAAAGCATTGCAGGCTTCCGGATTAAAAGGTTCGAATCGTTACAAACAGACTGGTTAACACTCTCTACGTGTTTTGCCGTTCTTGTTTATCTTGGCAGCCTAGGTATTGGTTTTTCCTAGGTTTTACTAATCTTCTCAAACTTCTTCACCATTTTTTGAATGAGAGGTTATACTTGGCGCCTCATTTAAATGCCGAAAGTATTGAATATTTGCCGAATCAGCCGCAGAATTACAGTTTTTGTAACACTCTTGCACGCAAAAGGAGCATTCAGTTCCCGAGGAACAGTCCACAGTAAGTTATTTTCGAAGAGTGCCGACTGACATAACCCCACGTCCTTCGGATTCGTTGCGCTCACGAAGGAAGCTAAACAAATATATACTTTCTTTTAGGACACCCTGCATGTTGAACATAACCTTAGTCTAACTTTTTAGGATCAAAAAGCCACCTTTGATATAGACGGAGAGAAGCAATTTTTCAACTCCCAAAAATTTCTCAAAGTTTTAAGTGAAGAATACACCGCAGTATACCACTCCCCATCTTAAGTGAAAATCATAGAATACTGAAAGCACGAAACGAATATCTTTACAAGCTCACCTATTGATGCTACTAAGTACGGAAGTTGATGCCGAACTTGACGATGCTCCGGCCGCGACTGCTGCTGAACC
The DNA here is from genome assembly GCA_951812925.1 of Calliopum simillimum. NCBI lineage: Eukaryota > Metazoa > Arthropoda > Insecta > Diptera > Lauxaniidae > Calliopum > Calliopum simillimum. The sequence continues at coordinate 8,815,524 of OX638370.1, forward strand.
AGAAGTGGCTGTCGCTGTGGGATGACTATGGATACCAGCAATACCGCCGATGCCATTACCCAAATAATCACGTTCCCGATGTGGTGATATACTTGCACCACCAATACCGCCACCACCACCAGCACCACTTGAAGACGATGAATTGTGTTGGTTATGCAGGTGTTGCTGCGCCGCTTGCAAATGATGATGATGTGCCATGCTTGCTGGTGAATGACTGCGAAACAATTGGTTACCCAAGGGAGATGAATAGCCTCTTTCACTTGGTTCCCTTGTGGCACCACTACCACCACCTGCTGCTGCTGTTGACGACGATGATGATGACAATGTAGCTGTCGTTGTTGTTGCTGTCCCAGTAATATGATGGTTGTGATATTGCTGTTGTTGCTGATGATTGGCACCGCCACTCGAGGATGTTGCTGACGTTGCGGTGACACTGCCGCATCCGCTTTGTGCGGCAACAATTGGTGGCGTTGTTGTCGCTGCTGAACGTAGTGACTGACAACGTTCGCGGTCACGTTCGCGTTCTCTTTCGCGTTCGCTCAGATGTTGACTCAAATTGATGCCAGCGGAGCTACGACTGGGGCTGCTGCGCTTTAAATGATCCCGTTCACGCTCGCCGGCTCTATCTCGTAAACTCATCGAACATGATGATGAAGAAGATGGACGTGGTGATGGTGATGAGATTGTAGCACGATGTCCGGATGTTGCACCAAAGTGATGACGTGTGTGCTGTGGTGAAGCAGCGGCAACGCCGGTAGCCTCGCTATGATGCAAATTCGTTTTCATATCCATTTTGGGTGAAGCAAGATGGTCGGGAGAATGTGAGGATGTTGATGCAGCATGACGTAGTGCCGCATGATGATGCAACGCGTGATGATGTGGAGCTTCTGCTTTTATATGCAACTGTTGTTGTAAATGAAATGCAGCAGCAGCGGCGGCGGCAGCAGCTTTTGTACTATTAGTTGGAGAGACTGGTGAAGAGCGCGATTCGTGCGTTAACGCAGCGGCGGTGCTATGATGCAGGTGGGAGAGATGATGATGTGACAGTTGTTGTTGCTGCTGATGCTGTTGCTGATGATGGTGATTGACTGCTGCCGCTGCAAAAAGTTCCGGATGCAATGCAGCTAAAAGTTGTTGTACACCGTTCGAGAAAAGATTTGGCTTTAGCAGACTTGTTGGTGTTTGTGCAAGTTGTGGTAGCGTTGAAGTTTGAGTTGGCTGCTGTTGCAAGGCTGCCAATGGTGGCGGAAGTTGTGGTGCAGAAAGCAATTGTTGTTGCTGTGCCTGTTGTTGCTGTGCCTGCTGTTGTAGTGTGGCAAATGCACCAAAATTTGGGAAGAGCTGCTCGTTGGTATTGATTTGTGGACTGACGGGTATTGTGAGTATTGTTTGGACAGCAATACCTGAGGGTGAGATAGAGAGATAGAGATTGAAAGAAGTTAGAAAATAGGTTAAAGATTGAAACAGAAGTCTTTTCAGTAATACATTCTATAAAAAATTTCCTGACCATTTTTTTTCTGAAAATTTAGGAAAAACTTTTTGAAGATTTGACTGATTCAAAAAGTTAAAAAAAAAGAAAAGAATTTTTGAAAATTCCTCGATTACTCCCGAAAATCTGAAAGATGGTGTTTAATAAAGTCAACTGAAAACTTTTTAAAATTTTTTGAAGATCATTTATATAGCCGTTTTATGAAGAATCTCGGCATGTTACGGTTTTTGTTTCCAAACGATCTTAAAAGTGTTCGGAATGAGTTTAAAGTATTATTTTTTTATGTACCCTGCTTCAAGATATATTGATATAATATACAACTCATTCTGAACATTTTTGAGATCGTAATAAAAGAAAGACCGTATCAATCCTAGATTTGTTTTCATCTGGAGATAAAGAAGAAAGCGCTGGAGTTCGTAACGAAACTTATGTCACTGAACAGAGGTATAGCTGAAACTGGAATTGGAGCTATCAACAGGAACCTGACTATCATTATCAATAATTACTGCATACTCAAATACAACTTTCTGCACAACTTTCAAGTTAAATTCCCCAGCAGGAGTGCGTGTGAAAAGAAGAAACGACCTCAATTCATTATTGATTGTCTTCTATGGCGTAGAGACGGCTCTTAAACGAACGGAGTCGGAGCTGGTGTAAACGTGGTCAGGCCGCATAAAAAAACCTCCGTTTTTCAGATGGAAGTATATGCAATCGAGCTTTAACTAAGGAAATAAGAGAGAAGGCTTTCTTGTGGAACAAACATTTATATTCTATCAGAAAGCAAAGTGTCACGGAAACTACTTCAAAATAACATCGCTGTTAGTTTGGAAGGGCTTTCAGCTACTACTCAGACTCTCCTCCCGAAATATGGTTCGCCTCATTTGGGTACACAGTGAAGTTGAAGGAAATGAAAATCAACACAATTTGTAGGTCCCACTCCATTCTTCGGACCGCTTTGGACTGACCTCTAATTAAGTCTCATCAGGGTTATCACGAAAGGCCGTTGTGACTTTTGGCGACTGGATCCGAACCCTTTTCTAATTCTAATGCAAAGCCCTGATTGATATGAGCAACCTCTACACTTTCAAGAAATTTTAAAAAATCGTGGCTTACTTCTTCAGATTTTTGGGACTAATCGTGGAATTTTCAAAAATCGATTTTTTTAAATCAGTCTAAGGAAGATGTAACTAACTATGTCCAGAATAAGATTCATATTCAATAAATTCCACCATTATCACTTAATGTTTGAATTCCCCCTATATTTTTCTTTGTTTTGAAAGCAATATAACTACTGTCGTAATAAATCCCCTTTAATACACATCTAAACCCTACAAAACTAACAACCTCGACTTATTCATTTAAGACACCAAAGCCATTTTAACTAAAATATCCTTTCTAGTCCTTTCAAATGCTACCGGCACATGTTTGTGCTGGCATGCAACATCATTGGAAAAACTACGCTACACCCATGTCACAACTACTTACTCTAATGTCCATCATCTAACATCATCAACCTACCTTGTGCCGTCGGTATGAGCAATTGTGCACCCTGTACACCTTGAACTAATTGTCCTGATGCGAGTATTAATTGCGGCATTTGTGCACTGGCCGGCGGTGCTTGTAGATTTGGTGGTGGTGATGCTGTTGCCGCGGCAGCAGCAGCCGCCGCCGCTGCTGCTGAATTCAACACATTCGCCAATGTTGCTGAGTGTGATGCTGCTGCGGCTGCTGTTGGTGATGTAGCGCCGCCACCGCCAGTCTGCTGCGAGTGTTGCTCGCCGGCATTTGAATGATATGTTGTTGTCTTATTGTTGCCATTCAATGTTACTGTTGCTAATGTTGGTGATGTTGCTGGTGTTGTTGTTATACCACCACCACCACTACCGGTGACACAGCTCTGCGTTACCGCTGCTGCTGCTGCAGCGATATTTGAAACTGTTGAACCAACACTGAGATTCAGTGGGGAATTTAATGCTGCTGCGGCGGCTGCTGATGCTGTTAAACCGGCGGCTAATCCCTGAAGACTTGCCAATGCAGCAGCCACTGGTGGCACATTATTGCTTAGTCCTTGCTGTTGTTGTTGCTGCTGTTGTTGCTGGTGATGATGCGAATGATGATGTTGCTGCTGTTGTTGCTGGTGTTGTAGTGTAGCAAAATTTTGGAATTTTTGCAAATTTATCATGTCTTGCACTGTGGAGAGAGATTAACCGAAAATAATGGAGGGGGTAGGGAGAAAAAAGAAGAACATATTTTGGAAATTAGTTTAGATTGTCAAATAGTTGGTTTTGTATATGCGTGTGTGAGTATGCATATGTGTTTGCGTAATATTATGCTTATAAACGTTGTGACCGCTGTGTTCTTTTTAAGGTTTCTCTATTTAAACTGAAGTCAATCACAGTGATAATTGAGTTCAAACTTTACTTTGGAAACCTTTAAAGAGAGATAACATTGCAGTTCGTTTTAAAAGGAACTATTTAGTAAAAGTTTAACCTTTGGCCTGGCCAAACATTAAATACCCTACACTGCAGTACTTTTAAAATTTTGCTTATATGGGAGGTGCCACGCCCTCTTGTCTGAGTTCGCCCAGTTTTTGTTTTTGAGCTTGCACTTGCAATTCTTAGTATTAAAGTGTATTCTGTTTGCATTGTCGTGAAAAATACTCTTCAAGTTGCATTTTAAAAATATTTTTTGTATAGGCGGTAGGTGGTTCCGTTGTCCGATTTGGCTCATTTTCAATTCAACGAGTAAGCCTTGACCACAAAGGCAATATACCAAATTTCATTGAATTATCTTGCTCAGTTTTCCCAAAAAATGTATTTCCACGCACAGCCAGCCACCCACCCAGCCAACCAGACAGACGGACATGGCTATATCGACTCAGGAGGTGACGCTGATTAACCCTTTCCGTGATTTTGTCCAATATATTGGACGATCGCTTTCCGCTATGTTTCAAAGCCTACTGTTACCGCTACATTTTTGTTATTCTCTTTTCAACATATTTTTAGCGTTGAACAAGGTTTCTTAAGATTGTTAATGTTGATTGTGCTGGCATTCTGAAAGCCAAAAATCATTTTTTCCATGTTTTAGTGAATATATATTTTTGCTTTTTTGATGGGCAATCTTATGATAAAAATAATACATATTTCCAAGGCTCGGATCATTTCCAAAAAATTCATGAGTATTTTGACAAAATTATATAATAGATTCGTGGTAAATAATTTTACAAAAGTTGTATGAGGTAACCTGTGGAGTGCAATTTATAGGTGTCCAATATATTGGACAATTACTTTCAAAGGGTGCAGAGTATAAGTCATAAGTGTCCAATATATTGGACAACTGCATTCAATGGTTATATTTTTTTGTATTATTGTACATAAAAATATCGTTTTTCATTAGATATGTCATCAAATAAAAAACTTTCTATGGTCAGATCATGGAGATGACGTTGATGACAGATTTGGGGATCCGCTGCAGTGGTGTAGCTGTTTTATTATATGTCTAAAATGCAATGAACTTCATTGTGTAAAAAATACCAGAATTGCTTTCAGGAATTAGACAAGAAAAAAAAAAAAAAAATTCTTATATTTCAAGTTTTTCTCTTAATTTAAAAATTTTATCAAAGAAAATTTACTTTATATTAAAATAAATACTAAAAAATTACTAAAACTAAACTCTTACATCATCATTAAATTGAAAATTGGTAAGATGTATTGAAAAAATTATGGTCGTTGCGAGTAATTGTCCAATATATTGGACACCTCATACCACCCACATAAGGCAACCTACCTCGATTTTTCTTTCATATTTGTATTTCTCGGCATCAAATTAGTCTTTGGGCCAAATTTCATAATTTTAACTTAACTTCTCGATTAAAAGCACGGAAAGGGTTAATAATATATAAACTTTTCTATATCTGCCACTCCTCTTTCTCTGCGTTACAAACGGAAGGACAAAGTGAATGTACTCTGGGTGTAGGGTATAAAAAGTTCGCTGTTAGCCCTCCATTTTAAAAGCTTATAGGTTTTGATTTTTAAGGGAAAAAAAATTTTTTTCGACCTCTAAATAATACGCTATTTGGTTTTTTCTTATTGCTCCGCCATTCTACGTCCGATCATTAGGTATAGTATAGTATGGTCCGATGAAGTCTATATTTAATTGAATTTAATTTGCTCAGCTAATAAATATATTTTTAAAATTTTTCTCTTTTCTGGTATTAAAATCTTTATGATCTAGTGTATTTGTGTATCTTTTCAGTGTCTGTTGTTAATTTTATAATAAAATTGGATATCGATATGTACTCACTAGTTCCATTTAGATGTGCCTGAGCTGCTGCCGCCGCCGCTGCTGCTGCCAAAGCTTGTGCTTGTTCATGATCAGCATCCGAATCCGCAGCATTCATATGATGAATACCAGCAACACTGGCGCACAAGTCATCATCTTCATTTTCACCATCAATTTGCATTGGTTGTGGTGAATGCAAAGATGGCGTTGGTGATTGTGTGCCATCGCTATGATGTTGATGCTGCTGCTGATGATGATGTTGTCGATGATGATGATGATTTGCCAGTGATGCCGCTTTCGCCAATTTTTTATAAAATTCCAATTCCTTGACATGATCCTTGCAATCATTGGAATTTTGTGAATTATTATTGTGCAAATCATGCAGACTATTGGGTGAATTTATTTTATGGCTGGTGATATCCTTTTCAAAATCCTGCAAGTAGAAAAAAAGAGACAAAATTTTGAGTAAATTTTAAAATTTTTTAAAAAATTTGATAATCTTAAAAAAGTACGATAAAATTTTAAATTCCATTAAATATCTCTTAAACATTTTAATTGCTTTTTACGCTTAGCATTTTTCAACTGTTTTTGCATTCACCTTTTGCGTTATTACCTTAAGTGTTCCCACAATATCACCCACAAACAATTTCACCAATACCTAATAGCAGCAACAACAACAACATTTGTTACCCATTCAGTGATACCCTATTTAATGCTAATGTGTCAAATTAAAAGCAGAGAGAAAGTAAATAGAAAAAAAGGAAACGAAAGGAAATAATGTGAGGAAAAACCTTAGTAATGGAAACCCAAACGTACTAAGTAAAAACCAATATAATTATTGGCAATTAATGTTGGCAACACTATTTGTGTTGCTACGTTCTATGCTAGAGCGGATAAATGTGGTGAAATTACATTTGGTTACTATTTATCTAAACGGAAAAGACAACACCATCTTGATCCAAATGGAGTAATACTGTATTGCCCTGAAACTCCACGAGAAAGCAAAAAAAGAAAGATCTTTATCGTATGACACTCATCGCACTTCGTAAAAGCTTTAATAATGCTATGCAACGTTTCTATAGGAGATTTATGAGGTGATTTACGGCTGTTTCAAGATTTAGCTCTAAATCTTGGTGTAAGCCACGTGATTAACCATACAAAAATAAATTTATTTCTGACGAGATTTATTTAAATCTCAACAGGGCTTCCTGTTTTTGCTATTTTTGATCAAGGGGATATAACTGAGGTGATTTACAGCTGCTTCGAGATTTATCTTTAAGTCTCGCTGTAAATCAAGTGATTTACCATACAAAAATATGTCTATTTCTAAGAAGATTTATTTAAATCTCAACAGGGCTACCTGTTTTGGCTATTTTTGACCAAGAGGGATTTCTAAAGTGATTAGTGGCTATTTCTAGTTTTAGCTCTAAATATCGTTGTAGATCGTGTGATTCACTATATAAAAATAAATATATTTCTGACGAGATTTGTTTTAAATTTTCGTTAAGCCCTCAATAAGGCTACCGGTTTTGGCTATTTTTGACTAAGAAGAGATTACTGAGGTGATTTATAGCTTTTTCGAGTAGTCTCGGTATAAATCAAGTGACTTACCATACAAAAATTAATACATTTCTGACGAGATTTATTTAAATCTCAACAGTGCTACCTGTTTTGGCTATTTTTGACCAAGAAGAAATTTCTAAGGCGATTAATGGCTATTTCAAGATTTAGCTCTAAATTTGGGTGTAAATCATGTGATTTACCATACAAAATACTTCTGAAGAGATTTGTTTTAAATTGTCATAAAACTCTCAACAGGGCTAGATGTTTTGGGCATTTTTGACCAAGAGGAGATTACTGAGGTGATGAAATACTGTTTCGAGGTTTAACTTCAAATCTTGGTATAAATCAAGTGATTTACCATACAAAAATAAATCTTTTTCTTGCAGGATTTATTTAAATCGCAACAGGGCTACCTGTTTTTGCTTTTTTTGACCAAGAGGAAATTTATACGGTGATTTACGGCTTTTTCAAGATTTAACTCTAAATCTCGGTAAAAATCAAGTGATTTACCATACAAAAATAAATCTATTTCTGACGCGATTTATTTAAATCTCAACGGGGCTACCTGTTTTGGCTATTTCTGAATAAGAGGAAATTTATAGTTTTTTCGAGTAGTCTCGGTATAAATCAAGTGATTTACCATACAAAAATAAATCTTTTTCTGACAGGATTTATTTAAATCGCAACAGGGCTACCAGTTTTGGCTATTTTTGACCAAGAGGAGATTTCTAAGGTGATTTACGGCTTTTTCAAGATTTAACTCTTAATCTCGGTAAAATCAAGTGATTTACCATACAAAAATAAATCTATTTCTGATGAGATTTATTTAAACCTCAACGGGGCTACCTGATTTGGCTATTTCTGAATAAGAGGAGATTACTGAGATGATTTGGAGCTGTTTCGAGACTTACTTAGATTTAAGTCTCGGTGTAAATCAAGTGATTTACCATACAAAAATTTATGCGTTTCTGATGAGATTTATTTAGATCTCAAGAGGCTTCCTGTTTTTGCTCTTTTATGTAGACCTAAAAAAGATTTCTAAGGTGATTTACAGCCGTTTCAAGACTTAGCTCTAAATTTCAGTGAAAATCATGTGCTTTACCATACGTATTTCTGACGTGATTTATTTCAAATCTTAGTAAAAATCTCAACAAGGTTACCGATTTTGACTATTTTTGACCAAGTGTCATGTCTTACCTTTGAAAATTTGCAATACATTTTTTTAAGAAAAGCAAACATTAAGAAGAAAAGGAAGAATAAATCTCTTTCGGCCGGTAGAAATGGGTAGGATTTAACAAATAGCTTTATAAATCTCGTCACAACTATATCCCCGATTGTCAGAATCGTGTTAAGTTAATAACTTCGAATTTATTTTTTAAATTTAAGGTTGGTACTTTGTGTGATTTTGGAGTACAATAAATTTCGTTCAATGACCTAAGCAATACGATTTCACCGGATACATAAATAGCAGCCCCGGTATTTGCTTTTTCTGTTTTGGTGACGATGCTGCTGCTTTGCTTTTGTAGGAGTGACACCTTTTTTTTTTGCTCCAAACGTTAGGGATAGCAAATTTTTTTATTTTTGCTTCAATTAAATTTTATTTGCATAGGAAATTAACATAATTGCAAGTAATGAATGCACAAAAAACGAAGGAAAAAAATTAAAGTAAAATAGAAGGTCCTTACCACAAAGGAATGGCTATAATGTGTTAAAGTGTTACAATAACAAGCTTGGCGTTGTGTGGTTGACACCTTTTATGTTAAAGCGTTTAGAGACAAAGGAAAAACCAATAGAAAAAGTGAGGTTTTTATAGAGAGATTTTTCTTTGATAAGCTTTTGAAAGCGTTGTAATGATATATTTCATGAAAAAGTACCAAAATAGAATATGTTTACAAAATAATTAATGGGGGAGTTTTAAGGATCTACTAAGAAAAAGATTATTTTCCTAATTTTTTTGCAAATTTTAGTGCGTATTCGCGTACAAAGAATTCTAGAAACATCTAACTTAACTTAAACCAAAAAATCTATCCCGAACATTTTCCCTTAAGGTAAAAAAATTCAATTACATTTGTCCGCAAACGAAATTGCAACAGTAGAAGCAACATATGTATTGACAGCAGCAACATATTTTAATAAATCAAACTTTTAAAAAGTAAACTTCATATTTTACTTCAGAGCAGCGCATTCACCACCTACTCTACTTGGCGCTATAGTATTTGCTGCATTATGCCCACTTTTAATTTGACTCCAATATCAACACCTTATTTTTGCGAGAATATACCTCGTGCGGACAGACAGCATTGTTCAATGGAAATTCTTTTACGTGAAAAACAAAAAAAAAAAAAAAAAAAAAAAATTCATAACTCTAAAAGCAAACTACTCATATATTTAATGTGAATGTCCTGTGGAAGTCCTGCAGACATTGCCATTGCCATTGCTCCAGCGTACACACACTTCAATATGACTTACAAATGTGCATTGCGATGAAGTGGGACAATAAAGTAATTGGCGTTGGTGGCTGAAGGTCTGCGCTACACTTAAGTAACATACATAGTGCGGTAAAAATTTAACAGAGCAAATAATTTTTGAGGCATTGAATGTACTAAAAGTAAAATTAAAATAAACGCACGAGAAATCTGTTCAAATTTCTTAATTTTCAACTTTTGCGAGGCTTCCTATTGCAAAATCTTATTCAGTATTATAGCAAAATAAGTTTCAATGCAGCCTGTGCCACTAAGCGAAGCAACTTTGAAGCATTTGCACAAACCACAAAGTATGAGGTGATTGTCTAAAGTTGAAAAGTACTAAATGCGCCGTATAGAAGTTTAAAGAGCTTTCAAGAAAATTTCAATGTTATAGTCAGTTGTTGGTGGTGTGTTGTAAATCATTTCAGTGTTGCTTTGATTGCTAAGGTTAAGTGTTTTAAGTGGTATAGTAAATGTCAATAATTCTGACGGATTTTTGTAAAATACAATTGTTCCAAAAATTTTGCATACAACCAGACCAAAAAAGTGTAGGGTTCACTACAAAAAAAAAAAACATACTTTAAAGTAGGAAAATGCAAAAAATAAAAAAGCACAAAAAAAGTACAAAATGCATTGATGTGAAATGAATTAACTTTTCAGCATATTTACCAACGCTCAATTGCATATGTTCGGGTCGGTAAAACAGTTTGTTTCCTTCTGTCTCTCTGTCTCATTCCAGAATATATTGATTTTTATGGTTTTTGCTATTGAACAACTGAAAAAAAAAAAAAAAAATGGGAAGAGTTGGCAAACTCACTTGATCAGCGTCCTCGTCATCATCGTTGGTTGAAATGCGATTTATAACATTTGACATAATGAAGTTTACACAAATAATGAGCGCTCTATTGTTTGCATCACCTACACTATACATAATTTATGGATGGTGGTGATGAAAAGGATGTTCTATGTTATGTCCTGGCAATTTTTCTGCTGTTTGAAAAAATTTCTAGTTATAATGCAATTGATGTGATTTTAGTTGTTTGTTAATATTGTACTTTTTTTTTAAATTTACCAAAGTTGTCGAAGAGTTTTTGAAATTGAAGCTTATGATATAGAAGAATTAACCCTTTAACTGTTTAATTATTTTCCATCGAAGACGAGTATACTCGACATAAACAGAGTAAAATGTTTCTGCCTATTAAAGTAAGCAATTATGGTCAAAAGTTGCGTGTTGGTTTTCTAAAAAATATATATTTTTATACGTTGTTAACAAACAAAATGTATTTCATTGATAAAAAAATATCACATAAAATCGTTTTGTAACGGTACTTCCCCAGAATTTGTTATTTCAGCTATTGTGAATTGAAATAAATAAGGTTGCCAGACTAACGAATATTCAAAAATGTAAATTTTTTAAAAGATCTTTATTTGCCCTTTTTCAGGACAAAAAATTACAGTTGATTCGTTTAATAATAATACGAATGCGACTTTTTTTATCTTCACTACGAGTATACTCGACATAAACAGTTAAAGGGTTAAAAAATGGTTAATCATAAAATTAAGGGTATTTTGGAGGATTTCAACGCATAAGTTAATTATGCAAAAATTCCAAAAACAGTTTAGAATGTTTATAAACATGACGACAACAAAAGTTAATATTCATAGCACCCTGTATTGATTGAACTAAGCTCAGCAACCCACAACCTAAAGTGTCATCTGGTGCATATTGAATGAACTGACAAACATCACCGCCATCTAACGAGTATTATTGCTCAATCTACCACAGCAGAAATGCGACTGGTGAAAGAAAATAATGAGATCAGTTGAGAATTTTATGTGAAGTAAGATGAGAACAGGGCGTATCGCGTAAGGTTTCGAAGCTTCTGAGAGGTGATTAAAGAAGTCTACACTAACAAAATATTGCACTTGAGGTTTGCTCTATAATGTACTCCTGAGGAGTTATAGGGTTACAACTGATTTTTTGACTTGTTTTAGAACAACAATTTCTTTGGGCCACCCTAGCATTTGAGAGAAATTTTTTTACAAAAAACTTTTAGCTAATTGTTTGACCTTACTTAGAGTGTTTAAAAAGATTTCACAAAATTCTGGGCCTTTAAAATTGATATTTTAATTTTTTTTTTCTAATTTTTGACTTTGGCGGCCAATTTAGTATGAAAAAGGTCATATTAACAAACCTCCTCATAATTTTTTTTTGAATTCCTGTTAAATTTTCTTTAATTTGGTAGCACATTTGTTATAAAAAATTACTTTTCTATGTAACACACGGGCTACTCGCATACGTTGCGCTGCACGCTATACCGCTGTTTTTAGTCGGATTGTTCCTGAAAAATATTTTTTTCTGACCTCAACTAAAAAAATTGATATGACAATTGTTCTACTGAATTAAAGGAAATTTAACGAGAATTAAAAAAATAATTATGAAAATAACTTTTTTAGTACTAAATTGGCCGCTAAAGTCAAAAACGAAAAAATTTAAATTTCAACTTTAAAGTTTCTTAGCTTTGCAAAATCCTTTTAAACTCCAAAAACCAAATGCACTCTCAGAAAGCTCATTCAATTAACTAAAAGTTTTTCATCATAAAATATTTTTTCTAAAACAAGTCAGAAAACCAGTTTTAACCCTATAACTCCTTCGGGGTACATTTCAAACCTTCCATTTCAAACATTTGAATCCTTCAAGACTTCTTCTATCACCTCCCAGAAACTTCGTAACCTTATGCGATAAACCCTATATATTACTTTGAGATCCAAGTGATGATGATGATAAAATGGGTAATAGTAGTTCTGTCTACTACAATTTAAATACTCCATTACGCAATCATGTATGACTTTAAAACAATAATTAACTCACTAATTCAATTACATTTAAACTGTGTTTTTATTAAACTTTAAATACTACTGCAGTCATGATGATGATGATGATGATGATGATGCTAAGTGTTAGAAAAAAGTTTCACTTAAACTTTTTTTTAAGCCCCCCGGCTGCTAAGCTAACGAGCTTATTTGCATAAATAATTTACATCAAGTTGTGTCGTTGTTGTCAACATTTATAATGCAAAGTCATATAATTACACAAAACATGTTCATACGTGCACATACAAAAATGACAAACATACTCATTAGGGTGGTTGGAAAATAAATCTGGAAATTTGTGAAATTTTGGCAACAATGAATTTTCCGAAAGGATATTCTCAATGCTTGGCTAAAAGAATAATAAACACACGTATTTGGGTTAGCATCCGTCACATTGAGACTTTTTATCGTCTAAGTTACGACTATAATCGAATTTTCATCCGAGTTACTACCATGTGTAAACTTTTCTCTCTCGTTTGGCTTGGTTTTGATTCATTCTATTATGCTCCTGTTGTCCATAGAAACTTAACGACTTAAAGTCTACTCAGCCTTTAGTGTCTTCTTACAGAATGTAATTCATTTCATTTGAATCCACCCTAATGATAACATATTAGTGTCACATAAATAGCTGGGGTACCAACAATAGAAACGTAAGTATGTACTTAGTTGCAAACATATAATGTTGACAAGTGTAAATTACATTACTTTTTTTTTCATTTCATTTCTGCATACGCATTTAGCAACATTTAATGAAGAGTAGCAACATCAGCAGTAGCATCATCATTGTATGATGTCACAGAGTTATTAAAAGCACTGGAGGGAAGCTTATTAAAATTTACATTCAAATCAGGTGGGAGCAGTGTTGCCAGTTGTTTTGTAAAATTATGCGTTGAGTATTCTTAAAAATTGTTTCATATCATATGCAACGGTGGGCGCCAATACGAACGCAAAACTTATTTCTCATGTAGTGGTACAGCAACCATGTGTCGGTTGAAGTAGATATGTAACGCTGTTGTGTGTTCAAATTTGTATGTGTATAGAAAAAGACTCTGTGGTTAATTTAACATGCGCTCTTATTGGAACTTGTTAAAGAACTTGTGCCCAGCCATGATTATATAATAATAATACTATATACAAATTATATTTCTTGATAAAAATAATCTCGAAATTCTTCTTTTCATATGATGTTGTTAATCAAAATTCATATTCAATATTCAAAATTCATATGTCAAAATCTGAACGATTGATTTGGAAAAGCAAAACACAATCCGATTAAAATAGTTGTAAAATTTTTGTTTAGGTCATACGCTTGAAACTAATTATAATAGTAATAGAAGTAGATTGTATTTCAAACTTTGTTAGATATTGGAAAATTTTATGTTTATATCTTAACTAAAATTGGCAACACTATATCACACACACATATGAACATATGTTCCACATAATCACTTTACTAACCCAACACTTTGTAATATAATGAAAGTCACACAATTATGAATTGTAATATGAAAAATTACATAAAATATAATTTAATGAACACTCATTCATTATAGCATACATTTATTCATTTAGTTAATGAATGAGCGACAACAACGCTGGACAACAACTACTACATACATATGTATGTAGCCAACAGCTTCCGGTTTTCCTACGTTTTCGTTTATTCATTCATTCAGTCATTCATTCATTCAATGTCGACTTTTCAATTCAACCATTCAACAGCAATTTAATTTATTTTACAAGTACGCTTTGGCTATATGTTTGTTTGTATGTGTTAATGAAGGCGGCCAATTTTAATATCTGCACATTTTTTTTAATAATAATTTTCATATGTATGTGTGTGTGATTATTTTTGTCATTGTTTGAGTGTTAGCTAAATGTATGCATCTAATAAGATTAAAAAGCATTGAAAAGTGTCGCAATAAATTATAATAAATACATGAACAATAAAGGGCTAAATGACAAAAAAGAAAAAAAAACGCCAACAGTGATTTAAGTAATTAAAACCATTCAACAAACTGCAGCCAATAATGTTGACAGTAGATGCTTTTTTGAGGTACTAGAAATACTTGCATGATATCATGATACATATATTTAATACGTGGGCTGCTATATATATTTCTGGCCTAGGCAACACTAAGTGTTGCCAGGTGCAATCTGACATTTCCATTGGAAAGTTTGACATTGTGTAGCATAAACGTACTGAGAACGTTTTGATGTACGACCATCATTTGTGCAAAAAAAATGGAATTAACTCGTGAACATTTTCGTGCGATCACTTTTCACAACTTTCGACGTAGATTATCACGACAAGAGTGCATCAATGAACTTAAATCTTTATATGGCGATGATGTACCATCCTATAGCACTGTGAAAAACTGGTTTAATGAATTCTATCATGGCCGACGCTCGCTCAAAGACGATGGTCGTCCAAAAATGGCCGTTGTGCAAGAGAACATTGATTCCGTACGTGAGATAGAGGCATCCTTGGATATTAGTTCCTGTCCAATACATTCGATTTTGCATGAACACTTAGCTGTAAAACGTTTGTTCTCGTTGGAAACCCCATAATTTATCAATCGCTTAAATTATCAATGAAAAATTAATTTTCTTAACTCACTGTAAACAAATAGCACTTGTACATCAAAACGTTGTGAGTACGTTTATGCTAAAAAATATCAAACTTACCAATGGAAATGTCAGATTGTACCTGGCAACACTTAGTGTTGCCTAGGCCAGAAATATATATAGCAACCTACGTAATACATTTGACAAAAAAGTGGATAAAGCACATCGCTAGAAACAAAATTCGTCTTTTCCATTGACATCGGATTTAGAATTAGAAAATTTTTATGAAAACTCTCACATTGGTTGTCTCCTCACATTTTTATATCATGAGATTTCTTATTAGCTGGTATATAATCCGATGAGATTTTTATCCCATAATATTATTATATCGAACTCTTATATAAGGGATTTTTTAGTAAAATTTTCAACAGAAAAATTTATATGAAAACTGTTATATTGGTTGGTATATAATCCGATAAGATTTTTTCTTATAATATTTATTTTATCAAACTCTTATTACTTAGGATTTTATAGAAAAAAAGTTCCTGAAAATTTATATGAAAACTGCCATATTAGTTGGCTCATAATCTGATGAGATTTTTATCTCATGATATTTTTTTTTATCGAATTTCTATTACGTGAGGGTTTTTAGGAAAGCTACCTATCATCTGAAAAATTTATAAAAAAATGCCATATAAGTTGGTATTTAGTCTGATGAGATTTTTATCTCATGATATTTATTTCATCAAACTTTTCGTACATGTGATTTCCTAGGAAAATTTTCAACTGGATAATTTTTTATGAAAACTGCCATATTAATTGGTGTATGACCTTAGAGATTTTTTTCTCATAATATTTATTTTATTGAACTCTTCTTACATTGGTTTTTTGAAAAATATTCAATTAGAAAATTAGTATGAAAATTGCCATATTAGGTGATATAAAATCTGATGAAATTTTTATCTCATGATATTTATTTTATCGTACTCTGGTTATCTGGGAGTTTTTAGGAAAATTTAAGCTGCAAAATTTATAGGAAAACTATAATATTAATTTCAATATAGTCTGACGACATTTTTTTCTCATGACATTTAATTGATCGATGTCAAGTTGTGCACAAAATTGTAGAAAAAGTATATATATTTTTTTTTTAATGTTGTTCATAAAACTTTAGAATGTCTAACTAAGCTCGTATGCTTTATTTTCCCAATTTATTCACAGCTATTTCACCAGCTTCACTTCACTGCCCTTACAAAAATGAGAGACGAAGCACCACCGAAAGCGCCGATTAATTTTAACTGCAGACTATGGTTTTAACTAAATTTTCAATTTATCTACAGCGTACTTGGTATTAACAATAGAACACAAAGTAAAATACCAAATTAATGAAACCCATGTGTTATTAACGAGTGTAGGTATCTCTGTATATAAGTAGAAGAAAAAAACAGAAAAAAGTAAATCCAAGCAACATTGATGATGACGATGACTATGATGCTACACCACACTCACATCAACTCATATGCAACACAGCGTGCAACATACATAGAGGGAAGCCCAATAGCCATTGCTGTCCAAACACCAATAAAGCGCTCAAATGCCTGCTAAAATGAGGCATGAGTGTAATAAATTTGGGAATCAACATCAATATAGCAGACACCAAAAAACGGAAAAAATACTGAGTTGTTCCAAAAACAAAAAAATAATGTTGCCAACGAAAGAAAAATCATAAGAGTTGGGGGCTGAATAGGGAGATAGTCGTCGAATTTTTAACATAAAAGCGCGAAAATTGTTAATTTCTATAGAAGTTCGAAAATAAAAATAAGGAAATGGCGAAAAGAAAAGTAACAACCTAACAAAAAGAAGACAAAAAGCGGCACAAAACATTGCCCCACAGAGAGTATGGGTGGTAAGTAGCTCGCGAAAAAGTTTTACGCTTGGCAAAAAAAAAATTTAACTGATGCAGATAAAGAGAAATAGGCGGTAGAATGCCGCGAATGTTCTTTTTACGATAATGGGAGGGGAATTTTCCTTTTTGGCAGCGACAAGAAGTGTTTGCAATTTATTTGCATTTGTACGTTTAACCCCCTTACGTTTTTAATGAGGCACCAAGCTCTCGCACCCTTGACAAGTGACCAATGCTGGGTAGTATTGGTCAGCTGTTGGTTGGTGGTGGAGCACGATGGCATTGACTCTGCTGTTAGTGTGCGGTGCAGAGAAATTGAAATGAAAAAATGTTTTTTGGGGGGGCGAAATAAAATGTTGGAAGCAACAACAGAAAATGGCATTCAATTGACGTAGAATCTACTTTGTGGATAGTGGCGTTGCTCAACAGTGGTTTCAAAAGTAGAAAATTAAAGTACAAATTGCAATTAATTCTGATGAGATTTTTCCATCGTAAAATTTTTATGTTCTACGATATATTTTATGCAATTTTTAGTTTATAGGACTTTTCAGCAAAATTTTGTTGCATAGAAAATTCATTTTAAGGGATTGTGTCATGAGATTTTTTTTTTCATTAATTTTTATATCATAACAAAATTTTTACTTCAGTGGACTTTCAGCTCATAAGAATTTTACCCTGTAAGTTTTCTGTCTCATAATTTTTTTCTTTCTTTGGATTTTTATGTCATGCGATTTTTATTTTTTGCGATTTTTTTAACATAATTTTTTTTTTTTATGAAATTTTCACTTAATGATGTATGTCCTATAAAATTTTTATCACCAGCACTTTTTATCTCATGAGATTTTTATTTCATAAGAATTTGTCTGATAAGTTTTGTTTTTTCATGGGTCTTAGTTAACACAATTTATATTTTGATGGAATTTATCTTATAAGATTTTCTCCGGGCGAGACCTTAATTCCATTATATTTTTCTCTCGTGAGATATCTTTATCATTTGTTTTGTATCATACAAAATTTTACAAGTGAAATTTTTATTTTATGGCACTCGAAGAGTAACAGTGTTTCATGAGACTTTTTTTACAGTTGTATTTCATGATTCATTCCATTGTCGGCACACTCTGCCCTCCTCCATCAAATCAAACACCAAAGTCAGAGTCAGTGGTAAATGAAACTGATGACTCCTCAGCACAGTCAGAGCACGGCGTTCAATGAACGAGAAGAATAACATTGGCGGCTGGCCACTGACCAGGCAGTCAGAAAGCCGTAGCTGGTAACAGCAAAAGAAAAAACTCGTAAAACATAAAAAATAACAACTAAAAAAGAAAAGAAAATCGTGAAAAAATAGAAAAATTCAGCAGGCAGCTGCGGATGGCCAGTATGAAAAATAACCATGGTCATCATTCAATCCCCTAAGGCATACAGGGCAATAGCAGCAGCAACGTGGCTAAAGTACGTGATGGTATGAGTGCAAAGAAGTGAGCACAAAATGACGAAGACTGGAGTAGTTTGGGTGCTGGCTGTTTTCATTTTTTATACCCTACACCCAGGGTATATTCACTTTGTCCTTCCGTTTGTAACGCAGAGAAGGAGGCGTGGCAGGTATAGAAAAGTATATATATTCTTGATCAGCGTCACCTCCTGAGTCGATATAGCCATGTCCGTCTGTCTGGCTGGCTGGCTGGCTGGCTGGCTGGGTGGCTGGCTGGGTGGCTGGCTGTGTGTTGAAATACACTTTTTGGGAAAACTGAGCAAGATAATTCAATGAAATTTGGTACACTGCCTCCGTCGTCAAAGTTAGCTCGGGGGATTGAAAATGAGCAAAATCGGTCAACGGACACGCCTACCGCCCATACAAAAATTATATTCAAAATGCAATTTTAGGAATATTTTTCACGACAATGCAACCACAATACATATAAGTACTACGAATTGTAAGCGCAAGCTCTGATAAAAATTTGAGCGAATTCGGACAAGAGGGCGTGGCACCTCCCATATAAGCAAAAGCTTCAAAACGCTATACTGAAAGCGTTTTTTGAGATATTCGAACCAAATTTGACTCAGACACTAAGAATTATAAATGAAAGCTCTCAGCAAAAATTGGGTGAAATCAGACAAGGGGGCGTGGCACCTCCCATATAAGCAAAAGATAATCCAACTAAATTTCACTCTGACACTAAAAACTATAAATGCAAGCTCTGAACAAAAACTGGGTGTACTCGGACAAGAGGGCGTGGCACCTCCCATATAAGCAAACTTTTCAAAATACTGCAGTGTAGGGTATTTATTTTTTGGCCTGGCCAAAATTTACACCCTTACTAGTTCTTCTCTCTCTTCCTTCTTTTCATCCATGTTTGGGGGTGTTGGTGGTTGACATTGTAAGCGCGCTTCCGTTAAATGCGCGCCATTCGTTTTCATCGTTCAACTTCCTCAACAACGTCGTCGTCCATCGTCATCGACATCGTCGTCCTCAGCGTGGTCAAGCAAAAGCATCGTTGTCGTGGTTTTTGTTTTGGTAGCCCCCATCGCTGCCACAATGTCGATGCCAAAACGCCAATTCGATTCTATTTCTCTGCGCCTTTTTTTCGTGTTTTTGTTTTGCTCCAGTCGTGTTTTTGTTCCACTTTTTCTTTACTTTTTAAAATGAAATTCTTTTTTCAGTTTCTGTTTTTGCTTTTTTGTTTTGATCACGTGTAACAATTTTTTCTACTCATTTACCCAACGACGTCGTCTCTCATGCTATCGTTTATGTTTTGTGTCAGCCTGTTTCCTACTTCGTCTTCTTTATTGTGGAATACACTTTGTCATTTGCTTTTTTATTTGACATGAAATTTTTGTACGAGTACCTTGTCGCATACGAGAGAAGTGGTCGGTTTTATATAGATGATGATGATGATGATGATGAGAGGGTTGTTGTCCGGTGTGACGCGGGGCAGAGGGTTTGCGATTGCACGAGTCGTAAAAATTTTTGACACCCTGTTAAGGAAGTGATATAGTGGAATTGAGTGTGGTAATGATGTTAAGTGCAATGTCGTTTTAAGTTGGGGTGATCAAATCGTAGAAGTTATCGCAAGTATTTTGTTTCCTTTCCAGTTTGAACATTTCGTTGAGTTTCTGAAAATTTTAGCGATAAGTTACCATTATGCTTCAGAATTATTTTCTGTCCTTTACTTAAACATAAAAATCGAAATATCTTAAAATAAAAAATTTTCAAATAATCACGCGGTAACTAATGAAACCGCTCAGCTTATGTTTATACAGTTTCGTTAAGTGTTAATATAATTCGTTATGTTTCTAAAACAGCTGATATTTCTTAAAGTTTCGATTTAAAAATATCTTCAAGCTTCTTAACTTTTCAACAAAATTTTTGTTCATCTTAAGGTATTCTGTCATGGGAATTATATCCACTGAGACTTTTTTCTCATGAGATTTTAATTTCATAAAAGTTTATGTTATGACTTTTTTATGTTTTGATATAAAATATCTTCAAGTTTTTTAACTTTTCGTTTTGTTCATCTTAAAGTATTCTGTCATGAGAATTATATCCGCTGAGGCTTTTTTTTTATGAGATTTTAATTTCATAAGTGTTTATGTTATGACTTTTTTCATGAGTCTTATGTAATAAAAATTTTTATTTTTAATGAAGTTTCATCTGATAACAGTTCTCTCGTGAGATTTCTATCTCTTAATATTTTCCTTCTTTAGTATTTTCATTTCATGCGATTTTTATTGCTGTGATTTATTCAACACATTATTTTTATTCACTTTATGTAAATTTTTATTGCAGGATTTTTTGTCTCATGAGATTTTTATTCCATATTCGTCTGATAGGCTTGTTTTTGAATGGGGTTTTTATTTTAATGGAATATAACTCATAAGATTATTTTTTTCATGAGTTTTTTATCTTATTTGATTTCTTACTAACGAGATTTCTGTTTCGTCACATTTATTTTATCTAATTTTTATTTCATGAGACTTTTTAGCAAAATTTGGTTTTCTGAAAATTTATCTTAAGAAATTATTATTTTATGAGAATTATAGCCGCTGAGACTTTTTTTCTTGTGAGATTTTAATTTCATATTAGTTTATGTTCTGACTTTTTTGATGAGTCGTATGAACTAAAGTCTAATAGTTTAATGAACTATCAGCTCATAAGATCTTTTCTTATGAGATTTTTATCTCGTAATATTTTTCTTTTTTTGGTATATCTATTTCATGCGATTTTTATGACTTGTGATTTTTATGACTTCTGATTTTTCTAACCAAATTTTCATTGAATGGAACCTTTACTTTTTGAATTTTATTTTATCAAGATTTTATCTGCAGTATCCTTATCTCATGAGATTTTCATTTCATAAGAATTTGGGTGCCGTGACATAATCCCCACGGACATAATCCCCATTCACGTTGGGATTATGTCCGGTAACCAAGAATTTGTCTGATAATTTTTTTTTTCATGGGACTAAGATAACTCAGTATTTATTGTAACATACTTGTATTATCATTAAGGCTTAGCGATTCCAATAGTTTCACAGCTAATCTTTTAAAGTTTCATTAAATGGTTAAATCGTTAAGTTTTCAAAATAGCTGATAAACTACTAACAGTTTTGATTTAAACATTTTTTCAAGATTTCTTAAAGTTTTGTCAGGTTTTAAAAGTTTCGTTAAGTTTTAAACATTTCGTTAAGTTTCAAAATAGCTGATAAATTAGTTACAGTTTTGATTTAAAAATTTTTTAGGTTTTTTAAGAAATTCGTCAAGTTCTTAATAGTTTCGTTAAGTTTTAAAAGTTGCGTTAAGTTTTAAAAGTTTATGCTAAAAAAACTCTCTATATATCTTTCATTGAACTTACTTGCAAGCAACTGTAACGTTTAATGAAAGTTTAGTTTTGTCTTTCAAAATTTCGTTAAATATCTTAATGTTCGTTAAGTTGTAAAAATTATGTATGTATGCATTTCATTGCAAACTTTTTTCGATATGGTAAATGATAGTCACGCTCAGTCGATTGTGCGTTCGTCCCCGGCGCACTTTGGATCATATGTATACTGTGGAGGGACTAAGGAACTTTTTCGTCGAATTTTTAATCAACCCTTTCGAGCCGGTTGGGATAATATATCTCAAAAATTTTGTAAGAATAAATACATAACTCGCTTACTAACGTCACTTAAATTGAATGAATTAATAAAATTACTGCAATTTTTAGTAACCACTATTTTTTTTATAACCACTCCAAGGACATTATATCCCAAAAATTCAATTCAAAAACATCTGTTGGGAGTATAGACCAGAACCACCTCTGGCGGTGAAAATTTGAATTTAGGGACGGTTAAACATTTTACTTAAATTAAGTTTCTAAGATTTACCTATTACAATTCTCCGAAGTTTTATGTTTCAATTCAAGCGTTACTCCTAGTCATTCTTACAATATAAG
Organism: Calliopum simillimum; assembly: GCA_951812925.1. Classification (NCBI taxonomy): domain Eukaryota; kingdom Metazoa; phylum Arthropoda; class Insecta; order Diptera; family Lauxaniidae; genus Calliopum; species Calliopum simillimum. The sequence continues at coordinate 8,838,095 of OX638370.1, forward strand.
CATCAATGACAAATGAAACTATTTCAACAACAACGGCAGCCATGTTCTTTCGAAGAAAACCAATTTTGAGTGCCTACCCCCAGCACAAATCAAAAAAAAAAAAAAAGAACTCAAAAGAACCTACTGTCCACTGGCAATTAAAATTGCACTGTGCGCTGTTCAACTCCTGCGCCATTCTCCCCCCTCAACAATATCTGCTGCTGTAAGTTTTCTCTGACTTTTTGCACTTTTCTTACATTTCATTTAAAATGCAGTTGGCAACACTGCCACATGTTATTTTTTCAACAGCATTTCAGCTGTTTCGTTTACAAATTTTTTTGGCGGGAAGAAAAATTGCAATTGGAGTGGGGTGGGCGTTTAATACAGAAGAAGTATACTTTGCGTCAATGTCAGGCATAAAATTTAAAAAAACCGGAAGCTCAACTCTACGAAACAATGGTCAACTACAGTGTATGTGTGTGCGTATACATTTTTTTCTGCCAAAAATAAGTCAAAAAATAGAAATGAATTGAATTATTGCGAAAAGACGCAAACAAAACAACAAAAGTCCAGCACAAAAACGCATTATACATATGAGGGGGCTTGGGGGATTTTTTTCAGCCTATGCTATAACATGCAAAGTGGGCAACCCTTCACTTTTACTTTTACTTGTTTTTCGTTTTGATGACGCGAAAAAAATCGCGAATTCTTGTTTTCGTTTTTTGAAAGGGCGATTTTTTCGCGAAATGAAACAAATTTTTAATTCACACATGCAATGCAAAAAAAGTTGGGGTGCACACTGGTCAAATGCTTGGCAGCGCGCCCAACTCTGGTGTGTTTCCACTTTTGTTGCTGTGAAGTGGGAATGGATTGGTATGGGTAACGAAAGAGCTTACAAAATGAAAGCAAAAAAAATTAGAAAAATTGCTGGACATTGCAATTTTTATGCGCAGGTGGTGGCATTAATTGCAAAAATTTTGTTTCTTGGCTCATTTTATTTTTTGCACATTCAACCCTTCGCCGCTAGGCAATTTTTTGCCCCCCTTCATTTTGCTATCTGCATAAGTTGGTTGAATTTTTGTAATTTTTTTTTTGGATTTATCGTTTTTTCTTGGTGTTAAGCTATTGGTAGTTTGGGTGCCACACCCTGTAAAAAAATTTTACTTTTACTTTTTTTCTTCTTTCGTTACATTTTTTTCGTAATTTTTAATGTCCCCCTTCCCTACGCCTTGTTTCGTTTATTTACATTCGTACAATGTGTTCAGTGTTGCATGTGTATGCAGTTATTTCGTTGTTGTTGTTGTTGTCCTTTGCAATATTATGCAAACACTGTGCTTTATATCCGGTGTTCATTTATGAATTTTGCATGCTTTGATTAATGCAAATAATAATTGCATTACTGGATATTTTGCTCATTTTGAATTTTTCTCATTTTCTTTTTTTGGAATGCATTAACTTTTTTAATTACAAAAGGGAATAAACGGTATGTATGTACACTGGCAAAAAATAATTTGCTTAAATTAAGTGGTAAAATCATATGTAGTAGAAAATTGCTGAAGGCACAAAAAACAAAGACCTTGCAACGCTACCATTTTCTCATACAGCGGTGGGCACACATTTTAACTTAGACTCACGCTATTACAATATAAGAAAGTGGTGTTTTAGAAATGACAATAAATCATTTCAGATTTTATAACAATAAATGTAGAAGAAACTATCTGAAGGCACTAAAAACATAGACCTAACATTTTGTAACACAGCAGTGGGCACATATTAAACTTGGAGTCAAACTTCGATAAGATAAGGAAGTATTTGTTTCAGAAATGACAGCATATAATTTTAGAATTTATAACTATTAATGTGCAGTAAGGCAGTGGAAACCATTAAAAGTCACAAAAACAACGCATAGAATTTGCAATATTAACTATTTGTCATGCAGCGGTGGGCACACTTTCGAACTTGGAGCCACGCTAAGATAATATAAGCAAGTTATGGTCTTAGAAATGACAACAATGGTAGCTACAGACATAAATTGAAGATAGTAAAAATCATGCAGGCAAAAACACAGCTCACTTTTGGAAAATTTTAACTATGACATCTCCTTAGGTCGTTATATAAAAGTTGTAAATTATCAGAGATAGAAATCATTTATTTTGAAAAAAAAAAAAAAATTTTCTCTTAATATGAGTAAATTTGACCCAAAACGAAAATCAAAATCCGAAACTTGCGAAAATCTGTATCCACAAGGGAAAAAACCAAACTGTGTAAATTGATAATATCGGTACCATAACAAATAAAAACGCAGCATCAGCACAAATTAAAGCTACAGGGCTTAATGAAAAATAAAACTAAATCCCAAAAGCTTATTTTATTTTTGCTATCAAACACGATAGCATTTCCGATACTACACAGGAAATGCTAAAAACACAGTGTTATACGAGTATCAACCACAATAAAAGATATTGGAAAATCTAAATACTCGTTAAAACCATTTGAGGTGCTGCAGAAAAACGCTTGAAACAATTGAATAAATTGCAAAAAAGAAAAGGAAAACAGAAAAAAAGTAGTAAAAATTCATAATAAAAAAAGGCGTAAATATCTAAGCAACATCATTATAAATAAGCAATGAACCAGTATAGAAGTATAAAAATACATGAAGCAAAAGCAATAGCGATGGACATAGCAATGGAGTAAAGGTGCAGCACCAAATTGTAAAAAAACAGAAAATTTTGCTTTTTTCGAAAAAATATCAATACTATTTTTTACATATTTTATTTTTCGTTTTTTAAATTGTAGTGATATATAGTTCCAACCCTGAATTGATATATGCACACACACATAATCGAATATGCACACACATGTATGCTTCATACATGGTTTGTCTACACCCATTCGCAAAAAACAATGTCCTAAAAAAATGCGCTTCACCACAAATAGCGCACAGCATAAAAAAGCGTAGTCAAAATGGGTACTTTTTTTGTAGACTTTTTCATTTATTTTTGTAAATACTCGTGCATAGTGCATGCGTTGGCTTGTAACTCGCCTAAGCGTTTGTAGGCTTTTTCACGCAAAACTTTACTATATGCTAAGTTTATAACAGACATATGTCTGGAATAATCTGATAATTTTAGTTTAAGAAATATGGGGCTTTGATGTTGAATTTCAGATTTCACAGGTCTTTAGCAAAAGTTAAGAAGTGAAAGATTTCTAAAGCCTACTGAGATCTTTTGCTTTAATTCTAGCGCGATTATTACACTTTTTCCTTTTGTCTCGTCTCCTCAACAACAACAAAATTTCTTCGCTTTGGTCAAAGTTTTACCACAAATGTACAAAATAATTTCGGTACTGTAGTACAGTGATAAATGTGAAATGAAAAGGAAATAAAAAAAAAAAACAGGAAGTCAGTATCAGTCAGCTTTTTGTATTCCTCTTTTTAGCTCTGTGTGACCGCGTATTTTGTCGATGTTAATATTGAAAAATTTGAATTTTATTTTATCTGGCTTAGTGGCAAAATATTAAAGTAATTTGAATTTTGTGCACACGCAAATACCTTTCTAATGGTGCATAATTCAAAGTCGGGCTCCATTTCTAACATAATAAAAAAGGTAGGACAAATTTTTGTCTTCCGTATTAATATATAGATATTCTGAATTTTATGATACTTCAAGAAGACTTTGTCTTTCATTCATTCAATACAGTCGAATTTCGACACAGATCGTTTGCTGGCCTTTTTTCATCAGTACGGTAGTAGTCATGTCGAAAAATTTTCCAAAAAAAAACAAAAAAAAAAAAATAAAAAAAATGAACAAAGATCATACGAAAATCTTTGCTGCGAAATGAGAGTTAGTCATAGAATTGTCCTTTGCCATCAATGCATTAGAAAATGTTTAGACTCACACGACTGTTGCAATCACTTTTATTTATTCTTCTTTTCTACTACATTTTCATATATTTTTTAACGATTTTTTAAAGTACATGTTTAGCTACTATTTTTCTACTACTTTTTTTCTACTGCTATTTTCATGCTACTATTTTTCCTTTTTTATTTTTCAACACTTAGTCCCTGCTTTATTTATGCTATATACATTCTACTATAATTTTTCTAATACTACTTTCTTACTATTTTTTTTCTTACAAATACTTTTGTATTACTACTTTTCTACCACTATTTTCCCAATACTATTTTCATACTACTATTTTTCTACTACTATTTTCCCAATACTATTTTTCACTATGGACTATTTTTCTACTATGTACTATTTATCTACTTTGTACTATTTTTCTACTATTATTTTTTAACAACTATTTTTTCTACTAATATTTTTCTTCTACTATTTTTCCACTACTATTTTTCTACTACTATTTTTCTACTACTATTTTTCTAATACTATATTTCTACTTCTATTTTTATACTACTTTTTCCCTACCACCCTTTTTTCCACAAACACTTTTCTATTGCAACTATTCTACTACTATTTTCCCACTACTATTTTCCCACTACTAATTTTCTACTACTATTTTCTGTATCGTTTCCCACTACATGTTAGTTATCTTGTGATATGTTTGGCGCCTATTGCTGCACCTTTAAACAGTTGTTGTTTTAGTTTATGATTTTTTGCTACCAATATGTGTGTATTACACACATCTAGAACTCCAACCCCTACTACAAACATACATACATACATGCATATATTAACGTGTAAGGATTTTTTTTAAATCACCCCCACCCCCACCCCCACCCTATCAACATTTGCTGTTGCTGATTTTTTGTGTGTTATTCTATTTTTTCAATTAATTTTTACCTCATCATTGTTGCCGTTGCTGTGGTTTGTTGTTGGTGGTGTTGTTGCTGCATGTTTCCACATACGCGAAGTGTACTCAGTGGTATGCGTGTTCACATACATATGTGTGTTTGTATGTATTTGTCTGTATTCGTATGCAAAGAAAAAGAAAAGTTTTTCATCGTTTCCGTCAACATCGTCGCCGTCGTAGATGAGAGATGCATCTGATTGGTGGAGCCCGAGTTATTCCCTCGACTCTGGTGGTTTTTATTTTTATGTTTTTTTTTTGATTTTTTTTTTGCTATTTTTTGTTGTTGTTTTGTATTTGGTTTTTGTGAATGTCATTTTTTAGGATTTTTTTGAATTGGTATTATACAGAACTGGATTGGCGATGTGGGTTGGGTGGCGACGACGCATTGAAATATCGATAAAATGCGTACGTACGGCAGTTGGGAAATGTTTTGCTGCTGAAGATGTGAACTAAGGTTTGCAGGCTTCAATTAGTGAATATGCATTTTTATAGGATAGTTAACTGGCTATAACTTTTTCTTTTAGTATTTCAAAACCATCTCTTTTTGCTATCGAAAATTTTATGAAAAGTGATAGAAGCAGTCTAAAAACAAAAAATTGTTGTTATGTAAATCAAAAGGAAAAATCTATATGGTCTTCAATATGCTCAATGCGTAGGTTAAATTAAGCCCATAAGTATGCCCTGAATTTCTAACTTAACCAAATGATAACAAAATAAATCATTTGCCTTAAGCTGGTTCTTAAACCTTCGGGAGGTGACCAAATCTTACCACCCGTCGGTATAAAAAGTGTTGCATATGATAATGCAGTTCATTTTTGGTTTGACTACAGTGCAACAAAGTAGATGTGTTGATATTGAATTATTGATTATGTCATATTGTATAAAAAAGTAACTAAGACTTTTAAGGGTTTTTATTACAGAAATAAGTCAATATGTCATTTAAGAAAAAAAATCGCGCAGTGCTTTTAAATTAGAACGTGAAAATCGTTAAGGGGCAAAAATGCACCATTTGCAGCAAAAATACACTTCATGGGTAGATAGTTAAGTTTTTAAGCGAAATAGCTTTATTAAATTTTTTTTCTTTAAAAAACCTTATGCTAAAAATGTTAAAAAAACGCATTCTTGTGTTTTTTGCCCTTTTGCCCATAATTTTTTTTGAGTAATAGATAGGTTCTATAAAGACAAATTCCAATATTAAAAAGTTGATACCATTTCAAAGGCTTTATTAAAAATTTTCTAAAGTAAAAATTTACCGAAATATGGCTACTCAAGAATGGAAATTTTGCTTATGTGGTCGGAAAAACGGTTTTTACTCAAAACCAAGGTATTTTGTGGAAAAAGTGTTTATGATAGAAAATGCTTAGAATTGTCAAAGAAATATGTGTGAAATTTCCACAATTTTTTGAGACTTTTTATAATTTTTCAAAAAAAAAGCATTAAAAAAGTTCCAACAAATTTGAAAAAATTCAGACGTATTTATTTGACTATTATGAGCATTTTTTGCCTGATACACTTCTTTCGTAATAGGGGAACTGATGCTATTGTGGTATAGCTAATATTTAGGTGGAATTTGAAAGAGAACCGTTAGATCAATTTCAGCCAAATTATTTTATGCTAATCATTGAAGTATTGACTACAGAATATATTTCAACTAAATGTGTGCAATTTCATAAAAAAAAAGTTATTGAGCAAAATCTGGAAAAAGTCAAAAAAGCTGTTTTCAAAAAGTTGGGAGGTAATGTGCTATATATGGTACAACAAAGTGGTATATATACTGATCAGTACTTGTAAAGTGGGCTGGTAATGTGGTACATATAAGTAGGGTTATGTAGTATGCTTAACCATACAGCCAAATATAAAGTTTGAAAGGTATGAAATAAGTTTATGATAACATTTACATTGGTTCTCAAATTCATAGTTTTTATAAAAAAATAAACAGCAATCAAATAATGTTAAGAATAACAAGAAATATTCATGTACCACATTAGCGAATCCCGACTATACCACAATGGCCAATTTTTAGAAATAACAAAATTCTAAAAATAAAATGGGAAACTTTGTGAATTTACATAGTTAAACACCTTTTTCGCAATACTTAGCACTAACCTTTATCGAATAACAATAAAACTTCACCAAAAAGCAACTTTTTCGTTACAAAATTTTTTTCCAAAAAATCCGGGAAAAAAATCAACTGACATCGGGAAAATTTTGTTTGGTGCATGACAGCAACACATCTCTGGTTTTTCATGTTTTCTGATAGGATAAAAGCATTGACGTTCGCAGGTTCCTTCCCAATTCGGAGTTATGCAACCATACCACATTGAAAAACTATACCACAATAGCATCAGATCCCCTACTTAAGGGGAGTTTGTATAAAAGCAATGACGTTCGCAGGTTCTTTCCCAATTCGGAGTTATGCAACCATACCTCATCGAAAAACTATACCACAATAGCATCAGTTCCTCTATGCCTTTATTTTAAGTAAGAAAACTATTTCTGTCCGCATAAAAAAGTTCCCATGTTCAATGGGAAATTTTCTGAGCTACAAAATTATGGATCAATATTTTTTGCGTATTTTGATTGATTTTCTCAACTTTCGATCCAAAATAAATTTTAATGCAGTAGTGATTTTTGTGTCGATTTTTAACATCAATTTTAGAGATATATTTGCAAAGTCACAACCGTCGTTCCTAAGAAAAATACTTTCTAAAATACTTTTAAAGAAGACTTTTTCTTGTATATTGGATGAAGTTCATGTCAAGCTTCAAACTAACTTTAGTTTTTATTATGTCTCAAATAATTTCGCCTGTATTTCTATAGCACAACGTTGTCCTTAATAATCCAATTTAAAATGCACTTAATCCTTTATAATAATTCTTTACGTACAACTGACACCTTATTAGCCCACGTAGTTACAAACTGTATATATTGCTGCTAATGCTTACTAACATTCTATCTATCGCCTACTTGAAATGCCTCCAATATGTTTCCTAAGGCTGAGTGAACTACACCAACAGAACAGCACAGCACAGCACGCACCCTTTCTGAAATGTCATTTTCAATGACATTAAAATGTATGGTTGCATTCATTGCATTTGGCAGCATGATTACAATTACGAAAGTAATTACTCATTACAGCATAAGGTAAGGTAACGTAAGGTTAAGGTAAGGCAAAACAAGCAATACAAGAGGTTAGCAAGGCGTTTCAAGAAAATAAAGAAATGTAAAAAAGGTAGTAGATAGTTTGAGTGAAAAAATGGTATTAACTATTTAATTATATAAGAACGAGCCCATGAGCAAAGTAGACGAAGTAGAAGAGAAGACAGCAGTAACGGGAGCAGATTGCAATAATTTACTGTCAGTCATTGCAATGTTTAATAGAAGACAAATCAAAAGAAGCCGAAGAAGCCGAAGAAGAAGTAGCAAAAACTACATAAGTCAGTTACTGATATTACCACATACTTACTACTATCATATGTTGAAAAATATGAGGATTGCAGGATAAGTACAATAAATCGCATTTAAATACTATCGACTTCTTTAAGTTTTGATTCTGCTAATTCCCTAAATTTTTCTATGTATCCACCTTTCCTGGTACTAATTCATTTAAGTTAGATCTTGAAATGACATGTTTTGTTGCTACCCAGAAGGTTCTTTGATAAAAAACATTCTTTGCATGGTACATATGTCCGTACCAAACAATAATCTTTGAGACATTGCTTTCCATACGAGTACTACCCGAAGAACAAATGCGAAATCAAATTTCAAAATAGATATACATGCACTTCGGCCTGAAAACCATTTCCCACACTTTCTTCTGCGACAATTATACGCAGGTATCGCATGACACAACTAGCTCATCCCTTGCACATCCGTGTTTTATAAAGTTCACTACCATAAGTAGCGCAATCAACAATACAACGAGTTGACGGACGAAGTGACTGACTGCCTGACTATATTTTAGCATTGTTATACTTGTTCTTGTTGCCCATTGTTGTCATTCTCTCTAAGGTGGCAGAATTGCAGTTAGGCGGCGGCGGCGGCAACACACGGCACATGCAATAATGCCACACAGTTTTAATTAATCACAAAATTTTATTGATTAGCTTTCCATTGGATCATGAGTTGAAACACAACTCTGGTAAATGAAAATGTCAGTGGGTGTTGTTGGGTTTAGATTATTTCTTCCTTAGGCAATTCATGCTGTAAGTCGACCATAATAAAATTTTTAATTAGTCATTTAAGGCAAAAGGTAGAACATTTATTATTCATATGCTTTCGTGGAAGAAATGCACTCTAAAAATAAAAATGTAAAATGTTAATAATACGACCATTGATTCAAAAGGACAATTTTTCATATTAAAGCAATTTTCTTTCATTTGATTCAAAAATTTGTACTCTAATAATTTAGTAAAATCGATACTTTAATTGTTAGTGTTTCCTACAAAAATCATATCACCAGAAATACTATTATCAACTATACTAAAAGATGATCTAATACGAGGTTTCTTTTCCAACTGGGTTGTTTTGACAGCTGTTATGTGTCAAATGGCTTGTCCATATGACAAGTACTCAATACGACTCAATCGTGTATAGGCTTACTCCTGAACAACGTTTATTAACTGTGGAAACTTACTACCCAAATCAGTCATCAGTTAGAGAATGTTATAGACTACTTCAACATCACATTGGTCCAAGCGTCCAACTGAACGCACTATTCGTAACACGCTTTCCAGATTTCGAAGCATTTTTACACTATTGGACATTCATCATTCAACTAGAGTGCATAAAACCTGTAATTTAGAGAATATTGCTGTAGTAAGTAGAGAGTGTTAGTCAAAACCGTGAACAATCCATTTGTCGCCGATCTCAGGCTTTGGCATCTCTTATGGCTTATTGTATTGTATCTTGAGGCGTGATCTTGATCTGAAGGCCTGTAAAATACAGCTTGTATAAGAATTGAAGCCGGCTGATCTTGGTGTACGTTTTAATTTCGGCTTATGGGCCTTACAACAACTTCAAATTGATCCATAATTTTTCTGTCGAAAAATTGTGTTTAGCGACGTAGCTCATCTCTGATGAACGGCTACGTTTACAAGTGAAATTGCCATATTTGGGCCGATGAACAACCAGACGCAATTCAATAGCTTCCAATGTTTGGTGTGGTTTGCGGGCAGGAGGCGTCATCAGAACGTATTTCTTCAAAAATGTGGTTGGAACCCGTGTTATGGTCAATGGTGCTCGCAAAAGAGCAATGATTAATGAATTTTCGTTGCCAAAAATTTATGATATTCGTGTAGCCGATCCTTGGTTTCAACAAGATGGCGCAACATGCAATACAGCTGGAGAAACAATCGCTTTATTGGGGCAACGTTCGATGAAAACATCACCTCAAAAAATGCTCTTGTTAATTGGCCACCAAGATTATGTGATTTGACGCCATTGGATTACTTTCTTTGGGGATATGTTAAATCCGTTGTTTATGTCGACAACCCCAAAACTATTGACGCTTTGGAAACCAACATAACTCGTGTTATTCAAGGAATACCGGCCGATATGCTCGAAAGAATTGTCGAAAATTGGACCCACAAAATGAACCATTTAAAAGCTAGTCGTGGACAAAATAATTTTTAAACATTAAGTTGTAGGAACCGAACTATCATTCCAAATAAAAATTTTTTTTCAATGCATTGATTTTAATGTATTTTATTTAGAAAACAAAGTAGAAAGCTACATAACCATTTTTACTTTATAATTCTAGTAAAAATATTTATGTTTGGACAGAAAATTGCTTAATATACATACTTATTGCATAACTCTTCATCATATAGGTCAGTGGTGTTGTGGTCTAGCAAGTTTGCAATCGTAAGTAAATAATAGTTATGTTTCTATTTATCGCACGAACCGACCACGCTTCGAATCCAAGTGTGGTCAGTTCGATTTTTTTTTTTGGAAATTTACAGTAAGGTGAATATTACTTCAATTTGTTCAAAAAAATTACTTTACTGTAATGTTGTACCAAAATTCAAAATTTGCTAAAACAGTAAGGTAAAATTTATTAAACTAGAAATTCTAGTAAAATTTACTAGAAACCAAGTAGTATGAACTATTTTCTCCATGTATAAATAATTGAGGAGTGGCCGTACCAAAGGGCCAAAGTACCATTACGAGGCAAAAGTAGTGTCATTATATGAATAGGATGACATTTTGTTAGGAATGACTAAAATAGTTCTCTGTTTTCACGAAAAACTTACTTGATGATGCAAAATTTATGGCATTATGCTGGAAAAATAATACCAGTCAAATAACCGATTATTATGGCACATAATATGTATGACATTACTTTTGCCTCATAATGGTACTTAGGCCCTTTGGTACGACTACTCCTCAATTGGCCATGGCTTCTTTTTATTTTGAAGTATGATGCTCAGTAACTAATTTTAATAGTAAAAACTGATTGATTTAATCATAGATCCTATTATTATTATTTTCTTTGTGTATATAAGAAAAAAAGTTTTTAAATTCAATTTTTTTTCAAGAATATTCAGCATTTCTTAATTGAATACATTTTCATTAAATTGATTGAGTATTTTATTATTCTTTGCTTTATTTTTTACATATGACATCAAATGATTCAATTCATTTTCATAAAATTTTTCAGTACTGACCACTCAGTATTAATATTTATAATGAATATCGACTACTTTTATATAAATTAGTTTTTTGCTTCAATGCATCTTCCCAATATGATGCATAACTTTCAATGTTTGCATAGATACATAAGAATATGTTTATACAATATACATATATACAATGCAAAAGTATATAAATATATTATTTCAGATATGTATGTGTATAGATGTGTTTTCTACCTAACAATCAATCAATAATTCAATTGCAATACAAACAAACACAGACAAAGATGAAACAACAACTCACAAAAATGTTTTGCAATAAATATGCTTTCAACAATATTTATTATATAATTGACTCTATGGCCAGAGATATAGCCAAAACTATAACTACAAAATATTGCAAAGAGAGCGCAAAGTCAAAAGGAGTGCGCGGAAGCGGGGGCCGGAGGTGGTAATGTTGCGGCAAACCTGCAAACAGTAATGTTTTCTTCTACTTCACACATACTAAATTATTGAATTGCATTCAATAATTCATTGTTGCAAATTACAAACACACACACTGTGACAAACAAATGCACACATATACATTTGCAATATCTATACATATACATTGATATATATGATATGGACAGTTGAGTTGCACTTGGTTGGATTTACACTGAGTCACACTCTGAGCATTCATCAAACAAATTGTGTCGAAATGTTTTCTACCATTTAATGCTATAATCTCGAGCATACCTGCAGCTACTACAACTACAACTACCACTACTACTCTTACAGCCTACCTACCAACACACAAAAAAGGTGCTCATCCATACTCTACTCAATACTCTATATGTAGAACACTTGATAGCACACACCTTTACGTTTTGTTTTGTGGTGTGTAGATGAATCCATATAAAACTCTATCTAAAGAGTTGCCTTTATTCATTCGTTCAGAAGAGTTTTCTTTTCATAATTTCAATAATCAACAAATCAAGTTCTTCATCTTCTTCTCCGGTGTGTTGCCCTCTGTGTTGGCTTTCAACAAAAACTTTTCCAGTCTTCTGTATGTGTGTAGTGAGGGAACACCTTAACTTCATCAAACACATACTTTAACACTTGCTGCTTCACTTATACAACAACAACAAATTTATTTGGCTTTTTACAGCAAATTCGACATTAAATCCATTTGCAAGCGGCTTTGGAATTTCATTGCACTTCAAGTGAAATTTTGCTGAAAATCCCCACTCTCTATTTTCTACATAGACACTTTAACATTTCAAAAATGTCTCTTTTTTTAAATTTTTTGCAATTGCTTTAAGTTGAGTGTTGGTTTTTGTACAAGCTTCATTTTTTGTATCATATCATAGAAAATTAATCAGTATGGGGGAATCCATGCGAATTTTTTTGACGAAAAATAAAAATCGATTTTAACCTCGGAAATGTGTTTTTATTACGAACGTTCCCTGCGATCCCGCCACCCGCCTAACCGCCCGAGAGGCGCATCCGTGTATCGTACGGTTGGTGACCGACACACAAGCAGACCGGACTGCTCTGCTGCTGAGCGGATCAGTGACAACGCGGGATACACGCTTTGAAGCTACAGATCATGACTGATCAACAGCTACATATTAAATCGAAATATGAAGAAGAAACGAGAAAACGCAACACGAGCTAGGAGTTCAAGTGCAAGATTATTTTACATTTAAGGATAGCGATTGAGTCATCAAAAGAATATAAGTGGTATAAACTGTTAAAATCGTTACAGATGCTACGGAAGGGACTAAACTGTGCATAATTTGACCTACAATGTGACAATTTTAAAGGGCGAAAATGCATTGAGTCTCTTCCTGGAACATTGAAATCTATTGATTGCAGTAAAATTGGTGTTCTTCAAGAGCTTCCGATGACCCATTCAAATTCTTGCGGCAATCGGTATATCCACTAAACAGTTTATTATGGTGACCGATTTTCCCGTTTTTTCATCATTTTCAGACGTGAATAAATCGAAATGATTACGTCTTCAAGGCATGGTGTACTCATTTTCAAGGTATGGTTTTGAGTTATTCACGCCTGAAAATCATAAAAAAATGGGAAAATCGGTCAACACAATAAACTGTGAAAATTTTTTGTTGAAAAATTTCGCATGGATTCCCCCATATATATAAAAATGAATGTTTGTAAGTCTGTGTGTTTCTTATAGACTCCCAAACGGCTGGACCGATCACCGTGGAGATTGCTGCATCATAAGTTTTTTTCGGTTTATTTTTTTTTTTCACCCAAAGGTCCCCACTGGAAACCGGAACGAAAAATTTTTTCTTTCGTTTTTTCGTGTTTTCTACGTGTTTCATGACTTTTTGCGACATTTTAGTGTAAAAAAATTTTTTCACCCAAAGGTCGCCCCTCGGATGTCGGATTCAAAAATTTTTTAATTATTTTTTTTACCGTTTTTTCAGGTCTTCTACGAGTTTTATGATTTTTTACGATATTTTTGTGAAAATAAACTTTTTTCATAAAATAGTTTACCCCTTTTTTGCTCAAGAAAACCGGTTTCGGGCAAAACAAAAACCAAAAAGGTGTCAAATCGAGTAAAGTTCCATGCTAAAAAGTTTCAGTACACAGTAAAAATTTTAGTTTAATTTTAGATCCAAAAATTATTTATATAGAACAATGCCAACAAAAGTATTAATTTTAAACTATTTTGGAATAAATTTCATACTTTTCGGAATAAACTTCAAACTTTTCAATACCAAAAAGGTTTAAAATCAATACTAAAGGGAATCAAAGCAAGCAAAGTAAACCATCATTTTTTAGTGTGTATCATTGGTAGCAATCAACTTTAAAGTTGTTTCGTTCTCTAGCAGAATCTATAATATATGGAATTAAGTTACTAACTCAAAGGTCTTCAGTCTTTTAGAAGAATTTACTTTAGCATTCTAGGTTTAGACATCAGACTTTACTCTCTCGCTCTTTGTCTCTTTTACTCCCTCTTTGTCTCCTCTTCTCTCTCTCTCTCTAATCTTGCTAAAACTTCAATGCACACTTGGTTACGAGTACAATCAGTAAATGTTGCAATAACTGAATTAACTTGTTCGTTAGTTTCATTTACGTGTATGTTATTGTTGTTGTTCTTCTTCTTCTTCAATGTTTGTGCTGCCATGCCTTGATGTTGTTACTGTCATTGCTTAAATGCCTAGAATACACCCGTTACTAAGTTGCCTGTTTAAAACATCAAACGTCTACGTTGCTGTTTGTCGACTATCCACATTAAAATACTAGCCCTCATCTAAGTACCACCCATGCAAACCACTCAACTTCTACACTCTGCTTTCTAATACAACTTCCTTTTGGCTTTATCAGTCCAACCTAATCAACTACTGCCCCCCACAATGCAACCCTTTTGCTCATTGCAGTAAGTTTGTTGAGCTTCTTTAGATTTTCGTTGCATATTTTTGTGCATTTGTATAAAATCATGCGTTAGCATTTCATGCTAATTTCTGTGGCATATTCTATCTCTTATTCAGTCACACAGAACACTCTCTCTTTCACTCTAATTTGCTCTCTCTCTGTTGCTGCTAGCTATTATTTCTTGTCTCAGCAATACTGGCTTAAGCTTGGATTTATAATTGTGCCTGCTACCTAAAAGTAGGCAATGTTATTTTGCTGGTGTCACTATTTGCAGCATTTTGGGATGTTGCTGTCCCCCGCCCCCCTCCTATACCAAAATCATAAAATTAGTGCTTTTAATATATGCAGCACAAATATCCTTGCTACTATATACAGTTTATAACTCTCTGACATAGAGTAGCCAGGACATGGTGGCTTCTCAGACTACGCTAGGGTGTCTCTACTACTGCTACCACTCGTTCGTTTGCCTAAGCAGTTGCATAAATGTATGCATGTCTAACGGCATGTCTGTCTATTTTGTCTGTCCATTGGTCTTTGTTTGTGTCAGTATGTTTTGTGTGTGTGTGTGTGTGTATGTTTGTGTTTAAAAACATTGAAAGACATGGACAAGATATGTTGGTGTCGTTGTCGTCATAGCCATCGTAGTTGTTGTTGCCGACGACGACGACGTCGTCAAATGAATCTCATTTGCATTTAAATTAGGAATGAAGGACCAATTGTTGTTGTTGCCATGTTTTTGGTGCCATCAGTGGAAAGGGTTTTTTAATGAAGAAACTATATGTATGTGTATGTGTATGCACTTATCTCTGTGTTTGTTTGTGTAAGTGTGAGTTTAAAATCTGGTTATTGGACTTTCATTCTTCGTACTATTAGTCTTATATTTTGCGTTCTTGTCAACCCGGCTCCCACTCTTACTATTTTAGTCTTCGTTCAGTGCTTGACATCGGAATTGGTGGAAATGATGTGCGAGTTTTCTACATTTTGGCTTTGAGTATTTAATACTCAAGTATTTTGCGATTAACATAAAAACTAAAAAAAATTTGGACAAGTGGAATTAAGATTTTTTGTAGAGCTCTTTGAGCGCTATTCAGAACTCTTATCGGAACACTTTTTTTGCAAGAAATTTTTTTATAAAAATTTTCAAACTAAAAAAAAAAATTTTTTTTAAATTTTAAAAAAGACTCTTAAAATTAATATATGTTATTATTGTACTTAAGTTGAATGATATATTTTTATTGTGGAATTTATTGTGCGTAAGTAGATTGTTTTAACCGGGCATAATATGAATTTTATATAAAATGATTTAAAATACTTTTATATGAATTTCTATATAAATTTTATACAAAAAAAGTATAAAAGATTTTTATATAGTCATATTATGAAATTTAAACTAAAATAGATTAAAATGCGTTAATACTTTACATTTTATACGAACAAGCATAAACGGTTTATATACCAAATTGAAGCATAGATTTTAAACCAAGTTTGGTGTGGATCTGTATTTATTACAATTTGGTTTGAATTTTACAACCAAACTTTTTGCTGTGTAGTGATGGCCAAACCAAGACCAAGACTAAAACCATATCAGTATTGGTTTTGGTCTTGATCTTGGACATTAAGTCTTGGTTTTGATATTGAGTCTTGGTCTTAATTTTGGGCACTAATACTTAGTCTCGATCTTGGTTTTAGTCTTGAAAACTTTTTAAATTTTTTTAAAGATTTTCAAGTATTCAAAAATGGTGAGTCACACCTAATTAACTAAACTGAAATGCAGGTTTTGTCTTGATGATCATTGTGACCTAGACCATATCAGTATTGATCTTGGTTTTGAAACTTTATCAGCGTCTTGGTCTTGGTCATTTTTCGAGACCAAGACTAATAATTTTGCTCATAGCTGAATTTAGCAAGAGAAAGATCAATTTAACTATCGCTTTTTTCCCAACCGAGCTACGATATAAAACTCAAGGAAATCTAACGATATTGTAAAATATCAAATGGTGATATAGGCTGGTAAATGTCTAGACTAGAATCATAAAGAAAATTCTCTGATACGCTGAGGAGGTATAGTTTGTGTGCGATAAATTGTTCTATATTCCATCAAGTTGAAATGTTACTGCAACCCTGTTACCCTTCAATCAGCTGCTATATTAGACGCTTTTTATGAAAATGCAGTTCACTGTTTATTTGATTGCAGTGCATTTAAGATATTTCAGTTTTGGTTGTGTAGTGAATGAACGAGTGAGCATGTTTCAACATAGAACTTTATTGATTATATCATAAAAATTTGGCAATTGCCCGAACAGTTTCGAATAAATCAAGTACAAAACTTAAAGGATCACAGCTAACAAGTGTCAAGACTTTTGCACAACACTGTTCTAAACTTTTGTTGCACTTTCTCTCATTGTCTGCGCTGCTGCTGCTACATTGTCGGTCATGGTTTTTTGGACAAGTGGTTTGGTTGTGTTGCAAGGATTGTTGCTGCTGCTGTTACTACTTTTGCTGTTGCATCCTTTAATGCCAAAGAAGAAGCATAACATTTTGTTTGTTCGTGTATGTATACAATAGTGTATGTGTTTGTCTATGTACATAATTTTATGTGTATAATTAGATTGGTTATTTGGTTGTAATTAAGACAGTGGCGTTGTTTAGAGAGAAGAATTAGGGGGAAATAATGACATCATTAGTTTATTGTGATATAATATTCAAAATTAAAGCTAAAATTAAAACAAGGAAATATTCATTGCACCCTGTGTTCTATCTGAATTCGCTAAAATGACAAGCAATTAATGCCATCTAACGTTAAATGAGTAAACCGTATCATATCACTTTAACTTGGTATAAATAAAGAAGCCACCACAGCAGAAATTAGTAACTCAACACAGAAAAATTGAGAAGAGTCGAAAATGCTGTGCTGTTTGCTGCTCATTGTAGAGAGTTAAGAGAACTATCGGGATCGGGATAGCATAATTTTTGGCAGTGGACTTTGTTAATTTTTTGCTGGATGTGTAGAATAGAGGTTGGACGATTAGAATTGACTTATTCATATTATAAGTGCTTCTTTTAAATCCTGAAAAAAAGTTTTGAAATTCTGAACCCACCACTGAACTATTTTTTCAATGTGGTTCGTATAATAAGGGTTTGTGTGTATAAATTTGTTTTATGCTTGTGTGTGTGTACCTTTGCATCTTAATGCGTTTCAAATTTTAATTATAAGCGTAATTCAATGCCTTTAGCTGAGAACAACTAGCACACACACACACTCAAATTGCGGTAACACCGACAGAGACAAATTTTCTGTATGTGTGAGTGTGTTGGCGTATTATGAGATATCCAGAACTGGAGTGTAGAAGTGCAGATAGCTGGCTATACACATAATCTATTGATTATGCAGTTATTGAAGAAAAATTTTACAATTATTTGCCAGTACCCGTAGATACCTAAATTTGTTATTTCATCAGGTGACGTAAATGAAACTTTAGATGATTTATCCTAGGAAGAATGCTATTAGCAATGCGTTCTCAAAACTCATAGTAAAGAGTTGTCATTTACGGTAACATGGCTCATTAAAAAAGTTGAGAACATTTTTGACTGAAAATAGCTTTATGGAACGCGTTTCTATAATCTTTGACAAATCAGCAATGGCTCATAAGTAGTTAATTGTCATGCAGGCTATTGCACCTATCAAATCTATCTGCATCGAAGTCCTATGCTTACGATCTAGGCCCGAGTTGCCCATTACCTTACTTTTTCTATTCTCACAATAACATTATTTTGTTTTTAAACATTCAATATGCATTGTACTTGGAGGAAAAAAAGTTTGCTAATGCATATGCGCTTCCTATTGCTTTGTCATTGTTTTCTACGTACAGCGATCAGCAAATGATGACAGCTCTCTTGCTTACGTAGTGTTGTTAACATTTTAAGTCGGTATTTGCGAGGATAGCTTGCTTCTATATTTTTGATTATGCTTTTTAAATTTAAGGTTCCACTCTTCAAATAATTTTGATGGATATAACTGTTCCAAGCAAAAGAGTGCTCTTAGTAAGTATTATAGCTTCTTCTGTGCTCATTTTCGATTCAGATAGCATGGGACCTTTTCTAAACTTCCGTTGTGGCCATTAAAATTCTTAATTCTATATATATTTTTTGAGCATCACACATGCACTGGAAGCATTTGGGCCACAATCAAACAGAGTCTCCTTCCACAAAGTATTGAAAAGACATAAAGCAAGTTCATTTGCTACGTCCATTAGTTGGGATGTAGTCAGTGCTTGGATGTTTATCCATGCCGCTGTTTACTCACACACTTGTTTTGTCTTGAATGTATATGAGATTTTGCATTTGAAATCAAACTTTCTTCAAAATACACTTAACTTCAAAATTAATTATATGGAAAAGGCAATTGTATGCATGTGTAAGTGTGTTGTATATCTCAAAAAGTATGGATGGTGTGAATGGAGGAAGTTTGTATGTTAAAGCTGAAAAGGTGTTGGCATGGAATTTGCATAACTCTTTCGTGCACACACACACGTAGAGAGCAAGATGCACTCTGACACATTTCATATAGGACATATTTATAAGAGTTTCATAGTGTCCTGTCTTGTGTGTTATGTATTTGCAAGTAAACATTTTCAACTTAAAATTTATATACAATACATTCTAATTAAATGCTGAAGATTATTTGTGTATATTAGAGTGGAACTTATTATGTTTGAAAAAGTAAGTTTTAAAGATGCTAAATATAACATAAAGTAGTGCACAGTAATTTTAAAATCAATAAGTTTTTATATAACAATGCCAAAAAAAAAATTAATTTAAACTATTTTGGAATAAATTTTATACTTTTTTGGAATATCTTTTATACTTTTTTGGTATAAATTTTATACTTTTTTGGAATAAATTTCATTATTTTTTGGAATAAGTTTCATACTTTTTTGGAATAAATTTCCAACTTTTTAGAAAAAAATCGGATATTAATACCAAAAGAGTTTAAAATCAATACTAAAGGAAATCAAAAGTAAGAAAAGTAAATTATAATTTTTTAGTGTGTGGATAAAACTACAAAGAAGCGGTATAGAAATGCAATTTGTATTCTGCATTGCTTAAATTGAATGTGTTTGACTTAGGAACAAGCCCAGCGTGAAAATAGCGCATATGATTTTTGAATAAAAAGGAAAAAAAATTTGAGAGACGAAATTTTTCAAAAATTTTAACCCACAGATTCCATTAGAACTTATGAGCTAAACACATATTTTTTCACTCTTTTTGGAAATTTTGCTTTATTACACGCCAATACCGTCCACGTAAAAGTGATATTTAGCAAAAATTTCATAAAATTTACTGAAAATTCCTTACTTTATACGATTTTTTATATGGTCAAATATCGTCAACTTTTCATATGTTGAACAAATTTCAAAATTATGAAAAAAACCATTAACAAAAGGTTAAATTTTGTAGATAGTTTTAAAATTTTGCCAATTATTTGAACAGTGCCAACTACATCGTTATTTTTCAAGAAAGATCCCGTCTTTTTATCAAATTTCTTGGTTCTCAAGTTTTGCGGAAAAGTTGAAAAAACTAAAAGTTAAGTTCCACTGTAATACCCAGCTTGTATGTATAGCTAGCTACTCATTATTTGTATATATGCGATTAATTGTACAGAGTTTGAGGCTATTTCTGCCCAATGGAGTAGTCTACCATCTCCACTTAGTAGAGCTTCTTAAGATATTGACGGGCTTGTGTATGAGCAGCAGCAACATCAGTAGGGTTATGGATTTTAATGTATGCGCTTGTTTGTATACTTGCAACCTCTTGGTTCCCTCTTACAACTCACTGTTTTCACTCAAAAATAAATCTTAACATATATATAAATATGTATATATACATATTTGTATATGTATGTAAATGCTTGTGTGCGTTTTCTAATTATCCTTATGGTCCTTGATGTTGAAACATGTTATTGAATATGGTTTTGCATGTAGTTTGGTTAAAGACACTTTTGGGTGAGATGTGTTGGTGTTGGTGACGGTGATGGCAAATGGCAAGTGGTCGTCGTTGGTTGGCACAAATGGTATGGCGCAATTTGCTCCTCGGTTGTTAAATTAACATTTTGTATACAATTTGACATCCTTCAAATGCATTTAAACTATAGAGAATGACAAATTTCACTAGAAGTTTGTAGGGGGGAAATGCGTTATGTGCATGTAAGTAAATTTAGTGTTGTTGCATTTTGCATTTGTAAATGTGTACAAATAATTACACAATGCTCATAGAAGCTTTTCTGTATATATAAGGCTAAGGATAAATTTTGCTTCTCAGTTATGTTATGTAACTTTAAAGCAATAATCTTTTGCTTAAGATAAAATTTTGAATTAATTTTGGCACAGGTAATGTATGTTCAATGTTAAGTATAGTGGTTATTGTTAAGCATTTCTATAAAACAAAACCATAAGCAAAACATTCCCAGATGTTTAATGCCTTTTCCTAGAGTGCCTGCCGAATGCTTGTAGAGGTGACACTAAACGTGCAAAAAGTATAGCTTTATAAAACACCAAGCTACAATAATTTTCTATCACAAAGCCATTTTAAGATGGAACGAAATACTTAGAACTCATTGATTTAAATTCTTCTACAGCATAACAAAAAATCATTTTGGAAAGATCTAAAAATAAGCAATGTCTATAGAGAATTTTTCAACATTCTCTCACCGCCAAATCAATGTTGGTTGATCTCTACTAATCTCTTATATTTTGAACCTTACCCTACTGTGCACCATGAAATTTAATGTGGACTTTGGAATCATCTGTAAGAACTGGCACATTCCGATAAAATTAAACAATTGAGGCGTTGCGTGCAATAACGCCCTAAGTCGAAGAATGGCTTTTTGAGGCAATTCAATTTAAAGTTTCTTAATGCTGTACAAAGAAAAAACCATCATTGAAAACTTGCGAAACAAATTTATTCAATGAATACTAACAAAATATGTAAATGATTATTGCTAACACATAAAACTTATGCATATTGACAGAATTATTGGCGAAGGAAAATTTAAGCTATAGGGCGTTATTGCATAAATCTATTTGAATAGAGTCACGTTAGTATTTTGTTTGGGAAACTGGCAAAACTGCTCCGATTTAAATTTTTTTTCGTAAATAAGGGGAATGAAAAATACTTTAACCTCAACTATTTACAAATGTGTGTTTTTTCATTTAATTTTATAAAACGCATCCATACATTTGCATCTAAATTTGCACCTGGTAAATATTTTTATTTTTACTCAAGACCAAGTTGTCGGACGCAAAAAGTGTATAAGGCAAAAAATGTTTAAAATTATTTAAGGATTACGTCTGATTTTTTTCTGGTTTTTTTGGAACATTTTATAATTTTTTCAAAAATTTGTTAAAAAAAAAAATAAAAAAAAAATATTAAAAGAAAACAAAAAATTCACACGTATTTTTTGGACAATTCTGAGTAGTTTTTATCATATACACTTTTTTCGTTAGACAACTTGGTCTTGAGTAAAAACCGTTTTTACGACCGCGAACTGATTTATGCAATAACGCCCTAAGTCGCACTGCGCCCTTCTTGCATGCAACTCTTCAAACAGTAATATACATATGGCTCTACCACATTTAGTGATCGGAATTGAAATATGAAATTAAGTAAACATTTATTTAAGGACCCAAACTTTTCAAAAAAGCAATGGGCTCACACACGCATTGAGTCGACTTAAGGCGTTATTGCATGCAACGCTTCAATTGCAAATTGCAACTCAGCCAAAAAAAAAATAGAACTAAGTAAACAAGATTTTCGAAAATAACCAGGTGGCAACCATAAAAATTTATGTTGGATTTTTAAAAAGCTTATTTAAGTGTTTTAATCCTAAACTTTATTTTTTATATTTTTCAACGAAATGGTTTAAGCAAAGCTAACAACAACAAAAAAAACCGGGTGACAACACCGAAAGTTTTGTACAATTTTAGAAAAGTTTATCTGAGCGTTTTTGAAACAAAAAATTTCAATTTAGGCAAAGAAAGTAGGAATTACATATATAAGATTTTCGAAAATAAGCAGGTGGCAACCCTAAAAATTTATATTTATGTGTCGCGAGGTTTATGGACAGCACTTAATCATAAAAAGGAAAACTATGTTGGTCAACGAGTCTTACAAATTAACCAATAAACAACATTTGGAGTAAATTTGACGGGAGGATTACTATACGGGAGAGTGACAGAATGTTGCAAAAACAGTAACATCACAATGAAAATGGCAATTATTTTGAAAAAAATTGTAACCGGCGGATAAGCACTCTAAGTATTTATTGATAAAGTTAAATAAAGACAAAAGAATATGTTTTGTTATATAAAAAAAGCTTAGAGGGAGAATGACACACGCAAAATTTTTAAACTTTTTAAAAAAAAAAAAACGGACTTACACTAACCATCGAAAAATTAATATTGACGGAGCTGAAAAAAATCCGAATCTACACTTTCTCTTCACTTTCAGTTCTCTTTTTACTCAATATTTAAAAATTTTACAGGTAAAATAAGAAAAACTGCTTAACTGCCAATTTCTGTGTATGTCAATTCAATGTAAATACATTTTTTTTTGGAAGAATTAAGACAGAAAAACAGTAACAGAAATATACATGCAAACAATGTCGTATAACTTTTTTTTTAAAAATTACGTAATAAAGAGCAAATTTAGTGCACTAAAAAGCGGTTAGGGACAGAGGGGAGAATGACTTTTTAACACTTTTTGATATAATTTCATAGTAAATATTTGCAATTAGTTTTTCATTTTAAGCTATTCGTATAAAACCTATTGTTAATTACCTGTATTAAATAGTGTAAATGTCAAATATTAAATTTAACTATAGTTTTGAGAACCGGGACATTATATGGTAGATTTTTCGTAGAAACACCCAAAAACTCTTACACTGAAATTTGTTAAAACTCTTACCGTAGTTTGTAGAAAAGGGTTTTCACACGAGTATTAAAAATTTTGGCTGTAATTCGCCGTGCTAAGGATAGATTTTCGTTTGAAGTAAGGAATTCTCAGTTTGTTTTATCAATTTCATATCGCCACTTTTTTGCGATTTTTGAGAAAAAATAAATTTTTTGCGACTAACCAAAAAAAAAAAAAAACAAAAAAAAATTTTTTTTTTAATTTAAAGTTTTTACAAAATAAGGCGCTTATTTAAAAAAAAAAAAAATTTATTGTCCAAAAAATGCGTTTAAAAATTTCCAAAAATTTTATTAAAATGAAATTTAACTTACATATGAGCCATATTAAGGCATACAGTTCTATATACCTACAGTTGATTCAAAAAATAGTTTTACCTGAAAAAAAGAAAAGAGAAGAAAAATTTTGAGTAATGCAAGAATTAAAGCTAACTTTTTTATAAGTGTTCTTAAAATATACTTTCGAAAACATTTTTCAAAATCTTTCACATTTTTTGGGCAAAGTTATATCTTAAGCATTTTTAGCTAAAATATTTTCATTTAAGCAAATACACACGTTTTCAAATCATAATTAAATACCTAAAGCTCATTAAAATTCTGTTTGGCCGAAACAGCTCCGAAAACATACACAGTCATTCAGAAGTGTAGTTACATGTTTACTAACATAGACGCATATTGCATATGCGGTTGTTTAAATTTGTATATCTTAAGGTAAATGATCTACATATACATGTGTACATACGTTTGTGTGTATGTATGTTTTTAGGTGTTTTCTGATTGAAATTGTGGCTTTTCTTTAATGAGATTCCTGTAATAAATTATAAGCAAGCAGAGCAGACAAATAAAACCTTTACAAGCATACTACACTATAGATATATAATCTGCAATACACGTATGTATAGTATAACTTAATATAATTTACAAACAATATATATTTACATGCATATATATATAACTGACTGTGGTAAATGCCAAGAAGGCGCATTAAAAACGGACAAGACTTGCAGACATATACACAAGTTGAGGAGTTAAAAAGGACATTGCCTTTAAGCAGCCAAACCATTGCCTTCGCCTTCGAAAATCCTTTCCTCCTACTCGTTATGCTTGAGAAACTTGCTTCTTAAATCGTTCGGTTGTTGTTAACCCTTTCCTTGCCACCACATCTCTAGCACACACATACACACATTATTATAGCAACAACAAATACAACGCAAAACTTAACATGATTTGAGTTTTCGAATTCAAATTTAAATTTAGTTATAATTTCGTATTAGATATTCTACACAGTTTGATGTCAGAGTGTGGCGGTGGTGGTGGTAATGCAGTAGGTTGAAGTAGGGTTGCCATGTAGAATGTTTTAGAAGTTTTAGTTGGACAGTTAAAGCTGATACTGTACTTGAGCAAAGATTGAACAGCTTCGAATGTTGCAAAAAAATAACCTCATGGTATTAAACAGAGCTCGACAGCTTAAGCAAACGTTCGTTGCAGCCTTTTTTACAATCAGCGTCAACTGTTTTCACTTTAGTTAAATTTTTTGTTTTTGAACATTTTTTGCATATTTGTTCACTTTCTTTACGCTCTTTAACCACTTTTTACCGTTTTCAATTACTTTCAACCACTTTACATTTTTTCATTTTTAATAAAATTTTAGTTTATTGAACATTTTATGTATATGACATATTTTGTCTAGTATTCAACAAATTTCAACCATTTTCAAATAATTTCAACCACTTCGAACTTTTTCGGTTTTTTTCCCTTTTTTATATTTTTAAACTTTTTATGCATACATGAACATTTCTTACACTATTCAGCTATTTTCTACCATTTACAATTACATTCGATCACTTTCAACTTTTTCACTCTTAATTTAATTTTAAATTTTGAAAAATTTTTTGCATACACGATTAATTGTTATATTATTCACCGACTTTCTACCATTTTCAATTACATTCAACCACTTTCAATTTTTTCACTTTTAGTTTAGTTTTTTATATTCTGAAAGTTTTTGCATTTGTAAACATTTTTTACACGACTTTCTACCATTTTCAATTACTTTCAGCCACTTTCAACTTTTTCGCTTGTATTTCATTCCATATTTTAATGCATACACGAACATTTCGTACACTAATCAGCCGATTTCAATCATTTTTTAACAATTTTCCACTTTCTTCACTTTTGGTTCAATTTTATATTTTATAAAAATTTTTGCATTCCTGCACATTTTTACACTACTCACTTACTTTTCTTGGCCCCATGTTCCTCTTAAGAGTTAAAGGAGAATACATGCAACCACTTTATACCATTTCCATTTACTTTCAACCATTTTCAGCTTTTTCACTTTTATTCAAGTTTTATATTTTTAAACTTTTTGTGCATACACGCACATTTCTTACAACTCTCAGTCATTTTCTACCATTTTCAATTACATTGAAACACTTTCAGCTTATCACTTTGAGTTCAATTTTATATTTTATAAAAAGTTTTGCATTAGTGCACATATTTCACAATATTCAACCATTTTCTACCATATTCAATTTCATTCAACCACTTTCAACTTTTTCACTCGTATTCTGATCTTATATTTTAATGTAAACACGAAAATTGTTTACACTACTCAGCTACTTTCTACCATTTTCAGTTACTTTCAACCACTTTTAAATTTTCCACTTTTAGTTCAATTTTATGTTTTATAAATATTTTTGCATTCGTGAACATTTTTTACACTAGTCAACCACTTTCTACCTTTTTCAATTACTTTCAACCTCTTTCAATTTCATTCAACCACATTCAACTTTTTCACTAGCATTTTAATCTTATATTTTTATGCATACAAGAACATTTTTGCACTACTCAGCTACTTTATAACATTTTTAGTTGCTTTCAACCACTTTCAACTTTTCCAAGCTTAGTTCAGTTTTATGTTTTATAAAAATTTTTGCATTCGTGAACATTTTCCACTAGTCAAACACTTTCTACCTTTTTCAATTACTTTCAACATATTTCAATTTTTTCACTTGTACTACAATTTTACTTTTTTATGCAAACACAAACATTTCTTACACTACTCGGCCACACCGTTTTCAATTACTTTCAACCACATCCAACTTTTCCACTTATAGCTTTATTTTATGTTTTCAAACTTTTTTTGCATACGTACAAATTTTTTATACAACTCAATAATTTTTATTAATTTCATTTACTTTCAATTACTTTCAATTTTTCACTTTTATTCAAATTTTTTAAACTTAAAACTAAATTGGGCAACTCTATTGGATAGTGGCGAATATGATGATGGTGTTTGTCTTAAGTGTGTGGCATTTTCACTGCTACAACTAATGTAATGTCCTGTTTAAGGATATTTGCGCGTTTCGTTTGGTATGCTTATGTTACAAGTAAATATAACTGTATGGATGTATGTAAATTTATATGCATATTTGAAGAAAATTAGCTCAAGCATGTTTACGCTATATAAGTATAGAAATATTTTGTTTGTATGTATAGTTAAGAGTATATTTGTAAATTTCTTGCAAGTCAGTTTTTGGCGCGTAGTAATAGCAAGGATATTTGGTTAGAAAAAGCGAAAAAAGAGGAAATTTGGTTGCCTTTGGGTTTTATTGAAACTACTTAAAACTGAAGCGACCGAAGGAACGACGGACACTTTGCTATATGCTTGGACGGAGGCAAAATGAAACGATAGTTTAATATATTTAAGCAGTTTATATGAGCGACCGTTGGTTGTATACGCGTGTGTTTGGGTCTTACAAACAACATACACACAGCCAAACATACATACATATTCATTATAATTTCTAATTATTTTGTTGCCGTTGAAACCCTTGTCTAGCGAATTAATTAAGTGTTTAGAGAAATCCTTTTACCAAGAGTGTGTGCCGCGCGCTTGGCAAGACACTTTTGTGGTTCATTTTAAAAAGATGATGAGTATAGCTATTAGGGTGCGCATAGTTGAATAAAATGTGCTTATATTGATTTGCAATAGAACTGTTTATATGGTCAAAATATTTTCTAAATGAACCACCCTAAAATATAGACATATGTAAAGTTTGAATTTATAATATTCTTTAGTTATTTAAATTTCCTTCCTTCCCACGCTTTTAAAGAAAAGGTTGAAAATCAACCTTAAGTCAAATGCAAAAGTTGCTTTCAACAGCATAATGATGTTACGTTTTCTTTTAATGTTTTTATTTGTAATGAAGTTTTGCGTTGCTTGTCGTCACCGGTGCTGTTTTCAATCAATTCACTAAAAAATTAATTTATTTGTAGCATATGACATGTTTCAAAACATTCATGCGTTCATTGTCTGTCCTTTATGCTAATGTTGGTTTCTTCGTTGGTACGTTGAAAGCAAATGCTTCCATTTAGGGCTTTCTTTGAGTTGGCCAGCAATTATTTTAGATCTTAAATGGCGTAGCAGGCATGCGATAGGGTTGTAAGTAAGAATAACTTAAGTCAGGAAATACAATTTTATGAAAAACTACAATTTCTCTTACAAAATATTAAACAACTTTTTTGACTTCTTTCAAACACTTTTAATCATTTTAACATCTTTCAACTATGTACATTCAATTAACTCCTTTTTTGAAGAAAAAACAGTCTAGATATTTGACTTACTGTTTTTAATTTAAATCACATTTAACTTCCTTCAACCAATTTAAACATTATCGCATTTTGTAACATATTTATATTTTTATCATTTTACTCATACGTTTTGATTTCGTATTCAATTTCTCCCTAATATTACTTTCAACTACATTCAATATTTCCATATTGGGTGTAATTTCATATTTTTTAGCATATGTACATACAAATTTATTATTCACATTTCTTACACAATTGAGGCAATTTCTACATTTTAATTACATTCAACCACTTTCAACTTTTCACTTTTATTCCAATTTGATATTTTTACATATTTGGTGAGCACATAAACAAGTTTCCTACTGTTTTCAATTACCTTCAATCACTTTCAACTACTCTCAGTTTTTTTACTTTTCTTCCAATTTTAAATTTTTATACATTTTACACATATTCTAACGTTTTGTACACTATTTAACAACTTTCTACTATTTTCACTTTCAATCACGTTCAACTTTTCATTTTTAAATATTTTACACATGTTCTTACATTTTGTAAACCACTTAATCATTTTCAATCATTTTCAATCACTTTCAACCACTTTCAACTTTTAGCTAAATTTTTAATTTTTAAACATTAAATGCATGCGTGAAAGTTCTTTAGACGACTCACACAATTTCTGCCATTTTCAACTACATTCAACCACTTTCAACTATTCGTTTTTATTCCATTTTAATATTTTAAAATCATTTTGTGAATTCATAAACATATTTTTGCATTCAAGCTATTTATACTATTTTTAGTCACTTTCAACCATATTAATTTTTTTCACTTTGGTCCAATTTTATATTTTTTAACATTTTACACATAAATATCTCTGCATTTTGTACTCTACTTAATCACTTTCATCGATTTTCAATTACTTTCAACTTTTACACAATAATTGCAATTTTATAATTTTATGAATATGCGAGCATTTTTGAAACTACTTCACCATATTAACTGTTTTTTATTAATTTCAACCATTTTCAAATTTTTAAATTTTAGTCTGATTCATTTGCTTTCAACAATTCAATCACTCAAAACCATTTTTAATGAACCCATCACTTTCAACTTTTTCGCTTTTAAACCAATTCTACATTTGTAAAAATTTCACACATATTCTGATATTGTATTTACCATTCAATTGCTTACAACCATATCCAATTGCTTTCAATCACTTTCAGCTTTTTATTTTATATCAAAATTTTATATTTTCAAATATTTTATGCATAGACCTGCACATTTTTTACATCACTTAATCAATTTCAACCATTTTTAATTATTTTCAACCACTTTCAACTTTTTTACTTTAATCCGATTTATGTAGTTTCTTTCAACATTTTTACGCATAAGCTGACATTTTGTGCACTATTTAGCTCTTTTAACCAGGTTCAACCATTTCCAATTACTTTCAACTACTTTCAACCACATTAAATTTTCTTGAAATTTTCAAAATTCCATCAATTTACAACATTAGATTGTCTATTAAACAGAAAAAACATTACATATCAACGAATAGCGCACTTAAACGCTTCTTAAAAACACACACACACACAACGATAGCAGAAACTGCTTAGTCAACCAACAATTTATTAACATTAAATTTTTCACTCAACGCTAAACAACAACATCTAAAAATGTTGAAACCAAAAATCCAACAATGAGACAAAAAAAAAAAAAAACGCAAAACAACAAAAATGCAAATCGTTCAAAACCGTTGTTGATCTCCATAAATAATACGACATCATTATCCATGCGAACGCCAGTGATATCTCACAGATATAAAACCGATTTTTGAAGCAAATCATCAACTGAATGTTGTTGTTGATGCTAATGCTGTGGCTGTTGTTGCTGCTGCTGATGTTGATGTTGATGATGCTCAAAGATACAACACGATCATTTTGTCGTCCCTCAGACACGAGATAGAAATCTTTCAAGAGCAATTTTTTTTTTTATTCATTTCAGATTGACTGACTGGCGGATTGACGTACTGACTGTGTGAAGTACTGTAAGTACGTGTATCAGTAACTCTATAGGTGAGTTTTGTATTGCTGCTGCTGCTGTAGATATGCAACTTTCAGCTGATTTCTTTTTGAAGCTCGTAAGCAATCCATCAATTATTGTTGTCGTTGTAGATTTTTAAATTTTTTCATTCTTTCCATCTTTTTTTGCTTTATTTTACGGTCTTTATTGTGGCATCTTTGAGCTATATCATCATGCATATTGTAGATATATTGCATGTGTGCGTAATCGTTTTGCATTCGTTTAATAAATAAACAGTTGATTTTGAGAAATGTTTATTGTTGGCGATGGCTGGCTGGTTGTTGTTGTTCTGTTGGTTTTTGTATTATCATATGTTTGGTTTTGTTGTAGATACTGTTTAGCATGCCCTCTCTGCCTCATTATTCGCATCACATGCATTTTTAATAGCGCCAGCTAAGTATGTTTTATTGGGGTGGCTCATTTATTTTTTTTTTTTTGGATATTAAGTATCACAATGTTGATAACGGATTTCGGCAAAATTAAATTGATGGTCGTTCACTACTCTGCACTTCATTAATTTTCAACCAGTTTCAAGCATTTTCAATTTGGAAAATATTTATTTTGTCCATTAAGTTAGTATAATCCAATGATTTACTGAACTTAACTATGATCTGAACCTTCAATCATTTTCAATAACTTTCAACTACTTTCAACCGCTTTCAAAATTTTTTATATTATTCCAGTTCTTTCGACTTAGCATTTCTTTTAAAACTTGGCCCAAAAGTTTAATTTCATTACTCTTATCCGCATTCAGCTATATTCAACCAGTTTCAAACAATTTTAATTTGCACAAATATTAATTTTCCTTCATTTTCAACTGGCTTCGAACATTTTCAATCTCCTTCAACCGCTGTCAAACTTTTTCCTACTTTTACTTTTTTTGACTGACCAATTTACATTTCACTACACTGCAACGCTTTCGGCTATTTTCAATTACTTTCAATCAATTTCAATTTCAAAATATTATTTTAACCGCTTGCAAGCTTTTTGCACTATTTAAATGCTTTGGACTTAGTGTTTGTCTTGCAACTTTAATCAAATGTTCAAATTTCACTACGTTTAAATGCATTTAGTTCTTTTCAACCAGTTTCAATCCTTTATTATATTTTTATAAGCCAACGCTTAGCATTACTATTTGCAACTACTCTCAAACATTTTCAATCACTTTTAACTACATTCAACCGTTATCAAACAATTTCATGTTATTCTAATTCTTTTGACTAAGCTTTTTGCTTACAACTTTTACTCAAACTATAATATTTCACTACACTTAAAGGCATTCGGCTATATTAAACCACCTGCAATCAACTTCAATTTTCGAATATACTATTTTTTTCATTTACGTTCGTACAAACTAATACTTTACATTACTCTGTTCAACTGCTTTAAAACATTTGCAGTCACTTTTAAGCGCTTTCAAAAATTTTCATAAATATTATTCCAATTATTTGACTTAGTAATTTTTTAAAACTTTGACCCAAACGTTGATATTTCACTACATTCAACCACTTTCAATGAATTTCAACTTGTTCAAATATGTATTAATTTATCCTATCATGTTGTTATAATCCACTACTTTAAATTTTCAACTGCTTTGAAGCATTTTCAACTACTTTCAATCATAATATTTCAATTCTTTTAACTAAACATTTTTCTTACGACTTTAACTGAAATGGTCATTCAATACTCATCCACCACATTCAGCTATTTTCAAGCACTTTTCATCAATTTTAATTCGCTCAAATATTAATTTTCCTTGTTATATTTGTATAGGCAAAATACTTTACAATTCAGTTTTCAACTGCATTCAAACATTTTCAAACACTTTCAACTGCTTTCAAACATTTTCATATTATTCCAATTAGTATGATTAAGATATTTTGAAAAAATTTTTTGTCAATAGTTTATATTTCAATACCTTAAAACGCATTCAGCTATTTTCAACCACTTTCAATCATTTTCAATTTGCTCAAATATTTATTTTCGCTATTTTGTTGGTATAATCTAAAGCTCTGCATTATTCTTTGCAACTTTAAACTTTTCTCAACTTGATTCAACTACTTTAAATTTTTTTTTTTCAGTTCAATTTAATAAAAAAAAAATTGAAAGAAGTTGAATCAAGTTGAAAAAATACATTTCATTTCGGTTTTCAACTGCATTCAAACATTTTCAATCACTTTCAACCGCTTACAAATATTTTTGAAGATTAAGCTATTTTCCAAAAATTTTGTGTCAAAAGTTTATATTTCAATAATTTAAAACGCATTCAGCTATTTTCAACCACTTTCAATCATTTTCAATTTGCTCAAATATTAATTTTCCATATTTTGTCAGTATAATCCAATGCTTTGCATTATTCTTAGCCATTTTCAATCACTTTCAACTGCATTCAACCGCTTTCAACCAGTTTCAATTTTGCAAAGTTTTGTATTTTATTAAAAATTTCGACATTGATCATCTTATTTTACTTTCTTTATAAAAGAATTATATGATCTACCCTGATTTTATTACTTGCAACTTGCATTGATGCTTATTTGTAACTTTGAACTACACATACATTAAATTTTTGTGTTTTGCTTTTTTTTTTCTTTTCTGTATTTGTCTTTGCATATTTTATTGTTTTATTCTTAAACCGTATTAAAAACTCTGAATTGGTAATTTGTTGTCAGCGGCAACAAAATTCATTGATTTGGTTTTTCAATAACATGCAACATGATGAGCTTGTATTTCCATATTTAAGCATAAGTAGGAATTGTATCCTTTCAATTCAAAAAACATAACATCCATGCAACAACAACAAGAGTATCAGTCAATCAGACAGACAGTCAGTCAGTCAGTCATACAGCTGCGCCGTATGTTAGCCTATACATATTTATTGTTGCCGTATTTGAATGCGTCGTTGTTTTACTCATTTTCTTTTTCGTTGCATATTTTGTAGCATTTATGCATATGAGCTGTTTTGTCAAAGAGTCATAAATCAAACTTGTGGTTTTTCTGAATTTGATGCGTTGTATTTTAATTTGGTGAATATTATATTTTTTAGCATAAGTTGCAATTATCAGCGCTATAGACGTCGTCCAGGCAGACTTTAAGACGGAAGCTTAAAATGCATATATGCATTATATGCTATTTACCATTAAATTTCAATTTAATCAATTTGTGAAAATCTCACGCAATTTTGTCTCCGGCCCACGCATAAATTACAAACGCTTCAGCGAAAGATATCAGGTTTCCGTAGTTAGATATACGCGCGACATTTTTGTGCTTTTCACATCACAAATTAACCGTTACGTGCCTATATTTCAAATCAACGGCAAATCATGTTAATTTAATTGAACATTTTTATTTTTTTTTTCTACTTTTCACTGCAAATTAAATGCATTTTTTATTTGCACACTGAGTTGAATTGCTTACAAAACTGCAAGCAAAAAGATCAATGCTTGCGCATTTAACCCACTTTAAAATAACTTGGCCAAAAAGAAAAATCTCAAATTGCACTTGTCAGTGTTACAGGAAAAAACTCAAATTGTTGGAGGAGGTCTAACTCAAAATCAAACGCAACAGAAAAAAAAAAAAAAAAAAAACAAGAATTGGCAAGAAAAAACTACTGTCAAAACATGCGCGACATTCATGTGATTCAATTTAATTTCAATTCAATAGCAATATTGCTTTACGC
Source organism: Calliopum simillimum (assembly GCA_951812925.1). NCBI lineage: Eukaryota > Metazoa > Arthropoda > Insecta > Diptera > Lauxaniidae > Calliopum > Calliopum simillimum. The sequence continues at coordinate 8,872,228 of OX638370.1, forward strand.
ACTGAGAGAAAAATATCCATTTTAATAGACTTAGCAAAAAAAAAAATTCTTGTGTATTTGCATATAGATGAGCCTCCAAATGTACCATAATAGATATAAAATCAATAATTTAGATAGAGCCTAAAAATATGCAATACAAATAAAATAAAAGTGTTTCCAACTTTTCTTGGGAGGACTGGTGAAAAATGCGGATTTTTCTTTGCATAATTTTAGACACTGCCATTTTTAAAAAAGCACTACATTGAAATGGATTAGGAAATGTAAAAATATGATCTTGATTTCTGAAAGATAAAAACCACTTTCGTTATGACAAATATGAAAATCAATAATTTAAGCAGAGCCTAAAAATATGCAATACATATAAGATGAAAGTGTTTGTAATTTTTCAAAGAAGAACAAGCAAAAATTGTGTTTTTTTCACATTGCTTAATTCAAGACGCTGCTATTTTTAAAGAAGCACTGTAATTAAAAGCTTAAGAAGTACGCATTTTCTAGACTAAAATTTTAGTGTACCTAAAATAAAATATTGCCAAAATTTTGAAGTATTGAGCGTCTTTCATAGAAAACATTCACAGCCGGGAGTGAGGAGGTTTTGTGTTATTAATGTCCCCTTAAGATCTTATGTTTTCAACTTTTTCTCAATGTACCAAATAAAATCAATTCAATGATTAAACAAAATTGCTCTAAATGTTTATTATTGTTGTTGTTGGTTTTGTTGTTGTGATGCTTTGCAACGATATGTTGCATGTTGTGCGAATATTCGTTCAAATGTGCAACTACGTTGACAACCCATAGCAGCACAGCAAAGCACAGCGGCCACATTTTGAATTAACTAACCAAGCCAAAACCAACGTAACAGCGTCACTAACCAACCATTGAACCATTGAACATACAATCGCTCTGACTGTGAATGCGTGCAAATTCATTTAATGATCATGATTAGGATTTAAATGAGTTCAACAAGTAGTTGCCATGAATGTTCAACATTTTGTTTTTTTTTACAATTTCTGTGTTTTTTTTTTCTGGGTAGAAACCATGGTGGACCATGCGCATGATAGTGGTGCGTTCCGTTCATTGTGGGTAACCCCCCATCATATCATGTATGTTACGCGCAGCTAATTAAAATGTGCGAACAAGTTGTGTTGTTGTTGTTGTTTAAGTTTCAGTTGGTTTTTTTTTAAGTGCGATTTTTCCGCATTAGAAGCTGATGAGTTGATGAAGAATTTAACCAAGAAGTGGTGCAGGTTATGATTTATCTCTTGCATTTTTAATAGAAAATTTGTGGCTATTTTGATAGGCATCCACTGCAAATCGAAGCAGTGTTTCAGAACCATTTGTTTAATTAAAACTTATCCGACTACGTTAAATAATTTCAAGAGGCGTGCACTGCAGTCAATCCAACACTGAACCGCATAATCATAAACAACGCCTTTTATTCTAACTGGAAGCAATAATTGGCAGCGATATCTGGCAGCCTCCCGAAGGTTCCAGTATCAGCTAAGATGAAAAACCAATTATATTCACCACATGTATTTTCGTTGTTGTGTTAGTTTGCACTGTATGGATATGCCTAAAATTCATCGCATATTTTTAGGGTTGACTAATAGAACTCATTTGGCATAGTCGTGGCTATAAAAATGATTTAATTCTATTATTTTTATTGCAGTTGTTCTCAAGTTGGTGGCCAAATTTTTATACTGCGGATTTTTTTTTTAAATTTCCAAGGACTTTCATCAGTAATTTTTAATATATTCTATTATTTTCATTACTTGAATTAAAAGCGGAGGCTTAAATAGTTTCAAGAGGTTTTCACTGTAATCAATCCAACACTAAACTGCACATTCATAAACAATGCATTTTATACTAGCTGATAGCGACAACTGGCAGCCTCTCGAAGGTTCTAGTATCAGCTAAGATGACAAACCATTTATTTTCACCACACGCTTATACCGAAAAGTCAGAGCATGCTTTTAGGTGTTGACTTCATTGTTCTCATTTGGCATAGCGGAGGCTACAGCATTGATTTCTTTTTATTACTTTTATTGCATTTTTTCTAAAGTTGGTGGCCAAAAAGTCAAAACTTGTGCTGCGAAGTTTTTTGAAAAATTTCCAAGAACTTCCTTATTCTTAAAATTTTCTACTGCATAATTTTGTTTCTTATACTAAAAACAGAGGTTTGATTGGAAAACCCTCTTTAACTCACATAACATCTGCTTGAAACTTTTTTCTCCAACTAACTAGCCTGATAATATATTTCAGATTACAACCCACTCTACCAACGTATAGCGACGACAATACTTTTAATGCAGATTTTCGCATTTAATATGATTACCGAAAAAAGAAGTAAAAAATTCCAAAAAAAATGTCAAAGAAAAGTATTTGCAAATTTGAAATTATTATTTTGAATTTGAATTTTATACATTTAATATTCATGCCACAAAACTCCAACTTCTACATTATGCCAATGTTGCTGTCTTCGCCTGTTTCACCAGCCTGCTGCTGCTGCAGCCAACTAACTCAACATTGTGGTACTCTGCAAGTTTTATACATCCAAAACTAAATCCTGTTTAGAAATGAAACCAAGCGCCTCCCTCTCGCACATAACCCACTTTCTCCAACTACATTAGTTGCAATGTTTTCATATAATTATCATTCAACACTAATTCGAAATGTCCATTTCAAAGTTTTAACTCCCCATATATACCCGAATGGAAATATTCGACGGGGGAGAGTTGGGGTTTTGGCGTTGAGTTTCATTTGCAAAATTATTTAAGCCTCCTTTTTACATTTTGCCAAAAACTTTCGAATTTACTTAATTTTGTAGGAAATCCTTTTATACTCCTTTTCCACCAACACTCTTGCTGTATGTCCTGTATGTATTCGTTGTAAATGTTTATATGCATACATAGCATATTCTGAGCAACGAATCACCCAAACACTCCCACTCCAAACAAAATCTACACTTTATGCTAGAACTTGGCGTTCGGGGTGCCACACAAGAAAACTGCATTAGAATATTATGTCGTAAAATTTTACTCATTGTCAGTTTGATTATGCAATGCATATTCAACAAGACGTCTAAGTTGTTGTTGTTGTTATTATTTTGGATCAGTTGGGCGAAACACCCAATTTTTTGGTGTGGCAACATTATGTCGCAAGGAGGTAGGAGAGTTACTTTGGTTATTGGGTCGTCGGACAGAGTAGAGGATTTGTTGTGTAGCGTAGCATTAGTTTTTCTTCTTCATGTTGCATAATTGTCGAGTAGCAATAAGCAGTATTCATTTATATGTACATTATAATATTTCCATATCGATTTTCTATAAGAGGGACCTTTAAAATAAAGTGCGCTAATAAAGTCGAATGCTCATTAGCTTTTCGGTGTATTACTTGTAGTTACTAAATTTCATCTTTAAGTTATCTCTGCTACTTTTTAAGTACCAATCACTGGACAAATTTTCTCAAATTTTTTCAATATTTTTCGATTTCTACATAACTTTTCGACTTCAAAATGTTGCGATTTTCTCAACATTTGTCGACTTTCTCAAGATTTTTCGACTACATTAAAATTTTTCAAACTGTTCAAAATTTTTAGACTTTCTCAATATTTTTCGATATTATCAACATCTTTCGAACAGTTCAAAATTTTTCGATACTTTCAAAATTTTTAAACTTTTTCAAAACTTATCGACTTGTTCAAAATTTTACAATATTATCAACATTTTTCGATATCCTCAAAATTTTTCGATATATTGAAAATTTTTTGACTTATTCAAAATTTTTCGATTTTGTCAACATTTTTCGATTTTCTCAAAATTTTAGATATATTCAAAATTTTTGCGATTTTTTCAAAACTTTTTGATTTCTTCAAAATTTTACAATTTTCTCAAAATTTTTCGACTGCTTCAGAATATTTCGATTCTGTCAACATTTTTCGATTTTCTCACAATTTTTCGATATTTTCAAAATTTTTTGACTTTTTCAAAACTTTATGACTTCTTCAAATTTCTATGATTTTTCGAATTGTTCAAAATTTTTCGATTTCGTCAACATGTTTCGATTTTCTCAACATTTTTAGACATTTTCAAAATTTTTCAATATTCTCAAACTTTTTCAATACCTACTATCAATACTACCTCATTCAAAATTTTTCAAATTCTGTAGAAATTTTCGATTTTCTCAACATATTTAGACATGTTCAAAACTTTTCGATTCTCTGAAAATTTTCGACATCTACAAGATTTTTCGACTTCTTCAAAATTTCTTGACTTGTTCAAAATTTCTCGATTTTCTCAACATTTTTCGACTTCTTCCAGATTTTTCGACTTTTAAAGAATGGATCATTTTATACAAGATATCATTCATTTCTATTTGTAGTTTTACAAAATGAATTAATTAATTCGAGTTCGATTCTTTGTGATGACTTTTATTTCTTTCCACGACATTTCGATTCTTCGACCTCTTTCATCTTCTTTCTTTGTTCAACCTCTTACCACATTCTATAAACAGTGCCTTTTAGTTTAAACTTAATGGGTTGTAGACATTGGATTGTTTCCAGCGATTGTATTCTATTCATTTCCTCAGCTTCATCGAATATGTTATTAGCAGGGACATGAACCGGTTTTGAACCGGAAAACCGCTTTCTGCTATTAATTGACTGAACACATACCTGCACCGAAATTTTCTCAAATGTGTGATCCGAAACGAAAACCGAAAATATTTTCAGAATAGCGTTTTGAAGCTTTTGCTTATACGGGAGGAGCCACGCTCTCTTGTCCGATTTTATCCAGTTTTTGCTTAAAGCTTGCATTTATAGTTTTTAGTGTCCGAGTCAAATCTAGTTTGATTATCTCAAAAAACGCTTTCAGTACAGCGTTTTGAAGCTTTTGCTTATATGAGAGGTGCCACGCCCTCTTGTCCGAATTCAACCAGCTTTTTCTTAGAGCTCGCGCTGACAATTCGTAGTATTTATGTGTATTTTGGTTGCATTGTTGTGAAACATACTCCAAAATTTGCATTTTGAAGGTATTTTTTGTATGGGCGGTAGGCGTGTCCGTTGACCGATTTCGCTCATTTTCAATCCCCCGAGCTAACTTTGATGACGGAGAGTGTGTACCAAATTTCATTGAATTATCTTGCTTAGTTTTCCCAAAAAATGTATTTCCACACACAGCCGTTACCCAGCCCCAGCCAGCCAGCCACCCAGCCACCCAGCCAGCCAGACAGACGGACATGGCTATATCGACTCAGGAGGTGACGCTGATCAAGAATATATATACTTTTCCATATCTGCCACGCCTCCTTCTCTGCGTTACAAACGGAAGGACAAAGTGAATATACACTGGGTGTAGGGTATAATAAAATCGTTTTAACGAACCAATGCAAGAGTTCAAAAACGGTTCGAACAGCTAAGCCGAACCGACCAAATTTTTCACCCGGATCACGTTTTCGGCTATGAGTATCCGAAAAAATTTACACAACTCCATCTAATGCGACCCTTTTGGACGACTAAAATTTTTTTTAACAACAATCTCGTTTCTTTTATTTCCTTCTCCAATAACTGTTGGTCGATCTCGTTCTCTATGATCTTGGAAATTCGACTCAAGTGCTTCACGGCAAACTTTGCTCTGCGGTTCCTGGATGGAATAGCATATCCTTCCCCATTTGCCTGACTTGATCATATTTGCTATGAGAGTCAAATAAGTGGCATTCGAAGCACAATTTTTCCAGCGTTGAACATACAAAACGATAGTAAAAGAGAGACGTTTTGGCGTCAGAATCTTAACCACTTCAAAGAATATCTCTTTTTCAATGGCACAACTATGTAGTGAAAGGATTTTTTTGCCCTATAAATGCTAGATTGAATTTGAATTGGTGTATATTGTCAAGTTTGATCATCTATGGAATATCTTTTTATTCTTAAAATTTTATAGTTTTTTGTTTAAGCTAAGTAATATTATGCAAAAGCAAAAATTCTGTTACTCCCCCTCATACTGCTGGCGTTGTAATGAAGCCATTTAATTAACTTTTTCCTCATATTGTAAGCCATGTAACCCTGTTTACCTGAGCAGCAGCAGTAACAGTACACAGCAGCAGTAGTAGTATCTACTCAGTTGACTTTTATAACTTTAATTGGAATCATGATAATTCGCTTATTTTAATTTTGTTCCGTACATTTAGTTCAGTTGATTTTTGTTTCATTTTGTTTTATTTTGCTGTCGCAAAATTTAATTCTTGACTTCATTCGTATTTTTTTTTGCTGGTTTTCTGTACATTTTGTCTCTCATTTCTCATTTGAAATCGAGACTCGCCGTCAGCAAAGTCGCAGCAGAAGCAGCAGCCTCTGGAATATTTAGCATAAATTGTTGTACTCGGACAGATACTTTTTGCTTTTAATTTTTGCTTTGCTGTTTTTTTTTTTTGTTTTTGTTGTTGTTTTTAGAGTTATATTTTGTTGTTGCAGTTGCTGTTGTTGTTGTTGCTGTTTTGTTATAATTCATTAAATACAAATCCAATTCATATACCAGCCCCTTAAGCGTAACCGGACCAGTGAAGACCTTGGAATACGTTCTGTGGTTGGCTGTTATTGCGCGCTAAGCATTATCCGCGAATGGCAAATGGAAATGTGAAAAAAAGTATACGAGATGTAGAGTAAGTAAGTGGTAAAAGCACGAAAAAAAAAAACATTCAAAATGCTGTAGCGCTCTGCTGAACCGTTGTTGGTTAGCTGGAATCACATATAGGGACGGTCCATTTGACCATTCGTTTATTTTGAATTTAATTCTGTCTAGGGGCTGGGGTTGGCGTGCTCAAAGACAACAGAAATAAACTTCATTTCGAATGAGAGACGACGACGCTGACGACGACATCAGGCAAAGTAGATAATAATTGAATTTTAATTTTTTTTTTTTTTTTTCAAAATGAGGAACTGAAATACATCTGCTTGATGGTATTGTCGTATGATTTAGGTTATTTTATATATGGATACATCAATAAACCGTTTTGTTGTAAATACATACATAGCAGAAGATATTGAGCACTAATTGTTATTTAAACACAACGCTTAATAACGTCGATAGGGATTTATCTTTACTATTTGAGTTTAATTATAAAAAATCCCATATAGAGCCTTATGCTAAAAACGGTGAAAAACGTCGAATAGATCGAAAAATTATGAAAAGTTCGAGAAAATTTGAAAAAATGGAAAAATTTTCGAAAGTTCGATAAAATTTTAATGACTTCGAAAAACATTGAGTAGTTTACGATTGTTAAAATGGTCAGAAAATGCGAAAAAAGTCATATATTCATTTTCAATAATTTATAATAATAAATATCTACATCTTACTACGCAAGCCAAAAATTTGTCCTCCTTTTTTTACTATGTTAGAAATGGAGTACGACTTTGATTTATACACTATTAGAAAGGTATTTGTGTGTAGATGTGCACAAAGTAAAAACTTGTTCAATAAATATGTTGCCCTTAAGCCTGTCAAAATTAAATACAAAATTTCCAATATTAACAACAACAAAATATGCGGTTACACAGAGCTGAAAAGAGGATAAAGCACAAAGAGAAAAACAAAAAGCATAGCACTGTTCGTGTTTTCTTTACATTTGACATTTGGCATTGTACCAGGAATAATAAATGTGCTTTTGTATTTTGTACCAAATAGCAAAAAAAAGTAATAAGTATCCAAAAAGTACCAAAATTATTTAACACATTTTTGGTCGAGTTTTGACTATTGAGCGATCCTACTATAAATAAATAAATAAAGCCGAAACATATGAAAATAGAGTGGAGTGGTCGAAAAATTTAAATATTGAGAAATGTTGAAAATTCGAAAATGTAGTTACAGTCGAAAAATGTTAGTTAGATCGAAATAAAGAGAAAAGTCAAAAAGTATAATGTATTTCAAAAAATGTTCAAAAGGTATTCAAATGCCAAAAAAGATTTAGGAATTCGAAAAATTTTAAAAAAGTTATACATGTTTTAAGGTCGAGAAATCTTGATCCGTGTTTTTTTTGGCGCGTATATACAATTGTGGATACCTTCAAATTGCGATAACTCATGAACAGTAAGTCACACAATAGACCTCTAAGAAACTTTTTTATGGAGAATCACGTTCTGTTTCATTTTATGTTTAAAAAAATTTATCTTTTAGGAGTTATTCTACATAAACTGGCTAAGCGCCGATAAACGGCAAAAAATCACTTTTTTTTTAAATAACTTCTAAATAATTATTTTTTTTTTTACAAAAGATTAAAATTATTTGTAGAGCATGTGGTTCTCCTTGGACTTTTTATCGTACGACTCACCGTTCAAAAGTTATCGCAATTTGAAGGTATCCACAATTGTATATACGCGTCAAAAAAACACGGCTATTGTCAAAAAATTAAAATGGTTTATGTTGACTATATGAAAATTATACTAGTTTAACGAACTTTTAGTCATTATTTGCATGAATCTAAAATTCTATGCATTTTTCAACTTAGAAAATCATGACAATTAGGATTAGTCAAAAAATGTTAAAACTTTCGGAAAGTGTCGGAGATCTCGCAAAATTTTGAACAAGTCGTAAAATGCTGTAAAAACTGTAGAAAACCTTGGAAAGTTTGAAAAATTATGAAAATTTTGAGAAATGTTAAATAGTTCGATGTATCGGCATTTCCGCCAAAAGGTCCACCGTGAGCCAAAAGTTTACTTATGTAAAGAGCACCAAGACAAATAATGTGTACTGAAAAAAATGGGGGGTATAAATCCCCCACAAAAAACACTTCATCATATCTCCGAAAATATTTATCACATATGAATGAGATTTGATACATATATACAGAGCACCAGGGCAAATAATGTTCCCTGGCAAAATGGGAGATGCTACGCCCCCCAAAAAGAAATTCATAATTCATGAGATTTGGTTCACATGTTAAATGGACAGGGACGAATGACATCCTTTGGAAAAATTGGTGATGCCACGTCAACTTAACAAATTAAGGTGATCCAACATTCACTGGAAAATCCTGGTTTTTTGAAAAATTTTCAATTTAAAATTTGTATGGTAAAAATGTCACGTTCGTATTGTCACGTATCGATTAAGATTATGATCAAAACGATGAGAAGTACAGAAGATATTTAAATAGAAAAAAATACATTATAAAGTAACATTATTGCAGTAACATTATCGCATAAGATTCTAAAATTAGTCGCACTCAAAAATTCCGACTTGTTTCGCTGTATTCTGACTTTCCTTGGATATAAACAAAAACTACTTCTATTTTTGTCACGTTCGTTTCATGTATTTTTTTGCGTGTATCTAGGACTTTGGCTACTATAATGCTGGCTAAGAGCTTTAATGTAAAGTAAAAACCAAAATAAAAATATTTTTTACTTCCTCTTTTTTTGTACTTCAAATGTGTACGACGGTCACGTTCGTCAGCTGGGGAATGCCCATATGTAGATGGGTTTAGAGTTGAGCAAACCAAGATCTAGAATGCTTAGTTTTGATATTGAAAATTGAGTCTTGGTCTTGGTATAGATATTAAGTATTAGTCTTTATCTTGAGCAGTAAGTCTTGGTCTCGATCTTGATCTTATTATTGAAAAAATTTCTAAAAATTTTTAAGTTTGTAAAATTTCCAAACCTTATTTCCAACGGATAGTTTTATGCCTGAAAGGGGCGTGACACACCTGTTAGCTTCAAATTATCTAGACTGAAAAGCAGTTTTTGTCTTGATGATCATTGTGACTAAGACCAAGACCTAGACCAAGACCATAACATACCATAGACCATATTTGCGTCTTAAGACTCAAGACTAAGGCTATGTTATTTCGCTCATTACTAGATGAGTTTACAAAAAGTTCTAAACCCCTAATATATGAGAAGATTTTTAAAGTGTAGTGAAGTATACCATATAACTATTTACCAAGTTGGAAGAAAATCATTCCTTTGAGAATCAAATTCTCGATTTTGGAATCCTGAAATTTATACATCTCAAAAGCAAATGAAATTCAAGACTTTTTCATCTTAATTGAATTAATGGTCTACAAATAGTTTAAAGACTTGTTCAAAAGGTTTTGAAACATGGCCTTTCTAATGTTTTTATCAGAATGCATAAGTCTGCTTTAGTTTTACAGAACTTTCTTTTGAGGGGCTTGACACTCACCATTTTGTCTACATGAAACCCTTCCTTTGATCAATACAATTTCCATCGAAATCGTTTGGGCACACACACTTTCATTTCAGTTTCAGATATGAAAAACTTTGCTCAATATGTATGGAAAAAAATTACCGTTTCGGACGACGGACTATTCCAAAACTAGTTTGTAAACTATATAATGGTAACGACCGACTTGTCCATTTACAAAGGAAGTACGGAATTTCCGTTGTTTCATTGAGTCACCCTACTATTTAAAATTTCCAAGGTATACTTTGGAATTGTTTTTCTATTATACTTAGTTTAAACTTTAATTTTTCGATTTTCTAGATAATTACTTCTTGGCATTCAGCCAACAAAATGAAGAAGTTCCATTTTTCAAGTAAATGATTGCAAAAGTTTGCGTTGGATTGTTATTTCCAATTTGGACGCTTAATAAATCAATAATTTTGACGTATAATTGTGAAGCTAAATTCAAATTTTCATGGAATTGGATATTAAAAATTGTTCTTTTCATTCAGCTTTCAACAACTGTATCTTTTTCGCTCTTTTAATAGCCGATTTTGGGTATTTCTTGAGGTTGACTAATTTTTGAAAAAATTGCATTAAATTTTAACTCGAATATAAAATATGTTATATACAATGTTATTTTGATTGACATGAAAATTTAATTAAAAAAATTTTGTAAATCTTTCATGTAGAAGTTTAACTACAGGATGTACATACGTATAAAGGTAGTTTCTGGAATAATTTTCATTTATTTAATTTTTGTAAAATTTTTTTTCTTCTCTCTTTTTTCATTTAGACTTGTGGTCATTTCTTTTTAATATACACAAAATTTTATCCATTCATTTGTTCATCAGAAATTCATTACATTTGCATATTCAAAACACAATTTAATTGAAAAACATTGAAAGTACTTCGCCAATAAACCCCATTTCGCCTGCACACTCCACGATGATTCTTAATATTTTAACTAATACTTTATTCCTACCTCTTTTGCATACGAAAATGTTGATATATGTCCACCTCTTTTTAATCTCTAGAATGTTGTTGTTGTTGCTGCTGTTGCTACTTCCTTAGTTTTTTGATAAATGCAAATTTGATGTCCTGCTCATCAACAACAGCAGCAGCAGTAGTGGTAGTAGCAATAAAAGCAACAACATCGACAATGTAAAATTGTTTAAAATTTTCTAATTAAAAATAATATAGCAAACTAATACATGCATCATAAATATAATGCATATGTATGCATGTATAAGGTATACATACAATATATGCATTTAAAAATGCAATTTTCTGATGAGACAAGAAGACGATTTAAAACTTTTGACATGTAATCTGCATAGTACAACAAAAGCAGCAGCAGCAACATAAGCAGTAATAACAACACCAACAACATCATCACTAGCAACACAGCATCATCATCATCAACATCAACTTTACATCCGTGTGGCAATTTTGTTTATTGCAACTGCAACAAATACATGATGGCGACAGTAGTTGCAGCAGCAGCAGCATTTGTTGCTGCTAATGCAGCAAAAATCAGCCTAATCCAAATGTTGCAACATGTCCAAGCGCCAACATATACATATGTATGTATATATGTTAGTATATAGTAGCTTTTCATTACGCACATAACCTGCAAGCAACTAACGACAGCAACATAAGTGAACTACACCAGCAATAGTTGCTGTAGTTAGAGAAAAAGAAAAAAAAAAAGGAGAAAAAAGTAATGTTGCAAGACAAGTGCACGAAGGATGCGGTTAAGAAAATTTGCATAAAACATTATTTAGTTTAATGAACAATATATACAATACAATACACACGTGTATATGTATTTGCAACAGCAATAGTTATCGGTGTTTGCAGTAGAATGTGTGGTTTGTGCACAAACTTATCTGTGTAGAACATACGCAAACCAAGGGAAAGTCAAAGTAATTGCTATCTGTAGTACTTAGTTAGTAGTCAACAAAAGCCCTCAAGACTTGAAAAAAAAGCAATTTCGAATCTTTATTCGATTGTCAACACTTGAACCCCAATGCACTGCAATCAAAATAGTAGTGAAAGTGAGGGGATTATTAAGAAGGTGATGTCGTTATTGAAACTTTTGTCAAAATGTATACTGTGCCTATGGTGAATACAGTTACATTTTGACTTTAAAACCATATAAATTAGTGGATAATTTTCTCAATGCTTTTAGTAGTTTTTGTCTTATGCTGAGATGACGCTTATCTGTGTTCTATTATTCAGTTACTGTCATTTTTGCTGCAGTTTTTGATTCAACTGCTAGCCAAAAATTCATTGCATGTTTTTAGGGCTAAGATATTTTAAGCTTTGAGAACTGTGAAAGTCAAAAACAATGTTTAATTTTTATAATTTTTGCTGATTTATTTATCAATTTAGAGTTTTCATTCGGTATTTAACAATTAACCCTCAAGGCACTGCAATCAAAATAATACCGAACCGCAGTTTGGTTTCTGGTTACAATATTGATGCTTTCATGAGCTTTTGTCAAGCTTTGTACCACATCTATGGTGAATACAGTTTTATTTTAATAATAACTTTCTGTGAGTTTACTCAATGATTCTAGTAGATTTTGTCGTATACTGAGATGTTATCGCTTATTTGTGTTTTAAACTTCATTTCAATTTAGTTTTAGTTTTTTTCTTAATAGTCAAAAATCTATTGCATGCTTTTAGGCTTTCTTAAGTTTACGCTTTTAGCATAGCAAACGCCATACTTTTTCTGCTTTTTTTTAGCAATTTCTCGTTTGTATTTGGTATTTAATTCATGTTGAACTGCAATCAAAACAATCCCGAACCGCAATAAATTGAAACTTTCATAAGCCTTTGTCAAACGTCGTGCTGCAGTTGCATTTTAACCGTTCGATATAGAAAGCCATAAAACGTTGCGTAGAGTTTTCTCAATGGCTCTAGTGGATTTTTCGCTTATTGATATTGCGTTTGAGATAGCGCTTATTTCTGTTCTAAACTTCATTTGCAATGATTTTTCTTACCTAAGCTACTAGCCAAAAATTGATTGCATACTTTTAGGTTAACTTTAGTTAACGCTTTTAGTACAGTGGAAGCTATAAAAATAATTCTTTTTGATAACTTCTACTGCTTGTTTTAGCAATCCTTAAGGCACTGCAAATAAAACAATGCTGAATCGCTACATATCATAACAGCGGCTTATATACATACATTTTTAGAAGCAAGTTGAGATATTAGAGCTTTCATGAACATTCGTCAAACTTCCCACAGCAGCTATAGCAAATCAAACCACGCAATACAAACCGTATAAGATGGAGTAGAATTTTCTCAATGATTCAAGTAGTTTGTGTCTTATGCTAAGATGTGTTCTATAATTTTTTGCAGTGGTTTTGCTATGGGCTACGCTAAAGCTGCTATCCAAAAATGCATTGTGTGCTTTTAGAATTATTTGATTTTAAGTTTTTGAAACAGTGGTTGCCAAATAAATATTCTATTTAACTATTTTTGCTACTGTCTTATACAGTGTGTCACAGAAGTATTTTGCATACAAAAAATTTTCAGAAATTTGAATTAATACTCAATTTTTAGCCGTTTCATCCTTAGAAAAGTAATATTTTTTTTATAAACTTTGAGTCAGTGGAACGTTAACTATGATACCACTTCATAAAAATATTAAAATAATGCGTTCTTATCACTTAAAAATCAAAGAAATGATTTATTCATCTGTTTTATAAGGTCACAAAAGTATTTTGCTTTTTAGTAAAATTTTACTTTGAGATTATTTATCAAGTAAAAGAGGCTTTTTTAATAATAACCATGGTAGCCATTATTTGAGGAAACATCATCTAAACATCTTTGCGAGGATTCTATCCCTTTACGACATTTTCGGTCGGTGTTTTTACCCATTTTTCTTGCAGTACTTGTTTGAGCACATTTTTTTGATAAAATAAGGTATTTTTTGACCTTTCCACTAGATAAAACCAAAAAAATTCTATTAGATTCGAAAAATAATATCGCGGTGGTGTTTTAATTCTTTTGGTGTTGTACAAAAGTGTCCCAGGACGTGTATTTAGGGTCATTGTCTTTTGAAAATCAAAAGTCATCTTGTGGTAAGCCCATTTTTTAAGTACTGGGTGCAATTTTTTTTGTAGAATTGGACTGATGTTCATGTCTATCTATAATATAGATTCTATATTGCCACCGTTAAGTTTAAGTTTCCCCATTCCATGAGCCAAGAACAGCCCACGACACACCATTATGTAAAATTATTGCTTTTAAGTTATAACAGTAAAGGGTTTTATTTGCTTTAAGCCAGACCATGCGGCGTCCATCGGATCCGAAAATATTATTTTTGCTTTTTATTGGATCAAATTATATAATATTTTGTTTCCATCGGATCGATAGACGCCGTATGGTCTGGCATAAAGCAAATAAAACCCTTAACTTTTATAACTTAAAAGCAATAATTTTACATAATGGTGTGTCGTGGGCTGTTCTTGGCTCATGGAATGGGGAAACTTTAACTTAACGGTGGCAATATAGATAGACATGAACATCAGTCCAATTCTACAAAAAAAATTGCACCCAGTACTTAAAAATGGGCTTACCACAAGATGACTTTTGATTTCCAAAAGACAATGACCCTAAATACACGTCCTGGGACACTTTTGTACAACACCAAAAGAATTAAAACACCACCGCGATATTCTTTTTCGAATCTAATAGAATTTTTTTGGTTTTATCTAGTGGAAAGGTCAAAAAGTACCTTATTTTATCAAAAAAATGTGCTCAAACAAGTACTGCAAGACAAATGGGTAAAAACACCGACCGAAAATGTCGTAAAGGGATAGAATCCTCGCAAAGATGTTTAGATGATGTCTACTCAAATAATGGCTACCATGGTTATTATTAAAAAAGCCTCTTTTACTTGATAAATAATCTCAAAGTAAAATTTTACTAAGAAGCAAAATACTTTTGTGACCTTATAAAAAAGATGAATAAATCATTTCTTTGCTTTTTAAGTGATAAGAACGCATTATTTTAATATTTTTATGAAGTGGTATCATAGTTAACGTTCCACTGACTCGAAATTTATAAAAAAATTATTACTTTTCTTAGGATGAAACGGCTAAAAATTGAGTATTAATTCAAATTTCTGAAAATTTTTCGTATGCAAAATACATCTGTGACTCACTGTACATATGGTCAAAATCACAAAAAAGTAAATCAGGGAAAAATTTTTTGTTTCAAGTTTTTTAAAAATTTTTTTGCATGTGTCGAAAGATCATGTTTTGTACTAACTAGCGTTAGGAGGTATTTCTATATATGTGGAATAAAGTGGCATTTCCATTGTTTTTTCCAAGTGAACAAAATATAAAAAAAAAAAAATATGAAAAATTCAGAGCTCTAGAAAAAAGGTAAGAACCGCTAAATTCAATTCACGTGGTGTTTTATTGTGGCTGGTTATGTGAAATTATACCATTATATAAATAAATAAATAATAAAAGGTGAAAAAAAATGTTTTGGTAAGCCGATTTTATGGCAATGAAAACAGCCGCAATTTAAAGGTATCGTGGCAGATACAAAAAAAGAAAAAGTTTTTAATGGCACTTTAACCACGATCTAATTTGACGACAATTGCATTTCTGATGAACAGACTATGGATACATCTTGAATGCACTTAAGTTTTAGCAATTTTTAGAAGCCTTCTTTCTCTAAAAGACCATAATATATGTGTATCGTGACAGAGATTTGTCACAGTAAATTTTATATTTCGTTTTTTGATTTCAATCGCCAATTTGTCGCACAGGAACGCCTCACCAAGGCTGAAATGAATAAAAATTACACCAAGAAGCTCAAAGAAGATGTAACATTTGAGCAATACAAGAAGAAAAGAGCCGCTGCCATGCGATCGCATAACTTAATGAGTGAAAAAGTGGGCGTGGCACTTATTTAATTTCACCTTTTTTCCACCCACCGTATGATATTTATATTCGCCATCCTTCCATTAGTTTTCATCAAAATCGCTCGCATAGTTTGTGAGTTATGTATTAAAATCTAAAGCCATGAAATCATTAATCCTTTGTATGGCGTTGAAAAAACCCTTTTTTGTAATGGCTTATATCTCGTAAAAAAGTAATACAACCTAAAAATAGCGTCAGTATGGTTTCTTGTGAATACAGTTGGCTATCCAAATCCATTGAAAAAAAATCAATGATACCCTTTTCTGCTTTTGTAATGTAGCTTTAAGCAGAACCCAAAACAGTGAGTTTTTTCATTTTCAAGCAAGGATAACTCAGGATCCAGACGTGATAAAAAAAAACTAAACTCAGATTCGTAATAAGCAGATTTAAGTCCATCATAGACGGCTATAAAAACCTAGGACGGAAAACCATAGTAGCCCTGGATGGGGGATAGGGGATTTAAAAAAATGGACCGTCGCAGATTCTGGCATCATCTCATTTTTAGTAACTTGGAGTCCTACCAATAAGAATCTAGGCTCCGATTGCGGTTCTCATTTTTTTTATACTAAAGTCCGTCTGGCGCCTACTCTAATAAGAAACTTGGGTAAAATGATGCTTAAGGGAGGTTTAGCGAAGTAGGCATACATGATTTAATGCTCTTTTTCATTCTGTTTGTTGTTACGAACATTCACAAGGGTATGAATACATTTTTTTATACAATTTTTCAGACGGTGTAGCGTGGCAGATTTTGTATGTCACGTGGCAGAGACAATGGTTTTGCTCTTAAATCTTTTCCATATAAGTTTAAAAGACCATCATGAATGCAGTTCTCTTTATTCATCTTTCATTTCTAACACATAAAATTTTGTGATCGATCGGTTAGGTAGAAGCGCAGAATTTTCGATGAATGTAAGTGCACCTAAAATGACTTCCAAATTTGTGTCACGTGGCAGAGAAGTTTGACTGCGAAAACACAAAAACCACACAATTTATAATAATTCTTTGTTCGAAGGAAATGTGTATCTCAAGAAGCTTAATAATATAAAATTCTTAAATCAGGAAAATTTTACTTATTTCACATAGATATGACCAAAAAACAGCGTACGAATGTCACGTGGCAGATTTTGAGATTGACCATATGAGAATTTCCCAGGTGACGAAAGTGACCGTCGTGCACATGGGAAGTGCAAAAAAAGTGGAAGTAAAACTTATTTTTGTTTTAGTTTTTACTTTACTTTATCCGTGTTAGCTAAATAATTTCAATGATATGATGATTTAAATTTTTGCCGGAGAATTTTCTCCATGATTCTATTAGTTTTTGCAACAAACTGAAATAACGGTTTTCTGTGTATAACATTTTTTAGAGTTTTTTTTTGAGCTGCGAGGCGAAATTTATTGCATACTTTCAGGATCAATTATAATATGCTTTTAGCACAGTGGAGGCTATACAAATTATTTATTAGTAGATTATTTTGCGCTTACTTCGCAATATAATAAAAACATAGATATAAAACTTTACGGATAGGTACCCATTACCAAAAAACCTAAATTGTGTCACTCTGCAATTTAAGTGCATTAAGGACATTAGAATCTAATTTGATATACAAAAAAAAAAAAACACGATTTCAATGAACAACAATACCAAAAGACACATTATATCGTTTGAGAACAAAAGGCTTTAAGTATTGCACAAAAAGAAAGCAACGCAATTATTTTAATGTGGCAACACCCTTTATTGAAATGGCGACAAATGCCTAAATGATTCAAATACAAAAACAGAAAAATGTCGCACATATGAAGCATAAAAATCAAGCGTCAACAACAATAATGCTAAATATTGCATAAATGCAATTTAACCCTTTAAGTGCAGATGACACGCTCATACCCCTTGAAAACAACATAATGCCATGCTGTCACCCTTTCAAAAATTTTCCATATGCGAGTACATATGAACAAAGTACGCAAAAAAAAATCAAAAATTGATATAAAAAAAGCGCGCGCCAAAAAAGCAAAACTTCAATGTTGGAAATATTGCTTTGGCGTATGGGGTATGACGAAGGTGAATTTGTTTAACCCCCCTTTTGCTGTTTATTTTTGATTTCTTGTAATTTTACAATTTTTTTTCGAAACGTTGATGTGCTCATTTTCTTGGACTTTTTACTTTTTTTGGTGTAAAAATGTTAAATGATGCTGGAAATGGTAGGTGGGGAGAGGGATTGGGGTTGATAAGGGTTTGAGTACGCAGTTAAGAGAATTGGTATTGGTAGGCGTATTGTTGCTATCGATGTTCAAAGAAAGGGCAAAAAGAAAAAAGACATGCATGGATGGGGAGTTAAGTGACCAGCACAGCAACAGCTATGAAAACATGCACGCATTCTGCAGCCCAACATGAGACTAAAGTGGGCATGAGTGTTACGTATGGTATGTACCTCTACTACAAAATGCAAAATTTCTTTTTTGGCTAAAATAAAAGGGGTGCAGCATAGACTGAAATTTTTCTTTTCGTTTTGTAAAAGAACTTTTTATGATTTTCTTGTTTTGTTTTTGTTTTTTGAGTGGGGGGCAGTGTTTTTTGACTTTGCTTTTATTTTACGAAACTCGTAGGCTTTACGTCGTATGTTAAAAAATGAGTGTCGCTTGTTGCTTTTGTCATTTTTTTAACGTCATTCCGTCAGTTTACGACGATTTCATGAAATAAAAAAGCAATATTTTGTTTTTTGATTTTGTTTTTTGATTTGTTTTGGAACAAAGCTGTGGATACGTAGTGTATTTTTGCTAGTTAAGGGATGCGCCTCTTTGTGAAAATCAACTGCCGTAGTTAAGCCAATGTAATGCACAAGATTTTTCTTTCGAAATTCGAAACACAATAAAGTGGTCTTAAATTATGTGTCAATAAAGTTTGCATGGAAAATCTAGAAGTTAATTTATTTTCAATTCGGTTTGAAAAAAAAAAAAATAAATATCGATCAATAGCAGATATCGTGTTTTAGTAAAAACAACAAAAAATATTTATAATATAACAAATCAAACCAAAATTTCATGTCAAAATTTCTTGATTGTTTCTATAATTTCATAAAATTCTTTCAGTAATTTTCGATATTGTCCAATACCTACTAACAATACTTGCTGCAATATTTATCCCTTCCAGACAGTGCAAAGAACTTCAGTTTCCGATGAATACCTTCTCCGCGGAGCCCATGGATGGTCTTCGCGGAGTACACTTTCGGAAAAGCTGATCCAAATATGCACAAATACACAGAAAAAAATATGGAAAAAATTTAACTAAACATGAACACAAAACTTAAATCCACTCAAAACCTTTCTTTGAAGAACTATTGTAAGAAAAACGTCACCATACCACTAAAGTAGTCGATACATTTGGCCAAGTAACGCGGTCGATGTATTTCGTGTTAAAGATACCCACTTGCAATTGAATTCAATACTGAAAATGGCAATTGAGTTGGTAATAACTTGCGGGGCAAGAGACGAGGATGATTGTTTAAGTTCTGAATATTTCAGCGAGTTGGTAATAAGACAATTATTGCTGCGATTTTTTTTTGTTTACTTTTGGTCTAGTTATGAAAAACGTAAGCGAGTTGGTAATAGCCCACTAGCAAAAACAAAATAAGTCAATAAGTCAGCTTCGCAAGAGCGCGAGGATGGAGCAGTGGTCTAGCGACTGGCACTGCGATTGGAAGTTGTAGCAACCGTGAGGTCCTCGGTTCAACTCCGGCCCAGACCAAACACAAAAGTCTTTCAACTTGCAATTTTTCAATTATAATTAATTTAGTAAAATAAAAATAATTATAGTTACATCAATATGATGAATCTTTGTGGCGGAAAGACGTAAAATTGCAATCAAAAATAATTTTTTAAAAATATTCAATTAGTTATGTAATTTTTGTTCTTCAAAGTAATATGAATAGGTAAGAGGTGAATAGGTCATAGGAGTTGGCATATGAATAGGTAAGAGGTGAATAGGTCATAGGAGTTGGCATATGAATAGGTAAGAGCTGATACACTCCTACACCCTTGTATGCGAGTTGTTCACATCTGAGTTTTCAATGACATCGCTGTGTTAAAATTCAGCGATGCGGTAATAGGTTAGACCCTCACTTTTGCTATTACCAACTCTTATGCTAGCTATTACCCATTGCTACTGGGTAAAGCTAAATACACACACACACACACATACATCTATAAATACACACATATTTTTATTGTGTACTGTGCTGATTATAAATTTTTGTCTTAACATTACGTTTGCTTACGTTGCGGCATTTGCAATAAGTAAAACATAACGTTAGCAACATAACGAACATTTGTACATTTGAACAAACACGAACCAAAAGAAGTTATTGTTGCAACGGGGGAAATACAAACGCAAAAATTTAGATACGTAAACGTAATGCAAATATCGTTAACGTAATGAAGATAATTCGTGCTTAGGTAAATTTAGTCCTGCAATAGCTGTGATAACGAACCGAAGAAATATTTGGGGAAGGGAGAAAGAGAAGAAAACGGAATTATAAAAATTCAATACAAAAAATGGGCAGTCAACGAAATACAACACGTCATCTACCTCGCCCACATAACACAAACACAGACATACAAACATAGAGACGCATATAGTTAAATGTTCAGAGTCATTTGACTGCAAAGTAAGTAGCCCTGACTGCACTGTGGGAGAAACTTTAAGAATGATATTAGATATAAAATTTTTTTAAAAATATTTGGTAACAAGTTCTTAACTTCTTTTAGTACTTTTTTAGTACTAAAATTACAAAAAACACTCCATGACCTACTTTTTTGATCATTCAAAATAATATTTTTTTTTTATTCGAAGCCAAAAGTCAAGATTTTTTAGGACTAAAATATTTTTCGCGGAAAAAAGTCTAAATAATTATCTCTTATGTCAACCCAAAATCAAGATGGTATTTCAAAACATGAAATAGACCGATACAGTCTTACAAAATTATACATATCTATCTATACATTAGGCTATTAGAACAGAGTAGAGTTTCTGCTATTTGGCAAAAAGAACTGCTAAGTTTCTGCTATTTGGCAAAAAGTACTATTCAACTACTTTTTTAGTACTAAAAGTAATAGCACCATTTGCCAAAAAGTACTATTTGGCAAAAAGTACTAATTTACTTTTTAAGTACCGAAATTATTATTTGCCAAAAAGTTGTATTTTACTACTTTTCCAGTATTAAGATTAATAGTACCTACTCTTTGCCAAAAAATAGCAAAAACTACTATTTGACTTTTTTTGTACTTAGATTATTGACAAAAAGTACTTCTTTACCAGTTTTTTAATACTATTATTTGGCAGAAAATCGTGTTTTAATACTTTTTGGTAAAAAGTACTATTTTACTATTTTTTGTGCTAAAATTAATGACTGGCAAAAAGTACTTTTTTAAGTACTAAGATTAATATTTGGCAAGAAGTTCTTTTAATTCTACTTTTTAAGTGCTAAAATTAATATTTGGCAAAAAGTACTATTTGACTACTTTTTTAGTAGTAAGATTTATAGTTCCCTTTGCCAATTATATGTATTTGGGAAGAGTACTATTTAATTTTTTAAGTACTAAAATTATTATTTGACAAAAAGTTCTCTTTTACTACTTTTCTAGTACCTATTAAGATTAATATTACCTACTCTCTGCCAAAAAATAGCAAAAAGAACTTTTTTAGTACTTAGATTAATACATATATGACAAAAAGTACTTCTTTACTAGTTTTTTTATACTACGATTAATATTTGGCAGAAAATCTTGTTTTACTACTTTTTAGTACTTTTTGGCAAAAAGTACTATTTTACTTATTTTTTGTGCTAAGATTAATATTTGTCAAAAAGTAATATTTTACTACTTTGTTTGTACTTAGATTAACATTTGGCAAAAAGTACTATTTAACTACTTTTTTAGTTATAAGATCAATAATAGTCTTTGGCAAAAATCAGCCATTTTTATTGGGTTTGGCCTGAAACAAAACCAGAGATGATGAAAGCAGTTTATCATTTCAAAAATTGTTAATTTTCCCACTGTACATTGACGCTGTCATCGTCATTACCATATGGCTTGCAGCTATTTTAGGATTTTCTACGGAATCCTTGCTCCTTGTGTCTTACTTCTTATACAGTATAGCAATCTAGTACCTTTTTTGGTTTGCAGCTTTTTGTATATTGCTGCTGCATTCACCATGTACAGTGTCCGTCGTCTGTGCCATATGCTAATGAGGCCGTTGTGTGCCATATGGACTACTGCACGGCGGGTGTCTCCTCTCTAGTAAGCATATACCACCGAGTATGAGTTGGTAGTATGGCGACCGACTGGGGGCCAGTTTTTGCCGGATTATACATCGTCCTGAATAATATGCATAAAATAATTACATTAAATGTAATTGCAAAATTTTGCACTCATCAAGTAAGCAGCTGTACAGCAAAAAAGGGAAGAAAAGGGGAAGAAAATGCAACCAACTAAAGGACAGTCAGCCCGTGTTAGGGGTGGGAAGGCGCTCAAGTTGTTGTAGTAGTTAAACCCTTGCAATTGAGTCACGCGAAGTTTATAATGAAAATAAATTAAAATAGCAATTGTTGATTACATGATTAGGACAGAAAAAGGGTGGCAAAGGACAATGTTTGTGAGTTAAGCTGAGCACCAAGGCATAATAAGGTTTTGCCCAGGCTCCGCGGCATAAACATGTCTGACCATTTTGAGTAATTTTCCGACACTTCAATTTTATAAAAGCTGTTGGTTTATGCAATCAATATGAGATTTTATTTCATTTTTAATGGAAAGTTCAGAAAATTTTTATATGATAGATATCCTTATGTTTCCTTGAATTTCTCAAAATTTCTTTCCATTTAACTTTAGCCATTTCATTTGTTTTCCATTTTCAGTTAAGATTTCCTTTCTTATTTCAACTCTCACACATTTTTGCTGCTCAAGTAATATGTGCCATTTTATGGATATTTTCCCAGCTGTTTTCGATTCTCTCTTCATCAACATTTTTCAACAGGCGCACAGGATGTCGGCAAAAGAGAGAGCGTATTAAGCATAATGACAGAATTTAAGGTAACCGATATAACAAAAACTAAAGGAGCAACAATTGCTGCTGCAAAAGAAAACTCTTGGAAAGTTTACAAAATTGTCTACACTACATAAAACTCATACTCAAACAAAGTTACAAGAACGTAGACAATTACAAATACAAACGCACAGAATGAGAGGAAGAAGCTGACAACTTCTCAAAAATATTTGTAGTGACCAAGGGAACAAAAATTGCCATCTAAGTATAACTTCACTTGCTCGCTCTATACATTTTTTCTTAGCTAACTGTGATTTGTGTATGGGGGGTGATAAGTTATAGAAAACTAACCTTCAGCACCCGTTTGATTTCTGTCTGCCTGTTAAAATACCAAATTGGACTAAAATGACTCTAAGTGTTTCCATAGGCGAAAATTATTTCTCACTCAGTTTTATCAACAGGATTTCAGTTTAGCTCATTAAGCGTATTTTGGCACCAAAGGGGTTTTGAGTTTTTTGGGCAATTGCATTCATCACAGCATTAAGGATGTCTGACGGAGTTTAAGCTGCTATTGGAACAATTTTAGTTTGTAAGGAGTAGCTAGGATACGCATTGTCTCTTTCAACACACTTAAGTTGAATAATTTGTCCCAAACTTAGGATGATTGCATGAGAATGAGAATAAAAAATGCATATCCTTGTTTATTACTGTTACCAACCGAAATAAACTGTTTTTGTTAGGATGTGCATATGTTTTGTTTTAAAACTGACAATAATATTTTTTTTTGGATAGAATCTGACAATTTTCAGATTGCGATGGCGAGACGAAACGACCCCGGTACATACGGTTCTATGGTTTGGAGGAATAATTCCGCAGCAGAATATATGGGTAAGTCTCCGAAAAATGTACCAAAACATGAAATTTTTTGTTCCCACCAATTTTTTTTATTTTTTTTATAACTTAAAGGCATAGATTATGATGACCTGAACCTATGGAACATTTTGAAAAAATGAACAAAACTTTCAGGGTTACCATATGTTTTTTTTAAGTTTCGCTTAAACAATATATTTAAAGTTGTGATAAAATTTAAGTCTCAAAACGCTTAAATACGCTTTAGAAAAATCAAACATAAATTTTTAGGGTTGCCAGATGGTTGCTTTCGAAAATTTATTTCAAATCTTTCTTTTATTTACGTTCGCCATTATAATTACACACTAAAAAATAATAGTTTAAATCGTTAAAAATTTGCTTTAAACAAAACTACATAGCAACACCAAAAGTTTTGTAAAGTTTTAAAAACTTTTACCTAAGCGTTTCTGAAACCAAAAACTTCCATTTAGTCAAAAAAGTAAGAATTAAAGGGTGTTTTTTTTAGAGGTATAGAACTTCGAATTGAAATAAAACACAAGAAAATCGAGCATATGGGGCCGTATGTCGGCAATAGCGCCACGAATGTTGGCTTCCAAGTCCCCTAACGTTTCTGGTTTGTTGGCGTAGACGAGCGACTTCACATATCCACAAAGAAAATAATCCAATGGAGTCAAATCACACGATCTTGGTGGCCAATTGACAGGTCCATTCCGCGAAATTATGCGCTCATCGAATGTTTCCTTCAATAAATCGATTGTGACGTGCGCTGTGTGGCATGTAGCGCCGTCTTGTTGGAACCACAACTCATCCACATTCATGCCATCCAATTCGGGAACAAAATAGTCGGTTATCATGGCTGTGTACCGGTCTCCATTAACGGTAACTGACTCTCCAGCATTATTTCGGAAGAAGTATGGCCCAATGACTCCACCAGCCCATAGAGCACACCAAACAGTCAGTTTTTGTGGATGTAATGGCGTCTCAAGGGTCTCATGTGGATTCTCTTCACTCCAAATGCGGCAATTTTGCTTGTTGACGTAGCCATTCAACCCAAAATGAGCCTCACCACTGAACAACATTTTGCGATGAAAATCAGCATCGAGATCAATCTCATTTTCGGCCCATACACCAAAATCACGGCGCATTGCATGGTCTCGCGGCTTTAATTCTTGCACAAGCTGGATCTTGTAAGGTCGCAAGCCAAGATCTTTGCGCAAAATCTTCTATAAAGTTGATGGACAAAGCTCCAATTGCTGTGCACGGTGGCGAATCGATTCAATCGGGTCCTCTTCAACATTTTGCTCTACAGCGGCAATTGTTTCTTCGGTGCGCACTGTTCGACGTCTCTACGGATGCGTATTATCACATAGAGTAAACGTAGTGCGAAAACGATCCATGGTTAACCGAATTAATTGCTCTGATGGACGATTATGTCCACCATAAAATGGACGGAGCTTGCGGTAAACTTCGCGAACTGAACCATTATTTTCGAAATAAATTTGCACGATTTGCAAGCGTTGTTCTTTTGTCAACCTGTTCATGATGAAATGGCAAACTAAACTGAACATAAATGACATTAGAGTTGCCAGATTTGACCACAAAATGCCAGTTTTATCTCTATTCGAAAAACAAACCTCTAAAAAAAACACCCTTTATATAAGATTTTCGAAAATAACCAGGTGGCAACCCTAAAAATTTATGTTGGATTTTTAAAAATTTTATTTAAGCGTCTTAAGACTAAATTTTTATTTTTTAAATAAATCGTTTAAGCAAAAGTAACAAAAAAAAAAAAAAAATCAGATGGCAACACCGAAAGTTTTGCAATATTTTAAAAAAGTTAATCTGAGCGTTTCTGAAACCAAAAATTTTCAATTGAGTCAAAAAAAGTAAGATTTATATAAGATTTTCGAAAATAACCAAGTGGCAACCCTAAAAATATGTTGGATGTTTAAAAAATTTATTTAAGCGTCTTAAGACCAATTTTTTATTTTTTAAATAAATAGCTTGAGCAAAACTAACAACATCAAAAAACAGGTGGAGGGTTACTAAACGGAGAATGATGACATTTTGCAAAAAAAAAAACGACGGAGAATGATGAAACGGAGATTGACAAAATGTTGTAAAAACAGTAATAAGTATATATATAATAAATGTAATAATTATATAATATATAAATGAAAATAGCAATTTTTTTTTTTTACAAAAGTAGAAACTGGTGGATAGCCCCTGTAATTGTTTATTGTTTTAATTATAAAAAGATAAAGTAATATGTTTAGTATTGTAATATAAAAAAACTAACGCGGAGAATGATGCACATTTGCGTTTTTAACAAAATTTTTAAACTTATTTAAAAAAACACAAGAACACTTTCTGTCGAAAAACCAAAACTGACTGAGCTAAAAATACACTGAATCTCCTCTTCCTCTCCACTTTCAGTTCTCTATTTACTCAATAATTAAAAAACTTACAGTTAGAATAAGAAAAACTGAGCGGCAATGGTTTAAATTGTGGGACCAACTTCCATGGTTGTCAATTCTATATAAAAAACAAATTTTCAAAGACTTAACACAAATAAAAATTTTGTCGACATTTTATTAATATTTTCTTACATTTTTCTTGTCTTTGACCTTTTCAAATTTTTTTTTAACATTTTCAAAAATATTAGCTATTTAAACGAGGTATTTGTCATCTTAACGATGAAATTTTGTATTTAAGACAAGAATTCTATTTTAAATTTGTTGCCACAACCTCTTTCAATTGAAATATACTAAAAATCTTTACATACAAATTTTCGACTCAACACAAACGCATAAATAAGTGTCAAAGTTTCATTACTGCAAACGGCAAAATATTAATGTAAGTACCGCAACTAATGTGCATTTAGCTCTCTGTATGTAATAAAAATGTTAGTAATTTCACCAATTTATGAGCCATACATTTTCTCGCATAACATTGTGCTACTTTAAGTCCACTTAAAATTGACAATAAACAGCAATAGCATCGGCCATTGGCTTTCTAATCACTCCATAATTGAACACATCGACTCATCCTGCTCACAATTAACAACCTTGCATTATATTGATGGCAGAAGAAAATGCCAAAAAAGAAAAAAAAAATATTCAAATGAGTGATATTATATCTTCACTACGAAAAAAAAAGTGTATAGTGAACAGTTCACAGAAAGAGCGCGGTTGAGCGGGCGTGCGAAAGATGAAGATATGTCCCATATGAGTTGCTGGGTAAATATTGTTGTAGCACAACTGGCGTCGTCAATGTTACGCATTCGTATTTAAATAAAGTTGTTCAAAAATTTAAGCAAAATAAATCAGGGAAAGAAAAAAAGAAATGATAGAGAAAAATTTCAGATTTAAATGAAACAATTTCAAAGTGGTAGATAATATTAATTGGTCTCATATGGCTCTGTATTTTTTGAAAGAAAATGAATTGAAAATAATAAAAAACTAGCTTGAAATCGTAAAGAAAACATTGAATTAACATTACCTTCAAAAGTTTGTATAAAATCTATTGACTTTGTAGTGTTTCACATGAAAAAATGCTGTTTTAACATTTTCCTTCAAAGTAATTTATAAAGGTTAAGATTTGTTTTCAAGTGAATTTCCATTTGATTACCGTGATAAATGGTTATCTTTCAATATGTTAATTTGTTTTCTACCAAAAAAGCGATTTGAAAATATGTTGAAACACTACAAATGTTCTACATAATTTCGTTATCATTCGGTTTTTTTCTTATCAATTTATCTTGAAAATTTATTATCAAAAATCTTTCAAGAGATTTCATAACCTAAGAAAATATCATCGAAACATGTGAAAGTGTGATATTACCTTTATTTTCCTCTCTGAAGACATGGTAAAAGTTTCACTATTCGTACAAACTCTTTATCACGCTGATACGTCTACTATTCCTATTCCATGACAAATTTTTGAAAAATTTTCATACAAAAGTCATAGTTTCAGAGAAAACAGAAGCTGCTAAGACTTTGGAAAAATAATTTTAACTCTAATTTAACTCCAAACATAGGGTAAATAATTCA
The DNA here is from genome assembly GCA_951812925.1 of Calliopum simillimum. Classification (NCBI taxonomy): domain Eukaryota; kingdom Metazoa; phylum Arthropoda; class Insecta; order Diptera; family Lauxaniidae; genus Calliopum; species Calliopum simillimum. Next base: position 8,900,290 of record OX638370.1, read on the forward strand.
AAAGTCAAACAAATTTTACCAAACCATGGTCTTTTGCCCAAGAAAGACAAAAAATTTTAAATATTTAAAATTTTTATATACTTAAGTCCACAGTTTTTGTGTAAAAACTATTTCAGATAGGCTTTGTAAAGCGTAGCTTCCAGAGACAATAAAAAAGCAACTAAAATTTTCATATAGATTTTTCTCCCAGTGTTTAAAGAAAAAAAAAATTTAAAAAAAGACAACTAATAAAACACACGATCCTGCTTCATTTAAGACTCTGCTGCGTACTCATCACACCACACCACACTGACGCGTTTTTTCCATTAAATTCCTAGCGTTGCTTTGCGCTATCATCTCCATAAATCAGCGTAAGTAGTTGTAATTAAAGTCACACAATCAGGCGACATCATGTTGCTGTAGTTGTTGAACTTGTTGTTGTTGCTGTTGTTGTTGTTGTATTGAATAGTGTTTGTAACACTTTATAGCGTACAAATGTTGGCTACGAAGTGTGAAATCGCAACACTTTTACCAGATTTCAAGAACTTTACTCCCTTTTTTTATGGAAAAAAAAGGCAGGGGAGTGAATTTCTTAAATTCAAGGAAATTGTTGCGTTGCATAAGGTATTCAAAGAATTTCTATCGAAATTGAAGAGAAGAAAAGCAGAACAAGAAATACTTCACTTTGTCCCGGATTCACAGTATTAGTTAACCAATTAGTTAAGTAAAATGATGGCAAAAGCTTAACTAATGTTTCATATTCACTATAAAAGGGCACGAAAATATAATTGAGTGCAATTACGAGCTACGGCTTGCAAAAAAATGTTATGTGGCTGCACGTGGCTGTTCATCAGCTGTTGACTCACTAATGGTTAACCAATGAAATTTGGAGGATTAGCTAATGATTAACTTATAACTGCAAATAAAATGCTGTCCTTTAAGCCATTGTCGTAGTGGCAGAACAAATTTAACAAGAATTTATTGAGATGATATAGATGGCATATTGGAAAAGTAATGAAAACTATAAGCTATTTATTTTAAAAGTGGAAAATACAAGCAGTTTAGGTATTTTTAGAGACTTTTAATTGCTTTAGTATAGTAAGATACACAAAAAATTTGTAGGAGTGGTTTTAACAAAATTTCCCAAAAATTTCACTTTAAGGGAAATTTTATTTGTTTGTTTTTTTAACTTAAAATGAGTTAAAATAAGTTAAGTTCTTTAGTGACTATGCCTCCCGTAAATTACCCAAAATAATTTTCAACTTTTATTACGTCAAATTCGTCAAATACTTAAATAGAAAAATATATGTACATAATACAATAACAATGGCACATTGGGAAATTAATGAAAACTGTTAGTTATTTATTTTGAATTAGAAAATGCAAGCAGCTTAGGCATTTTCAGAGACTTTTAATTGCATCAGTGTAGTAAAATATACAAAAAAATATGTAGGAGTGGTTTTAACAAAATTTCCCAAAAATTACTTTCAAGGAAAATTTGATTTGTTTGCTTTTTTTAAACTCAAAAAGAGTTAAGATACGTTTAGTTTTTTAGTGACAATGTCTCCCATAAATTTCCTAAAATGAAAAACACATATTGTTATCTCATATCACGTCAAATGTATCCATCGAGTAAGCAAATTATAAGAAATTATTAAAATTAAACAAGAATTTATCGATATGATAATGGCAAATTTCAAAAAACTATTTGATACATGTAGTAAAACATAAGAAAAATAGACATGAGTGGTTTTAAAAAATTTGCCGAAAAATTTCCCTTTGCGGGGACTATATTAATTGCATATAGTACAAAAATTTATTAAGGCAAATCGTTGTTTAAAATAATTTCGGAAAATTTCCCTACATGGGAAATTTTTTTTTTGTCTAATTTTACCATCAACATATAAGAATAAGTTCAATTGAATAAAAATAATGTTTTTAGTGAAGTGGAAATGTTCCTTTGTGGTATCTTTTACTATAAATGCCATAAAGAATTAACTAATAAAATATGTTATTAATTCTATCAAGCTAAGCCTTACACTAAATTGTTAAATATGAAGGGTATTCATTAAACAGTAGAATTTTTATCATTGAATTAAGAGCGTGGTTTTGTAATAATATAACGTTAGCTTCCCTTAGAATGTTTACCAAAAGTGAATATGAAATGTTTTTAGTCCTTTAAACAGTCAACTGATCTTTGTACATACTTATATATAGGCAATTTGTAAGTTTACACAGATGTTGGCATAAATTTACGAACATTACACAACAAAATTGTTTTACAAGCGTGTGAAGTGTGATAATTGCTTTTACTAGAATTTGGACAAAAATTGTTCAACGTATTTTTTCGTATAATTGCCTAATTTAAAAAAAAAAAAACATGTTTCAAAACTTTTACGCACTTAAGTGAACAACCCTTATATCAAATTATGTTAAACTTTTGACGCTACTTAGTGAATTGCCTTCGAAATCAATACTGATTTTTTGGTGATTATTTTCCAAGCTCTTTTTGGCGGAAGTGTTTCTTGAAAAAGTATTATTATTTTCAGTTAGAAATGTACTAAAAAGGCATATTATTCCTAAAAGTCACCCATCTATTTGCCTTCTTTTCTGCACACACAATATACAGAGTACTCGTACCTTAGATCAACTGATTTCATTTTTGATAATATGGAGAATGTTCATTTTAAGTGTTTGGTACCACATATTGTTGCAAAAGTTTTTCATTTTGTTGTTGTTGTTGGAAAACTTAAACATGGTAACAAAAATTAACACCGATTACTATTTTTTTTAATACCTTTTTTTCTTGCATTTGCCACTAAACGCAACACTTCGATGCGAAAAGCAACACACAACGCACGCGCGCAGAGATTCAAAATGAGTGAGTGGACTTTGTTGCTGGCGTTGTTATTTTTGTTGTTGTTGTCGAGAATATTAATTTATTTGTTGCGATTATAAGTTGAACGAAAAATGCATGCAACAAAGAAAAAAAAAACGAAAAAAATTAAAAATGAAATAAAAATTAGCAACGCCTGTAAGAAAAAGTAGGCAACTTTTAAATCTTTTTTTTTTTTTTTGCAAGTGGAGTGGGGAGTGCGAAATTGTAAGGTGCAGTTTTAATGCAAAAGTAGTCATTAAAAAAGTATGTATGTATGATTTTGCTGTTGTTATTTTTTTGCTTTCAACATAATGCTAAATTAAAATTTATAACGTTATTGCAGTGAAATATATTTATTATTACATATGCACGACATCTTATAATTAACTCACTATGTATGGCAGGCAGCCCCATACGATCAACTTTACATACATATCTACACACATAATCGGGACTTTAGAAGAAGTAAGTCAATTAGTTATGACTACCACTGTTTGGTTGCCAAGTGGCTTTCAAATATCAATTAATTGTAATAAAAAGAGAAAATTAAATGAAATTATGCGATACAACATAGTGCGTTATCTTACTGTTGTTAAGAAAATCAAATTTGATATTCAAAGTATTATAAATTTCCTTTTTTTTTTGTTTACTTTCAGTTCAACGAATTTTGTTATAAAGAACTTACGTTGTAGCGAACACCTTACAAGTTTTCTGTTTTTAGTTTACTTTTATTAACGAACACATTATACTGTTATGTTTTTAATTTAATTACAATTTAACTAATTTCGCTATGATAAATTGCGATATAAGGAACAAGTGATAAATTTTCTACTTAAATTTACTTTCAGTGTAACGAATTACGCTACGAATTTATGTACGCATTATAACTATTCTGGTTTTAATTTACTATCAGTTTAATGCATTTCGTTACAAATAATTTCGATATAGCGAACATATGAAACATATTTTAGTTTTTAATTTACTTTTATTTTTACGAATTTCATTATAATGAACTCGCATATAACGAAGTCATTATTGGTGTGATGTTTTCAATTTACTTTCAGTTTAACGAATTTCGATGTTACGAATTTGCAATATAATAAACACGTTATAAGTGTACTGTTTCTAATTTACTTTTGATTGAACCAATATCATAATAACGAACTTTTGTGTAACGAACACATGATAAGTTTTCTGTTTTAAAGTATCTACGACCGCATTACAACTTTTCTGTTTTAATTTTCCTTTAAGTTTAACAAATTTCGCTGAGACAAGTTTTCTCTTTTAATTCTTTTTCAATGTAATGAATTTTGTAACGACAAATTTGCAATATAAGGAAAATACTATTACTTTTCTGTTTCTAATTTACTTTCAGTTATAACAAATTTCGTTTCAACGAATTTACGACTAACGAGTACATCATTATTCTACTGGTTTTTCTGATTCTCCTGTACATCATTATAACGAATTTGCAATATTTCGAATAAACATATGTATATATTGTCGATTTTCTGCTTATAATTTTTTTGACCATACCAAAATGATTTCTTATTACATATATGTATAAAACTTAAGCTTAATACTTCTCCAGCTGAAAATGAATAGCTAAGCACTGAAGGATAAATTATGCAAATCGTTATCGTTAAATCCAGCATATTTTTAATAGCATTCAGATTTCATTATTTTTTCTTTCAATACTTAGAAAATTGATTTTTAAATTTTTAATTTAATTTTTCACATTTCTGCTGCAACTCTTCTTCAACTGCTGCTTTTACACAAACAATTGCTATATATGTACATATGTACGCGCGCATACATTTGCTTCTGCTTAACAGCGGAAGTCGCAATTTTTCTCCGGTGCTGTTCTCCGCTGGATATCGATAAATGTTGGCTTTGGTTTTAATTGATTTGCATAATTAAATTGGTTTTTTTTTTTCTTTTTCTGCTCCATATAGCGTGAGTATGGGAAAGAAAAATATTAAACATTAAGAAGCATTTAAAAGAAGAAAAGATAAAAATATTTCTGATTTAGAACATGAGAGAAATTCTTAAGCTGCTTTTAAGTTTAAAGCTTTAAAAAGTTAAATAAAACCAGGAAGTGGGTGTTTTCCAGGTCTGTGCTTAATCTACAGATTCAAACAAATGAATCATTTTTTGACCATTTCATATTTATCAAGATTTTGCGTCTTTTTTAAAGTTTTTTGCAACATTTTTAAAATCTGGCAACATTTGTCAACTAATACAACATTTTTTAACTTTGGCAGCATTTTTCAAATTTCCCAAAATTTTTAAACATTTTCGAACTAAGTCAACATTTCTTAACTTTTCAAACATTTTTCAAATATGGCAACATTTTTTAAGTTTTGGAACATTTTCCAACTTTCACAACATTTTTTAACTTTGGCAACATTTCTTAACTTTTTCAACGTTTTTCAACTTTGGCAACATTTCTTAATTTTTCCAAAATTTTTCGAATTTAGCAACATTTTGTAGCTTTTGCATAATTTTTCAACTTTAACAACATTTTTTCAACTTTAGCAACATGTCTAAACTTTTACAAAATTTTTTTAACTTGGCTACATTTTTCAACATTTTCCAACTTTAGCAACATTGTTTAGCTTTTGCATAATTTTTCAACTTTAACAACATTTTTTCAACTTTAGCAACATGTCTAAACTTTTACAAAATTTTTTTAACTTTTGCAAAGTTTTCTAACTTTGGCAACATTTTTCAACTTTTGCAACATTTGTGAACTCTATCAATAGTTTTTAACTTTGGCAACATTTTTAAAATTTGGAAAATTTTCTAACTTTTTTAACTTTGGTAACATTTTTTCAAATTCTTACAATGTTTTTCAATTTTCATCTGTTAAATTTTGCAACATTTTTTAATTTTTTCAACATTTTTCAAAATTGGCAACATTTTTTAACTTTAACAACATTTTTGCAACTTTAGCAACATGTCTAAACCGTTACAAAATTTTTCGAATTTTGCAACGTTTTCTAACTTTGACAACATTTTTCAACTTTAGCAAAATTTTTTAGCTCTTGCAACATTTTTCAACTCTATCAAAAATATCCAACTTTGGCAACATTTTTCAAACTAAGCAACATTTCTAAGCATTTGCAACACTTTTCAAATTTGGCAACATTTCTGAACTTTTGCAACATTTTTCAACTTTTGCAAAATATTTCAAATTTCGCAATTGTTCTAACATTTTCCAACTTTTGAAACATTTTTTTGCATTTGCAACATTTGTGGCTATTTCAATATTCGTCAAAGTTTTTGATATACATAAGTACATAAGTTAATAGTATTATAGTTTAGAAACTTTAAATACCAATGTTTTATAGCTTTTAAAAACAATAAGAATTCTAATAACACACAATATTTTTGTTGCACACCAATTTGTTATAACGCGTAGTCTTCACTTACATTTCGAGTAATTTTTTTATTTTTAAATGAACTTTATTGATTAGCTGCACGCAATACTTTGCAGTACAGTAAGTACCCACACCCACGTGCTGACTTTTTTTCTTTTCTAATGCACGCCTCACGACGTCATAAACATATAACTCTATTCCTAGATTGCCACTAATATTACTGCGGTTATGTTTTATATCTCGCCGGTGCCCTGTTTTAAATGCCATTTATTATGACTTTATATTTTCTATTATTTAGAAATGCTACTTAATTGTGGAGTTTGTTGTTATTGTTGTATAAAAAAGAAGAAAAAAGACATTATTAGTAATTAGCAAAGCGCTAATTATACATTATGATAAGCAACAAACACAACAACAATAATAACAACGACAACAATAAAAATAATGAAACTGCAACAAAACATTAAAAAGCCCTCAATAATGGCGTCGTCTACACTGCAGAAAATGTTCAAATATCTAGGAAAAGTTATGTACGATAGTCAAATTTTCATCATTCAAAGTTCTGCTGTCCACCATCAACCTTATGCTTTTCCGAAAAGTTTTGGTGCCGTAAGTAAAAAAGTCCAAAATTGAAATCCTTAAAGACAATATAATGCAGTCTTAAATAAACTCATTCGTTGTCTAGAAATCTTTGGATAATGACATCTAAGTTGGAGGAGTTCAAAATTTGAAAAAAACATTTTCTTTATGTGTAATCATTTGCGCTCATTAAAGTTTTCCTTTTCTAACTTGCATGCAAGTAGTGGTAGTGTTATTAATACACGTACTAAGCTTAAATATATGAACTGAAGTATGCGTGTATGTCTATGACATATGTGTATAATTTTATAAATTGCAACTTGTGTTCTAATGTGTATTTAGTTATATTTTAAAGTAGATTTTACAAATAAGAAACTGTTAAGTAAAATTAACTATATAGAATATTCTTGGAAATATGTGATTAATATTATTTATGAAGCTCTTAAAAGAATGCACTACAACTGTGCAAAATTTCTTCACAGTCAAAAGTGAAAACTGGTGCTTATAATGTTGCATACTTTTAGGCTTATCTTTGTAAATAAATAGTTTAATATCTTAATTCAAACGAACCAGAGAGTGCCAAAAATTTAATGATTTTTGATAGTTTATTTATTAGAAATGTTGGAAAGTTAAAAACAAGCTACAAAAATTTAAAATCCTTTTTTGGTAATACAAAATTCAAGCAATAAAGTTAAACTTATAACTAATTTCTCAGTTCATTGGTTCTTAATGCCAGCGCAACGTGTTCAAAAATTTCGCATTAAAAAAAAATTCCTACAAAATATCCAACACTTGGCAAAAAAGTAATATAAAACAAAATATCGATAAATATAATGACCTCAACAATCGTGGTCAGCTCGCACACTCATACGTGCAAAGTGAAATTACTCAGAAAGAGGGCAACAAAATGAAATGAAAGAGAGAAGAAAAATAAAACTGTTTAATTGAAATAATTACATATTAAGTGCAATAATTATTTTGCACTTCCCCGAGTAACCCCCCAAATATAATATTTGTATGTATGTATATTGAGGAGAAGACTTATTGCAGGCTTCCATGTTGAAATCGTAGTCCTCGTCGTTGTCGTTGTCGTCGTCGACATCATCATAATTATTAATTTAGATGAGCGTTAATATTGTGGCGGCGACCTGCTATGCGATATTTTATAATGTTATTGTTGTTGTAAATTTTATTACAATATACAGCATAGGGTAAATAACATGAATATTTTAAAGAATTTTGAATGGTACAAAAAGTTTTTAAATAGTAAATTCTATCAACTTTTTTAACATCTTTCGACACATCCAATAATATTTTTCTTTTTTTTTTGATATATCTACTAAATTTTTAAAGTGCACCAAGCATTAATCTGTTTCAATATTATCCAATTTTGGCAACTTTTTCAACTTTTAAGCTTATACAAATTTTTTTCAATTTTGACAATTTATCAACTGTTGCAACATTTTCCAACTTTGTTAACATTTTTCAACTTTTGCAACATTTTCCAACTTTGGCAACATTTTTCAGCTTTTGCAACATTTTTCAACTTTGGCAACATTTTTCAACATCTTCCAACTTTGGCAACATTTTTCAACTTTGGCAACATTTTTCAACATCTTCCAACTTTTGCAACATTTTTCAACTTTGGCAACATTTTCCAACTTCGGCAACATTTTCCAACTTTTGCAACATTTTTCAGCCTTGGCAGCATTTTTCAACTTTTGCAACATTATTCTTCTTTGCATCATTTTCCAACTTCGGCAACATTTGTCAACTGTTGCAACATTTTTCAACTTTGGCAACATTCGTCAACTGTTGCAATATTTTTCAACTTTGGCAATATTTTTCAACTTTTGCAACATTTTTCAACTTTGGCAACATATTTCAACTTTGGCAACATTTTCCAACTTCGGCAACATTTTCCAACTTTTGCAACATTTTTCAGCCTTGGCAGTATTTTTCAACTTTTGCAACATTATTCTTCTTTGCATTATTTTTCAACCTAGGCAACATTTGTCAACTGTTGCAACATTTTTCAACTTTGACAACATTCGTCAACTGTTGCAATATTTTTCAACTTTGGCAACATTTTTCAACTTTTGCAACATTTTCCAACTTTGGCAACATTTTTCAGCTTTTGCAACATTTTTCAGCTTTTGCAACATTTTTCAACTTTGGCAACATTTTTCAACTTTTGCAACATATTTCAACTTTGGCAACATTTTTCAACATTTTCCAACTTCGGCAACATTTTCCAACTTTTGCAACATTTTTCAGCCTTGGCAGCATTTTTCAACTTTTGCAACATTATTCTTCTTTTGCATTATTTTTCAACTTCGGCAACATTTGTCAACTGTTGCAACATTTTTCAACTTTTGCAACATTTGTCAACTGTTGCAACATTGTACAACTTTTGCAATACTCTTCAACTCTGCAACATTTGTCAACTGTTCCAACATGCACAAAATTTAGCGAATTTACCCTATGAACACTTTGATCGATATGCCTGCTTATTGTTTGTGTTTGTGTGTGTGTGCTCGCGTATAATTCCGTTTAATTGTATTCGTGTATTACTTTAACGTAAATCATAATTAAAAATGTATTTAGTTTATGAAATATTATGCAACGCAAGCAACAACAACAGCAGGGAGATATATTAATAGCCAGCAACAACAACATAAAGAACATTAATTATTATAAAACTTAAAAAAAAAACGAAAATTACTAATTGCAACAATAATTATACTGGACTTGCAACAAGTCCACATTGATGTTAGCAGTTTGTCTCTGCATACTTAAATCCAAAAATGTGTGAGTCAACAACATTGCATAGTGTGCGTGCAGTTAAAACATAGACAGGCAATATATATAATGTTGCGAAATATTTAATTAAGCCAAAGACTTGAGACGCCAGAGGGTTAAATTAAATGATAAATTATTCATGTCATAAAAAATTATGCGCAATTTTAAGAGATTGAAAATAATTTGTGCAGCTTGCGTTATTGAATGGATAATGTTTGTATGCATTTAATTATGCGAAATCTTTAATGCAAATGTGAACATATGAAAATAAAAAAATTTTAAAATATGATGAATTTATAAAAGAAAATTAAAGATTTGTAAAGTAAATCTAGGAAACTTTACATAAAAAATAAAGCACCTAAAGCTATGCAAAATAAAACACCAAAATTTTGCACTTCAGCTAAAGCTTCATTCCACAGCGTATTAAGTTTTATACTTTTAGGCGCATATTTTAAAATACTGAGTTATCTAGTGGTTTTATTCAAGAATTAAAATTTTTTGATTAAAATCAATCGGATAAATTTAAACCACGTTCAATTAAAAAAAAACCAACGTCAAGATTTTGACTGCTTTTTTCATAAGTAAATAAATTAAAAGTCTTCACATGAAATTTTTTCAATTACTACAATTGCTACAATTAGCGTTGACAGCAAAATACATCAATAGTAAAAGAAATTATTGGTATTTAGCAAAACATTAAAATAATTTATGATGTCAAATTTGTACAATGAAACGATGGTGGCGGTGATAGCGCTGATAGCAACATCATCATAGTCATACCTAAATTAGTTGCAACTTTTCATTGACAACATTCTATAGCTTCTGTATTGCAGCAGAGGTAAATAGCAAAAATCGACAACAGCAGCAGCTGTCGTCGACATGACATAACTAACATAGCAGGAGTAGTACTTAGGTAACAGCTATGACACTGTCGTCAAAATTATTGGTGTTATGCTCATCATCATCATCATTGGCGTCATCGTCAATGTTGTCATTGACTAAAATGTATTTACTTAGTTGATATTTTTTTTTTTGTTTTCTATGGGTTATAGCTGATGTTGTTTGTAATATTTTTATTAATATCATGCCGCCCCTACGGAGATATCATGCGCGAGCTGATATTTATCGAAAAGTATCGAAATTTGCGCCCTTTCAAGGTTCGTCGACATTTTTCAACATATTTTAAAACTTTTTTTGAGTCTAAACTTTTTAATCATTTCTATTCTAGAGGTTTTTCAACTCTTGCAACATTTTTTCAACGATTGTCAAATTTTTACCCATTTCAACATGCTTCTCGAGACTTTTCGACATCTTCAGCATTTTCCTAATTTGCTACATTTTTCTTTCAATCCTATTCGTCAACATTTCTCAAGTTTTGGACAACTTCAAAATTTTGATTAATTTACAAAATTTCAGTATTCGTCTTCATTTTTCAATATATCAGCATTGTTAAACCCTTACAACATTTGCGATATGTAGCAACTTAAGCAACTTTCGACATTTCAACATTTATCAAGATTTTTCACTTCACCATTATTTTTTGCAACATTTTTCAAATTTGGCAACATTTGTCAACTTTGGGAACATTTGTCAACTTTAGCAATTTTTAAAATTTTTTCCAACTTTTGCATCATCTTCCAACTTTGGAAACATTTTACAACCCTTTTGCTCATTTTAATATTTATCAACACTTTCCGCCCTCGTCAAAATTTTGTCGGATTTTCAAACTTTGGCAACATTTTCCAACTTTTGAAAAATTTTCCAACGTTGGCAACTTTTTCCAATTTTTGCAACATTTTTCAACGTTGGCAACATTCCTCAATAATTGCAACATTTTTCAACTTTTGCACCATTTTTCAATAAATGCAAAATTTTTCAACTTTGGCAACATTTTCCAACTTTTGCAATGTTTTTCAACTTTGGCAACATTTTCTACTTCTTCAACATTTTTTGACCACTTTTTGCCAGAAATATCGCCGAAAAAACTATCAATATTCATTTTGGAGAAACTTTTCCATCAGTAGAATGTTATCTTATTGAATTTGCACTCATTAGAATCGATCTTTTAATTTATCATTAAAGGAAATCGCTACAGTCTAATAATGGCACACAAGTGCAAATTATTTAAGTTATTGTTTTTGTCGTTGTTGTTTTTGTTACTATTGTTGTAAAACACCAAACACTACTCATGTTCGACATCCTGCAATGGTGGCATTCATTCATTTACGTAATATGGCTACACATAGCATGGCATCGCATCGCATAGTTCTTTCGTCGTTGTCCTGCAACACATCACCATCAACATCATCAACTTTGTTAACCTTGTTTCTATGTTGTTGCTGCTGCTACCGACTGTTGTTGCTTGTAATTTTTGAACTTTTGACGCAACGCGTCATAGCGCATACAAACATACGTAGTGAACTTTATACATTTATGCACTCACTCACACAGAAGTGCTTAATTACTCATGCTATTGGATGCTTAGCGCATAACTTAACCTGTTTTAGTAATTAATTTGCCTCTATTGTTCGTTATAATGAGACGGCAACAGAAGGCAGAGTAAAAGCAGTAACAACAAAAACAACTACAACAATAAAAATAACAAAAAATATGAGCAACATCATATTCATTGGAAAAAACGTACTGTGTCCTACGCTTTCACTATTTTTTATATATAAAAAAAAGATTGTTCGAGTTTCGCTAATAGTGTTGCTGCTGAAAGGGTAACTTATTTAACCCATTTTGCACAGGTATGTACATCACACAGACATAAATTGACAGACGTGCTGTTACAGATGAACAAGACACGTAAAAATTCATGTCAAGTACAAATATTGTAATATTTTGTTGTTAGTATTTTTGGTCTCAATTTTTAGCTTCTTTTTTTACCTAGTTTTTCACTCGTACTTTTTATGTAGGTAGGTACCCTATTAAAGTTATGAAAAGCATGTCAAAGTGCACATCTGCGGACGCATAAAATTTCACAAAATTATTTCTAATTATTAAATTTGATAAAAAAGTAGAACATTTATAAATAAATGCGAAATTATGATTTTTTAAATCTTTAAAAACAAGTTTAATAAAGAAACTTATTGAAAATTTTTTGGAACGTACCTACTCATCATGTTGAGTAACCATTCTTGGAGCACTAATATTTATGGGGACAATATGATGACAAATATAGGAGGCTTATTTTCACTAAAATCACAACATAGTTCATTTTATCATTGCATGGGTGAAGGTTTTTAATAAACTTCCACTATTGATATTTTTCCAATTTGGCAACATTTCTTCAATACTTCAGGATTTGTGAACATTTCATTTTTCAACTTTGGCAACATTTTTCAATTTAAGCAACATTTTTGATTTTTGGCATAATTTTTGGACCATTTTCAATTTTTTGCAACTTTTTCAAATCCAAGCAACATTTTTTAACTTTGGCAACATTTTTCAATTCCAGCAATATTTTTGTTTTTTGGCATAATTTTTCAACTTTTGCAAAATTTTTGAACCATTTCTCAAATTTCGCAACATTTTCAAATTTAAGCAAGATTTTTCAACTTTGGCAACATTTTTCAATTTGAGCAATATTTTTAATTTTTGCCATAATTTTTCAACTTTTGCAAAATTTTTGGAACATTTCTCAGTTTTCGCAACATTTTCAAATTTAAGCAACATTTTTCAACTTGAAACATTTTTCAATTTATTAATTTGAATAATTTTTTAATTTATGCAAAATTTTTGGAACATTTCTCAATTTTCGCAACTTTTTCAAATTTAAGCAACATTTTTAAATTTTTGGCAACATTTTTCAATTTAAGCAATATTTTTGATTTTTAGCATAATTTTTCAACTTTTGCAAAATTTTTGGAACATTTCTCAATTTTCGCAACATTTTCAAATTTAAGCAACATTTTTCAACTATGGCAACATTTTTCAATTTAACCAATGTTTATTACTTCTTCTTAGTTGCTTCAACTTTTTAATATATGCGACACTATAACACATCATACACAAATTTGCAGGAACAGCCCTTTTTCACTATTGTTACAAAGTCGATGCATACCACGAAAAAACTTTACCTTGCAAATTGAATTGCGCATGCGCAACGGAACAAGAAAATTTCCCACAGCGATCGATGATCGTTCGAAAGCATGCAATCAAAATAAACAGAAACTGCAGTCAGCACAAGTTACCTAGTGCAGAGGTGCACCAAAGTAGGCCAATTTAACAAAAATTTAATTGCAAAAGCCATATACGAATGCGGCGCATAGCAACAACTGAAAAGTTGTTCATTTAATTATCGATAATTAGGCATTGCGTGTGCCAATTTCTTGTAATAAAAAAAAAAAAAATCATGAAAAATTTATAATTTAATGCGATTTTTGTAATAAAATTTTAATTAAACGCATATTAATGTGCAGATATTGCAACGAGCAAGAAGTGGGGTAATTTATTGCTTTTACACGCAGCACATACGGTTTATGGTTTGGCCGAAAACAAGTATTTTTAACCGGAGGATATGTGATTATGACTTTGATCGATTATTTGTCAACTGACATGTTTACATTTATGAAGAGAAATTGATATTTAAAACAAAAGAAAAAAGAAAAAAAAAACCAACAACTTTGATTGATTTATTTGCGTAAAATTTGTCAGCAACAATTTTCGTGTGTCAACAACAGTTTAAGAGTTATGTGGGTTTTAGGCTTTAAAGTGAAAATATGCGTTGCGGTCTTAAGCCACACATTTCCTCATTGCAATATTATCTTTTTAATTTTTCGCTTTGCGATTGTAGTAGTGACGAACATAAAAAGTACAAAATAAATTATTAAAATTATAAACAATTTTTTTCATTTTCATTACAAACAAACGCCCTTTGAATGCACACCCACTTTTATTAGTGTGCAGCTTGCGCATATCTTAATATTATATGCTGCAGGGCAGTTAATTTTGCTATCATCCTTACCCCTCCCCCCTCATCCTCCAACGATCCGGGATACACTAAACAATGATTATTTCCTCAGGCAAAAGAACGTAAAATGAAGAGAACAGCAAAAGAATCATTGCAAGTCGCAAGCAATAAATGAATCGCAAATAAATACTACAAAACAACAACAACATACAACGCAACTTCTTATCTGAAATGTACCATCTTAATGTGTTGTTGTTGTAATATAATTTTTTGCCACTATTGTTGTTGTAACAACAACTTCTAGTTAAATAAACGTATGCCAAACATTTGCGCCTGCGCAGCGCGTTTAGCTCAACGTTTGCTAGCAATAACAACAACAGTAGAAGACTGTGCAAGCAAAGGAAGTATCCGTGGTAGAATTCATCATTATTAATATTTGTTATTGAAATAAAGCTAACAAATTCGTTGCCTCATAAATAAATTTTGTGATTTTGAAATTTAATTACAAATATCAACATTAGAATGATTTTGGAAATTCCACGATCAAGTCCAAAAATCTGAAAGACAGTGTCAAAAAAGTGAACTGCGAATTAGCTCTATTTTGGACCATAGAAATAATTCTATAAAATATTAAACTACCTTAATGTTGTTTTGGCACCCAACGTAGGAAATAAACATTATAATTTATGAGGCATTCAATTTTGTCCTCTATTTACCATTTTGTCAAGTTTTGCCTTATGTGGCGTTCATGCCACAAGCCACGTACGATAAAATAATGATATGAAAAATCAGTAACAAATTTCATCAGAACATGTTCTTTCAAGTCAGACCTTTTAGAACGCTTAATTCGCTTCTTGATATTTTTTATGTGCAAGTTCCATATCCAAAAAAAAAAAAATAAAATCAGAAAGTAGTACAAAAAATCGGAAAATATTTTATCTTTTTTTTTTTTTTTGTATTGAAATCACTGCCCTGCAAATGATATGACCCATAAAAGACTCTATTTTGATTCTTATTCTTATTTTCATTATGTAGTTTTTTAATTAGTATGGAAAAATATCTATTTTTGATTCTAAACAGCAATTCCTGCGTTTAAAGTACTTACGAATTGTTGCATTTAAAGTACTAGTGATCTGTAGAGAACAACTTTAGTGGTTTGTTCTTAAACATATGTCAATTGGACCATAGAACTGGGAGCGCTTCGAAATCTATAGAAAACCAGACACATAACACTCATAAATCTAACAATTTAGTGAACTTTCTCAAAATGGCTCCTATCCCAAACATGTGTCATTTCGGTCTAATAACACTGGTCTACAAATTTCGAAAAAAATTTCTACTGGAGAAGAAGATGATGTTTCTTAAGTAATTTAGGTGCGCTGAATTCAAATTTGGGGCCAGAAATGCGCCATCAGGTCTAGTTCTCTTTATATGAGGTTATTTATGTTCGTTATTCTACACATTAATAAATAAAAAAAAAAAATTTACAAAAAATTCATTACATATTTTTGGGACAAAAGCATGCTGGTAGACTATTGCTGGACTCATATGCGTGAAACGCACCAAATAACATACAAACGATGTTCAAACACTGCCATTCACTTTTGAATTGTTAAATATATTCAAATAAATGAATGGTTTTTCTTGAAAAAAAAAAAAATGTTATTGTGTTTCGAAACCCTGACCTGATAGAGAAAAACCGATTGCAGATTCAAATTCAGCGCACCAAATAACCCTAGGAACACTATTTTGTTGCTCCAGTCGAAAATCGTGTAGACCAGTGTAATTATGAACGTTTCAACAATGGTTCCCTGGAAGGATACAATAATTAGTTTTGCATTTTGAGACATACTTGAATACCACAAAAACGCCATTTATCAATTTTTGTCCCAAAATTTGAATTTTGGCGCATTCTTTATTCGACAGTAGTGACATCTCTGCTTGATATTTATTAACTTTAATGCCCATCTACTGAAACCAAATAGTTAAAATTATAATACTCCTCTCGGTAAGGAATCAAAATCTAGGTTTTAAATGTAAAAAAGCCAGTGTCATTGGAAAAGGGACAATAATTACATTGTGACAAGGACTGTAATGACATTTCTGCCATTTTTTACTTTGTTACTTATATTTCATCATTTTTTTGAGTAAAATTGCTGAAAGGATACCTTTTTTTGTCCAAGTATTATTATGCGACATTTTGTAATGAAATCACCTGCATTCGTGTAATTTAAACGATTTCGTTTTTTCAAAAAATCCACAGAAATAAAGTTATTAATTTGTATTATTTTGAACTGGGATAGCTCCTCTGCAAAACCAAGCATCTGTTAGATGAAGTGTGACGCAGCAAGAGAGGAGGTGGGTTTTAAGAGCGCAATAGCAAAAACAACAGCAACACCAACAACAACAACAACTACAGTAGAACATTTGTTAAAGCCAAGCTTATGTGGTATAATCACGAGTTAAATTAATGAGTTCAATGTTTTTCCTGCTTTTTGCAAATGTATAGTTTATGTCTGTCTGTCTGTCAGTCAGACTGACTGCCTTAGTGTATACAACTATGAATGTGCGCATGTTTTCATACATACATTCATAAGAATATTACAATATTTGTAGTTTTAGGCAAAAATTATGAATTTTAAGTGAAGGAATAATGAATTCTGGGTTTTTGAGCAGGAATACAGAGTTTCTCAATAAAGAGAGTCGAAAATCTTGAGTTCATTAAAACTGAAAATTTATATAAAAACATTTTTTTAAGAGTAAAATTTGTAATCAAACTGTTATTTTTACAGTAATAGTTAGAATGATACCTTTTCTAAGTTTCAGTTCAAAATCATTATAAGCTTATTAAAAAAATTAATTACCTAAAGTTAGAAAAGCAACAATAATACATTTTTTTTAAATTAGCAACAACATTAAAATTGTAAAAAAAAATTTCCACAATTTTTCTTTCTTAGTTGAAATTTATATGGCCAAAGCACGAAAAAATGATTAACCAAACAGAGCTAATTTTTCTCTTGCAGTAATTTTTTTTGCCCCGCGCGCTAACCGCATGATTTGTTCCCTACTGCGACATGGCCCCCTTAAGCAGCTAACCAGTTCTTTATTATTATCACTTAGTGTTGTTTTGCTCATACAATCTCTATCCCTCTCTTTTTTGCTCATACTCAAAAGGCAGCAATTCATATCCGTATCTGGCATTCTTAGCACAAATTAAAAAAGTTTCCAAAAAATAAACTAAAATGCAACAAAATATTAAAAGCATTAAAGCAGAAGAGTCAGAAGAAGGTAAGCGCGGGAGTGCAAAACACTCAAAGCGGCGCAGAAATCGTGGCGCGCATGCGCAACATTTATTTTCACAGCATTAAATGCAGAAGAAGAAAAAACACAAAAAAAAGCGACGAACTTAATGTTGCCAAGAAAACAGCCACAGCTGGCTTTCGGAGCTTGGTTTAGAGATTACAATAGATTTGAGCTTCGGCGAGGGGATTATGGTTAATGTGATGTGCGATATGTGTAGTTTTTTTTTTTTGCGCTAGGCCAAAGTTCTTCGATAGCTAATGGGGGAATGGATGATGTTAAGGAAAAAAGAATTTAAATTTTTGACCCAAAAATTTTTGATGGAAAAGAATGTAGTATTTAGTTAAAAATTTAATAGTAATAATAATAATAACAAGTTTTTTTAAAAGTAACAAATTCGAGAAAAGACAAAGGACACATGTGAAACAAAATTGTAAATAAATCAATTGACGTCATGTGTCTTCATGCTTTGACATTTGTGAGGTAGCAAGGCGCTGGGCGTTCGTTTGATGTCTCCCTAATTTATTTTAAATCGATTATTGAACTTAAATTGACTTAATAAGATTTAGTTTGTAATTGAAATGTATTAATTAGAATAAGAAATTTGAAGCCAATCAACAAAATAGTTGGACGATAGTGTAATAGATTAAGTAAAATAGAATAAGTACAATATGGCAACACCAATGAACAGCTGTCACAGCTATCAGCTGTTCACCACACGGTGGTGAGTTGGGATGATTTTGACTTCAGTGTCGACAGAAAATATTGGTATTCTGGCGGCGACCGGCAGCGAGTAAAGGCGGTAAGCATAGTAGTTAGAGGTATTTAGCTGGGAAGGTATTGAGCTATGCCGATATTGCGGAGCCAGAACGGATAAAAGAGTGAACAGGTTGATAGTCGGGATAGTTGTATTGGCGACTCGTTTTCGGTAGTGTTTGGTCACTTGTGCGAAAAAGACGACACTTAACCTTGGTCGTTGCGTACTTGTCTGTATTGAGCTATGCCGATAAAGTGAAGCCGGAACGGGCAGCAGGGAAGAGCTTCAAAGAGAGAAAGGAGCAAGGCAGGACGATCGAAACAATTGTAACGCGCGAAAATATGTGAATAAGATATCATAATCGTAAGAAATTTGTAAATAAATCAAATAAAAGAACGGAAACCTGTGTTTATATTCAATTTAAACTGAAATAATTATAATTGTTCACCCTTTCTCCGAAACAAAAAATATTTTGTGATGCGAACCTTGGGCACCGGCAAGTCAAGACCTCGGCCATAGCAAAAGTTTCGTCACACATTAATGCTGCAGATTGATAATAAGGTGATATTAGACCAACCAAACAATTCAAAAATATAATTATCTTAACCCAATCAGATAAATGTTCTGCTTTCTGTGAAGACATAGCCCAATTTTTTTCATTTCCAACAAAATAACTGCCGATTCAATTTCTGACATTATTATTTTAGTATTCCTTAAGAAAAAAAAAATCGCCTGAAAAATCTTATTCCATTGTATACTTCAACTATGGGAAAAAATTTCCTAAAACTATTTAACGTAAAATCTATAATCATATTTTAACCCCTAACAATGAAATATCACATGATTAATAAGTTATTGCTAGTTAAGAAATATTCTTAAAATGGGTGTGATACGTTAACGGAAAGGTCTACCTCCCGTAGATTTTGAACTTAAATTATTTAACCCTTAAGGTATGCAACACATTATTTACATACATATCTATGTACTTACATTGAAAACTTGTATGGAAAATAACATAACCTTCTTCAGAAAATTGATGAGTTTTTCAATTAGCGCAACTATGTCGATAATTTTTTAACTTAAATTAAAAGAGTAGATTCTGACCTTTAACTTTTTTTTTAATTAGAAGATGTTGCTAAACGTAGCTAACTAAGTAATTTTCCAAGAGAAATTGTAAACGCTGCGTATACTCTTTAAGCCATCCTCGTACTCCAATTACGCAGTCCTGCATGGGTTTTCCTCTCTAAGTTTTAAAAAGCGATTTCTATAGATATAAGTGTGCAGATTACGAGAAAAATTGTGAAAAAATTCCAGCACGTCACATTTTTCAGTGATTTAAGTTTTACTTAAGTGCCTTTTTTGTATATGTATACAATACTGCCACGCCTTGAACGTATCAAAACCATATTTACACCAGATGTTTTCTTGGTGCTACAACTTATTTATAAGAAATATGAGATCGATTGGACAAGGGGTTTTTGTACCCCTCATACAAAAACAACTCAAAATAATTGAAAATTTTATTTGAGTCGCTCCTACGCCTATGCCAGTAAGTATATTGAAACCATATTAACAGCATATATCCGCCTGATATTCCGACAGATTTGTCTTGACAATAGAGGTAATCGAATGAAAGTACGGTGCGCAAAGTACGGTACGGTATGCAAAGCAACCATACCAAAACCAAAAAAAAAACGTTTATCTACTTACCTGACCTGCATTGAGAAACTTGATATATGGATGAATATTATGCATAACATTTATCTTGACCGTACGGGGAGCACCAAAAAAATATATGGTGCAAGAATGGTTTAAATATGTTGAGTATTTTTGGCGTGATATTGAAGAGAACGTAAGCACAAACGATTGAATTAATAAGTTTTCAAATGCTGCACAGACGAACAAGGGTACCCCTCTTAAAACTACGAGAGTGCTATTTAATGTATTTTTTGATGTTGACTCCAAATCCGTTTACAGAATTTCTCTAGCACGTCCGAATTTTGAGAAAATTTAAAATAACAGTGAAAAACACACGATTTTCCATTATTTTTGAGGATATGAAAACTGAAATATCTCAAAATTCTGACGTGATGGAAAGAAACCAAGTTCAGATTCGTGATAAGGAGGTCCCAAACCACAATAATTGGCTTCAAAAACCAAGAGAGGAAAAAAAAGTGTCGAATTTGCAGGCCTGTGTTATTTTTTTCTTTAAAGTACAATCAGACTTGTTCCGTAATCCATGTAGTTTCAATTATTTTTCATTCCGGAAGCTTTTTGAAGTTTTAGAGTCATGCAGCACATAGTGGTGTTTTGTCGGAAAAAAGGAGTTATTCAAGTAGTCGTATAATTCCAAAAACCAAATGAAGCAGTTTTGTAAAGAAATGTTTCACTAACAAGGTTGCCATTAATACTTTCTCTTTTTCTGTTTCAATTACTTTTCATTCCGAAAGCTTTTCGATGAAAATGGTTAGTCACACGATAGAAAGTATTAGAATCCCTTTTGTGGAGAATTTTTCGACTTTTTGCGATTTTTTAAGAATATTTGCTAAACGGTTACTTTTTCGTTAATGCAAAGCAATATAATTTGTAGAACCTGTAATTTTCCACAAAAGTGATTCGAACACTTTTTATTGTTCGTCTCACCGTTTTCATCAAAAACTTTCCGGAATGAAAAGTAATTGAAATCACACGGATTTTGGAACAGGCCTGAATATTTCAATGTCTGTAACATAAAAGAAGAAGTATTATCAACAACCTTAAATGAAGCATTCCTTTATAAAACTGTTTCATTAGATTGTGAAATTTAGTTTTCGTATAACTTCCGTTTTTCCGCCAAATTGTCAATGTGTGCCGCATGACTCTAAACCGTTGATGATGAATGGTTAAGGAAATTTAATGTTTTTCGCTTGTGATAGGTATTTATTGTTGCTTGTAATTCAAGTCCTTTCTCGTTTTTTATTTTGAAGTTTAATCATTTGTTGCTATTGTTGTGATCGTGCTAGTGTTGTTGCTGTTGATCGCACATGATATTTTTGCGACTCTACCTCTTTTTCAGTTGTTGCTGCTGCGTTCGTTCATTTCCATTGTAATTAGCAAATTTTTTTTAATTTTTATCCATACCTATGTATTTCACGTGTGTTTTTTTCTTAATTTTTTCTTTTTTATACTTTTCTTTTTATTAATTTAATTTTTTATTATTGCGTTTATTATTGCTGCAGCTGGATTTTCTTGTTTGCATTGTCGCACAGTTGTTGGTGTTGCATTATTGTTGTTTGGTAATGATCGTGCGTTTGAGCTGATTGCATTACTCATTTGACTCATTTGATTAGGTCGATAAAGTTAGGAATTTTTTTTTTTGTGTTTTTATTTTTCTAGTCTCGTTGCCAAAATTTGTTATAACTGGTTATCGGTTACTAGGTACTTTAAGAAGTTTTTTAAATTTGTCTGATTTTTTCTGGTTTTTTGTCTGAGCTTACATAAACCTTTTATGGTATTTGTATCAATGCTTTAGTTAGAAAATTCAATATATTTTGCCTATACGGGAAGTGCCACAGCCTCTTTTTTTAAACTTAACTTGATTCTATTCAGAGTTTTCCCTTAATATTCTTAGTATTTGTATGCAATTTGTTTGTGTTATATCAGAAAATGATTTCAAAATAGCTTTTTAAATATTTTTTTTTTACATATATGCGATAAGGTAAGCGTACCTCTCCTAGGAGTTAAAGGAGAATACATACATGCATAAGTGTACCGAATTACAGTATATTAAGATACTCATCACTTTTAGAATGGCTCCTATCCATAAAACTCAATTCTAAGATCGGAAATATGATTTCTCATTACAATTGATTTATGCGTAGTAAATTTGAGCATCATAATGCTGATATTGTAATAAATTTTTATATTTTAAGAAACATTGCATTTGAACCTAATTCCGTACTAAAATTATGCGCTGAACCTAACTCCGTTCTTTCGTGCACCATATTCTGTGTTAGCTTAAAATATGATACATTTTCATTTTACAACAATCAAAAACGTCAAATTTCTTCATTTTATACATGTTAACATTTATTTAACTTTAATTATGTTCAAATATACTTTTTTTCCTTTAAGAAACATATATGGGCATATCCTAAAATAATCAACTGATAATTTGAAGCATTACTATAAAGTAATTAATGAATGTAAAAAATTAAATTTATACTTTTTGACATCAATTATAAGTATGGACTATAGTTTGATTTAAAAATATTCGAAACCGTGCTTTGTTTTCTTATTTTTCAACAAAACTCAAAAACGTACGGAATTAGGTACTAGCCCGTAATTCGGTACACTTGCCTTATGCATGTCTCTGAACCGATTTTTTTGGCATTCAATTTCTCAAGCAAACTTTGACTATGAAGTCCGTGAACGATATTTCATCACTTTGTCTCGAATCGTTTTCTCGTAACTTTGACTTAAAGAAAGGACAAGGTTATATTATATCAGAAGTTGGCGCTAATTGAGGGAAGACAACGATAAGCTTTTTGGGAGATGGGAGATACCCTATCGCTCGCCTTTAGATCAAATAATGATATACATTATTAACGAAAAGATCCGAAATCTACTACTACCTACTACTAGCCAGATGCTTTAAACAAACAAGAAAACAAAAAATTTTAATTTTTGGTTCCGACATCCAAGGGGGGACCCTTGGGTGAAAAAAAATGTTTCCAATAATATGTCGTAAAAAGTCACAAAATGCGTATAAAACACGAAATAAGGAAAAAAAAAAATTTTGAAATTTTTGGTTCCGTTATCCAAGGGGGGATTCTTGTGTGAAAAAAAATTTTTACAATAAAATGTCAAAAAAAAGTCATATGTATGTAAGTATGTATTCTCCTTTAACTCCTAGGAGGAGCATAGGGCCAATAAAAAAAGTCATATAACGCGTATAAAACACGAAAAAAAAGGAAAAAAAAATTTTAATTTTTGGTCCCGTCATCCGAGGGGGGACTCTTGGGTTAGAACAAATTGTTCCACTAAAATGTCGTAAAAAGTCATAAAACGCATATAAAACACGAAAAAAAGGAAAAAGAAAATTTTTTTAAATTTTTGGTTCCGACATCCAAGGGGGGACCTTTGGTGAAAATAAAAATTTTACACTAAAATGTCGTAAAATGTCAGGAGACGCATAGAAAACATGAAAAACAAAAAAATTTTGGTTCCAACATCCAAGAAAGAACCCTTGAGTGAAAAAAAAAACCGAATATTGGATAAAGCAAAAACCATAGAACGACAAGTCAAAGTTTTTCATGGTCTTTTCTCAGGGAGAATTTATTCATTCGAATACTGGGTGTAACCTAAGTATAGCAAATTATTTTTATTCTACATCACTAATGTTCTGAATTTTCGCACTATAACCCGATGATTAACTAATAAGTTATTTGGTCAATATTTATTTTTTTTTTTTCAATTTGGTTTTCTTTTTTTTTATATATATTTTTCTTTTAAATTCGAGGACATGCGATAGAGTGTGTCTTTTCATGAGCTCATTTTGTTGTTCTTGTTCTGTTAGCTTTAGGTTTTTTTTTAGTTTTTTCTTATAATTGTTGCTGTCTACGAATTTGGGACAAATATTTTTCGAGTCTTTGTCTGTCGCTGGCAACAAATGTTTTTATGCATTGTGCTGCCATTTAATTTGTGCGCTATGTTACGGTTTAGAATTATTATAATTCTTTTTTTTTACTTTTTTCTAATTGTATATGTCATGTTGTTTTTGTACGTGTTGTTGGTTTTTGTACTCTTTTAAATGTTCGTTTTTGCCTTTGGGCAACTTTTGTTTATTTTCAAGTAAAATCAAATAAATTACAATGTTGCCCTTGATTATTAAATGTTGTTGTATTGTTGTTTGCAGCGTAGTGTTAATAATGCAGCATTTTGCTGGAATTTGGGAAAGTATATACTCTTATGGACTGACTTGTTATTAAATAAATTAAAAATAATCATTTGCCATAAAATTTTATTTAATTTAATAAACAATATATAAATTATAATGTATGATAATAACATAATTAAAAGAACAACTCTAAGAATGTTATCGGGCGAAAAAGTTTAACAGAGTTTGATTTTTTTCATTTAAATATATCAACGTCGCATATTGTACCATGTTCTATCAGTACTTAAAATACCTCATATATTATCATGAAGAATTTAACAGAAAGAAACCGAAACTTCAAGACATACGGATATCTAGGTAAAATATTATGTACAAAACTATAATTAACTACTTAGAACTTTTTTTGTCTTACAGTGTTACTTATAATGGAAATAACTTGTACGACTTTTATATGTACAATAGTTCTATACAAATATTTATAGAATTTCCAGGGCTTTTAAAAATAACGCCAGAAAATCTTTCGGAAATAAAATCACAAAAATCTTAATAACAAAATCTGGCGTTATATCCATTTTATTTTGGAAATAAAACCACAAACTTTTCTGACATAATTTCAAAAATTATGGCTTCATTTGCAAAAATATATGGTCTACGAGAAAAAAATTCCACCATAAGAAATAATGCCAAAAAGGTTTTGGGAAATAAAGTCAAAAAAAAAAAAAAAAAATTCCATACAAAATTATGGTGTTATTTCCATTTGGATTTAATCCCAAAACAAAACGGAAATAAGGCCAGAATTTTATATGGAGATCTTTTTAGCTATATTTCCAAAAATATTTCAGCAGTTCTTTTTGCTCTTCATTATTTCCAAAATTTCTGGCATTGTTTCCTAAAAGATTTTTGGAGTTATTTCCTATGACTATATTTCCGGGAGCAAAATTCCAGAATGTAATATAATTGCAAAAGTATAGGATATATACAGCATGCGAATAGCTTTCCTTAGCTTCAATGATTATATGAAGAATATTGTAAGTGTTTTAAAATTTTGTATATGAATTTCGGCTTAAATTTAGACGTGGCTAACAAAATATAAAACATTTGTAGAGTTTATTTTTTTTATTATTTGATCAGTGGAATGTTTATAACTTAGGGAAGCTTACCGAAGAATGAACATTAAAAACATGGAAGTTTTATGGTAACTTTCGATTCTTTATTTTGTGTTAGTAACTATTAGTAACTACTAAGCGAGAAGTCAAAGACATTTGTAGAGTTTTCAAAGCTTTTATTCACTTTATTCTGTGAAAAATTAAAAAACCTGTGAGTAAAGACATTATGAATATTTATATGATCTTTATTAACATCTCTTTTTGGCTGTTAGAGTAAAGGTGGTTATGGAGATGTATTGTATTTTATAATGCTTACATAAAACATTTGATATGTTTTCATACTTTTCATATCTGAAGTAAGAAGTTTAAAAAAGCGATCCTGATCATTATAAATAAAAATGTTTAAAGTAATTTTATGTCCCTCATTTTTTTTTTTTTTAAAATTTTGAGAGTGAAATGGACTAGTGAAATGAAAAACATTTGTAAAGTTTTCATTCACTCTTTAATAATCGTGGATGGTGGATAAGGAATATTGACCTTATTTTTATAAACTGTTTTATTTGGTTTAAAACATATCGCGACCTTAGAACAACAGAGTTCTAACTGACATTTTTTGTGAAATTGAGTTATATATTGCTTCGTACTAAATAGACCACGCTCTTTCGATTACCGCTACTCAAATATTTCTATCTCGTATGGTTTCTGAGATAATTAATGAAATTGAGATGCACAAGGTTCTATCTACACTAGAGTGGTCCAAATTTTGTATGGAAAAACCAAAAGTGTTAAAAAGTCAAGGTGCGCGCGACTTTTCTGAATCCTTGGATCTTGCTGATTACAAAAAGTGCTTTGGAACCAAAAAAAAATTGCGTTTAGATATTCCGCAACGAGCTTGAAGGTACTTTTTTAGGAATTTTTGAGTTTTTGAGTACTATTTTTAATTTAAACGCTATATCTTTTGAACCAGATAAGGTATTTGCAAAAATTAAATTGGATTTTGTTAAGAATATTTTGGGCCATTTTTTGCATTAATAATCATTAATGTTGTCTTTCCTAATTTTTTTTAGCAGCACTTTAAACTTCAAAATTTGTTAATTTTTTGAGGTATTTGCACTTTCAAGAACCGATTTTTTTCTTATTTTGCTTTAGCGAATTTTTTTTTATGTTTTTATTTTTTTACGCATTAATTTATCTATCAACTGCCTCCAACAACAAAGCCACCAGTTTCACTTTACTTGCTAAAAACCGTAAAGTTTAATCCAATTTGCTCTATCTTGTACGGTTTTAGAGATATCCTAACCTAAAAATGCAAAAAACACCGTTTTTGATCATTTTGAAGCTGTTATATAACGACATGGTAACTTTCAGCTTGGTATTGAAAATAAGAGTGACGGCATTTTTCTTGAAAACCCAATTTAAATTAAATCGATATCTCTTTGTTCCTCTGAAATATCGTAAGCAGAAATAATAAAAAATCGTTTTTTTGCACTTTTTCAACTTTTTCAGTTAGGATAACTCCGAGAATAAAAAAGATATCGGTATGATTTAAATTCGATTTTAAAGAAACAAACCGGCACTTTTAACCACTATACCATTTTTTGTGGCTGAAAGTAACCTTGACTTGTAATATCACTTTAAAAAGAGCAAAAACGGTGTTTTTAATACTTTTATGATTAAATATCTCCTTAACCGTACAAGATAGTGCAATTTTGAGACCGAATTTGGAATCATCATATCAAATACATCGAAAATGGCTATTTAGTTTTTTTTTTTTTAGAAGATCTATGAAAACTATCGTTAACCTATTTTGCCAAAAATAACATGAAGTGCAAAAATTTCGATATTGCAAAGAATATTGTTTTACTCAGAAGATTAGGAACTAATGATTTTATAAAAAAAAGTGGTACCTTATGTCATCCCATTAAGATATCTTATTTCAATGCCTTGAAAACACTAAAATGAATTTTTTTTTTTGAGTCTAATTTAATTATACTTAATAGTTTTTAGTGAGTAAAAGTGTTACTAATAGCTTAGTTGTTGAAATTATTTTAAAGATAAATTAATGCATAAAAATATAAAAATGTTTAAAAATATTTGCTAGAGCAAAATAAGAAAAAAATCGGTTGTTGAAAGTGCAAACACCTCAAAAAATTAACAAATTTTTAAGTTTAAAGTGCTGCTAAAAAAAATTGGCAAAAAGCAGATTAATTATTATTAATGCAGGACATGGCTCAAAATATTCCTAACAAAATGCAATTTAAGTTTTGCAAATACTTTATCTGGTTCAAAAGGTATTGCGTTTAAATCAAAAAGAGAACTTTAAAACTCAAAAATTCCCAAAAGAGTACCTTCAAGCTGGTTGCGGAATATCTAAACGCAATTTTTTTTTGCTTCCAAAGCACTTTTTGTAATCAGCAGGATCCAAGGATTCAGAAAAGTCACGCGCACCTTGACTTTTTAACACTTTCGGATTTTGGACCACTCTAATCTACACATTTTCGAATTAAAATTAATTTCACAAAGTTCTAACTGCCAGATAGAACTTTGTGCTTCTGTAAGAGAGCAGCCAAATTAGATAAAATCGTGTAATTTTGTTAAACAAGCCCCGATTTTGAACCGGCATGGCTCATTTTGTTAGTAATTGAACTTAGAAAAAACTAGCATTTAAGATTTATGCAGTTTTTGAAAAAGGTCGAAAAACGGTTTCGGAAAATTGAAGAATTCGAATCAAAAATAGTCATTTTCGATAAACTTGCCAACGCTAAATCCGAATCTGGCATCAAAATTGCTATATCTTATAGTGTTTTCGAGATATCCTACCCCAAATTTTCAAAAATGATCAAAAACACGATTTTTGAGGTTGTTTCGAAGACGTCCAAAATTGTTTTACTCTTTTCTATTAAATGCAACATTTTAGTACTATTCTTTGTCTTCAAAATGAGCTATAAACTGGCCTTGTGTGATTTTTCTTTAAAAAGTTATACTCGCTTTAAATGATACATAAAAGTATGTCATTTTTTCAAAAACCCTTTTTCGACATTTTTTCAAAAACTACATAAATCTTAAGTGTTGGTTTGTTGTAAGTCCATTATTAACAGAATAAGCCAAGTCGGCTCAAAATCGGGGCTTGTTTAACAAAATTACACGATTTTAACTAATTTCCCTGCTCTCTTAGAGAAACACAAAGTTCTATCTGCAAAAAAAAAAAAATTCTTACAGAAACACAAAGTTCAATCTGACAGTTAGAACCTTGTTTCTCAATTTCAAGTACCTTATCGTTTAGCAACAAAGTTCTATCGATTTTTTAAACTTAAATTCCTTCTTAATTAGACAACGTAATTTAATTATTTTAGTATCAATGAAATCCTCGCTAAAGTTTTCATTCTTCTCATTTTTAGTGGGAAGTGCTTAAAAACAGTGACTACTAAGTGAAAATTCTATAAATGATGGCTCTGCTAGTGAAAGAATAACATTTGTAGAGTTTTCATTTTAAGGCTGTCATCTTTATTAACATTTCTGTGCAATTTTCATTTTTGGGAAATTTTTACCCGAATAAAATTTAATTTTTCTCTAAAATTTAAAGTGAGTTAATTTGATGAACTTTTCGAACGTTTTTGATTGATTTTGCCCATATATGATTATATTCGCCTATATATATGTAATGTAGAACAGATTATAAACTTTTCACTTACCTCTGTTTTAATGCTGACAATACCACCGATGTGATGATGATTTTGCTCTTGCGTTCCACTCGATATCGTTATTGCCGCTGTAGTCGATGTCGGCGACTGTGGTGCTGTCGTCAATGCAGTTGCAGTCAACGCCACTAAAGTTGGTGTCGTAGATCCTTTTGGCATAACAATTGTAGCTCCAGTCGCTGTAGCTGCTCCTAAACTACCACCACCACTACCATTACTCGCTTGACCGCCGCCAGGTGTACACGGTGCGGGTGGCATTGTTAGCGGTGATGGTGGTGGTGATGAGGCTGCGCCACGTAATGATGATGTCGCTGCATTTGAAAATGGTGAACCCACTTGACTTGTCGGTGACTTATTGGCAGCTGATGAATTCGCACCACCACCAATGGATTGCACTGAAGCAATTGCTGCTGTGGTTGCTGCCGTTGATGATGAACCACCACCCGACGATGTGGATGATGATGATGAAGACGATGATGAACTGGATGATGATGATGATGAAGAGGAACAGACTAGCGTTGATAAATTTGTGGCCATATTATTGTTGTTGTTATTGTTGATGTTGTTGTTCTTGTTACGCGTTACGCAAGTGCTTGTGACGTTTTGTTGTTGGCAGGTATTTGCGTTGGTGGTGCTGGTGGTATTGTTGTTGTTGTTATTGTTGTGGCTAGTAGGTGAATGTGCCGATGGACTTGCAAGCGCTACGGTAGCGCTTAAATGTGCTGACAAACTGCCGCTTAGAACGCTCGCATCGACAAATTCACGTTTCATCACGCCGCCGGCACCCAGTGAGGCGGTTATGGCTGCTTCGCATGGCAATACGGTACCTAACATAGTCGGTGCGTTATCTGCGTTGCGATTATTGCTGTTACTCTCGGTTTCCTCACAGCCTTCCGCCATATCAATGAGGCATTTTGGAGAGTCTGAAAAGAGAGAGCGCAGTGGAATTTTTACAAAGAAAGAAAAATTGTGTAAAATTTCAAGTTATTAAAGCGTATAATTTGGCAGAAATCAATAAATTAAATTCTTATCATTGACACAGAACTAAATTTTGCTCAAATACGGCAACACTTGCTACTTTTTCAGCCACCTCATTCCCTACTCACTGACTCCATGTTCTTATTAAATCCCATAAAGCAAAAAAAAAAAAAAAACTTTTACAATTAAAATATCCCAACTGTCTGCTGCAGTAAATGTCTCACCCATTCGTTTAATTGTTCGTTTGTCCATTCGTTAAGGCCTTCAAACTTTCTTCGTTAAAATCCAAAAAATACATAGCACCTTCCTGTTCTCTGTATCAACCTATTTTACTAATGAACACCTACGCCCGCACTATAAAATCTATAGGGAGTTGACGCTGCATATTGGGAGACCAGTGCATTTTGCATTATGGGCCAGTCAAGTAGCCTTTTCCGTCAACCACCCGCAATTGTTTCATTTTATCCTTGCAGATCTTGTGTTGTGTTGTTGCAGTCCAACATTCCATGTAGACATACCACATAGTTAAACATGGGCGTAAGCAAGAAGATATGACGTGGGTGGTGAACTCATACTGAAGTGAAAACGTTTTCGGAATTGTGCGATTACAACACTTTAAAAGGAGAATATCTTAGAAACAGTATGACATCGAAAAAAACTAAGCACATATTCGTATAAAAGAGGTTTCAGACCCCCATAATCTGAAATAAAAACTGAAAATAGAAAACTATTGCAGAATATTGTGATAACTTTGAAATGTCCATTAGGGGTGTTTTAGTGCACGAATTTTGGATTTTTATACTTGTATGTATGTATTCTCCTTTAACTCCTAGGAGGAGCATAGGGCCAATATGAAATCCCTCCATTTGTCACGATCCCTTGCGATGACTTTGATCTCTTGCCACGATTTTCCCGATTCTTGGATTTCCTTTTCCAACGACCTTTTGATACTTGACACCCCTCAATTTTGTGAGGTTGGAAAAAAAATGAGTTTGCAAAAAAAATTTTGGGGGTGGGATGAGGGCAAAGGTTTGCGCATCGAGGTCAAAGATGAGAGAAAAGGAGAAACAATTTACTTACAGTCTTACAAGAGTGGCCACCTCTAGAGGGTTCAAATGTAAGACCGACCCATATTATTTTTTCTCCCCCAACATTTTTACCAAACATACCTACCTCTAACCCCTAAAGGTGCTTCCATCCAAAATTGAGATTTTTAGGAAATCGACCCCCACCACTCCCAGGGTGCCCCTAGATGGGTCAAATGTATGACCGGCCCCTAATATTTTTTCCTTCTCAACATTTTTTCGCACCATACTTACCCTTTATCTCTAGCACTTAAGGGGGCCCCCATACAAAAATTGACGTCATAGACATAAAAAATATGGGAAGGAATTCGTTAAATAGACCCATAATTGCCCAGGAGTTTCTCCTAGAGGAGTCAAATATATGACCCACCCCCATTAGTCCCCCTCCAAAGTTTTTTCTCAGCATACCTACCCCCTATTTCCAATCCTTAAGGGGCTCCCATACAAAGTTACGGTTTTTTTTTCAAAACTTCCTCCACTGCCCTAACTGGACCATTGGTACCCCTAGAAGGGTCAAATGTATGACCGACCCGCATTATTTCTAGGAAAATTTAAAAAAAAAATAGTTGTATGGCAGCCCCTTTCAGGGCTGAAAATAGGAGGCAAGTGTGTGGGAAAAAAATATAGGTCGTAAAAAAATAATGGCGGTCGGTCATACATTTGATCCTTCTAGGGGTAACCGTGGGCGAGTTAGGGCAGTGGGGGCATTTTATATAAAAACAGTAGCTTTGTATGGGAGCCCCTTAAGGATCGGATATAGGGGGTAGGTATGCTGAGAAATAACTTTGGAGGGGGACTAATGGGGGTGGGTCATATATTTGACTCATCTAGGAGTGACTTCTGGGCAGTTATAGGCCTATTTGACGATGTTGTGGAGGAAAAAATACTAGGGACCAGTCATACATTTGACCCTTCTAGGGACACCCAGGGAGTAGTGGGGGTCGATTTCCTAAAAATGCCAATTTTGTATGGGAGCCCCCTTAGGGGTTAGAAATAGGGTGTAAGTATGCGGAGTAAAAATGTTGGAGGGGGAAAAATAATGTGGGTCGGTCATACATTCGACCCCTCAAGAGTGGACCCCTAAACATTTGTATTGCTGTATGTGAATTTTTTCTCTTTTTCTCTCACCTTTGACCTCGATGCGCCAACCTTTACCCTCACCCCACCCCCAAAATTTTTTTTGCAAACTCATTTTTTTTTCCAACCTCACAAAATTGAGGGGTGTCAAGTATCAAAATGATGTTACTAAGGATCTCCATACATTCTTAAAACACCTCTAATGTCCATATATGAGGACAATGATTGGTAATGCATGAAAAAGGGCAAACTATGTACTTTTCCTGTTGCACCAATATATGACAGAATTTATGACTATACGTCAAACATGCCGTAAGCAAGAAGAATAGTCGAAGAAGGTCAACTCATTCTCAAATGAAAATGTTTTCAGAAAGGTGTGATTTCTTCAATTTGAAGATAGAACAAAAAAAACAAGCTCAGATTCGTAAAAAAGAGATCTTAAACCCTCATAATCCGCTAAAAAACTGAGAATAGAAAATTATTACAGAATTCTGTAATAATTTTCAAATGTCCACATATGAGGACAATGATTAATAATGCATGAAAAAGGGGAAACTATGTGCACCAATATATGAGAGAAATCATGATAAATTAGTCAACATTTTACAGTGAAAACATATGTCTACATACGTGGACAACATTTCATATAGACATAGCACACAATTTAAAATGGACGTAAGCATGTTTAGGGAATGGTGCGGTTTCTACACTTTGGAAACGTGACGGGATAGAAAAAAACCAGATTTGTAAATGGGAGGTCTCACCCACCCAAAATTCGCCATAAAAACTAGAAATACAATAGTAAACTAACGTAGAGCTCTGTGATAGTTTTTTAATGTCCTCATATGTGGACAATGCTTGATTATGCATGAAACAAATAGTATTATTTGCTTTTTTATTGCGTCAATATTTGAGTGAAAAAATGAAAAATTAATAAGCATTTTAAGATGAAACATGTGGACGTTCTTACTAAAAAAGGACTCTTGGAACATTTAAAACAGATTAAACAATTTCAGCTTTTTAGCCTAGCTATTCACTGAAATTTCTTTTTACACTACGTCACTGCTATTTCTTTCTCTGACACCAAACTGCTCCTCCATTTTCGTTTGTTGCAGCAGCAGTCCAACTCCGCTACTCACGCCAGCCATGCAACCAACCAACATATATCCTGTTGTTGACGTCCTTTAAATTTTGGTTTTGTTTCTTGCATTTATGCATGCATGCGCACTTGAACACATACAAAGATATTTTTAAATTCAACATACTAACACACACAAAAACTTTGCATTGCACATACTATTAAGCTGTCTATAAGCAAAATTAATTATTGGGCTTTTCTTGCAATGTTCATGAGGAAATTTCTGTTTTTCTTCATCTTCTTGCATATCCTTAATTCTACGACGACCAACTACTTAATCCATCACCCCCCACTCATTATAATTGGGTTGTTGTTTTATGGCTAACTAACACTAACAATAACACCAACAACATTGCATTCGTTATTCATTAAAATCCTATATATAAGTAAGAGCACGCACACATACCAAGATAAATATGTAGAAAGTGTCAGTGAGTAGAAGACGGTGAAGAAGGAGAAGTAAGTACAAGAAGTAACAACTTTGCAATTAAACCTAATGTCCAGTTGCTGCAATTGTGCATACAGTTATTGGTGGTGGTGGTAATGGTGTTGCTGTTGGTCATGTTATTGTTGTCGGTGTCAGTTGTGTGGTCAGCTTAGGTGCAGACGTTGTTGTATGATAGTGTTGCCAGATTGGCAAAAATTCTGGTATAAGACAAAGAGAATTATATTCGATAAAAGTTTATTCATTCGAAGTCTTCTGAAGAACAAGAAGTGAGGTAAATTCAAGCAAACTGAAGAAAAACAACATCACCCACATTTAAAATAAACTAAGCCTAAAAGCATGCAATGTATTTTTGAAATTCATATGGTGAAAGTAAACGATTTGCCATTTAGCTGATGCTAGAACCAAATGCTACCAATTGTCGCCATCTACTACTCTAAAAAGCGCTTCGTACGACAAAGCAGTTTAGTATTGGTTTGATTACAGTGAAAACATATTACACCTTAAATGCTTGAAGTGAAATAAAAGTAAATGATAATTTTTATTGGACAGTTTTCGATACCTTTCTCAAAAAGTTATAAGGCAACTCAAGGGCCCTATTAGAACTCCTTCATGCTTTATACTCTAAGAAAGCCTTACCATTTTTTTGAGTCATATTTCATTTGCCTCTTTAGGGCCGCAATCAGTGGATGTTTCAATTATCTAGATTTTTAAGCCTCCGAAGATGCTTTAGGTTTCAAAATTGAAGAACTGCTTTATCATTTCGTCCAAAGATTCCAAGCATGAAATGCTTTAAATTTTATTTTCTGACCAGTTGGCAACTTTGTTCTCTCTAATTTAAGTCACTCAAACTCTCAATGCTAATACTCTCTGTCTTTAGCTTAACACTACAATTTCGTCTCTTAGTCCTTATTAGGAGTAGAGCATTGTTGTTGTTGTTGTTGTTGTAATTGCATACGACATCACAGCAAGAGGACGAAATATTATTCTGCATTATAAAGTCAGTTCTGTTTAGCTTAACTCAGCTCAGCTCAGAAATGTTTTGTTGATGTAGGCAAACTTTTCAAGAAGTGCTACATTATGCATATATTGGTATGTGTTTGCTTGTGTTTTTGTGCTTTGAGTGCATTAACATATGTATGTAGTAGCTGTGTGGGTGGTATTTGGGCATGCTTGTGCCTTTTGCTTTTGGTCAATATGCTGTATGTCGTCCTTTTCGAAATGAGCTTCAGTGTATCAGTGTTAACGTAACAAACACATTAAAGTGGCAATTTAACGAGAATATCAGTGGTGGTGTTGCTGAAATTCATTATACACAAAATACTTTCGAAGGAAAGATCAATAAATTGATGAGAAATTGAAAGGACATATTTTTTTTACATAAAATAATTAAAAATTTTCTTATACAAATTCCGCAAACATTTTTGTTGGAAAGGTTGTAAGAAGGAGCAGTGCATAGCATTTTTTTTTATTTTAATGTGGGCGGTGCCACGCCCCTTAATGGAAAAAACTCGCTCTCGCTAAACAATCGCTTCGATTCTTATGAAATTTGGTATGGAGAGTAGGTTAATACTAAGCAGCGATAATAAGACCTTTACGTTTTTAAGCCGGCTTTGCCTCGCCTCTAAAGAAAAAATGCACCAACATGGTTACTGATGAGAATATGTTTACTTAACTTAAATGTTGTCTTTTTAAAGCCATTACGAAATTCAAGTCATCTTCTCTTTTAAACGTCACTGTTTTCTTAACTTTATTGTTTTTGTCGATTATCGAATAGGCCAAACAAACACACATAGACACATTTTGTCTGGCACACCAATTTCGGAAAACCTCTTGCATTTCCTCGAAAGTACGTACATAGCGACACTTAGACATTGCGGCGTCGTCTGGTCATGGTCTTGGTCACTACGTAGGAATTTCAACTATTTATGTTTTCAAGCTGCAAGTAGGTAGTTTTCTGCGTCTCACGAACTGCATTGAGATCTTTCTTACTTCTGCAAAGCTTATTCTATTTACATTCACTCCTCTGGTATATGCTTGCGCTCCATACAAAATAGTTTGCAATTGCATTATTTAGGGCGGAAATTAACCCATTTTTTGTCTTCTTAAATATGACGTCTTAAAATATAATTTTTCTTCCGATGCACCCTATGTTTATATTACTTCGAGAACTGACTGGCTAAAGCTTTCAATACGTAGTTTTTTGCTTCAGGGATTATCAATATCAGCGGATGGTTGCGTTTCCAGCTATCCTCAAGCTTCCAATGACGGCAGCCTTCTGCTTTGGTTTTGTCCATATTCTGAGCTATGCATTTCACATTCTGACTTTTGTGGCGATAGGACCCTGTTATAACGTTAAGGCAAAATTTTTTTTGATTTTTCCGAATAAGAGACCAAAGAAGTTTCCCTCGAAAAACAAATTTTTGAACACTAAAATACAGTGCGAACAATGCGTTAAACGAAGTTTTTTCGAAAATGTCGACAGAGTTCACTTGCCTGGACTGAACTGGACAGTAGGAAGTGTACACATACAAAGGTATAAGGGGGGTATACTACAACGCTGCATAAGAAAAGTAACGTTCATTGCATTTTGCATGCGATTTATCTTTAGCATGGAAAAGGCAAGGCAAAGCAAGGATATTCAATTGAGTATGTGTTGGTATACGTACATATTATTGAAATGCCTTATTAAGAAGAGTATGCAGAACATGACGTAAAAATACTTATGTATATATGTGGATGGGCGCTTGTTAGTGTTGTTGCTGCATTTTGAAATTATGTGTTGACCCAAACACCCCCATTCATTCTATTTATTTAGTTGCTGTTGTTGTTCAAGCCAAAATCATAATTAATGAAATTAATATATGAGAATATGAGTTTTAGTAAAATGCATATTCTAGTTAGATGCATATGTACATACGTGTTGGTTTCAGTATTTAAATGAATTTCTTGTGCGCATGCATTTATAAGTGCATTACACAGACAACACACAAACACACACTTGAAATTTTCGATAATATTTGCATAAAATGTAAAATCCTAAATTAAGGAATCAAGCACAAAGGTTGAGTTGAGTAAGGTTGGGTAAGGCTTGTAAATGACCAAGACGCAGACAGTCAAGGGGTTTATTTATTTTGTGGTAGCTGACAGCAAAGAGGGGAAGAAAAAAAGCTGGAGAAATGCTTTTATATTTGTGTATAAAAATTATATACTCTAAAATAAGTTTCTTACAAATTGGAAAAATAATTAAAATTTTTAATGGAAATTTTTGCATTTTATTTTTTATTGCTTATTAATATTTTTATTTTATTTATTGAGAAAAAGCGATTTTCTTTCTATATTCCACCAAAGCTATAATTTTCGCACTTTACTGTGCTATCTAAGCTCACAAAATTTAAGCATTCTTTCAGTTTTGTTTAAAACAAGATCTTAATTTATTCCTCCTCTTTCTTAAGGTTAATCAGACCTCATAAAATTATTATCCCTCTGCGGCCATTAATTAAATCAAGTCTTATTAAAAAGTTCCCAAAAGACATGACATCTTCATGCTGTAAAGTTTCTTAAGTAGTTTCGAAGGTCTGATATTACAATAATGATTTGAAAATGTTAATCATACGTCTCAGTGTCTAACTGAAAATAAATCATCAATTTCTACCATTTCTTTAAAAAAAATCAGAAGTTTTTACTAAATAATTATTGAGCTTCAAATTGCAAAGTTTTTCTAAAACCTGGACAGTCCTGCACAAAGATCTCCAGTTTTCGCCATTTTCTAATTTATATACTCTTATGTTATGATGTGAAACTATCGATTTTTAGCTTCTGCAAAAGAAACATTTTGAGCTTTTTCTCAGCTGATTTTTTTAAGTATTGTGTATAAAATGTTGACACAAGTTAAGCAAAAAGGTCAATATTATGTAAAGATTTGAAAGTTCTTAAACAAATGATATAACCAACTTAACTGTGGACTCTTTAGCTAAAAAGTTCAGATACTTTTGTGGACATTTAAAAGAAAGAATTCGGGAACATACTGCTTACGCGTACAAGTTAACAGTAGTCGCCTTCTAGTGACGTCAGGCTAGCCAACACAGTTATTTATACTTTGCAACTCAACAATTTATTTATTTACACAAACAATATTATTTGACTTCATCGCAATTTTCTGACTTTGTCAACATTTTTCGAATTTATCAACATTTTTTGACAGTAAACATTATTCCACTTTGTCAAAAATTTTCAACTTTGTCAACGTTTTTTGCTTTATCAACATTTTTAGTCAAGAGCTTTTGCCACTAGCAACATTTTTTTTTCATCAGCAACATTTACTGACTTAGTAAAATTTTTTGATTTTGGCAACATTTTTTGACTTTATCCAAATTTTTTGACATTGCCATCAACATTTGCCGACTTTGTCTTTATTTTTTGACTTTATCAACATTTTTTGACAGTCAAAATTTTTCGACTTTGTCAGAATTTTAGACTTCATCAACATTTTTCGACTTAATCAAATTTTTTATCATCAGCAACATTTACTGACTTTGACTTTTTCAACAATTTTTTTTACTCAAGTAAAACTTTCTGACTTTGTCAACATTTTTCGACTTTGTCAACATTTATTATCTCTATCAACATTTGCTGACTTTTTCAACATTTTTTGACTTTATCAACATTTTTTGACAGTCAAAATTTTTCGACTTTGTCAGAATTTTTAGACTTCGTCAACATTTTTTGACTTAATCAAATTTTTTATCATCAGCAACATTTACTGACTTTGTACACATTTTCTGAATTTGTCAACATTTTTGACTTTTTCAACAATTTTTTTTACTCAAGCAAAACTTTCTGACTTTGTCAACATTTTTCGACTTTGTCAACATTTTTTATCGCTATCAACATTTGCTAACTTTATCGACATTTTTTGACAGTCAAAATTTTTCGACTTTTTCAACATTTTTTGACTTCATCAACATTTTCCGACTTATCAAAACTTTTTTCATCAGCAACATTTACCGACTTTGTACACATTTTCTGACTTTGTCAACATTTTTTCAACAATTTTTTTACTCAAGCAAAACTTTCTGACTTTGTCAACATTTTTTTACTCAAGCGACATTTGCTGAATTTGTCAACATTTTTGACTTTATCAACATTTTTTGACAGTCAAAATTGTTCGACTTTGTCAGAATTTCTAGAATTCATCAACATTTTTCGACTTAATCAACATTTTTCATTATAAGCAACATTTACTGACTTTGCACACATTTTTCGACTTAATCGATATTTTTTGTCATTAGCAACTTTTCTGACTTTATAAACATTTTTCGGCTTTGCCAACATTTTTCGATTTTTAACTGAATCAAAATTTTATGACTTTGTCAGAATTTTTCAACTTCATCAACATTTTTTGACTTCATTAAAACGTTTTTTCATTAGCAACATTAGCAACATATTTTTCGACTTAATAACATTTTTCGCCACTAGCAACATTTTCTGACTTTATTCAATTTTTTGACTCCATCGACATTTTTCGACTTTTTCAACATTTGTTGTCTAAATTGAAATCATCTGACTAAATCAAAATTTTTTTACTTTGTCAACTTTTTCTGACTTTGTCAACATTTTTCGACCTAATTAACATTTTTTTTCACTAGCATAATTTTTTGACTTTGTTAACATTTCTGGACTTTAGGACTGAACATTTTCTAATTTTTCAACATTTTTTGACTTTCTCAACATTTTGGTGATTGATAAGTTCACATCACCGCAATGTAAAGCATAAACACTTCTACTCATTGCTCATTAAATTTTTAATCAAATAAAAGTTGTTAAGAGGTAAAGTAAAAAATAATTTCTGAAAAAAAATCCCTCATTTGCGAAAAATATATATATTTATTTTTTTTTCTTATTAAATATTCAAGTATAAGGACAATAAGGGTTGCAAAAAAAAAAAATTATAATTAGTCTTTTGCAGAATGCATTGACAGGCGCGCAAATTTAAAGGATATGAAAATAACAGCATGAGCTGTTCGTGTTCAGTTGGGGAGTTTTTCGTTTTTTTATTTTTAATTTTTCCCTAATTTATAAAATACGCAGGACATGCAAGTCCCGTTGAACGCATTTTTATGATTATATTGGAAAAAATATACATATATACTACAGTGTATCTGCAATAACAACAACTCATTATGTTCATATTAAGAACAAAAGCAAGCCAAAAGCGACTACTTATTGGGGTATAATGTGTTTAGGGGTTGAGTTGCTGCCTTGCTTCAAGTAAATATGATAGGTTATAGGTGGGCGGTGTAGGGCAGCGGGAGTAAGTAGCAAAGAAGGAGTTTTAAATGAATGCGTGCTCATTCATTGAAACACGCAAATTTTTAATTTTAATGATCAACAAAGAGCGGAGAAAATGAAGAAAATACAACAAAATACAAAAATTATTTAATGAGGCTTAAAGCACAAAAACAAATA
This sequence comes from Calliopum simillimum, assembly GCA_951812925.1. Taxonomy (NCBI): domain Eukaryota; kingdom Metazoa; phylum Arthropoda; class Insecta; order Diptera; family Lauxaniidae; genus Calliopum; species Calliopum simillimum. The sequence goes on from OX638370.1 coordinate 8,940,756, forward strand.
GAAGCGCAAATGTTTTAGGGTATTACAAAAAAAAAAAAAAATTTTATAAATTTCCCGGATACCTACATGTTTCTAATAAACAAAAAAAAAATATGACAATATCGCATGTCAGAGTTTATTAACTCCAACGTCGGAAACTGACTCGAAAACGATCTTTATCAGTTGAGCGCTTCCACAATTCTGAACATACTGTGAAATTTTAGCTGAAAAAGTCCGGGTTTTAATTCACATTTCAACGAGACCTATCAACCAAAACGGTCTGATAATATTTGCAAATTATCAAGTAAAAACTTAAAAAAATTATCTCTTTTTAACTGATTTTACTGATATTGATTAAAGCTAAAAAATACATATATTTTTTTAAAACTTAAGAAAAAGAAATCATTATTTATCCAAACACCCTAACAAATTAAGTCTGCGTGCTTAGAGTCACAAATCGAATAAAGTAAAACGAAATTTTTAAAAAAGGGTTTGGCAATTTTTTTTTTTGCTAAGAACTTATGATTATTAACGTACACATGTATGTGTAAATGTGCATATGTATATATATTAACATAGGTGTATGCAGTCTCTATTTGAGATTCATAATTTCAATTCATTGCATTTGTTTGGTGCACTTTTGTGTTTAATCGAGTGTAATTTAAAGAAATTGCACGATTTATGTTGTTATTTCTTTTTGATTATTTATTTGTTTTCTTTGTGATTATTCCACAATGCACAAAACAGCCAACAAATTTTTATGTTGCATATCTTTAGGCATTTGTGAGTACAAAAATGTTACATATAGGTTTGTAATAAAGGAAGATAAACTTGTTAAAAAGGTAGAATTGAGAATACTCAATTCAAAGAACTAATATCTATTGACAAAATAAATTCCATTTGATTAAACACAATAACTTTATTAAAAAGTTTGTAATAAACTCGTTAGTAAACTACAGTGCAGGCACAATATACATATATGCGATTATAGCCATGTGCTTTGAAAAAAAAAATCGGCTTTTATATGGAAATTATAAATAAGACGTTCGTTATTTTTACATTGTACAAACTCATGGTACACATTTATGGTTTGAATGCCTAGTATTACAAAACAAATTTTAGTACACCCTGTGCCACTAATCGAAGCAACTGCACAGACCAAATAGTATGAGGTGAATTTAGTATTTGGTGAAATAGCATCAACTATAGCTGCAATTATCACATTTCTGATTCAATTAGTTGCATAAATGCCTTAATAAGCTTGCATGCTTGCTTCGATTTTTTTACTAATAACGCCCTCTAGCGGACAAAATATTTGCTTTGCATAGATAATCAACAGAATGAAAATAAAGCGGACTATATTTCTCACAGTTTTTGGGGTATAACTGAGTACACTCCTTACGGTTCTTAAGGGTATTAAAAAAAGCCGTTTTTTTACTAACTGATTCTCACGTTTTTGGGCTTGGTGGTTCCTAATAAGATTATTGTAGAATATTTTAACCCATTTAACCCAAGTTTTTGGAAAAAGGGGCAAAAAGACCCACAAAAAGGGATATAATGGGTTAAGAAGTTAGGGAAGACTAGCAAAAAATCAAGCAAGGAACAATTTTTCAGCACACCTTAACCCTTTATATCCAGTTCTTAAGGGTCTTTTTAACCCATTTCAAAAAAATTGGTTTAATGGGTTAAAATGTTCCACAAAAATATTCTACAAAAAATATCACTAGGGTCTGCCGAAAAAATTATACCATCCGGACGGTGGCAACCCTATATGGTAGCGCACGATTACCAACGACTCATGATAAACACAACATTAAGCAACTTCAAAAAATTATAACTTGATAACCGTAAAAGATACCACAAATTTGAAGGTTGGTAAATAATTATAATAAAATTAGCTTTAAAATAAAAATATTTAAAATAAAAAAATAAAAAGGGTGCACGTTCGAAAAATCTAGAATTCTTCTTAATTTCTTATCAACACTTTGACCACATTTTGAAAATAAGATATCTTAAGGTCGCTTTTCCATTATATACATTAGATATGGTCGAAATTACGATTCATACCCACACAGTTTCAACTCTTAAAAATGATATCTGCATAACATTTTTTTTTTTTTTTTTTCCTAGCGAGAAAAGCGCTTTTGATTCTCCTGAAGGCTCTTTGTCAAAAACATGTTTCTGCTCATATTTTTTTTTTCTTCACAAAATGAATACCTACCCAAATTTACTTGAAAAATAATGATTGTGTTTCTCGAAAAATTTTTTCGTCAAAAAATTATAAATTCTTTTTTTAAATAAAGATAATATTCGGTTCCAAACACCGACTTTTTTCGGGTTTTTTTCAATTACGCATTCGGTTCTTTTACTCAAAATCGATGCATGTTTCGAGAAAAGTTTATAAGGCCAAAAATGCTTAGAACTGTCCAAAGAATACGTGTGTTTTTTATTATTGTTTTTATCAGTTTTTGAAAAATTATATCCAAAAAACACACGCATAATTTTTGCCCTTAAAAGCTTTTTATTTGATTCTCTCATTGTTTTTGAAACTTTTTGCAGCCCGAAATAGATTTTAATAAACCTGCAATCACTGAATTATAAAAATGTATTGATAATTTAATTCTATTGAACATTTTGTCATGCATCCAATTTGCGTTTAAACGAAACTGATTCATTAAAGTAAGCAACAATTAATATTTCTAGATACGCCATGCACTCGTTTCTAACAGGGGTCAATTTTTAATTAGCTAATTATGAATTGTAATTTAATACACGTGTCACTATTATTGTTTGTTAGTTTTTGTTATTTTGCTTTGCGTTTTCATTTATTCTTTGTGACTTTACTTTGTTGCAGCCATATTGCAGCAGTTTATGGCGCTAAATTTCTCCATCATGTTTGTTGACAAACTGGTGCCTTCTAATGTACCTGTTACAATGCCAACTTTTCATTAGGGACAATCCAGCATACTTCTGCTCCCACGCAAACTTTTCATAACGGAATATTTTGTCAGTGAAGTCCTCACACGCCTACTTATCGTTACATATAGGCAACTGCCTTTACTTTCAACAACAATGTCACAGCTCAAAATGTGTCACCTTTTCGAAGAGCTGTTATCTTTATTTAGGAATATTTTCAATTTTATTTTCGAAATAGTTTGGCTTTGGTTTTGGCTCCTTATGAAAGCCAAACTTTTGAGTATAAATTTAACCATAGAGGGTGTAACATAAAGTTTATAAAACTCTTAGGGAGTGTTCAGAGCCAGCAATCGAAACCTCCTTGAGTATTAAATTAAGCAACTTAATTTTATATAAACAACACTTGTGATTATTTTTTTTTTTTGCTGCAAGATTTTCATTAATTACGGTAAAAATTAATGACATTTTAATTTGTGCACATTGCATGCAACATTGCTGTTGTTGTTGTTGCCGTTGTTGTTGGTAGCTGTTCTTTCTGCAATATATTGCTGATTACCTGATACACGTTTTTCTTGTAATACGATCGTAACCATTTTCTTAATTTTAAACTGCAGTCTTAATAATAATCTTTTGGATCGTTGATTTTGATCGATTTTTTCGCGGCAATCGAACTTGTGCGACGACCGAACCAAACGTTTTCTGTTGTGTCGATGCCAAAGTGTTAATCGAGTTTTCAATTTGCTGTTGCCGCTGCTGCTGCTGCTACTTGTTGTGTAGAGCGCAACTGTTGCACTTTTTAGCTGTGTAATTTTTCACAATAATACAACGCAAGTTGTAGAGAAGTTTAATATGAAATTAAAAAAAAAACACAAAAGTGGCATTATGTTTGTGCACTTTTTCCGGCCAAAAGAGCAAGAGCACAGCAGCGTAATGACAAGGTATCGATGAAATAACTATGAAAAAGCTTGAGTTGCTACAAATATGAATAGAGATAACTGTCTGGAGTATCGATAGAAAGTAGGTATGTATTGTTTCAGTACGCATCATAGATATCTGAAGTCGGTAGATCCAACTTTCAAAAACATTCCTCAGAATCGTCTTTGCGGATTGTCTTATTTTAGATTTTTCATGATTTTTAACATTGCTGCGCTTTAATAGGATTTTTGTTTTTATTTTTATGTTTTTCAATATCTTTTTTCTCAATGTTTTCAACATTTTTATATTTTTATTATTTTTTCAAATTAAATTTCTTATACACTTTTTTGGCTTTCAACGTTTCCAGCATTTTCCGAGTTTTTGAAAAGTTTGTGCCAAAATAATTTTTATCTCTCTATATTTTTCCAATTACTTACTTCATTCAGCCTTTTCTAAATTTTTTGGATTTTTTAACCTTTATTTTTTTTTATTTTTTTAAATTTAAAAATTTTATTCACGAAATTTTCAGTATTTCTCAGATTTATAAACTTTTTGAACCATCATTCGACTTTTGCAAATTTTTCAGATTTTTTGACATTTTCGACTTTGCCTATATTTTTTGATTATTTTAACAGTTTTTCAGGAACAGAATCCTCGACAGTCTCGCTGATTTCTTCGGTTATCCAGACAACATATTTAAATAATATAACTCGAAAGGATGTAGTATCTTTGTAGTTAGTCAATGGATTATTTCTATTGTCTTACAAGGGTTGTGGTGTCATCAGAATGAGTTTTATTTTGCCATCTAAGAATCACCATTTTTCAAAGGTCACTATAAGTAGTGAGCAAACCAACTCCAATAATGCTATGGTTTATACTTGTACATTGAATCTTGGTTCAATATTGAGCATTGGTTTTTTGTCTTTTCTGCCCTACTTATCTGTCTATTTGGTCTTTTCTGTCTTTTCTATCTTTTCTGTCTCTTCTGTCTTTTCTGTCTTATCCGTCTTTTATGCCTTTTCTGCTTTTTTTGTCTTTTCTGCCTTATCTGTCTTTTCTGCCTTATCTGTCTTTTTTGTCTTTTCTGTCTTTTCTGTCTTTTCTGTCTTTTCTGTCTTATCTATCTTATCTGTCTTTCCTGTATTTTCTGTATTTTCTGCATATTCAGTATTTTCTGCCTTTTCTGCCTTTTCTGTTTTTTTTTCAGTCTTTTTTCTCATTTCTGTCTTTCCTGTCTTATCTGTCTTTTCTGTATTTTCTGTCTTTTCTATCTTTTCTGCTCTATCTGGTTTTTCCGCTTTTTTCTGTGTTTATGTCTTTACTGTCTTTTCTATTTTTCTGTATTTTCTGTGTTTCCAGTCTTTTTTGTATCATTTCTGTTTCATTACTGTCTTTTTGTCTTATCTGTCTTTTCTGTATTTTCTATCATTACTGTCCTTTTGTCGTTTCTGTCTTTTCTATATATTCTGTTTTTCTATATTTTCTATCTCTTCTGTCTATTCTGTTTTTTCTCTATTTTCTATCATTACTGCCTTTTTGTCTTTACTGCCTTTTCTGTCTTTCCTTTTTTTCTTTTTTTTTCTGCTTTTTCCTGTTTTTCCTGTCTTTTCTACTTCTTCTTTCTTTTTTATTTTTTTTTTGTCTTTTCTCGCTTTTTTTCTTATTGCCATTTTGCCTTTTTTTTTCTACTTTTCTTTTTATACCATACACCCAGGGTTTATTCACTTTGTCCTTCCATTTGTAACGCAGAAAAGGAAGCGTGGAAGATATAGAAAAGTATATATATCCTTGATATAGCCATGTCCGTCTGACTGGCTGGAAAAACCGTGGAAAATAATTTAGCTTGTGGGATTGAAAATGAGCGAAATTGGTCCACGGACACGCCTACCGCCCTTACAAAAAACATATTCAAAATGCAACTTTACGAGTATTTTTCACGAATTGTAAGCGCAAGCTCTGAGGAGAAATTGGGTGAATTCGGACAAAAGGGAGTGGCACCTCTCATATAAGCAAAAGCTTCAAACCGCTACACTGAAAGCATTTATTTGAGATAGTCTAACAAAACTTTACTCAAAAACGAAGAACTATAAATGCAAACTCTCAGCAAAAACTGGGTAAAATTGAACAAGAGGGCGTGGCACCTCCCATACAAGCAAAATTTTTGAAATACTGCAGAGTAGGATATTATATGTTTAGCCAGGCTAAAGATTACACCCTTAAGAGTTGTCTTTGTCTTTGTCTTGGTCTTGGTTTCAGGAATATTGCTAATGAATATTGAGTCTGCAAAAAATTTCAAAGCCTCAAAGCAATTGAGTTTTGAAGAAGGGAAGTTCCATATTGAGAGATGATTTTATGTTTGAATAGTAGTTTTGGTCTTTATTATGACCTTGACCAAGACCATAAAATTCTTGGTATTGGGCTTAGTCTTGAAATAATAGCAGTGCATTGGACTAAGTCTCGAAAAATTACCATGACCAAGATTGATTTTGCTCATAACTAAAATAACCATAATTTAATATAAAATTTTCGCAAAAGTTTCATATATGAAAAAATCAAAAATATCGCCCAATAATGATACCATAAACATTAACTGAATGCAACGCCAATATATTAACTTATCTGAGCAACAATAACGACAACAACAACAACAGCAACAACAACAGCAACAACAACAAGTAGAGCTATTAAATATTTCAATTAATTATCTTCGCATTGCAAATTATGTTGCAACTTTAGCAGTAAAGAAAACACAAAAGCGATAAAAACAAAATCGTACTGTACACATACGAGTGCACTGTATTACAAACAAACATTTAATAACATGCCAGAAAGCCTAAAAGCATGCAATACACATTAATGCATACATATATAGCTGGAAAACTGGAATAATTATCCTCATTTTCCTGTAGAGCGCATAAATCGTAATTACCATGTTTTAGTTGCCAGGAAAGTGGCAGAGAATCGCGCAAAGACGTCGTCGTCATCATCAACAACATCATTGACGTTGCTGGTTGGTCTTTAGCATGAACATTACAGCTATAAGTAACAACAACATAAACAACAACATTTGCGACTTTCCATGTGCAAATTAATCATTTTGTTAAAATGAAATTACAAAAAAAAAAAAACGAAAAGAAAACTCCAACTTTTAATGTAAATACTAAATAAGGCAGTCAGACAACTCCACATTCAGTCTATAAAAGGCGTCATTTTTAGCTTAGCACTTTTTATTCGCTCCATCGAAATTAGCGTGCTGGCAGCAAAATTATTAAATCGGCAACACTTGGGCAATGCATTGGACTCATTCATTCGATCACTCATTCATTCATTGAACTCGTACTCTTTCTTTTTGTACGTTCAAATTAAATACATTTTTAGTATCGATAACTTTTGTCCGATTACTTAACATGCAATTGAATTATGGTTTAAAATTAATAGCACAACAGCACTGCAATGAATTGTTATGAAAAGCACTCAAACGTGCGGCAAGGTACGTTTTTTAATTGTTCTGTGGCATAATCGACCACATTCTGAAATCTGATTCTCTTCGGTATCGGAATGAAATGCAACAAATAAGCTGGAATTGAAATTGTAGCGGTTGTCAAACCATTTCACTGAAAAGTAATTCGGATTTGACGAATTGCGGAAAACCTAAAAAGCCCTTTTTGGTTTTGATTTGCATTGTTAAGTTTCATTTTCAAGTCTTTTGATAACTCCGTAATTTTGGGGACTTAAAGCCATATTTTCGAAATTACTGGATCGTAGCATTTTCGAAAATAAACTAGATATTTCTTAAATTTAAAGTATTATAAAAGTGTACATACTTTAAAATTTTCACTTCATGTTTCTCATATTTGATACTTGCGTTTTCCGTGGTACGTTGCTACACCTTCTCTTGTTAAATTAAAGCAAAGAATGTAAACTGTCCCCATGCAATTTATACACGTATCAAATTTCATCTATGTGCGATAAAAAGTTTCAGAAATATGACACCGCTGATTTTTCCCTTGAACATTATTTGTCCTGTTACTTTTAATACTTGCACAAAATCTCATCCATGTCCGTTAAATATTCTCAGAGATATAATAAATTAATTTTTTTAGAAATACGAAAATATGGAAAAAAAAAAAAAATTTAAATTTTTGGCTCCGTCATCCAAGGGGGGACCGGACCATTGGGTGAAAAAAAATTTGTACACTAAAATGTCGTTAAAAGTCATGAAACGCGTGGAAAATACGAAAAAAAGGCTAAAAAAAATTTTTAAATTTTTGGTTCCGTCACCAAGGGGACCGGACCATTGGGTGTAAAAAATGTTTCCACTAAAATGGCGTAAAATGTCATGAAACGCGTAGAAAACACGAAAGAAACAAAAATAAAATTTTTGGTTCCGTCATCTAAGGGAGGATCCTTGGGTGAAAAAAATTTGTTTCCTCCAAAAAGTCGCAAAAAAACACAAAAAAAATTTTTTTAAACGTTTGGGATTAACATCTAAGGGAGGACTAGTGATGAGCAAAATCAGTCTTGGTCTTGATTTTTGATTCTTGGTCTTAGTCTTGGTAATTTTGCAAGAACAGGACCAAGACCAAGAAGCTGATATCATTGCAAGACCAAGACCAAGACTGCTATGATCTTGGTCTTGCTCACGATGATCACCAAAACCTAGACTGCTTTTTAGTCTTGCGTATTTAATAGGTGTTTCACGCCCCCTTCAAGCATAAAACCATATCTCAATTCTTAAAAACCCAACTGCTTTGTAAAAATAAGGTTTGGAAATTTGGAATACTCAACAATCTATAGAAATTGTTTCCAGACCAAGACCAAGACCGAGACCAAGACTTAATGTGCAAGAACAAGACCAAGACCAACACTCAAAATAAAAACCAACACCAAGACAAAAACTCAATGTGCAAGAACAAGACCAAGACCAAGACTGCTATGGTCTTGGTCTTGGTCTTGGTTTGTTCATCACTAGGGAGGACCCTCGGATTGTTGAAACAAGCGCCGCACAGTGGGGCAGATACACTCAATACCTGGCGATAATTCAGAAAATTAAATGTTATTTCAGGAAATCCTTTTATATTGGTTAAGTACAATATTAACCAACGTACTATTTGCCATTTTTCAAATGAATTGTAACAAACCCATTTCATCAGTACAGCACGCTAAACTTTAACTTTGTAGACTGAAATAATTTTTATAAGTTATTTCCATATTAATCAAAGCAGTTTTTTGCTTAAGTTTATTAATTTTTAATGTTATTTGACCATTAAGCCTTCATCTTCAGGTATGTAACCGTATAAAAACATATTTTTTTCCTTAAAAATGTTAACACATTTATTAAGGTAAGTTAAATAAAGTGGAGAAGAAAAATTTTACGAAATTAAATAAATAATAGATAATTTTATTAGGTTTCAAGCCTTTCCAAGCATTAGTTATGATTCAAAAATATTCCGTTTAGTATTGACTTTAAGAAGCGACAAGAAAATTTTGCTACTTTTTGCTACTTTAAAATTTACATCGATTTTTAGAACGTAACCTAAAATAAAATATTTTTTCTTGCATTGCCGACATTATTCAAAATTTTTAATTTTGTTTTACAAATGGCCTCTAACTTATTATTTGTCACGAGACAAGAACTTATAAGCATTATGTATAGTTCTGGTCAGGATGATTTTGAACAGCAATTCGGTTTTATGTTAAAACAGATGGAAAAGAGGACAGGTGGTCATCACGAGCACTTAAGTAAGAAATTATCTCATTTAAGTGATCCACCCTTAGTATGTATAAATAATTTGGTTGCAGTGCGTAGCTCCGTTTATTTGATGCCACATATGAGAGCTCCTTGCCCCACTGTGCGCCGTACCCGAATAAATAAATAATAATAATAAGTATATAAGGAACCTACAAACATACATTTACGTAAATTATTTTTTTATGGTTTCAAAAATACCGGGATCCAACGTTGCTACTTCCGTGATTTTCGTGACAAAATATAATATATTCAAAATATTCTAGAAGAAGACCACAATCAAAGTCTTTATGAATAAACCTATATCCTACGTGAACAAAAAAATCTCATTGTGAATCGTCATTCAGAACTTCTGCTGTAAATTGGGTGCGCACTGAACAAGAAAAAGGTGCTGCCTTTGCTCAGTGTCTTCGTCAGGAATGGAATTGAACATTCAATTACCATTAAAAGAATCTACAGAGAAAGAACTTCAGTTATAAAAAGTCCGGCTGGAGTTCAAATAACCATACAAAAAGAACTGAGTTCGAAAAAGATTAAAGAGTACGGTTCATCTTTTTGGATATTGCCCAGTCATTTGCCAAAGCGTTTCATAAAAATCTTTTGTTTAAGTTAATTTTTATAAACTACTGAAATCTTACCTAAAAAATCATTTATTTCAAGTGAAATATAGAGAATTTATTACAAAGGACTTCCCAATCGAAGCACGAGTTCCCCAATGGAGTGTCATGAGCGCCACCTTTTACCTGATACATACTTCAGACTTTTCAATGAGCCCTAGTCTGATGATGTCAACGTTTGCTGGCGTTGCCGCTAATTTTAGTTATAGTAAATGCCCAAACAGAGCATCCAGAGTCTTGGAGAAACGCTTAAAACTTTTATAGCCCAGGAAAATTCGCATGACTTACCGTTTCAGAGATATCCTTCAAAAACCAGTATTTTCGAGACCTTAACGGTTTTTGAAGAATATC